>JAQQTP010000018.1:0-1230736 GCA_029884605.1 Ormosia emarginata | reverse complement strand
CAGTATGGAACTGACTTTCCAATCATAGATTATTTTTGTAAATATTGTTTTCCCTCACAAGGCTTAAGCAAACAATATAGTTAATATAGTTTATTATCAAAGAATGATTATAGTTTAATTGTAACGTGCCTAATCCTAATTATTTTTGTATAATCCGGATATACATATAGTATTAGTTTTTGGGTGTTACACAAGTCACCTACATAATCAGAATCTACATAGCCAATGACCACTCGAGTCCGCTGACCATCAAATACCAAATAGATATTAGTGGAATCTCTCAAGTACCACATGATCCATTTCACAGCATCCTAGTGTAGTTTTACGGGTTTGCTCATATATCTGCGTACTACACTTACTGCATGTGAAAGATCAAGTCTAGTGCATAACATGACATACATAAAACTTCCAACTGCACTAAAGTAAGGTACATGTGACATACGCTCCACCTATTCCTCAATTTCTAAACAATCTTTTGATGATAACTTGAAATATGTAGCCAGAGGAGTACCAATTGGTTTGCATTGATCCATATTGAAGCATTGCAACAACTTCATAATGTAACTTTTCTACGATAAGTATAGTTTGCCACAACGCATCTTGTAACACCCTAATACAGATATCCAGATATATCCTAGATAGACAGAGATATATAAAGATAACCAGTACTAGAGATGTCACTTCTATACTACATACTAACATATATCTATAATCACAACTGAGTAATTATAGAAAGCCTTGAGAGATTGCAGAAAAACTTAAACTCATACATATACTTATACAAACTTAGCCACCTGAGGGCTTATTGTAACACATAAAACATAAAACTTACAGAACAAACATAAACTTATTACATAAGTTCTGTCTACATAAAGCAATAAAACTACTCTAGTCTTCATGCTTTATCTTCTCATCCTTAGTAGGGTTTGTACCTCTGTACCTGTGCCTTTGCCTTCGTCTGCATCTGGATTTACATGGAATAGCAACTGGGGTGAGAATTAACATTCTCAGTAAAAGCAATTCCAATACCAGTTCTCTATAACATTGTATATAACAAATATATAACAAATGCTATAATTCTAACTTAGGAGCTTTGTCCCCTTTTCTCATAACTATTTCTATCTTAGGAGTTTTCTCCTCTTTTCTTATAACTTAGGAGTTTCCTCCTCTTTTCTTTTAACTGCATACTTTCTTATAGTATGTTAACAACCGATAGCCTACACACTGTTAATACATACAACGCCCATATAGTTGTACATACTAACAGTGACGGACAATGCCCATACAACTGTCCGTGAATGCAATGATAATGATATGTAATATGAATATGCCTAAGGAATCCTAAAAGCATGTGAATGAAATGCAAATGCAAAGGTCTATTCTAAGAATAAGGAAGTTTGCTAGGAACTAGTCAGTATATCATCTAGTGGTAATTAGAGGGAAAACTCATCCTCATATTACACATATCCTGGCACACTGAGAAATTCGGGCTTCATCCTTGCTCAAAGAGCGTCTTTGGATTTCCCACTTATCTCCTTTGGCCTTGGCACTATCGAGACATCAGGGTTATGTCCTTCTCAAAAGTCCTTCGGACACCCCTCTATCTTCTTTTCGCCTCCATGAATAAACATCAAAGGATATCCACCAGATCGATACTACTTAACTAATTCCTAGACTTTTATTTGTACTTATATACTTAGTTCCTCTTTGATCTAAGCATATTCTACTAATAACTTTGGCTTCTTATGTTTACCCTTTGCAATGAGGAGAATCTGTAACCCCATACTATATGTAACCTTAGCACTTGGTTAGGAATACTTGTCCCCTAAGGAACTTCTCTGATCCCTTACCTTCTGGCTAAATGACCTCACGTCATATAACGTTACATTCTCAGGTAAACATCACTAGTTCATTTCTCATACTCGTACCTAAACTCCACCTCATCACTCCTATCTCTTAAGTGATCTCTAACGCAACACTATGTTGCTGAGGTGTTAGGTACTTACCTTTGGCAAACCACTAGTCTTAGTTGCACTAAGGTTCTTTCTCTTCACGTACATACTAGTTTAACTGACTAGTGTATGAAGAGCTTAGTGTTATGTCTAACTCTTACATAAACACCATCTTACTTTTCTATAAACTCAACTCATCCTAGTGAAAGAGTCTATCTTAACTAATGCCTCAACTATCCTTGCTTAAGGACATAATGAGCATCTCTCTAAACTTTGCATAATTAACTCAACTTTAACTAAAGTGAGTAATTCATGCATCTAACTTTCCTTTCTATCACACGTCTGGTAGTAGCTTTTACTACACTTGTGTGCTACCATACATATTCTAGTTGTATCTAGCTTTCCCTTCTATCACACGTCTGGTAGTAGCTTTTACTACACTTGTGTGCTTAGGGTTCCAGATACCTCTTTAACTATTTCCAAACTCATGGAATGCTTAAGAACTTAACTTCCACACTTTGGTTAGTATCTAAGGAAGTAAATTCTCTTTATCTTTCATTTCTAACTCATCTTTACTAATACATGAGTTATTACACATTTCTGCTCTACCTTATGATTATGACATCTTTTTAGTCATATATCATCTTATTGTATATTTAGCAACGCACCAAGTCTCACTTAACTAGAGACTTAGTACCTAAACGTTCCCTCTTTGGAACCAATACACAATCTTGTCTCCACTCAAGTAACTCTAATGCAAGAGTGGTTCTTACTTGCAACTCTTTGTTGCCTAAGGTTCTAGGTACCTTCCTAAGGTAATCCACTATTCTTGGATCTCCTAAGGTTCATACCTTTCTCATTCTCTACTAGAGTGCATACTAATACACTTGTCTTCATTGCACCATCTCATCACATCTTAAGTGATATCTAATGCAACACTAAGTTACCTAAGGTGCAATGTCATTACTTAAAGCAAACCTTTCCTTTAGGATGCTTAAAAGCCTATGCTTTCTCATTCTTGATGGGTAAGTATTTTCCACTTGAAAATACCCCCAATTGTGCCTTAACACACTTTAGGAAACATATATAAATGATCCCCTTTACTTTAGAACTTCAAAACGTCCAAAAATAACATTTTGGAGTTTCAGGGTCTCACGTCGCGGCACGACGTCTGCACGCCGCGGCGCCTTGTTCTCTAGTGCTCTGTTTCGTGGTCTCGCGCCGCGGCATGCACATTCTACGCCGCGGCGCTGATAGCCAAACGACCCTCACGCTGCGGCGTGACATATTCACGCCGCGGCGTTGATAGCAGAATCCCGATTCTGCAGAATTCTGCAGCTACGGGAATGCTGCTCTTTTGATCATTTTCTTGAATTCTGGCCATTTCTTACCAATTTCTAAGTGATTCTAGGTTCCTAACTAGTTCCTTAACTATTAGGAATCATCAATCACTCATTTAAACCTCTTAATTTGGATTATAACTCAAAATCCTCCATTCATGACCATAAATCCCAAAATGGGCATCAATGGTTTATATGAATATTTCTAGGTTTCTAAATTCAGTTTATGACACAAACAAGTCATAATTGACCTAAGAAACATATTCATGCAAACCAAAAACATCAAACTCATCTAGAATTCCATTTAGCATACTAAGTTGTCAATATGCATACTTAGAGGAAAGAGATGAGTAAAAGCTCTAAACCCCTACCTCTTGAAGACTCAAAGCCTTGAAGCTTGATCCTTGCTCTTCTTCCTCTCCTTCTCCCTTTCTTCCTTCTTCCCCTTTCTCCCTTCTCCCCTTTCTCTCTTTCTGTTTTCGGTTTCTCCTTCTCTGCCGAGAGAAGATAGAAATAGGGGGGCTGGGACGTGAAGGGAATTACGAGAAAAGATTAACTTAAGTTTCTACACTGAAACTTATATCTGCTATGGACACCCGAATTGTGCTAATTCGAGTTTCCCTGCTTCTAACAACTTTAGAATAAATCATAAGATTCATCTAAATTGTTGTTTCACAATTCTCATCATTTTCTATATCTGCTAGGGATCAATCCGGCATTAAAAGCACAACCTGTATGCCTAAAAATACCAAACTAACTCTGATTCTCTTGAAACTTTTACCACATCTTACTTGGCTTATTTGTGACCTAGAAATAAACTCTCTATGTTTATTTCTCTTAACTTAGCAACTTTATGCTATTATCTGAGTCATTTTAAGCCACTTTACAACTTCTATGTTGCAACTAAGTGCCTAAATGAACTCAGATTGTCACAAAACTTTACTGACATGCTAAACAAGTCAAATGCTACCTTCGGTAACCATTTACCAATCTAACATGTACTTAAGGGTATTACACATCTCCTTATGATTCTCCATTCCAAGAATCTTCTTTGTTGCACCTAGGTCTTTCATCTCAAACTCTTTTTCTAATTGAGTTTTCAACATACTAATTTTAGCATTATTGCGAGCTACAATTAGCATATCATCAACATACAACAACAAATAAATACGAGAGCCATCTGGAAGCTCCTTAAAGTAGACACAATTATCATATAGGTTTTTGATATATCCATTAGCAATCATAAATGCATCAAATCTTTTGGACCATTGCCTGGGGGATTACTTCAAACCATATAATGACTTCTTTAACATGCATACATGGTCCTTTTTATCAAATACCATGAATCCCTCTGGTTGACTCATATAGATTTGTTCCTCTAGCTCTCCATGTAAGAACGCTATCTTTATATCAAGTCATTCTAACTCCAAGTCATACACACTCACAATAGCTAATAGGATTCAAATAGAGCTATATTTTACCACATGAGAGAATATTTCATGGAAGTAAATGACCTCCTTTTGAGTATAGCCCTTTGTTATCAGTCTTGCCTTGAACCTTGAAGGTTCAATATCAGGAATTCCTTCTTTCTTCTAGAAAACTCATTTGTAGCCAACTACTTTTCCCTTTTGGAAGTTGTACCAGCTCCTATGTTTTAATTTTATGAAGAGACTCAATCTCCTCTTTCATTGCTATTAGTCATTGATGGGACTCCTTGCTCTCGACTGCATCGTGGTAGGTAAATGGCTCATCACTTATTGCATCATTTGTCATAGCTAATGCAAATGCAATAGGATTGGCATATGATAAATCAAGAACCTATGTGATAGAATTTAGATATTGTGGAAATAAGTTTGCTCAATTGGTTTAATATGTTAAGTTTTGATGATGATAAATATAAGACAAAATGATTATAATTATGCTACAAAGATGTGCTTAATGGATAATCATGTACTTCATCTTGTTATATTTCATTTAAGAATAATGCATTCAGTTCTTTGTAGCATTTTTATAGAATATATACAATAATATGTTAAATGAGTTGTATTAAATTAATATCGAATTTTGTTCTATTTGAATAAAAATGTACATAATGTATATTCTAGTGTTGTGTAAGAAATCATGCATTTTGGGCAAAGTGTTTTTTGTTACATCCTACATAGAACATATCTATTAGTAATTGATAAATGTCTTATTTGGATGTGTCTATAAAAGTCCTATATACATGTTAGACTAACTAGAGTTATAAATTTATGAATCATGCATATGAAAATATTAAATTATGAATTTGAACTAACTATGTTTGTTTTAAGTGAGCAATACTTTGCAGGATAGTCAAAGTACCTAGAGTGAGCATTGCAACAAGAAAATAAAAGATCTCAATTATGCTCAACTCAAGAAGAATAAGAATGATAAGATGTTCCAAGCATTTGCAAGATTTAAAGAGAATAAATTTTTAGAAGCTTGGATCACATCAAGAAGGCTAAGGACTAAAATTGGTATATATTTTTTTTAAGTTTTCTCCTATGTAAAGATAGAAGTTTTACAATAAAAGAGCTCAAATATGTTTTTAAATCTTTGCAAATGGTTCATACATGCTAAAATAGCCAACAAACATGTTTTGAAAAGCTAGTCATAGTGGTAGCTCAAAACTATAAAAAATAGTCAAGTTTGAGTTTTAAAAAGTTAAATTTTGGTTACTCTTTTGATCATAACTTTCAAAATACTTTGATTTTTGTTCTGAAACTTGTTTCATATAAAAATAGACTCAAAAATCTTTCCAATGAGTAATAATTTGCTTAAAACGAATGAGAAATGAAAAGGTTATGAGTGTTTAAAGTTGTTTTTCAAATATCGAAATGACTGTAATCAATTACGAGGTCATTGTAATCAATTACATTGTTCTTGGATGCCCAGAAAAGCTTATAATCGATTACCAAGTGGTTGTAATCGATTACCATCAATATAGAAGGTCCATAATTGATTACCGACACATTGTAATCGATTACCATGCATCAGAATGCACTCCAAACGATTATAAACGACTAGTTTACATAAGAAAACATTTCTAAACACCACTAATGGTTAAATTATCAATTGGATCTATATATAAGTAAATATTGAAGCATTTACATCTGTAGAAACACTTGGACACTTGATTTAACCTTTGAATTATCAAAACCATATTTTAAGCTCTTCATTGTCAAAATCTCTCTATGTCATTAGTTTTTCAAGTTGTATATCCACTCTTTGAGAGAGTTTATATTGTAATCTTCATTGTAATAATTTCTAGAGGGTGGAAAGTCCCTCAAGTGAGATCAAGGGTAAGGTTTCCTTTGAAGTGAAGTATGTGAGGCTTATACATAAAGGGTGGAGGATCTTAAAAGTGCAGTAAGTGCTCAAAGTTTGTATAGGTTTTTCAAGCACCTATGAAGTTTGAAGAATTAGAGGCTCTAGCACAAGGGTGAAGAATTCTAAGGTGTGAGGAATGCTCTTGTTTGTACAAAAAATTTCTTAGCACTTGTGAAGTTTATGAGATAGTGAAGAAAATCTCAAGCTTAGGGACTAGATGTAGGCCACAAGTGGTTGATGACTGAACTAGGATAAATTCTTGAGTTTGATTCATTCTTTCCTACGCTCTTTTATTTTTATATTTGCTGCACTATAACTATTTATTGTGTATTTTTTCAAATTGGTACTTTGATATTAATAACTTAATATCTAACTTGTTTGTTTATTTTTTTTTCTTTTAATCCAAGTTTTAATTGAGTGATCTATAATAGTTGTACATTTGTTATGCATGTTCCACTACATTTATTGATTGAGTGCTTCAAACTGCTTAATTTCTTAATGTTGTTTTAAAAATTTGTAATCACTCAATTCATCCTCCCTTTTGGGTGATGGTTGCCATGGCTAACAAATATCTTTGAGGTCTTCAAATTCGTTGCCTCTCTCTACCTGTAGCAATACTACATGGCTCTGCTCCTCTAGTGTCAACATCTCTATCCATGCTATCACTATTCGTGTTGCTTGGTTGGTGTTATTGTTCTATTTTAGGTTGAGTAATACCTAAAGTGCTCGGCTAATTTGCTTCATCTTCATGTTTTTCCTTCCCTGAGTCAATCTCCAACTCCACCTATTTTCTAGCACCATGATTTGTCTCTGCTTGATCCCCTACAGATTTCTGCTTCTGATTTAACATTGTCGTCTCATCAAATATGACATCTCTACTAACAATGAACTTATGTGAACTTGCTTTTTCTGTGAACCACAGCCTATAACCCTTCACCCCTCATGCATACCCTAGAAATATACACCTTTTTACCCTTTCCTTAAGTTTACCATCATTCACATGGACTTATGCAAGGCAACAAAATATCTTCAAATCAGAATAGCTTACAGGCCGACTAGACCATACCTCCTGTGGGATCTTCAAATCAATTGCAATTAATGGAGATCTATTTATCGGGTAGATAGCTGTGTTGATTGCCTTAGCCTAAAATGATTTAAGAATTCCAACATCAATCCTCATTGATCATGCACACTCTAGAAATGTTCTATTCATACACTCCGTAATTCTATTTTGTTGTGGTGTTCTAGGTACAATATGGTACCTCATTATACTAGCCTTCCTATAAATCTCCTCAAATTCTTTACTGCAGAACTTGCCTATTGTCAAATTTCAATCTCTTGGTTTGTTTCTCAACCATAGCTTTCCACTACCTGAATTTGTCGAACACTTCATCCTTGTGTTTTAGAAAGTAGACCCAAACCTTCCTAGAATAATCATCTATTAGAGTAAAAAAAATAACGAGCACCACTAGTGAGTTGACAAGAGCAAAGCCCGAAACATCTGAATGGATATATTCCAAAATGCCCTTGCTGCTATGTGTTGCAAAACTGAACTTCACACATTTTTACTTCCCAAATACACAGTTCTCTTAGAAACCAAGTTTACAATTCTTTATGCCTTTTAGAAATCCTCTGCCAACAAGTATTAACATTCCCTTCTTGCTCATGTGACCAAGTCGTATCTGCCACAGTTGTGACATATTATCTTCTAATTTGTCCAAGGATAAGACAACAGCAGTCCCACTATTTATGCTTCCAAGTAATAGGTAGATTCCACCTTGTAGCTTTCCTTTCATCACCACCATGGAGCCTTTAGTCACCTTTAACAAGCAACCATCTCCAGAGAACTTGTACCCCTAACTATCTAGGGTACTCAAAGAAATCAAGTTATTTCCCAACTTTGGTACATGTCATGCATACAATGACCATGTAGTTCCATCATCCAATCTTAGTCGCATCTTTCCTCCACCAATAACAGAAATTATCCTGTTGTCTCTCAATATGACCTTTCCCTCTCGCTTTTGATACGAAGAGAAAAGGTTCTTATTGGGAGTCATATGAAAAGATGCACTAGAATCCAAGATCCACACATTGCTCCAATTGCTAGAAAAAACGGCTAAGACATATTCAACATCACCATCGTCAAAACTCTCAACTGTTATCTTGGCATTATTCCCAGTTTTCTCCTTTCTTTGTGGGCAATTTCTATGAATATGCTCTGTCTAATGGCAATGGAAACACTTTAGGGACTTGCGATTTATGGACTTCGATCTTTTCATGTTTTTACTTCTTGATCCTCTTTCTTGATTACGCCCCCTCGTCACTGATAGTCCTTCAGCTAGTTTTTAGAATTGGATCCAGTCACTAATCTCTATTACTCCTTCGTCATCAATGTCTCCTTGACATTTTTTATGGAGATTGTGTCTCTACCATACATTAAGGTATCACAAAAATTATCATATGATGAGGGCAAATAAGTTAGCAAGATCATAAACTAATCGACATCATCAAATTTTATTCCAATCGCCTTCACATCAGAGATCATTCGATTGAAGTCGTCTATATGGTCTCAAATTAGTTTCTTTTCTAAGAGTTTGAATGTGTACAATCGCTTTCTTTGGTAAAACTGGTTTGATAGGGTCTTTATGGAATACTTTTCTTCTAAAGACTTCCATAAGCCATTTGCAGTCTTTTTGTTCATAACTTCTCATAATACATTGTCTACTAAGCTCAACTGTATTCTACTACATACTTTTGTCATTATCTCGTCTTTTTTATCAAGAGACATGGTTGCAAGCAACTTGTCCTCACCCTCCAATGCCTTTGACAGGTCTTGCTAGTCTAGCAATGCTTGGAATTTCAGCTTCCAAAGACTAAAGTCGTTGAATTCATCAAACTTATCTATATCAAATTTTAGTATCGACATTTTGAATGTGAAATTTGACCAAAGCTAAGAAGTTCTAATACCACTTGTTAGGATATCAAATATAGATACACCCCAAGTGTCTTCAACACTTTATGAATATGAGTAAAAGCGTAAAAAAGATCCAAAACAAAATAAGGACAATTTTAATGAACACAAAAATTTAATGCAGTTGAATCCACAAGAAAAACAGTGCATACATTTATTATGGAGAAACAAAAGTACAGCTTCTTGATCTCCCAACCCCAAAACCCAATACACTCAAAACTCACAATAGTAGGAACTCTCTTTTTACAAGAGAACTCTCTGAATTTTCTTACAATCTTGTTGCATCTAAAGCTCCTTATATATAGAGATCAAACTTGAAACCAAACCTTATGAAAATGTCAGAGAGATTCACAAATTACCGAGGGCAAGCTATGACCTCTAATCTGTGCATATTTCGTGGACCATGCCTTGCCAATTTCACCTTTTGACTTTTTCCTTCTGTCTTTTATCTTCTTTTTAATTTTAATTTAACAAGACAATAATTATTTCAAAATCAAGCCACACTTAACAGTTGCTTTATTACTTTCTTTACATTTATATTTACTATTTAGTGTACTGGATTTATTGTAGGCTCATCATTATCATTATATAATAAATAATCGATCATATATTTAATATACACTAAACATTCGATGAACTTAAGAACAAAATCAATACTTTAGCATTGTAATTGAAACTTAAAAGCGACCAATTCGCCGCATACTTCAAATGTTGTTTCAGTATTACAGAGCATGATGCTCTTGCATAAATGGCCCATTTCACCGTAGCATTTGATGGTAATATGCTGCTTTCTACAATGTCAGATTTAAGGGCAGAACAACAATCTATGGGATCAACTCCTATCATTTTACAAACAATACTTTTCTTTCTTCATACTAATACAAAGATTTGTGCCCCGAGTGGAAATCCATATAATCTAATGAAAATAGAGATCAAAAGAAAATGTTAACAGGATTTGTGAAACCTACCCTGCCTTTTAGCTATCACAACCAGTTTAATATGGATGCCACTAAAAATACGAGGGGGGAGAGAGCAGGGGATAGTGGGTGGATTTACAGAATGGTGTTTAATCAGAGAAGATATTTGGAACCTGGAAAGCTAAGCTGCATCATAGGAGGACTAACAATAATCATGTAAAAATTGGAAGGCTGGATTCTCAAGAAGTTCTGCAGGAGGTTTTACTTTCGGAATGGTCTTATCTTTAAGGGAACTAGAAATCTCTTCAACGATAATAGGAATACTGCAGTTGGAAAACAGTGAAGGGTGAATACTTTAGTTTTCAATAAAAATAAAATTTCTTGTATCTGCATGTATATGTGTGCATCACATCAGCCAAGTTTACCTTGAATTGTCTTCCAACAAGAAGGATTTGCCATCATCTTCTTCATCATCTGTCATTAGAAACTTCAAGCTAGAAGTGACCTGCACAAGTAAATGGCAGTAATTACAATAATTAATATTCAGATAACAAAGTATATGCTGAGAAAAATGAGTATATTTTTTATCATTTCTGTAACTTACATTTGGTGATACACTTTGCATATTGTCATTGTCATCCCAGTAAAGTGTACATATTCTATAAAGCTGATGAGCACTCAGGACCTGAATTCAGCATATGTAGAAGTTAAGAGTGAGAGAAACATTAAACCCACTTGTTAAGCGCACTATATTTGATAAGGGCCAATGATGTCGTTTGATCTATATAGCTAACTTACTAAAATAAGGCTTGGTTGTTGTTGGTGTTACAAGTACACTAATAATCTGAAGTGAATCTCTTAATCAGCAATACAAAGTATTAGAAAGGAAAGTTTATTTTCTAACCCGAAAAAAGGAAAAATAAAAAAATTGCTCACGTTTTGTTTATATAGAGAAGATTAAGAAAAAAGTTCAAGTCGCAGATCCCTGTTAGCTTTATAATGAGTTGATGTTACCAGTCTGAGGGTTAGCTGTTCATATTTATCTTACAAGTATGTTTTTGCATTCATAGCTTTAGCTTACACCTGTTATCATTCACTCGTGTTAGAAGAAAAGACTTACAGGGCAGAGGTCATTCGTAAGATCATCATAGGATAGTCCATCCTTCTGCCGTACAACCTGAAGAAATAATTGCATCCACATTAAAACAGGCAGAGAAATGGGTGTTTGAGAATTTAGGAAGCTTCTTGCAGTGCACTCCAAATTTGTGGTATATTACTCGTGTATGCATACAGTAATAATATAAATACCAAGTGAGGTAGTGTCCTTTCACACGGTATCTTACTAATCTCTCAACAGGAAAGAGAAGATCGTAAGTCTAGAGCAAAATCTCAATCAACTGGCTTAATTATATCCAAGGTGATACACCAAATTAAGGAGAAAGGAAAATGTGATGAAAAATAGCAATAGAATAAAATAAATATCACTGACAGCAGGCTAGCTGATGTCTATCTATAAAGCAAAAGTGTTTACAGCAGAAGTAATAGGCATACCAAGAATCTAACTGCTTGCCACGCATGTTTGAGTTCATCCAAAGATGAGCCAACATACTGCAACAGAAGTAGTTACTAGCCAAGTAAGAACTAAATCATTGCTCACATATCGTGACTGACGTAAATATGCCTAGGAGAGTTATAAAAGCATGAATATCTATTCTGTCACTGATTAGAGTATCTAGAGAGTGTACCTCCTCTGTTGCTTTGCTACACCAGAGTTCTAGTTCAGCCAAACCTGCTTTTACATGTTCTCCATTGCTGAATGTGCAGCATTCTCGATGTAAAAGAAGACTAGAGAACATAGCATTCCCAATCACAAGTCAACCCAGATGCCTGTAATTAGAACATTACCATAAAAGGGGCCAAATGAAACAAGACAACTTACCTATTAAAGAGTTCCACATTGATGTATTGAAAGATCTGGTTAAATATCTTCTGAACTAGAACAGGATGCACCTGAAACAAAACTAGAAATCAGTTTGCTCTATAACAAAGAAAAGGACCGGAAAGGCAAGGGGTACAAGGATACCAATTCACTATACTACCAAACCTTCACATACATAATTTTCTTTCAGAATCTTGAGAAATCTATTAAGGCATTCAATAATGCTGAGCCAAGAACCAGCTGGTTGGCTGTTGTCATTCGATGTTTTGTGTGCCTGAAGTCATAATAACATGTGAGTGGAATAAGCATACTTACACTGACATATAGTCAACTAGATATAGATTGACTCCACCTACAGGCAAGCAAGAAACATCTTTAAAACCCCCACGACCCCCAAAATTTTTTTTTTAAAAAAAGGGACATAAAGAAAGGAAATCTCCCATATTTCCAGAGAAGTAACAACCAAAAATCTAAAACAAAGTGTTCAAATAATGCATGCCATTAAGGGTGAACAAGACACCTGTTAGAACATTTTAAATATATATGACAGTATATCATGTATATATGCTAGGATCAATTAGGATTGTATAGCCGTTATTAATTGTAATAAATACTAACTCTTATAGCTATGTTTGGTGCATCGTATAAGGAAGACTTGATAGTATAAGTTAATCATATCAGGTCTTATTCAATGTTTGGTGCAACCACCTGATAGTATAATGAAATCAGGTCAAGTCATTTTATCCTATTATAAGCTGATAACTCTATTCTCTCCCCTAGTACAGGATAAGACCTGACAGGATTTCTTCCATTCCTCAACTTCATCTTTATCACTCCTCTCCCTTTATCCTCAACATCCCCCTACCAATTCTCCTACGCCCTTGTCCACCGTGCCACCAACTCCTTTGCCACCCGCCTCGGCCACGGTGACTTCGGCCTCGTCTCCGCCGCCGTCGCTCTCCTCCACCCCATGTGCCCCAAGCTCTTGCACTGGAACAAGCGATTCGCTGTCGTCGTTGACACTGAAAAAGGGGTTTAGTACCTTCACTCTTGCAACCCCCTCGTGATCTACGGCGATATCAAGTTGGGATCTTGGGCGTTGAATGGGCTGCATCTAGTAGTGGAACAACAATTGGAAAGGCAGAGAAAAAGAAGAGCAGGCAGAAATTGGAATGGTGGGAATCAATGGATGAGGCAAAAGATGAGGGTTTCGATCTGGTTGTTGAGGTTAAGGAATTGAAAATAATCCCATTTCTGGGTTAGAGGAATTGCTCATCTAGGTTTGGTGATCTAGTTGTTATTGTGTTGTTTAAGAGAAAGGGTAGAATAGTCATTATAAATAATTTTGTATACAATCAGTTCTTTTATACGATAGTGATCAAACATTTGATAGTATAAAAGCTTATCAGGTCCTTTATACTATCAACCTTTACCCTACTATCTTATACTATTAGATTTTATACTATCATGTGTGCTAAACGCAGCCTATATATATAGAGATCAAGTGCGGTCTGAATAGACACACAATTCTGCCACAATCCCTTTTCTTCAAGTTGGTATCAAAGCAAGTTTCGACCCATCTATATCTAAACCCTAACCCGTTGCACCCACTACTCAGCAGCAAATTTCCCTTCCTCACTGCAAACTCAATTCTGGTCCAGAAGAATTTCCGCCTTTGATCGCATCCAACCAGCAAATCTGGGTGCGAACCTCCTACATCAGAATTGCACCACCCTGTTCATCAAGATCTCGAAACCGCACTGTCATCCGCCTTTCTATTATCCACTCGTCGGCGTGTGAGAGAGCGCGAGAGCTCTTTCTGATGTCGTTCTTCCACAGACTTAGTCGAAATCCCCTGTAGAAGACATCCCAAGCCTTTTCGGTTCTCATCTTGGCCGTTTCTGTGGTGTTTCAGATCATGGGTGCCTCAGTCATCGTATTTTTTGGTGTTTTATTATGGTCCTTTTCTGCGTTTTGTTGATTCCAGATATGCCTAGTCATTTTTGGACCTATTCCAAGCATTTCCCTTATTTATTAGTCATCTTCCTTTGATTTCTCATAATGGGCGATGTTGTCTCAAGTGTTTTAGGAAATTCATCTGTTGCTTCTCATTCCAAAAGCCTCGTCGCGTTGACCAACATCAGTGTCTCGTCAATTACAACATCCACCAATTTTGCTCAAACTGAATTTTCATCATCCACCTCCGGTGTGACCATTCCTACTACAGATTATGAGGCCTTCCTCCACTTTAAGGCATCTTCACAGATTTCAATTGAACAAATTGGTAATCTCACTGTCTGTTTATCTCAGTCATCTCTTGGGCCATGGACAATTGACTTTGATGCTTCTAATCACCTCTATGGTAATAAGCTCTTGCGAATGGAACCAAAATTGTTGTCACCAGTATTGGCCAAGCTTGGCCATGTCCCTTTCTACCCTTAACATATGTTCTTTATGTACCTGGTTGTCCTTTCAATTTGATATTTGTTAGTCAGTTAGTTTGCTCCCTTAATTGTTCCATACCTTCACTAAACACTTTGTTCTTGTGTAGGATTGGGGTACGAGGAGGACAATTGAAATCAGTCGTGAGTCACGAGGACTTTACCATTTTGCTATGCCTAGTTCTCTAGTGGCATGTACCACGACAAATTCTCCTAACCTCATTCATAGTCGTCTTGGACATCCAAGTCTTTCCAAACTCCAAAAGATGGTTCCTCACTTGTTTGGTTTATAGTCTTTAGATTATGAGTCTTGTCAAAAAGTGAAGCATACTCGTGCATCCTTTCCTTATCGAGTCAATAAAAGAACTGATTACACCTTCTCCCTTGTTCATTCAGATATATGGGGACCTATTTGTGTCAGTTCTAGTTTACAATTTCAATATTTCGTAACCTTTATTGATGATTATTCCTGCTGCACTTGGGTTTTTTTAAAGAAAAATCGTTCTGAACTATTTTCAATATTTCAAAAGTTTTGTGCTGAAATTTGTACTCAGTTTGGGAAAAGTATCCATATTTTGCGTAATGACAATGCACGCAAATATCTATCTTCTAATTTTCAGGAATTCATGGCTAAACAGGGTATCTTGCATCAAACGACTTGCCCTTATACTCCATAACAAAATGGAGTGGCTGAACGCAAAAACCGACATTTAATTGAAACAGCTAGGACTTTACTCTTACATATGAATGTTCCAATACTTTTATGGGGGGATGCTGTTCTTACATCTTGTTATTTGATAAACTACATGTCTTCCTTTGTTCTAAATGACCAAGTCCCACACATTATATTATTTCCTGATATACCTGTTTATCTTGTGTCTCCTCATATGTTTGGTTGTACATGTTTTGTCCACACATTACTCCAAGAAAGGACAAGCTCACTGCCAAGGCCTTCAAGTGTCTTTCTCTCAGATACTCTCGTCTTCTGAAAAGATATCACTACTACTCTCCCAATTTAGGTCGCTATATTGTATCTGTTGATGTCACCTTTTTTTGACTAACAACCCTTCTTTACCTGCATATGCTTCCCAAGTAAGCACAATCCTTCCTATTCCTTTCTACAATCCTTATGTTGATTCCAATAGTAATCCTACTCCTAATCTTGCTCTGATGCCTGCCCATGGTCTTTCTCGTCTACTAGTTACTCTTCAACGTCGACCACGACCGCCTATTGGTGTCAGCCTTGTTCTAAAGGAAGTTCCAGATGACTCACCACCTTCGCCAATCGTTCCCTCTACTTTAGTTCCTGCATTAGGCAGCTCACCTATTACTCTTTGGAAAGGTAAATGTTCTACTCGTAACCCTCATCTGCTTTATGTCTTTCTTAGTTATAATTGTCTTTCTTCACAACATTACACCTTTGTTTTGAGTCTGTGTTTCGTTTTCATTCCTAAAACCACAGGTGAAGCACTATTTGATTCAGGTTGGCGTCAGGCGATGATAGATGAGATATCTGCCTTACATTCTAATGACACATGGTGTTAGAATAAAGCTCATATTTCACATGTTTCATATGTTACACGTGTCATAAGACTAGCCTTCATAGGACATAGTGTATTCATAGGAATTAGCGTTTATACTTAATACATTCATGTACCACTATGTATATAAATATCAGTTTCTATGTGTGTGAATGACACACAATTCCTCAAATCATCTCTATATTCTATATGGTATCAGTAGTAGTAGGTTAAGATCCTCACCCTTGTGCATCACCAGTGGTTTCATGTCCAAACAGTTGCACCTCCGCCAGCTGTGGCTTTTCCAACGACGCCCACCACTACCGACGACCTAGAACAACAACAGAACTTGCCGACCGACTCAACCGCAGCTGACCCACTGCCACCTGCCACCTGCCACTGCATGCGCGACTCCAACAATCTGCTCTTCTGCTCACGCACTAGTGCGTGAGCGCACGTGCCATCGTCTCTGGCCACCGTCTTTCTCCGACGCCACCATCGGCCACCCCCTTACCCCTTTTCAACCTCACCTCCCTTCTCCCACCCTATACTAACCCGCAACCTCATCTCACCTCTGTGTTCTTTCTTTCTTTTGCACTATTATGGGATTTTCTTTTCCCACCCTCTGCCCCATCCATTCTAGTACTAAATCCCAGCCTGCTAAGCCTTTTTTTTTTTTACCCTCACCGGCATGTCTACCTCATCCTCACCTTCTGCCATTAGCTTCACTACTGTCTTGTTGATCCCATGGGACAAATTGGTAGGGATAGCCAATTACACATCTATATCTCTTGATGTGGAGTTATGGTTTGAAGGTCAAGGCCATCATGAACACCTAGTCAAACAAGCCAAGGACATTCCCGACAAGGACTAGGCCAAGTGGAAACAAATTGATGCTTCACTTTGCAATGTGTTGTGGTTCTCCATTGATGCCAAGCTTCAACCTCAATATCGTGCTTTTCAGACATGCTATGATGTGTGGGCCAAGGCTAAGAAATTGTACTCCAATGATGTCAACCATCTCTACAACATTTTTTCTAACCTCATCACCACTAAGAAATAAGACATGGACATGGAGACCTATCTGAGTAAGCTTGATACTTTGATTGCTGGGTTTGATGCACTTATGCCCTTCACTGACAATGCAGAGAAACATGCCGAACAACATGGAAAGTTCTTCATGGTCCTTGCCCTTGTTGGTTTACCACCTGAGCTTGACTCAATCCGTAATCAAATACTCTCAAGCCTTATCATTCCTTCATATGATACAGTCTCAGAACAACTGTTACGTCTTTCAACTCCTAAAACTGTTGCTCCATCCCTTGAACCTGTTGAATCATCTACCCTGATTTCCTAATCTAACAACCGGGGCGGACGGGGAGGAGGTCATGGTGGTACTCGTCCTCATCCTCACTGCACCTTTTGCAACAGATCTGGTCACATTGAGGAATAGTGCAGAACCAAGGCCATTCAACAATGCACTTTTTGCAAAAAAATTGGTCACATTGAGGAACAGTGCAAAAGTAAGGCCAACCAACAATCTAAAATTGTGAATGTTGCTCAGGTTGTCCCTTCTGACTCATCTGACGAGGTTTCCCTCTCTGCCGCTGAGTATAATGAGTACATCCGGCTCAAGGCTGCCATGCAATCAACTACACCTGTCACTCAACCTAATTCTGCAGCCTTCCTTTCACAGTCTTCATCTTTGGGACCTTTGATCCTTGATTTTGGCGCTTCTGATCATATGTCTGGTAACAACTCCCTTTTCTCCCAACTTACCTATACAGATACACTACCTAGTGTTACCTTAACCAATGGTTCTCAAACCAAAGTCCAAGGCATCAGTCAAGTGAAACCCCTTCCCACTCTATCTTTAGATTTTGTATTATTTGTACCTAATTGTCCCTTTAATTTGATATCTATAAGCAAACTCACTCATACCTTGCCTTATTCAATTATCTTTGCTAATGATACCGTTCTTATACAGGATCGGGGTACCGGACAGACGATTGGAGTAGGACGTGAGTCTTGAAGCTTGTATTACCTCACTGTTTCCGCATCTCCAATTGCTTGTTCTGTTATTGAGTCACCTGAAATCATTCATCCAACGCTTGGGACATCCTAGTCTATAGAAATTACATGTTATGATACCTAGTCTTTCTAAAGTGTCAACACTAGAGTGTGAGTCTTGTCAGTTGGGAAAGCATGTCTGAAGTTCATTTCCTGAAAGAGTCAATAAACTAGCTAATGCTCCTTTTGCTTTAATCCATTTAGATATTTAGGGTCCTAGTCATGTCACTTCTATATTGGGTTATCAATATTTTGTTACTTTTATTGACGATTTTTCCCGTTGTACTTGGTTATTTCTAATGAAAAATCGCTCTGAACTTTTTTCCATATTTAAAGATTTTTATTCAGAAATCCAAACTAAATTTGATACCTCTATTAGAGTTCTGCAAAGTGACAATGCATGTGAATATTTTTCTACCCCATTTCAATCCTTCTTGACTTCACAGGGCATTTTACACCAGTCATCATGTGCTCATCCCCCACAACAGAATGGTGTAGCTAAAAGGAAAAATCACCACCTAGTTGAAACTATCGTACCTTGCTCCTTCACTTCAATACACCACTTCAATTTTGGGGCGACGCAATCATGATTGCATGCTACCTCATTAACCGCATGCCTTCTTCCGTCCTCCAAAATCAGGTACCCCATTCTCTGTTGTTTCCCAACTAGGATCTCTATCCTCTTCCTCTTCATGTTTCTGGCTGTACTTGTTTTGTACATGAACTCACTCCAGGAAAAGATAAATTGATTGCCAAATCCCTTAAGTGTCTTTTCCTAGGCTACTCTCGGTTACAGAAAGATTATCGATGCTACTCCCCAGATCTCAAACGATACATTGTCTCTGATAATGTCACCTTTTTTGAGACCCGTTCGTTCTCTGCATCTTCCTTTAATGGGCATCATGACCTTCACAGTATGCTACCAGTTGGTTCTTCTCCTGTTTAAGTTAATCCCACACTTGTCCCGGCTCCTCCCTTGATCACATATCAGCAAAGACCACGTCCACACCCTGTTCATGCATCCATCAACCCAGTTGATCAGACAACCATTCATGTTGCTTCAGATCGTGTCCCCAGTTTTCCTTGTGACTCATCTTCTACTCCATTGAACTCTCCAGCTCTGCCTCTTGTGCCAGAACTGCCCATAGCATTATGCAAAGGTATCAGGTCCACTTGTAATCCTAACCTTATTTATTCTTGCCATTTGAATTATCATCGTTTATCACCTTCCTATTATGCCTTTGTGTCCTCTTTGGCCTTTGCTTCTATTCCCAAAACTACAAGGGAAGCTCTATCTCATCCAGGATGGCGACAGGCTATGTTTGACAAAATGGCTACTTTACACTCTAGTGGTACTTGGGAACTTGTCCCCTTACCTCCTAGTAAAACGATAGTTGGTTGTCGATAGGTCTATACTGTTAAGATAGGTCCTGATGGGAAAGTTGACCGTTTCAAAGCCCGCTTAGTAGCCAAAAGATACACACAAATCTTTGGCCTTGATTATGGGGATATATTTTCTCCTGTAGCTAAAATTACTTCAGTTTGCCTCTTTCTTGCCATGGTTGTTATTCGTTCTTGGCCCCTTCATCAGCTAGACATCAAGAATGTCTTCTTGCATGATGAATTATAAGAAGAGGTCTATATGCAATAGCCAACGAGATTTATTGCTCAAGAAGCACCAGACTTAATCTTTCGACTACGCCGATCTCTCTATGGACTTAAACAATCTCCTCGTGCCTGGTATGGGAGATTCAGCTCTGTCATCCAACAATTCGGCATGACTCAATGTGCGACTGGTCACTCTGTGTTCTTCCGACACTCTTCACCTGGCCTTTGTATCTACCTTGTGGTTTATGTAGATGACATTGTCCTCACAGGGAATGATGAGGCTGGTATCCAACATCTAAAGCAACATTTGTCAAACCATTTTCAAACAAGATTTCGACCCTCTAAAATAATTTTTGGGCATTGAGATTGCTCAGTCTCATACAAGAGTTGCCATCACGCAAAGACAATATGCTTTAGACATACTTGAAGAAATAGGTATGTTGGATTGCCGCTATAGTGATACTCTGATGGATCCCAACGTCAAACTGCTACCAGGTCAGGAGAGCCACTACAAGACCCTAGCAGATATAGACGTCTAGTTGGTAAACTTAACTACCTTACAGTAACTAGACCAGACATTACTTTTGCTATAAGTGTGGTAAGCCAAATTCTAAATGCTCCTTATGATAGTCATTGGGATGTCATGGTTCGCATACTTAGATACATCAAGAATGCACCAGGAAAAGGGTTACTTTATGAAAACAAAGGCAATGCTCAAGTTGTTGACTATTCTGATTGGGCCGGTTCACCACCAGATAGAAGATTAACCTCAGGGTATTGTGTCTTTGTTGGAGGTAACTTAATCTCATGGCAAAGTAAAAAGCAGAACATAGTTGCTAGATCCAACGCAGAGGCTTAGTATCGCGCTATGGCAACAACAACATGTGAACTTATGTGGCTAAAGCAATTGCTTCAACAGCTGAAATTGGGAGACGTCAAGGAAATGAAAATGATTTGTGACAACCAAGCTGCTTTACATATTACTTCTAACCCAATTTTTCATGAAAGGACCAAACATATAGAGATCTACTGTCATTTTGTCAAAGAAAAGGTTTTTTCATGAAAGATCACTACTAGTTTTGTCAACTCCAATGAACAATTAGCTGATATATTTACCAAGTCCCTCAAAGGGCCTCGGGTTGATTTTATTTGTAACAAGCTTGGAATATATGATATATATGCTCCAACTTGAGGGGGAGTATTAGAATAAAGTCATGTTAGAATAAACTATGTATAAAAATATCATTTTATATGTGTGTTAATAACACACAATTCCTCAAATAATCTCTATATTCTATACATGGGAACTATCTCCTAAATCAGCAGGCAAATTTGTTGTTAGCTATAGATGGGTGTTTACTGTTAAAGTTGGTCCATATGGCTCCATTGATCGATTGAAAGCTCGTTTCGTCGCTAAAGGCTACACTTAGGCTATGTTTGGATATTTAGTAAGTGATGGAATGAAATGGAATGAGATGGGATGGGATGAGATGGAATGGGATGGAATGGGAAAAAAGTATCATTTCATTGTTTGGATATTTTAGAATGGAATGGAGTAAAGTTACCATTCCATTGTTTGGGAAGTGGATGATTTTTGGTGGGATGGGATGGTATTTATACTAAAAAAGATGATTCCATCCCATACAATGGAACCTGACTCTATTCCATTCCATTCCCTTCCATTCCACTCAATACCACCAATCCAAACGAACCCTTAGATCTTTGGTCTTGATTATAGCGACACCTTCTCTTCAGTTGCTAAGATTGCCTCTTTTCGTCTTTTCCTCGCCATGGTTGTTGTTCGCCATTGGCCCCTCTATCAGCTGGACATAAAGAATGTCTTCTTACATGGTGATTTACAGGAGGAGGTTCATATGGAGCAACCGCCTGACTTTTTTGCTCAACGGGAGTTTGGATTGGTGTGCAAACTTCGCAAGTCCTTGTATGGCATAAAACAATCCCCTTGGGTTTGGTTTGGTCGATTCAGTGCAGTTGTTTAGGCCTTCGACACGATTCGCAGTGAAGTCAATCATTCTGTTTTCTATCGGCATCAATCTCCCAATCAATGCATCTACCTTATGGTTTATGTAGATCACATTATCATTATTGGAAACAAACGAATTGGTATTGAAGAATTAAAGCAACATTTATTCAATCATTTTCAGACTAAAGACCTTGGTAAGCTCTAGAAACTCAGAGGAGAGAGAAAGGAGATAATAGAGAAAACCATTGAGAAGAAAAGTTGTGACCTTTGGTCATCCTTTGATTCTATTATATGTGTGTAAAAGAATAGCTAGAACAAAGGAATAGTAAAGTAAAAAGACCAAAGGTAAAAACCTATTTATCTAACACTCCCCCTCAAGCTGGAGCATATATATCATATGATCCAAGCTTGTTACATATATAACTAATTTGGGGTCCTCTAAGAGATTTTGTGAGAAGGTCTGCAAGCTGATCATTTGAGTTGACAAAGGTTGTGACAATATCACCCGAAAGAACCTTCTCTCTTATAAAATGACAATCAATCTCAATATGTTTAGTTCTTTCATGAAAGACTGAGTTAGAGGCAATATGTAAAGCAGCTTGGTTATCACAGACAAGAGTCATCTGTCCAACATCTCCAAACTGAAGTTCTTTGAGTAACTGTTTCAACAAGACAAGCTCACATGTTGCCGCAGCCATAGCTCTATACTCAGCTTCAACCCTAGATCTAGCAACCACACTCTACTTCTTACTTTTCCAAGAGGTTACCTCCAATAAGTATACAGTAGCCTGAAGTGGAACATCTATCAGGAGGTGAACTTGCCCAGTCAACATCAGAATAACCAACCACTTGAGTGTGTCCCTTATCCTCATAGAGGAGTCCTCTTCCTGGTGCTCCTTTAATGTATCTTAAAATCCGAACCACAGCATCCCAATGGCTGTCACATGGAGAGTTCAAAAACTGACTAACAACACTCACAGGAAAAGAGATATCAGGTCGAGTCACTATGAGATAATTTAGTTTCCCAACAAGTCTCCGATATCTACCTAAATCAGCTAAGGGCTCCCCCTGATTTGGTAGGAGTTTGACATTAGGATCCAACGGGGTATCAATAGGCTTAGAGCATTTAGCATGCTAGTTTCCTCAAGTATGTCCAAAGTATACTTTCGCTGTGAGATAGAAATACCATCCTTAGATTGAACAACTTCAATTCCCAGAAAATACCGAAGTTTGCCCAAGTCTTTTGTCTGAAAATGATTGAAAAGGAATTGTTTAAGCCGCTGAATGCCATGATGATCACTGCCTGTGATAACAATGTCATCAACATATATAACTAGATAAATACATCCTTGAGAAGAATGGTGGTAGAACACTGAATGATCTGCTTCACTGCGAGCCATACCAAATTGTTGCACCACATTACTGAAGCGACCAAACCAGGCTCGGGGAGATTGTTTGAGGCCATAGAGAGATCTTCGTAAACGACACACATGTCCAGAACACTCCCCCTGAGCAACAAAGCCTGACGGTTGCTCCATATAGACTTCTTCCTGTAGCTCACCATGAAGAAAGACATTTTTAATATCTAGTTGGTGAAGGGGCCAATGACGGATGGCAGCCATGGATAAAAAAAGATGAACAGATGCTACTTTGGCAACAGGAGAGAATGTACCACCATAGTCAAGACCAAAAATTTGAGTATAGCATTTAGCAACCAATCGTGCTTTAAGGCGATCAATGTGACCATCTAGACCTACTTTAACAGTGTAAATTCACCTACATCCAACAACGGATTTTCCTTCTGGAAGGGGGACCAAATCCCAAGTTCCACTAGTATGAAGGGCTGACATCTCCTCAATCATAGCTTGTCTCCATCCTGGATGAGAAAAAACTTCACTTGTATTCTTAGGGAGAGGCATAGAATCCAAGGAGGATACAAAGGCATAATGGGGTGAAGATAAACGATGGTAGCTCAAGCCAGCATAAATAGGAAAAAGGGTTACGGGAAGAACGAATACCTTTACGCATAGCAATAGGAAGATCAGACTCACTTGGAAGGTCCGGAGCAGTGGGAGATAATGTTGGAGTAGGATGTGAGTCATCAGTTGTGGCTTCAACCGTCTCAGGAGCATCAGTAGTGGTTTGTCCAGAAGGTTGGACTTGCTGTGGACGACGATGGTAAGTCAATAATGGTGGTGGTGAAGGAGGTGTCGGGTCTATACGGTAATTTGGATCAACTTCAGACTCACGAGGGGTAATGAGAGTAGGAATAGGGAGTACCTCAGAAATAGGTGGTTCTTCGGAGGAGATTGAGTGGAAAAAGAGGGTTGACTCAAAGAAAGTAACATCAGCAAAAATTACATATCTCTTGAGGTCAGGAGAAAAGCATCTATACCCCTTTTGTGATCGAGGATATCCAAGGAAGACACACTTCAGAGATCAAGGAGAGAGTTTATCTTTGCTTGGTGTGAGGTCATGAACAAAACATGTAGACCCAAAGACTCGAAGAGGTAATGGATAAAGAGGTTGTGTAGGAAAAACAATGGAGTGAGGAATTTTGTTGTGGAGAACCGATGATGGCATCCGATTGATGAGGTAACATGCAGTGAGAACTGCATCACCCCAAAAACGAGATGGTGCTTTAGCATGAATAAGGAGTGTACGGGCTGTCTCAATTAGGTGTCTATTTTTCCTTTTAGCAACTCCATTTTATTGAGGGGTGTGTACACAAGAGGATTGGTGAACAATTCCATGAGAAACCATAAAAGATTGGAACTGTGTAGAAAAATACTCATGGGCATTGTCACTTCTTAAGGTGCAAATGGTAACTCCAAATTGAGTTTGGATTTCATAACAAAAACTCTGGAAAATGGAGAATAATTCTGATCTATTCTTCATTAAGTATAACCAAGTACACCTTGAATAGTCATCCACAAAAGTTACAAAGTATTAATATCCTAATGTTGAGTTAACACGACAAGGTCCCCATACATCAGTGTCAATTATAGCAAAAAGAGATTCAGCTTGGTTACAGACTCGACTAGGAAAGGAACTACGAGTGTGTTTGCCCAATTGACAAGATCCACACTCCAAAAAAGACAACTTTGACAGATTAAGAACTATCATATGAAGTTTTGAGATACTAGGGTGTCCAAGACGAGCATGAATAACATTGGGAGACTCTGTGGCTGCAAAAACATTGGAGGTTGTCGAGAGACAGTAGAGGCCTTGTGACTCACGCCCTACGCCAATCATCTTCCTTGAGCTCCGGTCCTGCACAAGAACAGAGTCTTTAGTGAAGGTGATTAAGCAATCAAGGGTGTGAGTTAGACGGCTAATTGAGATCAAATTATAAGGACAATCAGGAACATAAAGAACATTGTCAACAGATCAACAACAACAACAACTAAGCCTTTTCCCACTAGGTGGGGTCGGCTACATGGATCAGACGACGCCATTGTGTCCTATCATGAACCAAGTCTTCAGAAAAGCCATTCAAATCTAGATCTTTTTTAACCGTTTCACCTATAGTCTTTCTTGGTCTTCCTCTACCTCTAGCTATTGGGCTATTCTCCATCTGATCTACTCTTCTTACAGGGGCTTCTAAGGGTCTTCTCCTTACATGTCCAAACCACCTAAGGCGAGATTCTCCCATCTTTTCCACAATAGGTGCTACTTACTTTTTCTCTAATGCATTCATTCCTAATCCTATCTTGTCTAGTATGGCCACACATCCAACGCAACATCCTCATCTCCGCGACACCGATCTTGTGCTCTTGTTGGCTTTTTACCGCCCAACATTCAAGTCTGTACAACATTGCGGGCTTATAGTTGCGGTAAAATTTACCCTTAAGCTTGAGGGCACTTTCTTATCACAAATAACTCCTAAAGCACTCCTCCATTTCATCCATCCAGCTTGAATCCTATGGTTTACATCTCCTTCTATCTCTCCATCATTTTGTATGATGGATCCAAGATACTTAAACTGTGTAACTTGTGGTATGATATGATCTCCAATTTTACCGCTTGCTAAGCTAGCATTAGCATGTTTCTTACTTGAACTTACATTCCATATACTCCGTCTTACTCCCGCTTAGACGAAAGTCATGTTCTTCCAAAGCCCGTCTCCATAACTCTAGCTTCCCATTTATTTCCTCTCTCGACTCTCCAACTAAGACTATATCATCTGCAAAAAGCATGCATTGTGGCACCGGCTCTTGGATATGCGCGGTCGCACGTCCAAGACCAAGGTAAAAAGATAAGGACTCAAAGTGACCCTTGGTGCAGTCCTATAGTTATAGGGAACTCTTCTGTGACCCCACTCGGTGTTCTTACACTAGTTTTAACCTCATCATACATATCTTGGATTACTCGAATATAGGCAATACGAACTCTTTTCTTCTCCAAAGCCTTCCACAAGACTTCTCTCGGTACCCTATCGTAGGCTTTTTCCAGATCAATGAAAACCATGTGTAGGTCTTTTTGCTTCCTCCGATACCGCTCCTTCAATCTTCGTAGAAGATAGATTGCTTCCATGGTTGACCTCCCAGGCATAAAACTAAATTGATTCTCTGAAATATGAGTCTCTTGTCTTAGTCTCCTTTCAATGACTCTTTCCCATAACTTCATAGTATGACTCATGAGCTTAATCCCTCTGTAATTTGCACAGTTTTGTATATCTCCCTTATTCTTATAAATAGGGATTAAAGTGCTTCTCCTCCATTCATTTGGCATCTTCTTAGACCTCAATATCTCGTTAAACAGCTATTGTCAACAGATAATGAAGACAAAAGATTAGCCTTCCCAATTGCTTTAGCTCGAGTTTGAGAGCCATCAGCTAAGGTAACAGTGGGAAGGTGTGTCGGATAAGAAATAGTAGAAAGCAAATGTTTGTTACAAGAGATATGATATGAGGCACCAGAATCTAGTACCTAAGGTCCAAGGGATTGTGATTAGGAGATGCAAGCAATGGAGTTACCAGTGTGTGCAATCGAGGTCACAGATGTAGAGGATTGTCTGGCTTCAAACCACTTCAGAAAATCTTCATAATCAGAGGAAAGAGAAAGGAGAGAATAGAGAAAACCACTGACAAGAAAAGTTGTGAGTTGTGACCTTTTGGTCATCCTTTGATTCTATTATATGTGTGTAAAAGAATAGCTAGTACAAAGGAATAGTAAAGTAAAAAGACCAAAGGTAAAAACCTATTTATCTAACAAGCTCCATTATTTCCTAGATATTGAGGTGGCACAGTCTAGACATAGCATTTCTATCTCTCAGAGGAAATATGTCTTGGATATCTTGGAAGAAACTGGTATGTGAGGATGCAAACCCATGGATCCTAATGTCAAGCTTCTACTAGGACAGGGGGAGCCACTAGCAGATCTCGGAAGCTACCGGAGGCTGGTAGGAAAATTGAATTATCTCATAATAACAAGACTAGATATCTCTTTTACTGTGAGTGTGGTAAGCCAACTCCTTGATTCTCCATGTGACTCTCACTGGGATGCTGTTGTTCAGATACTCTGATACATTAAAGGAGCACCAAGAAGAGGCTTACTATATGAAGATAAGGGGGATACATAGAAATTTGTGGTTATACAAATGCTGATTGGGCAAGCTCTCCCTCAGATAGACGCTCTACTTCAAGGTATTGTGTTCTTTTTAGAGGAAATCGGATATCTTGGAAAAGTAAGAAACAAACTGTAGTCGCCAGGTCAAGTGTAGAAGCTGAATATCGAACAACGGGCACTGCAACTTGTGAACTCATTTGGTTGAGGCAATTACTTAAAATATATGACTCACAACCAATGAAACTCAAATACGACACTCAGGCTACACTACATATATCCTCAAATCCTATCTTTCATGAGAGAACTAAACACATTGAGATTGATTGCCACTTTGTTAGGGAGAAAATTCAATCTAAAGAAATTGCTACTGCATTTGTGAATTCGAATGACCAGCTTGCAAACATTTTCATTAAGGCTCTTAGAGGTCCCCAGGTCAACTACATATGTAACAAGCTTGGCGCATATGATATATACACATCATCTTGAGGGAGAGTGTTAGAATAGTTTAGAATATTTTAAATATATATGGCATTATATCATCTATATATGCTAAGATCAATTAGGATTGATTAGGATTGTAGCATATCAAGATTTTATCACTGTGATTAATTGTAATTAATCCTAACTCCTAATATAGAGATCATGTGTGGCCTAGTTAGACACACAATTAAGCCATAATCCCTTTTGTTCAAATATACCAATACGTAAAGGCATCAAGAGAAAACAAAAGAGCAGAAGAATAATATCCAGTGAGAGAAAGAGAAAGAGAGAGAGGAATTAACAAATTTAAAATAACAATCTTGAAGACATGAATGAGAAGTAAAATGTCAATAGAAAGTTACTCTGAATTTCCTGGGCATCAAGACAAAATTATTTGTAAGATTTACACCAGATTAGAGCATAAAGTATACAAGTACGGCTAAGAAAAACTACCACCACTCCACCTATGATACTGGTCCTAATAGCATATATATTCATGTACACTAGCATCATACACATGGAAATACAAAAAGACATTTGATGATGAAATATATAGTCACCATACCTGAATGCAAGAAGAAAGCAGAGGTGACAAGTCGTTCTTCAAATTTTCTCTAATGATTCCATAAATCTTTTCCACATAAGCTGCAAGCTGCTGCTTGAAAAGCAAAGCCGGATACTTGGCATCAACCTGATGCACTACATCAAGTGCATTACTGGAAAGACTGTTGGAAGAGCGGAAACCCTGAGAAACAACATTGTATTGCATATTTTCAGTTTAATGTCATTATCTATAATCATTAGTTAAAATATGAGGCACAAATGTGTAATAAATATTTATTAAGGATGGAAGATGAATCGAAACACTGAGAAACAACATTGATCATAGATTAAGTAAAATGTCATTATTTATAAGCATCTATTTAAAATAAAATGTATGAATGTATGTATAATAGTTTTAAAGGACAAAAATGTGCTTTTTTCCACTTAAATTGACACAAAAATTGGACCAAAAAATGAATTAATCATTTTAGATCAACCAAAAAAGTTTGACCTAGAACAAGGTGTATAATAAAAATATAATTAAATTACCTAATTGAAAGTTTCCTGATTTCAGATAACAATTCAACCATATTTTTTCCTTTCATTTTCTTTGGCCTTTATTGCTAATGAAGTTCAGAAACTAACATTCTACAAGGTGAATATGTATACATATAGCATGTTACTGATAATAAGAAGACACACACATCTTACTGATAACCTTCAATTATTGATCATACATTCTGGAAAACATTGCATACTTTCTTAATTCTATAACAGAGTACAATATACAGCATCTAAACAATCATATATGCAAATAAAATATTGATGCGCAGTATGACCCAAAAGTTTACAAGGATCTTATGTTGAGCACATGTTTAATTAGACAGTTGTAAATAAACTTAATACTTGGGTCATCCTCCCAAAAAACGATGTTGGAGTGGGTGGTTTCCGTGTTGTAGGTACTCTTAGACATCGCTGAAGATGGAACAACAATGCAGATGTGTTGGATAACCAATAAGCCATATAATCATTTTTGTCCTGATCCTGCAAAAATGTTGAATAGAATACCATGTGAGATTTTATGAAAATAACCATCAGTCCCAACTTTGATGGACGTCACTCCCTATGAATCACTCTTTTTTAAACATCAAGCACACAAAAAAGTAGACAATTTAAGATTTTCTTAATAAAAAAAAAAAACTCATTCTAAAAGAAGAACAAGGGTCATTTGAGTTTACAAGCAACTAGTGGAGAGGATAAATAGGGAAGTGGAGGTGGGGAGAAAGGAGAGAAGAAATCATTTGGAGTGTGGGATACTTGAAGACTCATAATTCTTTCTGAGAGGGCACTATTCTCTTTCTGTTTTTCTGTTTTTACTTGTGTAAGGAGGTCTACCTCCATTTTTGTTGCGAGTTTTCAGTGCTATAAGGAGTTGTTTACCTCCATTCAGTGTTTCTATTTTTCTTGTTCTAGACCTGTACCTATCGTTTTGGTATCAGAGCTCCCGACTTGGGAGCTGCGAAGATGGTTCCACTGTTTGAAGGAGATGAAGCATACTGGTGGTTGATCAACGTTGAGCAGCACTTCATTGCGGCGGGGACACCATAGATGGAGAAGCTACCAAAGGCTATGAAGGCTTTGAGAGGTAGTGCTCTCAACTAGTGGCTTTGGTGGAAATTGATCAACCATTAGGCAACCTGGATAGCCTTTGTGAAGGCAGTACTCAACTGATTCCAGCCTGAGTATGATCTAGATTTACCGGTCTTTGTCGGGGATGAGGAGCCGGAATCGGAACTGTTGGTGTCTGAGGATGGAAGCGAAGCGTTGCCTTTCGTCCAGGAAGAGCAAACAGAAGCTTAGGAACCCAAACCAGAGACAAAAATGAAAATAGACCCAGTGTTGGAGAAGTTGGAGAAAGGGAATATGGTAGAGGAGATCGAGACAGAAGATGTTGGCTGCGGCGGCACAGTGGTGGTTCACCACTTTCAGCCAGCTATAGATCTAGATTTCTTTGCGATCATGTCAGGCATTCCTCTGTCAGAAACGATGGGTGATTTTGGTGGCTTGTTGAAGATGGCCTCAGAGCCATTTGGTCGCAGCCTCACAGGGCAGGAGAAGCTACGTGAGTCATCAGAAACGGGTGGTGGCTTGGGCAGAAGCATCGTGAACGCTGCGAAGGTTGTGGCTGGGATGAGTCGGAGGAAGAACACCATGCGGTGGGCGAACAAAGGCAGCAGTGGTCCACCATGCCATAGGCTTGGCTTGTGAAAAAAAATAAATAAAAACTATTTACGTTTGACTCGTATATTTAAATGAATTTGACTCATTTAAAAAATATGAATTTTTGAACTTGACTCATTTAATTTGTTTATATCTTATTTTTTTATTTTATTAATTTTTTAAAAAAATATTTAAATTTATTAATTTAATATTTACTAAATATCTTTATACTAAAAGATAAAATAAAAAAACTAAAAATAAAAATAAAAGTTATTTTATTCATTATTCATTAAAAATAATTCATAACATTCTTATAAATTTTTAATTAGTAATAACAACAAATAAATTATTATTATTTTATTTTTTTATCTGAAATTACATTTTTTATTTAATTTTTACTATTGATACTGAAAAAATAAATAATATATATACACATACACATACACACATATACATGAACTATTCATAAATTTTATGTTAAGCCAGTAAAATTTAAATTTGACTCATTCATGTAATTGAGTCTAAGTTTAAATTTATATTTATTTAATTAAATAAATGAGCTTAATTAAACATATAACAAGCGAAATTCAAGTAATTCACGAATTGATAAACTCATTTACACCTCTAGCCTTATGAGTTAGGACGGTATCTTAGTCTCTCATTTGTTTGTTACTACACTGTACTGTAATTACATTAGCTGCTATATAAATATACAGGCCTATACCCTGTTGATGCACAATTTTCCAAAGCTATCTAACAATGGTGAAGATGACTGGAAACTAGAAGCATTGTTTATCATGATATAGATAAATAAAGAAGAATTTGAAGAAGAGCACAATTTAACAAGTATTAAGAATTTGAGGAGGAGAAAATAAAATTGCTTATTGAAATAAAAGTTCTAAGTTGAAGAGGAGTTAAAAAATGCAGGTATGAAGAAGATCAAGAAATGGCTGTAAGAAACAATGAGGTTGCCAATTACTCTAGCAGAAGAAGAGTGATGAATCCAAACTAGATGAAAACAAAATTATATTACATTGAGTTTACCCTTTTCTACAACTTGCTAAGTGACTAAAGGTGTGTTCATAAAACTTATAAAAAAAAAAATTAGCATTAAAGATTCAGCACTGAAATTTTGAGACATGACAAATAAATTACAAACTGAAAATGTTGCTGCTAAAGCATTAAGTAACCACCTTTTTGCTGAATGTTTTCAAAATTCTTTTACTAACATTCACTTTTGGTAGGTATTAAATAAGAAACTAGAAATCATTTTCAACACTAAAAATTTTCATTTTCATAGATGAATTAAGTTTTCGAAGAAATCCTAAATCTAATATACTTTTATCTCTAACAGGCAAATGCAAGAAAAGGTTTGAGTAAACTGCAAGTTACCTCTATTGCAGAACCAATCAGCTGAATAAGACGATCAAATATACTTGTCTTTTCTGCTTCAAAAGATCTCCAATGTAGCAGACAATTATAAATAGTAAACGCTGCAACAGGTTTTCCTTCAGAGAACCCAAGATCTTTTGTCACACATTTGAAAAGTGCATCTACACTCTCCTACACCCAAAAAAAGCAAACAAAAAAATAATCTGACTAAATGCTGTGAAAGTATATAAAAATGTGAATTAAATATATTAAAAAGTAACAATTGTTCTGAAAGAGCATACTTGTTGCCTCTCCATTTGAGATATCCTCAATTTACTATCAGCCTCTGTACCAAATGTTTTTGCTGGTGTAGAACTCTGTGGTGCCTATAGAAAATACACTTTTCCTCAAAACCATGAGAAAATGAAAGGTAGAACTTTTTTCATTATAAATACAAAGATGATATACAAATTACAAGGAAAGTAATAGGGCTTTCAAACCTAAAAACCTTTTATTACCTGATGACCATTTTCCAAAGGCTGTAGTAGCAAGAGCAGAAAAAGACATTAATATAATCTCCCAGTAAGGGTTAACAAGTATGACAATATGAGACTGCTGAGACTCAGAATTATTTATTCACATTACTCATTAACTAGTTTTAATTGAAAGTTTCTAAATTGTCCTTAATTATATGTGAACATACAATTAAGAATATAGTTACGTAGGACTAGACTTAAATAGAAAATTATTTAGTAGAGAATAATTTAGAAAAATTCAATTAAAAGTAATTAGTGAGATTGTGAATAGACAATTGCGAGGACCAACAACCTCAACTAATGAACAATGTTTTTTTGTATTTACCGGAGCTGTAGCAGGTGAAAACTTTCCTGACATCCTCCTAGATGATGAACTCAACAGAGCTTGCTGCCGCAAAATTTGATTCTCAGTCTCCGTGTCAGAGTTTCTTTCTTCAAGCCTAACATATAACACAGGGAACATATTAAACCAAGGAAAACACCAAATATGCATTTAATGCAATGTTATAGGAACAAAAGTCGCTATAAGAACCTCTGCATAGATGTCTTCAGCTCAATTATCTTTGTTTCTGTCTCTATAATTTGATTCATGCGCTCTTCACTAAGCCTGTTACTTTCTTCATATTTCCTCTCTGTTTCGTCAATTTTCTTTTCCAGTGAATTAACCAAATCCTGCAAAGCATCAGAGGTAATAATAATTCTGGATATTATGACACACCCAGAAGCATAAATTTCAAGCACTTCTTATGTAATCTATACCTTGAGGTGTTCGTTTTCTGTAGTAAGCTTATTGATCAATTCATTGTCAGTAACATTAACAGGAAATTCCTGTATAGTTTTCTTTTCCAATGAATTAACCATCTCCTGTAAAGCATCAGAAGTAACCATAACTTTGCATATTATGACACAACCAGAAGCATGAATTTCAAATACTTTTTATGTAATGTTTACCTTGAGTTGTTCTTTTTCTGCAGTAAGCTTATTGATCAATTCATTGTCAGTAACATTAACAGGAAACTCCTGTATAGTTTTCTTTTCCAATGAATTAACCAGCTCCTGTAAAACATCAGAAGTAACAACAATTTTGGATATTATGACATACCCAGAAGCATAAATTTTTCAAAACACTTTTTTATGTAATGTTTACCTTGAGTTGCTCATTTTCTGCAGTAAGCTTATTGATCAATTCATTGTCAATAACATTAACAGGAATCTCTTGTATAGTTTGCTCAGCTCCTTTTTTGGCAGCCTCACGTTCCTGAATGAGCATTGCCTTAGTTTCTTGGAACTGAAGCTCCATCTCATGCAAAGCAGATTGTAGTTTTTCATTTTCCTGTGTCTTGGCTTCCTCAATATCGCAATGAACCAAAACAGTTAGAAAGTCAGCGAAATAATATAGTTAAAACAATACTTGTAGAGACAAAAGAATAAAATTAGCAATAGTAGACATAAAGAAACTTTATTTCGTAATTCTACATTTTCATTTACTGTAAATAAATAAACTACCCTCATTCTCTTCTCCGTTTGTAGACACAAAGTTAGTTCTTCGACTTGCTTTTCTAGATTATTTTTGGCAGCTTCTAGAGCCTTGGCTTCCTTAGCAGCCTGCAAGAAATTAAATTTAGATTTATTTTTTTTCAAGTATAATAACAATCAACATTATGTTGATATACAAAAAAGTTGTAGCATAGCTGATTGAAAGGATAAAACTCACATTAAGAAAAGATATAGCACTACAGGTTTCTCATTTTGGACGGAGAAAATAACACACTTTTTTCCAACAATAAAACCATTTTCGACTGATGCATTTTTCTGTTAGTTAGTGATAACCGGTGTACTGCATGAGATAGTACAAAAAGTGTGGGGTCCAGCCACTAGCTTGAGTTGAAATTGAAGGATAGAAACAAATCAACTTTCGGTGGCTAAAGTCAATAATGAAGGCAATTGTTTGTCAAACAATTGCAAAATATTCCATTTGGTGGCTAAAAGTCAAGAATGAAGGCAATTTTCAAATAATTGCAAATGTGGTGGATGGAAGCTAGCAAGCATGAAAGCATTAATTTAATGCTTGAGAGGTCTCTATAAATAGAGACATTTGCTTCATTCAAAACACACACCAAGGGAGAGCCTCACAAGAGAAAGAAAGTGAGAGAAAAATTAGAGAGAACCTTAGAGAGAGTTTTCTAAGAGAGAAAAATAGTGGCCAATTTATGAGAGTGTTATTCATAAATTGAGGATCCAATATTCTCAGTATTTTTGTATTCCCATTATTTTTATAGTGGAGATTTAAGCGGCCTACGGTTTTTCCTTGCTTCACATTGAGAAAGTTTTTCCACGCTAAAAATTTTCTCTGGTGTTATTACTCTTATTTTACGCTTCCGCATAGTGCCTATTTTGAGTTCACGAGGAGGGAAATTATGCGGGCATTTCCCAACAGGTGGTATCGAGCTTTCGAGCTACGGGATACTAGGTGCTTGGATATATAAGAAAAATTCTTAGTATGCTTTCTGTGGTTGCAAAGATTGTTGTACGATCTTCCACATCAGAAAAGAATTATTCTCATTGCTGGAAATAACGTGTAGCGGTGCAAAAGTGTTGTCTAGGAAAGTTCTGGCTAGGAAAGACTTGGTATTTAAGTGTATCCATTAGTGAACCACCTCTCTTTCACTGGGAACTTACCCAAGTCAAGACTATTTGCATACTACGTTATTATTTCGATATCGTACTATATAGTATTAGCTGTGTAATTCAAGATGGAGGAGTCACATTCATGATGGAGATATGTTCAAGTGATCACGATAATTACTCCTATTGGAAGCCAGATGATGGAAGACCACTTATACTTTGCAAAGATTTGTATGAGCCAATTACCCGCCTAAGGGAAGAACGACAAAGATTGGGAGCTCCTAAATCGGAAGGCAGTAGCTATGATCCGCAAAAATACATTGATCGCAGTTTGTTCGAGCATGTATCAACTTATACAAATGCGTATGATTTGTGGACCAAACTTGAATCATTGATTCAAAAGAAGACGCCCAGAAATAAAGCCCACCTTGTCAGACGATTGGTCAAGTTGGAGTATTCGGACGGTCATAATATGATCGAACATTTGAATACCTTCAAAGGTATTGTGAATCAACCGACGAAGACGAAATGAAGATAGATGATGAGTTGCAAACTCTTCTACTCCTCGATTCTCTACACGAGAGTTGGGACACTCTAGTTGTCACTCTCGGCAATTCTGCTCCCGGACGGAAAGCTTAGCATGGATTACATTACGAGACGGTTTGCTTTGAATGAAGAGTCAAGACGGAGGGAAAGAGGCTTGAACAACCGGTTTGAAGCCAACGTTGTTGACAACAGAGGAAGGAGTAAGAATCGTGAAAAAGGAGGTCGTGAAAAATCACAAGATAGATCCAAATCTCGCACTAGACTAAGTTGTTATTACTGTGGCAAACCGGGCCATAGGAAGTCCGAGTGCAGATTCTTGAAGAGAGATCAACAGGCTGGAACAGTCCATCCTGACCAGATAGACCCAAAGAAGAAGAAGGAAGAAGGAACAACTACTGCGGTGGCCTCAAATGATGAGAATATATTTCTTGTCGGAGAAGAAAATTATCTAAACATTGCATCCGATGATTGCATATGGATAATTGATTCCGGAGCATCCTTCCACGTCACACCTCATGAAGAATTTTTCTCATCATACCAAAAAGGAGACTTTGGTACGGTGAAGATGGGAAATCATGTCACAAGCAAGATTGTTGGCATTGGTGAAGTAACAATGATTACTGAGAATGGAAACAAGCTCGTGCTGAAGGAGGTAAGACATGTTCCAGACATGCGTCTGAACCTTATCTCAGCAGGAAAGTTAGATGAAGCTGGGATGATAAATCAATTTGGTGCTGGTAAATGGAAACTCAGCCGAGGAAGCATGATTATTGCTCGCGGCAGAAAGGAAGGCTCTCTGTACATTATGCAGGGAAAGATATGCAAGGGGGAGATGAATGTTGCTCAAGACGCAAGCAAGGAATTGTGGCACAAACGATTAGGCCACATGAGCGAGAAGGGTTTGGAAATCTTATCAAAACACTATCTTCCAAACATACAAGGGCAGCCACTTGAATCCTGTGAAGATTGCCTAGCAGGAAAACAACACAGAGTATCTTTCAAAAGATCAGATGATGCAAGAAGAAGAAAGCAGATTCTGGATCTAGTTCACTCAGATGTTTGCTCAACATCTGAAAGGTCCCTTGGCGGTGCTCAATACTTTGTTACCTTCATTGATGATCACTCCAGGAAAGTGTGGGTGTATCCATTGAAGACGAAAGATCAAGTTCTTCAAGCTTTCAAGGAGTTTCATGTTTCCGTAGAACGAGCATCTGGAAGAAAGCTGAAATGCTTAAGAACTGACAATGGCGGAGAGTATAGAGGTCCGTTTGAGGATTATTGCAAGACTCATGGGATAAGACATGAGAAAGTACCACCCAAGACACCTCAGATGAATGGACTAGCTGAGAGAATGAATAGAACTATTGCAGAGAAAATCAGGAGCATGCTTTCTCATGCAAAACTCCCCAAGGCATTCTGGGGTGAAGCAGTAAAAACTGCTGTTGATTTGATTAATTTATCTCCTTCAAGACCTTTAAATGGAAAGATTCCAGAAGAAGTATGGTCTGGAAAGAAAGCCTCTTATGGTCATTTGAGAGTCTTTGGGTGCAGGACATTTGTCCACATTCCTAAAGATGAAAGAGCAAAGCTTGATGCAAAGACGAAGGAGTGCATATACTTTGGTTCACCAAGTGATGAACTTGGCTTCAGATTATGGGATCCTGTAAACAAGAAGATTGTTCGAAGCAGAGACGTGGTATTCTATGAAGATCAGACAATTCAGGACATTCAGCAATCTAAGAAGCCAAAGACCATTGTGGTACACAATTCAGGGGGAGAGATTTTTCAAAGGAATGAGCAACCTGATCAGACAATACAACCTCATCAGATAGAGCAACACTGTTCAGACGGAACAACGACCCGACTGACGAGAACAAAGTCGGGCAATGCATGAAGAACGTATGGAGACCGATCAAGTAGAGCAAGAACCTCAGTGAGAAGATCAATGAGAGTCGACAACCATCAAGAAGGTATTTCTCGATGATTATGTCACTCTCACCGATGAAGGGAACCTCAAAGTTTCATAGAAGCCATTGAGACGAATGATAAAGATAAATGGATGCAAGCCATGCAAGAAGAAATACAGTCCTCGAAAGAGAATCAGACGTATGACCTGGTGAGATTACCAGACAGACGAAAGGCATTGAAAAACAAATGGGTGTTCAAGCTCAAGACTGAAGAGAACAACCCAAACCCTAGATACAAAGCAAGAATTGTTGTAAAGGGGTGCAACCAGAAGAAAGGCATAGATTTCGAGGAAATCTTCTCACCAGTGGTGAAGATGACATCTATTAGAGCAATTCTCGGTCTAGCTGCAAAACTAGACTTGGAGATTGAACAACTCGATGTAAAAACAAAGATTCTTACATGGAGACCTAGAGGAAGAAATCTATATGGAGCAACCGAAGGTTTTGCAGAACCAGGCAAGGAACACCTAGTGTGTCGTCTGAAGAAAAGTCTCTACAGTCTGAAGCAAGCTCCAAGACAATGGTACAAGAAGTTTGATCTCTTCATGACCCAACACAATTTCAAAAAGACCTCCGCAGACCATTGTGTGTTTGTGAAGAACTATGAGAATGGTGAATCCATCATACTTCTATTGTATGTTGATGATATGCTGATTGTTGGGAAAGATAAGACAAAGATAGCTGCTCTCAAGAAGGCATTGAGCAAATCTTTTGCCATGAAAGATCTGGGTGCAGTAAAGAAGATTCTTGGAATGAAGATCATCAGAGATCGTTCTAGAAGAATGCTGTGGATGTCACAAGAAGACTATATCAAGAAAGTTCTTGAAAGGTTCAACATGCACAATGCCAAACCTGTGCACGTTCCATTACCTAGTCATCTTAAACTGAGCAAGACGCAATGTCCAAGGAATGAGGAAGAAAAAGAAGAGATGAACAAGGTGCCTTATTCTTCAGCAGTGGGTAGTCTTATGTATGCAATGGTTGCACAAGACCAGACATTGCTTATCTGTTGGAGTTGTGAGTAGATTCCTATCAAATCCGGGAAAGGAGCAATTGGAATGCGAAAGAAATGGATACTACGGTATCTGAAGGAACTGCAAAAGCTGCTTGTGTTTTGGCAATGGAAATTTAAAGCTTCTTGGATACTCGGATGCGAGATATGGCGGGAGATGTGGATTCCGAAAGTCTACATCGGGATACCCGATTACTTTTGCGGGGGCTATCTCTTGGCGGTCAAGACTACAAAAGTGCATTGCTTTAAGCACTACGAAGCGGTGAATTCATCGCAATCACTTGAAGGTTGCAAGGAGATCTTATGGATGAAGAAGTTCCTACAAGAGTTAGGCCGGGATCGGAGACGGTTATGTTCTCATTGCGACGATCGGAATTTTCATCTCGGCAAGAACTCGACATTTCATTCAAGGTCGAAACACATCGACGTAAGATATCATTGGATCCGTGATGTGTTGGAAAGTAAACTACTTTGCAGATTGAGAAAATACATACCAAAGACAACGTAGGTGATATGATGACACAAAGCTTACTTAAAGAGAAGTTAGAAGTCTCAAAGAAGTTGCGGGCTTAGCATCAACCCCAAATTGATTCAAGGATATTTTCCCTTTGGGCTGGAGGGGAGAATTGTGGGGTCAAAACCACTAGAGTTGAAATTGAAGGATAGAAACAAATCAACTTTCGGTGGCTAAAGTCAATAATGAAGGCAATTGTTTGTCAAACAATTGCAAAATATTCCATTTGGTGGCTAAAAGTCAAGAATGAAGGCAATTTTCAAATAATTGCAAATGTGGTGGATGGAAGCTAGCAAGCATGAAAGCATTAATTTAATGCTTGAGAGGTCTCTATAAATAGAGACATTTGCTTCATTCAAAACACACACCAAGGGAGAGCCTCACAAGAGAAAGAAAGTGAGAGAAAAATTAGAGAGAACCTTAGAGAGAGTTTTCTAAGAGAAAAAATAGTGGCCAATTTATGAGAGTGTTATTCATAAATTGAGGATCCAATATTCTTGTATTTTTGTATTCCCATTATTTTTATAGTGGAGATTTAAGCGGCCACGGCGAATTAAAGTGGTTTTTCCTCGCTTCACATTGAAAAAGTTTTTCCACGCTAAAAATTTTCTACGGTGTTATTACTTTATTTTACTGCTTTCCGTAGTCTTTTATTTTGAGTTCACAGAGGAGGGAAATTATGCAGGCATTTCCCAACAAAAAGAACCACAAATTTGAATCTTAACAAAATTATTCTATCTAAAAGAGAAGCAGTATAATAGTAGTAATATAAAGAAATTTTTCAACGCTTGAAAAGGAGGGAAAAAAAAGTCAAATAACACTTATCAGTCAGCACAAATAAAACTTTTGAAATTCTTTAAAAGAAAAATCAAAATGTTCAAGAATGTTAATTAATTCTGAAATGAAAAACACAAGCAGCTTGCTTTTGTTGGAAGAATAAAGAAAGGTAACCAATAAGAAAAGAGTGAATCACCATTTTAAGCTTTCGAAGTTCTCGACGAGCAATTGTTCTCCTCCAGGAACACTGTACAGCAATTGTTGCTTTCCTTAGCCTTTGGAAACGAGTGTGAGCTAAATAACCTCTGCGGTGACTCTATGATAGATAAACACACATTAATTTAAAGCATACTTTACGTAGAAATAACAATTAACCCAATATCATATAATATGAATATATGATTATTAGAAAGACGAACAATTGCCCAACACTTCCAATTCTTTATACTTAAGCTTGTTCTGTAATTTATCAGAAACGAAACATATTACATCGAAAGGAAGGGTAAATAGAAGACTCAAATTTCAGTTGAGACATCTAGTTAAAAAAGAATAGTGAATTTTAAAGATAAGGTAAGCAATATATAAAGGGCGGTCCAGTACATGAGGCTCCCTCCAATGTGGGATCTGGGGAGGGTCAAAAGTATGTAGTCTTTTACCCCCGTGATTGAAAAGAAAACAAAGGTAACGATGGAAATATATGCAGAGTGAAAAACTAAGCAGAAAAGCTTCAGTGAGTAGTAGTTCCTTTTTAATTAAGAAGAAAATGTTGTCCTACCCTACCTGGATAACAACTGCAGCTTGTCTCTGCTTCCTTAATCTAAGGTCATTTCTAGCAGCCATCCCTCGCATACCAGTTTGAATATAAACAGCTGAGGCATAAATGGTTTTGTAAGCAGTTTTGGAAAGATACATGCGGAAGTGATTTTGGATTTTCAAAGAAGCAGCTTCCCTCCTCATGTATTCATACTGATGGCGTGCAAGTTGTCCTACATTATATTCATAGGATATGTAAAAGGGAATGATTCAGAAAATCTATAATACTATTCAAAAGTCAGTCTTTCATTGATTACATGATAAACAACTATAATGATTACATGATAAACAACTATAAACAACATTAAAGGATTCACATAATTGATACCTCTGGCGACCTTTTGTAGTTCTATGGCAGACAACCGCAATAAAATGAAGTGTTTCCGACAAATAAATGTGCGAACTTTTCTTTGAATAATGCTTGCAGATCTTCCTAAGACCTCGGCACGACATGCATCTAGTTCTGCCATTTGACCTGCTCTCAGAAACACTTTTGTCTTTCCAATCTGCAATGGAAAAAGTTCAGCAAGAGTATTTTTCTTTCCTTTTATGCTAGAATCTCATATCCAGCACTCACACAACCACATGGATGCAATAGCACTAAACTCTATTAGTGGCAAGATGTAACATTTCTTGCTTCCTTTTTGGTGTTACTTAAACCAATGGAAAAGGAAAAATACTCCAAACAATATTTGAAAAGATAAAAATTTTAATTCCAATCCATGTTTTAATACAGCATGTGATAGAAAAAAGGTAGCATCATCTATGATTCATGTAACCAGCTAGCAAAGTAAAAGCTACAACTGAGATAGAAATTCCAGCTGGGATAAATTGGCACCTGATAATCTTTAAGGTTCGCTTTATCTAGAAGCCTCTTGCAAGCCGTCATCTCATCAGGGCTGCGAATATGTGGAGATCATTAATTGGCTTCAAATAGTCCACAATCACATTCATCTAGATGACCAGAAAAAAGGAAAACAGAAAACAGAAAGCGGTGAAAATACCATGCTTTCAGAACCTTAGGTTCCAGGATACTAAACCGCCGAACAAATTCATCGAAGTTCTTTCTAGTGGGATATCCAGCACAACTTATCCTAATTGCCTCCATTACTCCCTGTAAATGGCATCCATAAAGTCTTAAGTCACTTGACAAAAATGCTCATGTCATACCAGAGAACATGGCCAAAATGACATTGAACTTACCCCACATCGAAGCTGCTGCAACACATTACTGTTCTCAAATATCCCTGGCTTAAGAAGATTATTTGGCTTTACACAACGAATGTAGTGTGGCTCAGTAGCACTCAGTGTTTCAAGCAAAGCTTGCAGTTGTTGCTTTAGAATATATGCATCAAGAATAAAACTGATAAGTACAATTCAGATAATTTGCAATTATATGCGTGGCAAAAGAAAACAGACCTTAAACTGAGTGGCTACGGAAGAGAACTTTGTTGATTTCGTAGTTTCCTCAGGTAAAGGTGGGAACAGCCCTGAAACAAAGGAGCACTTCGAAGCACTGAGTAGGGCAGCGTGCTCTGGAACAACATAGTCTTTATTTTTATCAAGGAATAACTCAGTTTGATAAGTGACCTGAAATTAAAAAACATCATATATTAAGCCTTTTTCCTTCATCGTTGATGGTGGATAACTCTGTAGACCAAAATGTACTTCACTTACATCACCAGCATAGTGGTTAATGGTGAAGTCAGTACGAGACAACTTTGGCTTGCTGAAGCGTTTATTGTCTTTAAATGTTTGATATAGCTTTTCGGCAAATGTTTCATGCGTTGATCTTGGAAACATACTACAAAGATAAGCAGGACAATGTCACAATCTCAAAGTATATGCACATATATAATGCAAAATAACAAAGATTAGCCATTCAATATCTATAAGAATGACAAGTAATTGAACCATTCAATCATTTAATACATACCAGGCCTCATCCAGAAGAGCAATAATGCCGCCAGGTTTCTGAAGTTATGAACATACATAAATTAGAAAGATAAAACACAAACAAGTAAAACTCTGTAGAGCTCAAACATATATGTAGTTATGTGTACATGCTAGCAATTCACATCAGTTTCAAATAGCTTGTTAGATCAAAATTATTTACTGAACCAATGTGATTATTTTGTCAGAAAATGTAGGTAGTTGTAATATTAACAGAATAATCAATTAACTAATGAGAGGAGTATTTATTTGAAGGGAAATTTGAAAAACAAAAGAATAATGCATCACAAAAATGTAATACAATGCATGTATTATCAGTAAATAATAATTATCCTCAACCAATGGCGAATCCATTGAAATATTAATAATACATTTAATTCAAGAATGTGATGGTAAGCTAATAGAACTTTCCTAGAATGACAAAATGGACAGAAGGGTGAATCACACACCTTCTCTATGAGATCAAGAACATCTTGATTATCAACAAACTCTATATAACTCCAATTAATTTCTTCCTTTGTATATTCCTCTTGCTCCATTTTGAAGACATGCTGCGTAATGAAATATTAACTGAGTCAATAGAAATAGTTTACCAGATAATGAATTCCAAGAAGATAGGGAAAATAAAAGAATCAAACCTGGTTGAAATGTTGCTGCAATTTCTCATTTGTCAAATTGATACAAAATTGCTCAAAGCTGCACAGGACCGGTTAAATATTACATAGGAGGGTTGGAAAACTTAGTAATATAGACACATAAGAAAAATCAATCCAAGAAATTACATGACAGTAACTAGTTACAAATTATAATATCACAAACATAAAAATTTTGCGTTGGAGACAGCTGCACTGCCAGTAGAAGAAACTATTGTTTGTGGCATGAATTTTACGGAGGTGCATCATGCCCCATGCTTAGTATTACTTATCCACACGTTAGTAGAGCTTTAAGTGAATAAGCATTTTTTACATGCCTATTTATTTGTCACCATTATGAATCGACTTAGATTAAAAGCCAAACTACATTAAAATTTTGTCCATTTTTTCTTTAGTATCTTTATTTTTGCCCCATTTATCCTGTGAGAGTCTATCGAGCAAAACAAAAACTACAACAGCCAAAGAAGAAAAGAGCCATAGCCAAGAATATTGTCCCCTAGAAGAGAGTACTTTTACAGTAGAACATCAAAATAACGCACAGATGGTATCATAGGTCATGGATAATATCAACTAATGCATAAAATAAAAATCAGCTGCTTTATACAGTAAAAAAAAAATTCAACAGCTTTATCACCTTTTGCATCATAATTCACAGACACAAAACATTTAAGTTCCTTAGTTAATCATCCCACCTCATCCATCAAAATCATTTCATGGAATTCTCTGCATGAAATTTTATATAAAAACCAGGCAAAAGGGTACTGGTTAAGCACCTGTTTGTCTTGAAACTCTCAAATCCATATATATCTAGAACCCCAATTAAGTTCTTTGAATTTGGATCTTGCCCAATAGAGTTGTTAATCTTGTCCACAATCCTGGATCAACAGATGTTTGCATAAATTGAATTACAGAAACTTGTTCCTATTAAAATGAGCTTTTATAAAGATAAATAAAGTTATTTATATTTTCATAAGCTTCACAGAAGTTACCAGTCAAAAAGCCTTGAATAAACTATTTTAGCCAATGCATCTCTACTGAGAGCTGCAGAATTTGGATCAAGCCATTTTGTTATGGCCTCACCACGAGTCACCATAACACGTTTGCAGAAAGAGTCTTCAAGGGATTTCTCGTCACACCTACCATAAGTAAATAAATATATAACTATAGATGTTATAGATTTGAATATCAATCTTCCATAGATATAACAGATAAAGAACAAATTCACTTACATCAGAAGTTCAGCTGCAGTTTTTAGGTGGAAACGGGATTGGTCATCCTTGGGTTCAGAGGAATCCATCCCATCATCCACTCCCTTAACAAATTCAATGTTTCCTAAATGAAGTACTGCAGCAACTATTCGAAATATAGCATCCTGAGAAGAGGGGTGACAAATTCCTGTAATGAAAACAGCAAAAAAAAGAAAGAAAACTCTCCAATAGAGATTTTACTGCGGGCTACCTGCTCATCAGAGCTGATCCCAACGACATCCATAGCTCTCCTAGTTGCAAGGTACTCCTTAGAATCATCCAGCCCATCCAGCTCATAGCAATTCGATTGATTTAGGTAATGAAAAGTTCTTGGATTGCCCAATTTGTACCTATTAACATCCTAGATACATGGAAAAGCTCAAATTAAAATAAATTCACATCAAAGGCTCATTATCTCAGTTAAGTTGAAGTCTTAAAGAAGACCAACCAACAAACTAAATTCAAAGCCTAACTTTGTAAGCTCAACTACATCTAGAGAATGTTCATGAACTTTTGTAACTAAACTATGCAACGTTTTTATGCAGCCTAACTCCCATTTAATCAAGCGGAGCCAACGTAATTGAGAAGTATGACCAAAGAAGAGATTAAAAACCTCAAAATATGAAGGCAGTTAGAGTTTTTCCCCCCATATCTCATACACTGCCGAACCCAATATATCTTGGTTTCCAAAATTGCTATACATCATGCCACATACTACAGTCCCACAGTACACGGAAGATTGTTTGATGTTAAACATCTATTACATATCATGGAAGCAGAACTTAATTTCTATACGCATTCTTATCCAAAATGGAAGAATTATGTACCTCTTGCGGTGCAGCACAAAGCATATAAAAGCAATGATAATTTCTCTCAGGATCAGAAACTTGACAGACACGGGATCGTTCCAGCAAATAAGTTCTGATAGCAGCTCCTGAAATTCTCCCCTTTTGATCAAACTGTATCTCCACAAACTTACCAAAACGACTGAAATTATACTATGTAAGCTTAGGACAGACTTTAAACCGATGAAGAGAAAGAATAGTACGGTGGAAATAGCTAAGATGGGGAAAAGAGGACCATACTCAACAATAAAGTTAATACCTTGAATTATTGTTTCTGACAGTCTTCGCATTGCCAAATGCTTCTAAAACAGGATTGGACTGCAAGTGTGAATAAAAAGCAGAATGAGTAATAACATCCAAAATTAAATTTCTTAAGCACAATGTTTAAACCTGCCTACCCCCCCCCCCCCCGGCACAAAAAAAAAAAAGAAAAAAGTTTCCTTACCTCCAGAACTTGTTGCTCCACGGACCGTCCCTCAGTTGCCACTCTCCCTCCCATATAGGCAAGATAATGCATAAGCATCTTCGTACTTTCTGTTTTACCCGCTCCACTTTCTCCACTAACCAAAATAGATTGGCTTGCTCCTTCGATTATCATCCTCCTGCAGATACTTTTCTTTTTTGGTGAATGCAGACACATCTTTTTCATAATTTTGTCTCATTTGCAATGAATTTTGGATACTAGCCAAAGTTGTAGGTGATGCAAAACCCAAAAAGAAAAACTATTAAATGATGTCCACTCCAGATTGCAGATGAATTATAAAGAAAATTTAGAGTAATGCTTAAAACATTTATGCTACAAGAAAAAAGATGATTCTTCTTCCAATGATAAAGGCAAGGAGGACACAGTTTGACATCATCTCTCTAACATTATATAATGTAGGGCTTAGATTGTCAAAATTGATATTTCAACTTTATTTCTTTTCTTATGAACTATAACTATCTGAACCTACAATCATCTTAAGTCCAAGGATGCTTAAAGCCATGACCAAGGTGCGAAAAACTGAGAGCAGCAACAAGATACCTATATGCAGAATCTGCAATTGCAAAAGGATGCGGGCTCTGCTCACCAATAGCCGCACCTTTATACTGTGCCATTGTATCATTGGCATACAAATGGGGTAACCTTCGAAAAGGGTTCACGGCTATCAATATATTTCCTGTGTATGTCTGGAAACACCATCAGCAAAAGTTAAAGCAGTTCATTACAATGACTGACAGCAAAACAAAGCACACCCCTAAACACTTCACATGATAGAGGTCAATGCATATAAAAAAAGGGGAGAGGTCTTACATATATTTCATTTATGTCATATCGAATTTGCAAATTTTGAAGCACCCCCGGTTCATGCAGATATGCCAGCCTTGTCATATCATCCACACCGTTAGGTGGGAATTCAGGATCTTTGGGATAAATATTAGATGATTTGCTCACAACCTGCAAATGCAATATTTAAATATGATAAGAACAACAGAAACACATGAAGAGTTTCATTTTTGCTGTTGAGCCCTTTTAACAGTGTCATAATCTCATACTGTAAGTGAAGTAATCTAACTTTGATGACAGAGAAGCTTACACTGAATTTTCAGCACAAGGGTTGAGCTAAACTATACTATTCCTTGTGAAAGAAGTATACATGATTTTTAAGTTTTTGGAAGAGTTGGTGCTTGACATAGGAACCTTTATGGCCAAGTGATTAAGAGTTTAATCTTTGCTACCCCGTGGTCATAAGTTGAACTTTAGCATAGATAGTAGAGTGAGTCTATGCATTGTTTACGTGTCGAGCCCAAAGGACTCAAGGAGACATGTTACAGATATAAAATCATTCATCAACCTCCACTGTAGCTTTTCAGAAAGCTGGTGGTTGACTGACTACAAAATCAAGCAGTTTTCAAATATGGACCTTATTTCTCTTGTACATTAGAGATGTAAGCACCTCAAGGATAGGTGACAAGAGCATATCTAACTTCTGAGATTATCATACTTTCATCTTAAAAATTGGAGCATATTCCAATTCAACTATAAGCTTATTGGTAACATCACGTGAAAGATGGTGTGCTCTAAGTCATAAATTTTTCAAATAATAAAAAAATCATTTTTTGAATCAATACTTTAAAAATAAGATTTTGCTAGGACACTTACTAAGAAAAATAAAATAAAAAAATTTAGATGAAAACAAGATATTCAATGCATTGTAAATTAAAAAAACTTTATTATTTATCTTATTTTTTCTAAACTTTTCTATTTTAACTTCTTTAATAAATGCCTTAGCAAAACCCTTAAAAATATTTCTAAAACTTGCATGTAGGGTATTGTTCCATATTAAAATTTCAAATCTAGATCCACCTTGGTTGGACCCTACAAATCCTATGTGTTTCTATGTCGGCTAGAAGATGCAGATAGAGATAACAAAAAATCTCGCAGTATTAAATAATAAAAGAATAAAATCTCATCAATCAATAAATAATAAGAATTATCACTCTTCAAGTTACTACCTTAAAAAATATTTATAGTAAACAAGTATATAATATAAAGTTCTTTTAAAATAATAAATATATTTATATATTTATTATTAAATTTTAATGAATTAAAATTACGATATATTTTGAATTAAATTAAAAATAAATATATCATATTTTTTATTTTAATGACAAGGCTAATTTGAAAGAAGTTTTTTCACGGATAATATTTTTAAGCACTTAAAATACGTATATTATATTTATACAACAAATTTATGTAAGAAAAATATCAAATCAGATAGTATATAACTATAATATTTTCACAGAATACAGAATAAATTTATGAATAAATTGAAAAAAATTAAAGTATTTTAGGTGGACGAATAACGCCGCCGTTTTCTCACTATGTAAAAGAGGTCAAGCCCTCATGTATGGAATCTTTTCCCACGCATTCTAGCTACACAAAGGAGGCCAAACCTCCTATTACCACTTTTAGCATCCAATGCCTCGCAGGTGCACCCCACACTCTCTCACTGCACTAGGAGCCTCAGCATCCACCATTCTTCTGCCCCCGGCACTCTCTCGCTGCACTAGGAGGCTCATCATCCACCATCTCTTCTGCCCAAGGCCAGCTACGCCCTCAAGCCTAAATCTTGGACAGAAAAGGTATCAACAAACAATTTCACAGAACAAGCTTTGCGGCGGAGAATACCGAAAGGAAGGCTGTGAGGTATTCAAAGAGAAGGAAACAAAGAGTGGTGTATGTATATAATAGCATAGATAGATAAACATAACAATTTAAATAGGTTTTAATTATTAAAAAACATTTATTATTATATACATAAAAGTTTCATCATCTAAAGGAAAAGCAGAAAACATTTTTTAATAAAATCCTCTATATTGTATTTCTCTACCATATTTCCAATTTTCACTCAATTTTTAAACAGGTAACTTTTTTCTCGCTAGTCTCCTCTGAGAATCCAGGGCCCTACTAAGGTGAAATAGTTCATTTTGACTGCAAAGCTTAATATGATTACAAATGATTGTTGCAAATTTTGAGTACCACGAAAAGTTCTCTTTTTTTCTCAGTTGGGTTTTATTTACTCCTTTCCAAAATAATCCACATGATTAATTTTTTCTGTAATTTTGAGAGGAAGTTTCCTTTTGTAAGTCACACGAAATACTTGATAATTAATTAAGAGGTTTTTGGGTAGGAACATGATGCCTCAAAAGGGACAAAGTATTGCAGAGATACACTCCATATGAAGGATATTTGGTTGAAACATAATGCAACCAATTTCATACAAGAAAATCAGGCATTTCCAGCTAATTTAAATAAGATTGTCGTACTACAATGGTGGTTTGCAGACATGGTCTTCCACTCAGAGAACTTCCCTGGTTATTCAAACTGATTTAAAGGCCTTACTGAATTGATATTTTCTACTATTCTTTACTCTTTTTTGTTTCCACATTTTTTTTTGTTGTTGCACAAAAATATACTATCCTCTACCGTGTACTGTCTTCTAGCTCTAGTATTAAAAAAATTTATTCTTCTATTAGAAAAACAAAAGGAAAAGAAAACAATTTACATATATAACCAATAATTCCTCAAAAGGCAGTTAAAGCAATCATTCAATGAACAATCTCTGAAAGCGCTGGTATAACTTGGAGTCACTCATTCCATAAGAGCATTAAACATAAAACTATACCTATTAACAGAAATAAAAAATAAAAAAGAAAAAGAAAAAGAAAGAGGAATGGACTGTACCAAAAGAAGAAAATCTTGTGTGCGCCATTTGTGTATACTAGAAAATATATTTAGTTTAATTTCTGAAGCATGGATTTACAATAGATTCTAGAAGACTCACCCTCGTCCCTGATTCGCAGCTAATCGTGATCTCTTCACCATTGGATTCTAGGATTTCTGCATCTATCCAAGCTACATCAGGGTCCTCAATCCAAACATGAGATCCAACTACAAAATTGAGTTGAGCAGCCTGTGCATTAAAAAAAATCAGTCCCTCTATCATAAGTAGAACCTTGTTTGAAGTTATATTGGGATCATAAGAATCAGTTTGCATACATGCAAACTAGCTGGTGAAACTTTGCTACCACATTACAAGTAAAGGTAATCATAAAAGAAACCAAAACTGTAATTACATTACATAATAATATAGTAAATGCCACTTTGTTAAGCCCCTTTAAACTTTATTAAAACATTGTCATCCATAATAAGAAGAACAGATGCACTTCTGCATAAATAGTGTCAGCTCAAAATGGACAAACACGAGTTTAATGCTATTTCAGATAGAATGTGCCTTACCACTTTTTCTAATCATTATAAAAAACAAAAAATCCAATGGTGCATCCATGTCTACTTCAATTATGTTGAATATCAGCAACTTCAGAGAAACTAGAATGGAATATATTCTGGCCATATTAAGATTTGTGCAGTCTTCCCAAATTATTCAACATTAAAATAAAGTAGTTGACACTCCACCCCCATATTCAAGGACTATAACCAATTGGGCAAAAGCTTCTAAAGTTACAGACACTCAAGAGAATACAAAGTGAATAGAACTGTTTTATTGAACCATTAAACAGAAAGTGAAGCCCATCTTGATAAAGGGCATAAAATAAGCTAATACAATGGAAGATTGGAGAGTGTAGATAATTACCATTGTTAATGAAATATTATGCACCCAAATGGATCTGAGGATCAGCTTCTCAAACTTGAGATTCCATCACCAGAAACTACCAACCAATGAGGAGCAAATAACTTGGAATGAGTAATTATCTTGCTGAGTTCTATTTCTAACTGAAAGAAACTTGCTATATTCTAATGTAATGTTAGTCTTTCTTGTTATCAAGATTGGAAGATGTGAAATGGGAGTCACCCCGGGAAAGTGTCGTTGCAGAAGAGGCTCTTCACAATCACGGGGCTTTCACAATAAGAAGATCCAACCAACCTATGCTAACTCCTCCTCTGCAACTATCTCCACTTTATTTTCTTTCCTTTTCCCTTACTATTTATTTCTATCTTTCTAACTAATTGCCTTGTTTCTCAGGCTCGCTCTTCTTGTCTTTTCCTGCGTGTGTTCCCCAACAACCGTGAACGCGTTATAACACGATACATCAAACATGATCACAAACTATCTTATGTAACTGGTAAATCATGAAATCCAGCTTCACATGGTGTCCAATCCCACTCACAAGATGCCATATATACTTCCAACTGAAGAAGAAAATCTCTGAATTCCTCGTTGCTTCTTCACATCTTGGATTCATTGTTTGTAACGTGAATCTCACACAACTATGTCATCATGGGATAGATACCCTTTGTTGAATAGCCTTGTTGATATCCAAAGTCAAATACCATGTATGCCAAATTCTTGAAACATGTCAGAGTTTCATGTGTAATCTCAGAAAGTGAAGCTGCAAAAGGCATCTACGTCAATCTTTCTCCATTCCATATAGGAGCATCCATTATTGATCCTATGATAAATCAAAACAAAAGGTAGAAAACTAATTGTTGGGACAAAATCTCCACCTTTCTTGAATCAAAGCCTCCATCATCCATCTTCATTGTTTGAAGAACTAGTAGTGTGGTAGTTTTTTAACCATTGAATTGAATCTGAATATCTGATAGAAAATTTGTTTTTGGCAGAATTGAACGGTTTAGAAAATGTCACTTACAAGTTGTATTGGTGCAACGGTGGCACGTTAAACTTTTCCTTGACAGATATGAATCATAGCAATGTTACCCGTATTTAAGAAAAGACCGGAGATTCAACAAGTTTTTCTGACGTGGTTAAATCTACACACATTTCTATTTTTATACTAATCTTACTGTATTGTAGTATAATAATCATACATAAATCTTAATCCAGAAAATGTAAATATTATTTTCTTTTTTTTAAACAAGTGTTATTCTCTTTTGTTGTCAAACATTTATAGCATGATTTTAAATTGCGATTGTGGCCACAGTCGCGATCGCTGAGATTGCAGGCATTGAGCCTGGTACAATACAGATTGCGGTCGCTGTGACGTGATTTTTTTTTTAAGTTTGTACAAATATTGTGTCCGTTGAGTCTGATGCAATCCTGATGCAGCCGCAACGCCATTACATTGCAAAATTTTGCTGTGATTTTCTTTCGCTCCACAATTGTGATCTGATGCGGTTGCAATGGTGGCCACAACCGTAATATTGCGGCCGCATCAGGTGATGCGGTCCACATTTTAAAACCATGATTTATGGACATGATAAGGTATATACATTATGGATTTATTATCACATATAAGGGGTGGAATAGGTTGAGCAGCCTATCAAGGGTTACAACGTAACCTACTTTCGGTCTACTTAGGTCTAACTTATTTAATAAATAAGTCAAATTTATACTTTTAAAAAAGTTTATTTAATCATGTAAACTTAGACTTAGGTTTTTGAAAAAACTTATCAGGCCTACCAGATTGACCTATTTATTTATTATTCATATATATAATTAAGAATTTATAATATTTACATAAATTATTAATTATATATTAGCATAATATATTTGTTTTACACATAATATAATAATTTCATTAAAGGTTATATCTATTTAAAAAAGAAATTAAGTTTTTTGACATATAAGAAGACCTTCATTGCATTTATACATTATGGATTCATAAACATGTCAAGTCGAGAAAAAAAAAAACCTATAATAAGTAACAAGTCAGACTCAAGCTAACATTTAATAAAACAAGCCTAAGCCTATTTAGGCAAAGCCTAAACCTATTTAGGCAAAGCTTAGCCTAACTTAATTTATTTTTACCCCTAATCATACATTAAAAAAAAAGCCAAAAGAGAATAATTATGAAGAGAATATTTGACAAGTAATATCATATATGTTTGATTTAATTTTGATTAAATAAATTTTACTTTCATCAAATTATATGTTGTAATATTATTAAAAGAGTTTAAGAATAATAACTACTTAATAATAAATATTTAAGAAGTGAAACCATTCGGTCTTTATAATTGAACAGTACTTTGAAATTGAATTATTTTTCTTTAAAGTGAGATAAACAATCCTTTTAAAATAATTTCAGTTGTTTTTTTATTGGAGATTTCAATTATTTTCTAAAAATACACAAATCGTATATTTAAATTATTTAAGTAGAAAAAGAAAATAGACTTTTTTAATTTTCCCATAAGTGGATAGAATTATGCCACTTATCATAATTTTTGTTTTCTATAGTAATTGCACACATGGTTTCTTAACTTTTTTTCTTCCGTCAAATAATGTTAAGTGACATAATCATCATGTTCCCGCAATTGAATAAATATTAGTTTCATGAGCAGTTCAAATGAACTGAACCTATGGAAATATCTTATAATCTCAAAAAAAAAAAACACCAAGTGAAGGAAAAGCCACCAGTAGCTGCAGTTACAACTCTCCATAGTCAATCATGAACAAACAAATTAAAATAATCAGTGCATTATCCTTACATTGTTGTGGGTTTAGAAGAAAATGTATTATCGAATAACATAATACAAAAAATGTATAAAATAAAGTCTACTCATCTTATCAACTGTAGTGAGAATTTTTTTAAACCGAGATCAAGGATGGCATTCCTGGTCTCGATCAAAGTGGTTGAAGGTGGTGGCACCTTCTTGCATTGTGGCAGAGAGGGGGTGGTGTATAGATACTCTGACACTCAAGTTAAGATTTACACTAGGAGGTTAGTATGTGAGGGATTAGAAGCATAGGCTAAACCCTTTATTTTTAGTGTGTAGTTGTTTACTTTGGGAGCAATCCTTTAGAGATTTGGTTTACTTATATCTAGGAATCTAAGTAATTATTGGGGACGTGGTCCAATATGCCCATAAACCATGAGCGAGTTATTTCTATCATTCTCCTTTGGCCTGATGTAGTGTTCTCTTCAGTCCTCAGAGGATCACTCAGTTGGTAGTTTCGACATGATCATTGGTTTAAGGATGTTCCACCGAGGTGAAGTGATGCTTAATATGGAGGCAAGAGCATAATTCCTGGAAGCTTTTGTATGTAAATTATGTCCCGTAATTCATGACTATGGATTCTAAGATGTTGAAGCGTCATATAATGTTCTTCCATATGAACTTATGCACACTTACTGAAGTAATGGAGGTTAATGGTTCTACTTCTACTATTTAGTGAAGTAATTAACAACTACTATAATGTATTTTAGCTGCCCCGGAGCTTGGGGGAAAGGTCTGAGTAGGTCCATTCCCCACTTGTAGAATGGCCACAAAATGGTAGTGGTGGCAAGCTCCTCAGCAGGTGCAAAATGGAGGTCGGAAAACCTTTGGCACTTGTCTCAATTTTAGACATAGGCGATGGCATCCATCATTATACTAGGCTAGTAGTAAACTACCCGAAGTGCCTTACAGGCTAGGGATTTGCCTCTGATATGTTGACTATAATTGCCTTTACGAATTTCAGCCAAGATATATCCAGTCTCATTTGAATCAAGGCATTTCAAAAGTGAAGTGGAAAAGCCTTTTTGATATAATTGGTTGTCAATTAGAGTGTACCAGATAATAGTTCAAGTGATCTTTTTATCCTTTTCAGGGTCTGAGGGTAAGACTCCATCTCAGAGGTATGTAGGATGGGTTTTATCTAGCTGTCATTTTCGTCCACTGCCATGATCAAGTTAGTCTCGATGATACTTAGGGCTATGAGAGTTTCTTGGATCACTGGCATGTTGCTCTCTGGGGTTTTAGTGCTGGCTAATTTTGATAAGATATTGACTCTAGAGTTCTGCTCACAAGTAATGTGCTTAACTTTCAGCTTGAAAAATATTACTATAAATTCTTTTACTTTTACTAGGTATTTTTTCAATTAGGGATCTTTATATTAGTAATTGTGGAAGACTTGGACAATTACCAGTTGGGAATCATTGTATAAGGTCACTTTGATTGCACATCAAGTTCTTTAGCCATAGAGATTCCTACTATGCATGTCATATATTTTGCCTGGCTATTGGAAGTCGAGAACTCAAATATGAGGGAGTATTCTATCATGATCCCCTATTTGTTTTCTAGGATCATTCCTATGCCACATCCCTTTGGGTTAGAAGCGCCATTAGTATAAATGGTCCATGATCTACTTTTGGAGGGCGAGGTCTCCTAGGTTAATTCGAGCACAAAGTCAGATAGGGCTACAACCTTGATGGCTTGCCGAGGTTTGTTAGTGATTCTAAACTCAAAAAGCTCTATGGACCGGACAATTATTTGTCTTATAAGTTTCAGTTATGAAGGACCTATTTTATGGGTTGGTCCATTCTGATGATGATTAGATAACACTAAAAATACAAGAATAGCCTTCTTGCTATGATTATGAGTGCAAAGGCCACTTTTTCAAACTTTTTGAATCAAATATTGGGTCCTTATAGCACTTTGTTGATGAAGTACAATGACTTTTGGCCTTACTCTATTTCCTGTACAAGGACCGAGCTTACTGCTTCATTATTGATTGATAAATGAAAGTATAAGCTCTCCCTCGACGTTGGCCTGATCAAGATTGGTGGGGTGGCTAGTGAACTCTTGAGCTCTTAGAAAGTTACCTCACATTATGGGGTCCAAGTGAAGTATTTTCCTTTCTTGAGTAATTTGAAAAAATAAAGGGACTTATGTGTTGATTTAGCCATGAATCTGGTTAAGGCTCTGATCTGCCTTGTAAGCTACTAGACTTCATTAATGGTGCTGGGACTGCTTATGTTGATCATAGCTTGGCATTTATTCGGGTTAGCTTTTATCCCCTGGTTGGTGAGCATGGACCCTAGGAACTTGCCAGCTTGGACTCTGAATGCACATTTTTCTAGGTTCAACCTCGTATTATGTTTTTTGAGCCGCTGAAAGACTTCATCGAGGTCTTGAATATGGTCTCCCAAGGTAGGTGTTTTGACGATCATGTCATCTATGTACACCTTCTACATTTTCTTGACCTGTTCCTCGAAGATCTTATTCATCATTTGCTGATAAGTAGAGCTGGCATTCTTGAGTCTGAAAAGCATGATTCGATAGAAGTAGCAGTATTTTTCTATGATAAATGTCATTTTATCCTCATCTCGGGGGTACATGGATATTTGACTATACCCAGAGTACACATCCATAAAGGTCAGGTGTTGGTATCCTAAGGCATTATCGACCAGTTTATCAATGTTGGGTAAGGGGTAAGAATCCTAGGGGCAAGATTTATCATGGTTAATGTAGTCTACATACATACATCATTTCTCTGAGGCCTTCTTTACCATCACCAAATTAGAGAGCCATGTTGTATAAGTGATTTTACATATGATGTCGGCATCTAAGAACTCTTTGACTTGCTTTTCTATGGCCTTTTGTTGTTCTGGGTCTACTTTCCTCTTTCTCAGCTATGCCAGTTTAGCGTTTCAATACACCAATAATGTTTGCGAGATGAAATTAGGGTCGATGCCGGGCATGTCAGTTGTGGTCCATGTGAACAAATCTCTATTATTGTGGAGAAATTGTGCCAATCTAGTTTATTCCTCATTGGAGAGATAATCTCTAATCTTGGTGACTTGGGAAGCTTTGACTCCTAATTGTATTTCAACAAATGCCCTTTTGGCTATGGGAGCTTTTCTCTGATCTCCTCTTAAACACCCAATTTTTCCAACAAGGCATTTGTGTGATCTAAGGTTGGCATATTGGTTGTCCGAGGTGGTTGTTTGTTGGGGGTTTAATGGCCTTCAAATTGGCATTATAGCAACTTCATGCCATGGCTTGATCTACTTTAACAATGGCTACCTCATTATTCTTTATGAGGAAATTCATGGCAAGGTGTGTGGTGGAGATCACTGCTCCAAATTGGTTTAGATAGGGTATGCCAAGGATGATGTTATATGCAGAGGGATAACTAATCACTAGGAAGTTTACCTTAATGATTTTTGTTGTATGCTTGGCTCTTAGTGTAAAGTGGAGTTCAAATATGCCTCTAGTACCACTTTTGTCCCGGTGAACCCAATTAGCTCTCCAAAAAATGGAAGCAACTTACTTTTGACTTCGACGTTGGCTATTACTCCATAAATTATAAGGAGGTCCTCATACCCCGAGATTATTCCATCGTTATTTTCTTTAAAGAAGGTAATAGGGGGTGCTCTCCATGATTCACTTTCTCTTTTTAAGATGGGTTAGAAGGCCACATTGATTATCGCCTTGAGATGTCTTCTTCTAGAAGAGATTATTTCTCCTTCGCCAGTAAATCCCCCTGAGTTAGTATTGATCATTCTAGTAATCACATTTTCTTAGCATTCCTCATATGGAGGCAAGGGATCCAAAGATAGTATGTACTCTTGGGATTGCCTTCAGTAATCACAGTTGTCTTCAGTCAAGGATCTTCTTCTTGGGTTCAACGATTGGGATTTACAGGGGCTATAGCTTCATTTTCTATAATTTCTCCCTAAAGAGTGCTCCAAGGTCCTATTGGGGGGTTAGAGGATGTACTGTCCTAGTTGGCCTTCCTAGATAAGGGTTTCAATAATGTCTTAAAGGTTTATGCAATCTTCAGTGTGGCGACCGTATCTTTTGTGCTAGTTGCACCATTTTGACTTGTTAGGGCATGCTTGACGGCATAAAGGCAGTGGTCTCGGAAGTCGACTAATTTTGGTATGGTACACTTCCTTTAGAATTCTGCTCTTGGAGACCTTGAGGAGGTGTATTTGTCAAACTTACCCCCAAATGGCCCCTTCAAAGGATTCCAAGGCGCTCGAGTCACCCCGGGTCTTTTTTGTGGGAATTTTGTCACTCTTTTCAACGTCCCTTTTTGCTTTCATGACTTCCTCCAAGTTGATGAATTTCTTTGACCTATTCTTGAGATCATCAAGGTTGACAGAAGGCTCTTTGGCCAACGAAGAAGTGAAGGTTCGCAGTCTCAATCCCACCATCATTGTAACATCCTAATCCTTATTACTTTAGTGCATTCACAATACACATAAGTAAACAGAATTAAGAGTGTTACTTCTAACTTAAAAACAATGGTCTAGATTCATAATAACTATACACGTTATTATAAAGAGCCATGAAGGAAAGAAAAAGATTATATATATACAACATGCATGGTGAGATTGTTAGATTGCATGGTGTACCTACATGCATAATTTCTGATAGAGATCTGAGGTTTACGTCAAGGTTTTGGCGAAGTTTGCAAGAAGCCATAGGAACTAAGCTACGATTGAGTTCTGCTTGTCACCCGCAGACTGATGGTCAAACAAAGAGGATGATATAGTCTTTGGAAGACTTGTTACGTGCTTGTGTGTTGGAGCAACGAGGGAGTTGGGATGAATTTTTATCTTTGATAGAATTCACCTACAACAATAGTTTTCACTCAAGTATAGGGATGGCACCCTATGAAGCGCTGTATGGAAGACGATGCCGAACACTTTTGTGTCGGTATCAAGATGGAGAGAGTATGACTATTAGACCAGATCTTGTTCAACAGACTATAGAAAAGGTAAAGATGATACAAGAAAAGATGAAGACGACGCAAAGCTGACAAAAGAGCTATGCTGATAAGCAAAGGCGACCTCTAGAATTTGAGGAGGGTGAGCATGTATTTTTGCGAGTAACTCCTACGACTGATGTTAGAAGGGTTATCAAATCCAAGAAGCTTAGTCCTAAGTTCATTGGACCTTATCAGATTATCCGTCGAATAGGTCTTGTAGCCTATCAGATTGCTTTGCCTCCTTTTCTATCCAATCTGCATGATGTATTTCATGTGTCTCAGCTAAGGAAGTATATTCCTGATCCAACGCATGTTATACAACACAACAAAGTGCACCTAAAGGATAACTTAACGTATCAGACACTTCCTATTAGAATTGAAGACAGGAAAGTGAAGCAACTTCGAGGGAAGATGATTGAGCTGGTGAAGGTGATACAGAATGATATGACAGGTGATGCTACCTGGGAGCTGGGAGCTGGAAGAGAAAATGAGGGAGCAATATCCTCAGTTGTTTTGATGTACAACAAATTTCGGGGACGAAATTTTTATTTGTAGGGGAGAGTTGTAACACCCCAACTTTAGGATAATTGCTTAGCAGTTTTCAGATATTCATTGTGCAATTCATCAAAAGCATCTTGTAGTTCATCAAAAGTAGGGGGGTTTCATTTACCTCATCTTCATTATCACTTTGATGATTAGTCATGAGACAAAGATTGACCTCTTCTTCCTCAGAATCTTCAGAGGAATCCATATCATTCTCCTCCCATGCTATGTATGCTTTTCTTGACTTTCTATTCTTCTTGTCCTTGGACTCATGATTGTCATGCTTGTCCTTCTTTTGAAGTTTAGAACACTCATTCTTATAATGTCCAGGTTTGCCACATTCATAGCACTTCACATTTGATGTTGAACTTTCAGCTTTTGAAGTGTTCTTCTTGGAAAAGAAGTTTGAGGGCCTTTTGTTGAAGGTTTTCTTCTTTTTGAGGAATCTCTTGAACTTTCTAATTAGCAATCCCATATCCTCTTCAGATTCACCATCTTCTTCAACTTCTTCATCTTCATCGCTGTCAAGGCTTTCTTTGGAGACATGTGCTTTAAGTGACAAGCCTCTTTTCTTTTTCTCCTTCTCTTCATGATCATTCAATCTATTGAATTCCATCTCGTGCTCTTTAAGTTTTCCAAATAGTGTAGCAATATTCATGGTTGCTAAGTCCTTTGATTCAGCTATAGTAGTAATTTTTGGTTGCCATTCTCTTGTCAAACATCTCATGATTTTGTTGATTTGTTGTTCATCTGAAATGCTCTTTCCAAGTCCATTCAACTGATTCACTATGTGAGTGAACCTCCTTTGCATATCATTGATGTCTTCACCATTCTTCATGTGAAAGAGTTCATACTCGTGCATGAGTGAGTTCATTCTCGCTCTCTTTACATCATTGGTTCCTTCATGAGTAATTTGCAGCATATCCCATATTTGCTTGGCTGTCTTACAATTTGAAACCCTCAAAAATTCATCATAACTCTAGGCAAAAGTTATAATATTTTTAGCTTTAGCATTATAACCTACTTTCTTTTTGTCATCATCATCCCATTCACTTTTTAGTTTTTCTTTCTTGGTGCCATTTGCATCAAGAGTGTGAGGAATGTATGGACCATTCTCAACAGCATCTAATAAGTCAATGCCCCTCAAGGAATATTAACATCCTTTCTTTCCAATACATATAGGCAATGCCATTGAAAGCAAGGGGTCTTACCAAAGAAGCCCCTTCTCCCGAGATGTCATTTGAAGCCATCCTTTTAAGCTGTTAAGCTTTACACAAGAGTGTAAGCTCTGGTACCACTTGTTGGTTGTGGCTTCTGAATACTCAAGAAAGGGGGTTGAATTGAGTAATAAAACTTTTTGAAACTTATTCCCCTTTTTGCAAAAACTGATTCCTTTCTTTAACTATGAAAAGATTTTGTCAACCAACAAACCAAAATATGTTTTTGCAAGATATGTTACAATCAAGACTTGAAACTTAAAAAGAAATATTAACAATAAGATTGATTTCAGATATGAACAAGATTATAAACTAATCAAATCATGCAAACATCCCTAACGTATTGATTGATTCATATAATCTACAATAAAGCAAATAAAGAGTTAAGGGATAGAGAAAATTGCAAACCGAGTTTATCCTGGTTCAGCTACCTCCTCTGGTAAGCTATATCCAGTTCTCACACCACTGTGAGTTTTATCCACTATTGAAAAATCAATATACAATATTCTTTACACAAGCTTCACGTCTGGATTGCTTCTACCCAAATGACAGCTTCTCAAGTCAAAGCAATCTTGCAATTCCCACAAGAATTCCTTCTATTCTTGCATAGCCCCAAGAGTCCCTTCTACTCTTGATTTCATCAGCGAGAGAACCTTCTCTCTTATCTCTCTTTTACAGAAATATGAAAAGATTGATTCAGATTCTAAAATCAGATACAACAATTTGAAGCTCTACAGAAAAAATACTCTGTTTTCTTTTAATGAAAAGCTCTCACAATATTTTTGTGATTGATCTCAAATTTCAAATAAATTGTTAATTGGAAAGTGTTTGCCAATGTCCTTATATAGGTATATTTCAGAATAGATCCGTTGGATACACTTTACAAGTCAGTTAAGATCAAAACAGATTTATCTGAAAAATTCTGTTCTCAGTCAATCGAATAGTACACAGATGTATTAAACAAAATTTCACTTTTATAACATGTGTACATCGATTGCCTAATCGATTGTGTTCTTGGAAGTTCTTGATTCTTGATTAATACACACATGAGTACAACGATGTTGTTCTTGAAACACATTCGTATTTTCAGCCCAGAAGTTTATACATCGATTACCAAATTGATTGTATAACTATATCAAAAAGTTCTTGCTTCTGTTCTGATTTATACATAGATGTATCAATCGATGTACATATGCAAAATTGCATACTGATCAAGTAAGTCCAGAATCAATCGATGTATACATAGATGTATAATCACTTATACATAGATGTACACTGAGATTTTCATTAAGTTCGAAATTAATTGATGTATACATAGATGTATAACATTTATACATAGATGTACACTGAGGTTTTCATTAAAAGTTAGTTAATTAACAGAAAGTACATTAATGTACACATAGATGTACAAACTTATTAATTAACCTTTTTCATTCTTAATCCATTTTTACTTTTGAAAACCATTTTTACTTATTGTGAGAGCTTAATCAAAGAATTAAACAAAGTCTTTTCTTTACAAAAAGATTCCTAATGATCTTCATTGAATTCCATCTCCATGATGCTCTTTCTTTAAGTTTTCCTTCATGATCCTTGATCCTTTGCATCCACTGTTCTTGCTTCATTAAATCTCATTAATAAAATCAAGCTTGGCAAGTAGTTAGTGAATCAAAGTAATAATCATGTTAAGTTTAATCATTAATCAAAACATACTAGAGGCATTTATCCACAAACTCCCCCTTTTTGATTGATGACAAACTTACCATACATAACATGTTTATCATTCAAAATATCTTAGGAAGTAATTAGAAATATCAGAGTAAATATCAAAGTAATTAAAAATGCAGCAGTTAAAAAAAATGTAGCAGTTGTTTACCACTTACTCCCCTTGTCTAATTGACAGATTATATCATTTGAACATGTATATGTGGAAATAAGTTTAGCCCAATGATTTAATATGATAAGTTTGGATGATGACAAATACAAGATAAAAAGAATGATGCTTATGCTTCATAAATGTGCTTAATAGATGACAAATACATTACAAAAGAATATTAATCATATTACATAGATGTGCTTAATGAGATATATTATATCATACATATGAAGATATTGAGTTATGAATTTGGACTAACTATGATTGTGTTAAGTGAGTAATACTTTGTAGGATAGTCTAAGTATCAAGAGTGAGCATTGCAACAAGAAAGCAAAAGATCACAATCATGCTCAACTCAAGAAGAATGAGAATGATGAGATATTCCAAGCATTTGTAAGATTTGAAGAAAAGAATTTTTTGGAAGCTTAGATTACATCAAGAATTGATGATGGCAAAAGATCAAGTCCCAAGATTCTTTAAGAATAGCTTATAGGACTTAGATCTTGTGTAAAGGTAAAAAGGAATTATACTAAGCTCAAATATATTTTTAAGTCTTTAAAAATGGTTCTTACATGTTTAAATGCCCAACAAACTATTTTTGGAAAGTTAATCTTGGTGGTAGTTCACACATTTGAAAAATAGTCAAGTTTGTGTTTTGTAAAACTGACATTTAGTTACTATTTTAATCATAACTTTCAAAATACTTTGAGTTTTATTGTGAAACTTATTGCATATGAAAATAGACTCAAATATCTTTCCAATGAGTGGTCATTTGCTTTAAACGGATAAGAAATGACGAAGTTATGACCATTTAAAGTCAGTTTTTAAAAACAATCAAGTTTGAGTTTTGAAAAGCTGACCTTTAATCACTCTTTTGATCATAACTTTCAAAATACTTTGAGTTTTGTTATAAAACTTATTTCATTTGAAAATAAACTCAAGGATCTTTTCAATGACTGGTCATTTGCTTTAATCGGATAAGAAATGAAGTAGTTATGACCTTTTAAAATCAGTTTTCAAAACCAGAAATGCTGTAATCGATTACACAAGTCCTGTAATCGATTACAACGTTGACAGAAGCCGTGTAATCAATTACCAGAAGTGTGTAATCAATTACCAAGTGCCCAAAAATGTTTCTAACGGCTATAAATGGCTAGTTTTCATAAAAAATCATTTTTAAACACTACCAACGGCTATTTTATCACTTGGGCTCTATATATAAGTGTTGTATGAAGCTTATACACCTCTTGAACACTTGATTTGATCCTTGAATCACCAAAATCATATTTTGAGCTCTTTATTGCAAAATCCTTCTATTCATTTATTCTTCAATTTGTATTATTCACTCTTAAGAGAGTTTTCTATCATCTATACTTTGTTCTTTAAGTTGTATATCTACTCTTGTGAGAGTTTCATTCTATCAAACTTGATTGCTTTGTAAGAGAGGGTGAGGTATCCCTCCAAATTGTAAAGGGTGAGGCATCCCAAGGAGTTGAGTGCTCAAGTTTGTAAAGGTCATCAAGCACCTGTGAAGCTTGAAGAATTGGAGGCTCTAGCACAAGGGTGAGGTATCCCAAAGTGTGAGGAGTGCTCTTGTTTGTACAAAGGTGTTCCTAGCACCCGTGAAGTCTAGGAGATAGTGAAGAAAATCTCAAGTTAAGCTTGGGGATTGGATGTAGGCCACAAGTGGTTGGTGGCTGAACCAAGATAAATTCTTGAGTTTGATTCTCTCTTCCCTACACTATTTAATTTCAGTATTTAGTGTAGTAAATTTATCTATTGGATATCTTGTCATATTGGTGATTTGATTCTATGAACTTGATATCTAGCTCATTTGCTTAATTCATCATATATCCCAAGTTGTATTTGCGTAATATATAATAGTTATACCTTTGTTGTGCATGTTCCACTGTATTTATTACTTGAGTGATTTAAAATGATTAATTTCTCAAAGTTGCATTAAAATTTGTAATCACCCAATTCACTCTCCCTCTTGGGTGATGGTTGCCATGACTAACAAGTGGTATCAGAGCTTCGTGCTCTGGTGAAAGCTTAACCGCTTAGAGTTAAAGATCCTTGTTTGTTGGCAATCATTAAAAAGCTTTTCAAAATGAATGGTTTTGAAATTGATAAACTACCATTCTTTGATGGTGTGAATTTTGTTTATTGGAAAGCTAGAATTGAAATTTATATGCAATCTATTGATCTTAATTTATGGGATATTGTGCTTGATGGATTTACTTGCAAATCAAAACAAGATTGGAATGCTTATTACAAGAAATGTTTTTCCTTGAATATTAGAGCAATGCAAATATTGAGAAGTAGTTTGAATGATGATGCTTATGCTAAAATTAAAAGTTGCTCTAATGCTAAAGATATATGTGATGCTCTTGATGCTATTTATCTTGCTAACAATGATTTTGTGCATAAAGTTGTATATAGAATGCAAGAAGAGCAAAAGTCATTGAAGAAAGCTTGTCATGAAAAATATCCTCAAGAAGATGTTATTGAATCCTTGATGGACAACAATGAGGAAGAGCTAAGTATGTTAGAGATTGAGACTATTTCCTATATGGCTCAAAAGGACTTTGAGGTAAATAATGCTAAACTAGATTATAGTCCTTACTATGATAAGCTACAATGTGCATATGATGAATTGAATGATGGTTTGTTGAATTTAGAAAAGAAAAAATTATCTTGTTTGGAAAATATTTCCTCTATTGAAAATAAAATTGAGTCTTTGAAAAATGAATATGCTTTTCTTGATGGAAAAATGCCTTTGAAATGTGAAACCTCAACTTCTTGTGAAAAGTGCATTGATTTAGAAAATCAAAGTTGAGGACTTATCTTTCGAATTTGTCAAAGCTAATGATTCTAATTGCTTACATTCTATGCTTGATAATGAGAATAAAACATGTTATTCCACATGAAAATTCAAGCAAGGCTTATGGCAAAAACAGTTTAGAAAGTAAAAACAACAAAAGGCTTATGTTTTCCAAAAATGATCTTCAAAGGACCAAGTCATCATTAAATTCAATTGTTTGTAATTTTTGTGGTTATCTAGGACATATTTCTCATTTGTGCAATTATAGAAGAAATCTTTATATGAGAAATAACTTAGTTTGGGTTCCGAAAAGTCTTAAAGGTTCTAGTACTAACATTCAAGGACCCAAGATGAAGTGGGTACCAAAATGTCCTCCTAGTGTCTCAATTATGCAGAAAGTTTCTCAAAAGGATGGACTAATTGGTCAAAAGAAAGAGGAATCATCAAGAAAAATACTTCCAAAGCCCATTGGTAGAAGTTTTGGTCAAAGAAGGAAGATGTCTTCAACCAAAGCTTCTCAAGTACAAAATGTGGAACTTGCAAAGTTCAAAACACCTAAAGGGAAGCAATTGGTAAGGAAAAGAATTTCCTTGATTACCAAGGCCAAGGTATCAAAAGTCTTTACCTCTTATGAGCATTCACTTAAAAAGACAATAAATATGAGGCATATTCCTTGTAGGCCTTAGGTGAAGGATAGAATCATGTGCACTTGGTAAAATTCGAATATTTTGTTTAGCACATGATTATGTTCATTCTTTATGTACCATACCTCATTAATTTGTTATATATCTTGGTACATAAATTCTATAATGCCTAGATATGCTTGCTATGCTTTAAATTGTCTATATATCATGAAAGTAAGCATGCTATTAGTTATTTGCTTAATGGCAATTGGTTATTTAACTTGTTGTGCTCAATTTACATACTATAGAAAAATTGATCTTTATAAGAGCATAATGAATTAATAATCAATGACTAATCTCTATGGATCCAAAATTAATGGATACCAAAGAAAGTATTTTGAATGGTGTTGTAGTATGACTATTGGCTCAAGCATGCATTGAAGTGAAATACAATTACGCTACTTGAGGTTGAGAAAATTTGAAATGGTCCAAGTTCTCCAAGAGTGATGAAAACATAAAAGAATGGCATGGAGAACCACAACATTCTCAAGGAGCTTGAGGCATGGAAGTTGGAGTCACCTACAAAAATTAAAAGAAGTTAGCTTTGCAAGTGTCTCTATGTGCTTCAGATAGTCATCAAATATTGAAATGGCAAGCATAAATGGATAAAGAGAAGAGTTGAATGAAAAGGGACATGAGGAGACTTTCTTCAAGTGCAATGGAATGGAATACACAATGGAAGAAAGCTCAAACTCAAATGACCAATAGATGAAGAACATTCTAAAGAAGCATTACTCTCTCAATAAGTATCTCTATCCCTAAGCTATTATGGTATTCTATATGCTATGGATTATATGATACTTGTTGATAATTTGATCTTAAATGATTAGATGCTTTCCTTACATGAGAAGTATGCTTATCATTGACAAAGTGCCTAATTGGATATTAACTTGCTAATCTTTTTGTCATTGCATATAAGTTGGATTATATTAGTTCTATACATACTTTGATCTCTATAACATTTCTTATCAAGGTGAATGTTTGATACCTATGATTCTCTTAATCTATAGTTTCTTAGTGGTATAACACTTGTGAGAATCATGCTCTTGGTTTGAAAAGAATTTGTGGTTTGATTAAAAAGTTTTTTTTTAAAGCAAAATCTCTTATTATATTTGAAAGAAGCTTTTCAAGTTCTATATCCTTGAGAATCATTTGAACTTGTCTTAAGACCTTGAAAATATTTTCACCTCCTATTTGTCTTGAAAATTTGGAAATCTTTGGATATGTGCTATAAATGTAGTATTCTTTTCATTTGCTTTGAAAAATTTTATTAAATCTTGAGAAAATGTTTAAGAAAGTTTCCAAATAAATCTTTTGAAATGTTCTATAAAGCATATTTTAATACCTCAAAAGATAAGCCTTGTTCTTCAAAGTGTTTTATTTTCTCAAGGCAATTCAATGAGAAAGAAAGGAGATATACTTTCAGATGTTCTTTTGACTTGGGTTTGATCTCTCTCTCAAGGAATATGTAGTTTTAATATAAAACCTCTCTAACCTTCTAAAATGCTTTTGAAAATGTAATGTATTCTTGTAAAATTCTTTTTGAAAGGGGGAGAAGTTTTAAAATGGTTTTTATGTGATGGATTAAGAATAAGTATTTTTTGCCTTGCTTTACTTTATGGTAATATGCTTATATAGTCTTGGCATACATATTTCCCTTTATCTATCTTGTGCTTCAATAAGGAGGAGCTTATTGTAACACCCCTTTGGAGGATGTCACACATAAAAGAAAATAAAAGAAATAGAAATAAGATCTACCCAAGTTGTGAAACGTTTATTACATACTATTACGGGTTGTAAAATAATTCCTGATAAACAGAAAAAAATAATGCGGAAATCCGAAATAATAAAAAAAAAACATCACCACTAATAATATACATATGATTTAAGTTATAAGCTGTACAAGTAATTCACAACTAAGACTACAAATATTTAAACAAAAGAGTAAAGAAAGCAATAAAAGAGTTAATATATACAGACATACGCTGACGCGCCCAAAAAACATCATGGTTATTTAATCCTCTGATGGATCACTCTCAGCATGAAAATGATCATTAGGAGATAAATATCCCGGATGTCTCGACACACGGCGATAACGGGATCGCGCAGTCGATACGATGCTTATCTCACTAGGCTCAGGGTTTTCAGCACCCCAGTGACGCCTAATGGATAAGGGTAACTCTAAATGCAGAAAAAGTGTTGTAGTCATGACAGGCTCTCCATCAAAACGTTGACGTAGAATCATGGTCACACGTCCTGCATACGTCACAGATTCACGATCGCCTCGTAGATGCCAAGCTAGCGAACTCCCATGAAATACTAGCTCTACGAATCCCAAAAACCCTGGTGTTGCCATCCCTCACAATCAATCCAAAGGGTATGGATGATCGGATGGTTCTTGATCGTAAAACTGGTCGTCACACTGCGATCTTCCTCCTCCTCGGGGTACAAGATCTCAATAGGCTGATCTTCTTCCCTCGAAGTCTTTCTTTCGTAAAATAAATAAACAGAAAATACATATAACAAAGAGGTAAGACAACATAAAATCATCACAACATGGCAAATAAGAAGACGACAAACAACATATATACGAGTTCATGCAATACAAAATACTATAACGATGAAAGAATAACAGATTAGAGTAAGATTTAGATATCATAACAATATATCACATCACGTATAAAACCTCACGAGATAAAATAAGAAAGATAAGAATAAACAGATAAGATATAATAACCAAATATAGTAACAAGAACTGAGATAAAATAAACAAATAAAATACAGATAAACAATAAATAGATAAGATAGAAATAAATAGACATAGAGATAAATAAATAATATGACAAAACCCTACTCCATGGAGCTAAAGAAAACACAAGTATCAGAGAGCGGAATGACTCGTAAAATCTATTAGTACCACGGCTGCCCAACCAACTATTGCGCGGTCACACGTTGCGTCTATAGCCCCACGACACAGGAATCCATCATCCAGGCGTGGTGTAGTTCACGGACTCACGTTGTGGCACTACAGGCAAATGTACTACTAGATTTCACAAATCTCGATTAAATATAGTGCGTGTTGAGTACCATAGTGTGCTATCGGTTTACCACGGCCCAACGGAGCTACCAACTGTCCACATGTGGGATCCCGTACACTAAAGTCTCCAAGTTCATTAGAACAATGAACCACACTACGTTTATCGCATCGACAACACAATGTGATTCGTCTCAATCAATCCACCAAAAACTTGGCACACATAAATAGAAAGCACATGCGGGTTCACATTTTCCCGATAGCGAGATAAATTCTCAAAAGCACATGTACGGGTTCACATTTTCCGGCGAAAAATAAATTCTTAAAAGCACATGCGAGTTCACATTTTCTCGGCAAAAATAAATTCTCAAAAGCACATGCGGGTTCACATTTTCCCGACAATGCCAGATAAATTCTCAAAAACACATGCGGGTTCACATTTTCCCGACAACGAAAAAGATCCTCAAAAATAATCTGTACGGGTTCACATTTTCCCGACAGCATAAAATAAATATAGTATCGGTCAATCACGTAGAAATTTTATCGCGTTTTCATAATTTCGTCGTTTTTACAAACGTTTAAAAATCGGTAAAGATATTTTTCTGTTTTTAAAATCGCGTAGCATTTTAATACGTTTTGTCAATCGCGTAGGATTTTCAAATCATTTTCTTATTCGAATGCCTTTAAAATTACTTGTTTAAACAAACGAAAATAGTACTTAGTACATTTAAACTACGTAGAATAATTTTTCATACTTGGCATCTTGTCTTTTGGATATTTTTGCTATCTTATTGGTTCATTCTTACTAAAAATTGACAAGATATTTTGTTTAGAAAATCATAATAATGGTTTACTAAATTTTTCCATAAAATTTCCATTTACCTAATTTTTAACCACATCATTTAATTCTTTTTGAAATCTCTAACATGCTTCAAAACCTAAAGTGAGCTATATGTTAGAAAATTTCTCAACATTACTGTATTTCCTTCCTAATGATAAAATTATGAAATTTAACCCTTTAAACTTACTTCTAATCAACTTGTTTCTTCAAAAATCATTATAGAAAATTTCTTTTTAACTTGTATTGTCTCTTTTTAATTGAAAAAGGTTTAGAATTAAGTTTTAGAAATCATGATTACCTATATTGGCATGTTGGCCAAATTTCGTAAAACTTTTGCATTTGATTTCTAAATTGTCTTTCACTTTCCAAATCGTATCAAATGTGTTACATTGTCTAAGTTCACTAAATCATATTAGAAAATAGTTAGTAGGAGTTAAATTAATCCTTTAGGCATGTTGGCCCAAAATACTAAGTCTTTACCATTTGATTTCTAAATGCATTTTCTTTGATCAAATCAATTTGAAACTTTCTTGATTCTCCTAGGTTAATTAAGTTACACTTTAGGAAAAATCAAGAGAACATTTTGGTCCTCCACATTTGTCATTGCCGTGAGCTATTGGATGTGTTCTTTGGAACACTCATGCAAATTTAAACATGTTATTCACATCCTATACCTTATCATACAATTCTAACACATGCATTATATTTCTAACACATGCAATATATTTTCTAACACATATAACCTAAATTAAAGCTTGTGGACATGCACCTAAAAACTAATAGACATGCAAAATTATTACAATCATCAAACAAGAAAGCTACTAACAATTACCACATAAACTACTAGCAAACATAAAAATTAACACATACACACCAAACAAAGACAACACCACCGAATCCTTATGGATTCTTCAAACTTTACAAATCATTCCATCTTCTTACCACCACCAAGGGATGATAAGAATTGTCTTCCTCTTACCTTAAATGAAGACAAAAGGTTTGCTTTCACACCTCCTAGGTCACGGTTTTCACCTTCAAAAATACCTAGAAATCTCAAACAAAATTTACATGTTACTAACCATGAAAAAGAAGCTAAACCATGGAGAAATCATGGCTTAGAACTTTGAAAAAGAAGAGAGGAAAGAAAAGCATGAAATTTCACCTTATAGGTAAAACTTTCAAGGTTGATTTCCAAGCCCTAAATGGAAGATTTTGAAGAAACTCCCAACTAGAAAGGTTCTTAGAATAGTGTTTAGGTTAAGAAAACTTGGTTAGAAAAATTTTTGGATGGTTGGATGGTCAAGAATGGCTCTTGGCCGAATGGTAGGAGAAAAGAACAACAATGGTGGCTAGGGTTCTTGGAAGAGAGAGAAGAGAGAAAAGTGATGAAGATGAAGTGTTATTTTGGCCTTCTCACTCCTCTTGGCCGTAGCCATCAAGTGGCAAGGGATGTGCATGGATTTGGCTTCATCCAAGCCATAGATTGCATCAAAGACTAGGATTAAATCTTGCTTAACAAACTTGATTCCTATTGGTTCTCCTTGATGACTCACATGCTGAGTCACACAGTGCATTTAATTCTCTGCTGAGTCAGCCTGTTCTGGAAAGTTCTACTGTTAACGGTGATTAATTAAGCTACCGATCTAACCGTTCTGCTAATTGTGGGTCCCGCAAAATATTTCGGGTCCATTGTCACTAAATTATACTTGACTAATAAAATAATATTATAATAATATAAAATTATTTTATTTGACATTAAATCCTAAAAATTAAAAGATTAATTTTAGTCTCATTCAGAATCGGGTTTAGTAAGATCCCCCATTCTAAATAATAAAATAAGATTTCTCCGGCCCGAAAAATATTATTTTCCCGCCTCGAGCAAATCACACAAAAAGTCCATATAAAATCACAGACAGTATTATCTAGGCGTTAAATCAAGTAGAAAACAATTAAAAACAAGCAAAAAGCTGCGAAAACAAGACGTTCGGGACGTAACGATCATTTTTCTTTTTTCCCACAACGTAGCTAATCGTCCAAAACGTTCAAATAAAATATCCAAGTAGTATTATATAGTCATATATCATTCATAAAAATTAAAACAAGAACTCAGAAATTTTTATTTTACCGTCTCAAAGCAAATTACGTAAAAACGATCAAATAAAATTTGAGCCAGTATTATCGTAATTGCTTTCATACAGAAATCGAGAACAGTAAAATAGGGACACAACGGTCATTCACACAAAAGCATGAAAAACAGCAAACAGTACATTCAGAATATTTTCTAAAAATTGGGGCATTACACTTATCTTACATATCCTTCTTCCATATCCTTGTTAACTAAGAACATATGCATAACTATGTTAAACTATTATGTTTGATATTTTGATAATAAGCATATTTTGAAGGGGAGCTTAGCTCATAAATTGTTGCTTATATCTCTTGGCTTACATCCTTGTTTGACATGAAATGTTTTATTGTTAATGCTATCAACATATCAACAAAGATCATCTTTTATTCGCTTTCCCTCTATCAAAGAAAGAAGGTAAACATTCTTAAACTTCATATCTTTTTATTCTTTCATTGATACATGCTTGACCTGTGAGAAGTTGTATGATCTTTCATTTAAAAACCTTAATTCCATGACCTTACATGGATATTTTGCAACTCCTAACAAGTGATATCAAGTGGTACTTATTTATCATGTGGTATGCAAGACATTATGTGCTAGACATAATTTATTAAGCTTATTGCTATCATATGCTAAATATTGATGTACCAAAATGTGACAAGCTTTGCATGAATAATATTTTTGCATCTTGAAAGCATGCTTGTCATCTCTCTATTCTTGAATAATATGTAGAATCAAATAAGGGGAGATAGTTATGTTTTGAATAACTTAAAGAAGTTTTTTAATTTGATAATCCAACCCTTTTTGGCAACATTAGTTCTATCTATAGGGGGAAAGACAATATTATTTTTCCTTCCTAAGCCTTTTTGTTGATGTCAAATAGGGGGAGAGAAAATTAGAATGAAAAATATGTTCTTGTGCTTATTGTTTGATATGCTTACATAAATATCTACTATTCTATATTTCTCAACATATTTTTCTTTGGTGATTTGTCATCATAAAAAAAGGGGAGATTGTGGAAATAAGTTTGCCCCAATGATTTAATATATTAAGTTTTGATGATGACAAATACAAGATAAAAAGAATGATGCTTATGCTTCATAAATTTGCTTAATAGATGACAAATGCATTACAAAAGAATATTAATCATATTACGTAGATGTGCTTAATGAGATATATTATATCATGCATATGAAGATATTGAGTTATGAATTTGGACTAACTAAGATTGTGTTAAGTGAGTAATACTTTGTAGGATAATCTAAGTATCAAGAGTGAGCATTGCAACAAGAAAACAAAAGATCACAATCATGCTCAACTCAAGAAGAATGAGAATGATAAGATGTTCCAAGCATTTGCAAGATTTGAAGAAAAGAATTTTTTGGAAGCTTGGATTACATCAAGAATTGATGATGGCAAAAGATCAAGTCCCAAGATTCTTCAAGAATAACTTATAGGACATAGATCTTGTGTAAAGGTAAAAAAGAATCATACTAAGCTCAAATATATTTTTAAGTCTTTAAAAATGGTTCTTACATGTTTAAATGCCCAACAAACTATTTTTGAAAAGTTAATCTTGGTGGTAGTTCACACATTTGAAACATAGCAAAGTTTGTATTTTGCAAAACTGATATTTAGTTACTATTTTGATCATAACTTTCAAACTACTTTGAGTTTTATTGTGAAACTTATTGCATATGAAAATAGACTCAAATATCTTTCCAATGAGTGGTCATTTGCTTTAAACGAATAAGAAATGAAGAAGTTATGACCATTTAAAGTCAGTTTTCAAAAATAATCAAGTTTGAGTTTTGAAAAGCTGACCTTTAATCACTCTTTTGATCATAACTTTCAAAATACTTTGAGTTTTGTTATGAAATATTTCATTTGAAAATAGACTCAAATATCTTTTCAATGACTGGTCTTTTGCTTTAATCGGATAAGAAATGAAGTAGTTATGACATTTTAAAGTCAGTTTTCAAAACCAAAAATGTTGTAATCAATTACACAAGTCCTGTAATCGATTACAACGTTGACAGAAGCGTGTAATCGATTACCAGAAGTGTGTAATCGATTACCAAGTGCCCAGAAATGTTTCTAACAGCTATAAATGGCTAGTTTTCATAAAAAAAATCATTTCTAAACACTACCAACAGCTATTTTATCACTTGGGCTCTATATATAAGTGTTGTATGAAGCTTATACACCTCTTGAACACTTGATTTGATCCTTGAATCACCAAAATCATATTTTGAGCTCTTTATTGCAAAATCCTTCTATTCATTTATTCTTCAATTTGTATTATTCACTCTTGAGAGAGTTTTCTATCATCTATACTTTGTTCTTTAAGTTGTATATCTACTCTTGTGAGAGTTTCATTCTATAAACTTGATTGCTTTGTAAGAGAGGGTGAGGTATCCCTCCAAATTGTAAAGGGTGACGCATCCCTTTGTTTGAAGAGACTCAAGCTCAAGGGTGAGGCATCCCAAGGAGTTGAGTGCTCAAGTTTGTAAAGGTCATCAAGCACCTGTGAAGCTTGAAGAATTGGAGGCTCTAGCACAAGGATGAGGTATCCCAAAGTGTGATGAGTGCTCTTGTTTGTACAAAGGTTTTCCTAGCACCCGTGAAGTCTAGGAGATAGTGAAGAAAATCTCAAGTTAAGCTTGGGGACTGGATGTAGGCCACAAGTGGTTGGTGGCTGAACCAAGATAAATTCTTGAGTTTGATTCTCTCTTCTCTACATTATTTAATTTCAGTATTTAGTGTAGTAAATTTATCTATTGCATATCTTGTCATCTTGGTGATTTGATTCTATGAACTTGATATCTGGCTGATTTGCTTAATTCATCATATATCCCAAGCTGTATTTGAGTAATCTATAATAGTTATACCTTTGTTGTGCATGTTCCGCTGCATTTATTACTTGAGTGATTTAAAATGATTAATTTCTCAAAGTTGCATTAAAATTTGTAATCACCCAATTCACCCCCCTCTTGGGTGATGGTTGCCATGACTAACAGTATAGGATCATTGCATCCTTATTTAAATCATTAGCTCTATTTTGTAGTATATGGTACCCATTCTCCCCCTTTGTCATTATCAAAAAGAATATTCTCCCCCTTGGAGATTTAAGGTATTTAAAACAGGTAACATATGAGAAATTTGATCATTCAGTGATATCAGCATAATCAAAACAAATTATATTCATTATTGCTCAAAAACAAAAAAAATGCTAACATCATTTTAAACACACAAGACACCTTAAGATCTAAACATCTTCATTGGTCCTTGGTTCTTCATTGTGTGTTGAAGCTTGGGTTGCTTGCTCTTCAGGATTGCCTTCCTCTTCAGGTGCAGCAGCAGCAACTTCTCTAGCTATATTCACAACATCTTCAGAAGTTGGATGAACTTCTGGAGGTGCAGTGATGGAAATACCTAAATGTTGGTGCAGAGTGGCCATTTGGCCTTCCAATGTATTGAGTCTAATGCCCAGATAATCAATAGATTGTTTCATCACTAAATGGTGTTTGGTTTGCCTAGCCTCAAAACTTTGAAACATTTGGAGCAACTTGTCTATCTTGTTGTCCATCTCAGAGTTGTCCACAATAGCTCTTGGTTCTTCACCAGCTGTCCTAACTAACTCTCCATTAGCTTTAGCAAACTTCATCTTGGTAATGGTTCCTTTACTAAACTTGTGAGTTGCCTCTCTAGACTGAAACTTCTCTTCATTGTCCAAAGAGACTCCAAAATGTTCTAGTAACCTCACCACTAAGCCAGGATAGGGTAGGGTAGCTCCACTGATTTTGCAATCTAGCATGTGTCTAGCAATTATAAAGCTCCAACTCATCTGCTTCCTCTGTATCATAGCCCAGAGTAGCAAAATATCATTATTTTGTAACACGGTATGATTACCAGATGTTGGTAATAGCATCCTCGGCCAAGACATATGCGAGAGCCTATCTTTGAATGTGCATAGAGTGATGTTGATCGATCTTCTTTACGGTGCATTTTCAATTAGAAGCACCTTCTTTGCTTCTTCCCTATCAAAATTCTTAATCCATACACTTGTCGGTCCAAAGGTGCCGACATGATTACTTCCCTTGTAATCAAGTCCAATAAATTGAGCAAAACTCAACAAAAGTCATCTCAATTTTTGTGTTCTTCACTTCAGCAGAAAATCCATCATTATCCATCTCAAAAGTACAGTAAAAAGCTTTGATTAATGTAGGATAAATGTCACTCCTTATTTGCAGAAATTGACTTAGATTATACTCCTCTAAAATCTTGTGAAACGTGAATTCATTTTCCTCAAAGTAATGGAAATCTACAGTCCTAGCCTCATGAATGTCCCTATTCTTGAAGTCACTCTTGTAACGTATAATATGTTCTTCATCAGAAAAATACCTTTTGAGAAGTTCATTCTCAATGACTCCTTCATCATCGTTTTCTTCTTCCTCTGTCCTTTTTCTCTTCTTTTGAGTAGTCTTCTTTTTGGGTGTTTCCTTCACCACTTTCTTCTTTTTCTCTTGTTTCTTGGGTGCTTGCCTTGAAGATTCAGCAACCTTTTTCCCTTTATCTTGTATCTTCTTCAAGCTTGTCAATCCTTTGAGAAGACTAGGCTTTCTCAATTGTTTTTCTTTTAGGGCGTGTAGGGGTTATAATGAGTGAAACAGAGTGAGAAGAGGAGGATTGAGTTGAGGAGGAAGACGTGGAGTAAGAGGGAACAGGTGTAGAGGGTTAAGGTCGTTTCACACAAGCCATTGGAGACGATTTCGAGCTCTGTTAGGGTTTGTATAAGTGATATTTGGATTTAAGAAAGTGAAAGATTTGGAGGGAAGGGTTGAAATTTATAAACCTAGATTAATCAATTGATTTCCTACTCAATGTATTAAGGGATTTTTCCTCCAGTACACATAATCGATGTACTTAGCATTAGGATTTTAATTTTAAATCAGATACATCGATATATTAATCGATGTATAAGCTAAGTCAGAGTATCAAGTTCTAAACACTTGAACTCAATCGATGTGTAAATCGCTATATAAGCAATTGCAGCATACACAATCGATGTATAAGTAAAGTCAGAGTCCAACAATTTCAATATCCAAGTAATCGATGTACATATCGATGTATATGATAAGTCAGAGAGACCTAAATTTTGAAACTATTATACAAGCGATGTTTCAATCGATGTATAAAATACTCTGTTCCTATTTTATCAAAATAATTGATTGAGCAATCGATGTATAATGACTTCCAGTATTTATTTCATTAAATGAATCGATTTTCTAATCGATGTATAATGACTTCCAGAGAGTCATGTTTTTCAAATTATCCAGTCAATCGATGTTCAAATTGATGTTCTAATTATTTTAAAACAACAATATTTGTATCAATCGATTATCTAATCGATATAAAGACACTTAAAATGAATTTATACGTTTGTACATAGATTACCTAATCTGTGTACCAACATTTTAGATTAAGCATTTTGTCTAAATAAATTGATTGTGTAATTGATGTACAGACATCAAACATCTAATTATAATGCATTTAACATTCAAAACATCAAACATAGGTAGGATCAATTATTCCTAACTCTCTTCTTATGTAGAAAAAGTTTTCTTTAGCCAATGGTTTAGTGAAAATATCAGCTAATTGCTTAGATGTATCTACATATTCAATGATTATATCTCCACTTTGAATGTGATCCCTTATGAAATGATGTCTTATCTCAATGTTTTTGGTTCTTGAATACATTATGGGATTCTTAGTGAGATTTATAGCACTAGTATTGTCTTGGTACTTTCTATAAGAGAACACCATAGTCCATAAGTTGTTGTTTCATCCAAAGAATTTGTGCACAGTAACTTCCTGCTGCAACATATTCTGCTTCACCAGTGGACAAAGCCACACTAGTTTGTTTCTTACTAAACCAGGAAACTAATGAGTTTCCTAGAAGGTGATAAGTTCCACTAGTACTCTTCCTATCTAACTTGCATCCAACAAAGTCAGAATCAGAATATCCTACTAAGTTACATGTTGATCCCTTAGCATACCATAAACCCATTTCTTTAGTTCCTAATAAGTATTTCATGATTCTTTTTAAAGTAGATAAGTGTGATTCCTTAGGATCAGATTAATATCTAGCACACATACAAACACTGAACATTATATCAGGTCTACTTGCAGTTAAATAGAGTAAAGAACCAATCATACCTCTGTACTTGGAAACATCTACTGATTTACCTTTCTCATCTTTGTCCAAGTAGCATGATGAACTCATTAGAGTAGTCATTTCCTTTGCATTCTCCATTCCAACTTCTTCAATAATTCTTTGCAGTACTTAGTTTGGCTTATGAAAGTCCCATCATCACATTGTTTGATTTGTAGTCCAAGAAAGAATGTAAGCTCTCCCATCATAGACATTTCAAACTCATTTTGCATTAATTTGGCAAATTCCTTACATAAAGATTCATTAGTAGCACCAAATATAATATCATCAACATAAATTTGAATAAGTAGTATGTTTTGTGCTTTTCTTTTAATGAATAATGTTGTGTCAACTTTTCCTCTTATAAAACCCTTTTGAAGTAAGAAATTACTTAGCCTTTCATACCAAGCTCTTGGAGCTTGTTTAAGTCCATATAAAGCTTTAGTGAGTTTATACACATGATTAGGAAGTTCATTTATTTCAAAACCAGGGGGTTGACCAACATATGCTTCTTCTTGTATATATCCATTTAGGAATGCACTCTTAACATCCATTTGATATAATTTAAAATCCATAATACATGCATGTGCTAATAACATTCTAATGGCTTCTAATTTAGCCACAGGTGCATATGTCTCATCATAGTCAATTCCTTCTTCTTGATTATAGCCTTTGGCTACTAATCTAGTTTTATTCCTTACTATGATACCATTTTCATGAAGCTTATTCCTAAACACCCATTTTGTACTAATTATTTGTTTATTCTTGGGTTTTGGAACACGTTTCCAAACTTTATTTCTTTCAAACTGATTAAGTTCTTCTTGCATTGCCATAGTCCAGTTTTCATCAATAATTGCTTCATTTATAGTTTTAGGTTCTACTTGTGATACAAAAGCCATATTATTGCATACATTTCTTAAGGAATGTCTAGTGGTTACCCCTTTGGATATTTCACCAATTATGTTGTCCAGAGGGTGATTTCTTGCAGTTTTCCATTCTTTGGGTAGATCTTCATGTTGAGCTTCTGCTGGAATTTCCACTGCTTCATCCACTTTGACATTGTCTTGCTTTTCCTCAAGTTGAATCTCTTCTAAAGTTTCTGCAACATCATCAACAAGTTCCTTTCCTAACCTTTTGGGGTTAGTTTCATCAAATGTAACATGTACAGATTCTTCAATTGTTTGTGTACTTCTATTAAAGATTCTAAAAGCTTTACTAAATGATGAATAGCCTAGAAAGATTCCTTCATCAGCTTTAGAATCAAACTTTCTTAAATTGTCCTTTCCATTATTTAGTACAAAACATTTACACCCAAAGATATGTAAATGTGAAACATTTGGTTTTCTACCTTTATAGAGTTCATATGGAGTCTTTTTCAAAATTGGTCTAATCAAGACTCTATTCATTAAATAGCAGGCTGTGTTTACAGCATCTGCCCAAAAATATTTTGGCATGTTTGAGTCATTCAACATGGTTCTTGCTATTTCTTCTAAAGATCTGTTTTTCCTTTCTACAACTCCATTTTGTTGTGGAGTTCTTGGAGCAGAAAAATTATGTTGAATTCCTAACTCTTCACAGAAATTATCAAATTCTTCATTTTGAAATTCTCCACCATGATCACTCCTTATAGAAGTTATTTTCATGTCTTTTTCATTTTGTACTAACTTAGCCATTTTCTTAAAGGCTGTAAAAGCTTCATTCTTATGTGCTAAGAAGAAGGTCCAAGTAAATCTAGAGTAATCATCAACTATAACTAATGCATACAAATTTCCTCCAAAACTTTTAGTCCTAGGGGGTCCAAATAAGTCCATGTGCAGTAGTTGTAAAGGTCTTTCAGTTGAGACTATGTTCTTAGCCTTAAAAGATACTTTAGTTTGCTTGCCCTTTTGGCATGCATCACATAAACCATCCTTTGAGAACTTAGTTTTGGAAAGTCCAATTACCAATTCTTTAGAAATAAGTTTGTTTAGATGATCCATATGAATATGTTCTATTCTTCTATGCCATAGCCAATTCTCTTCTTCCTTTGATATCAAACAACATACATCACTAGCAGAAATATTCTCTAAATCTATCATGTATATGTTATTCAATTGATTACCTATCAGCTTTGCATTGCTATCATGCTTGTTTTCTATAATGCAACTACTAGAGTTAAAGAATATCTTATAACCTTTATCACATAGTTAGCTAATGCTTAGTAGATTGTGCTTAAGCCCTTCCACATATAGTACACCTTCTATCTTGGTAGTTGTGTTTCTTCCAATTGTTCCAACTCCTAAGATCCTTCCTTTGTTGTTATCACCATAGGTGACATTTCCACCTTGTTTGGAAGTGAAGGATGAGAACTTTGTAATATCTCCAGTCATATGCTTGGAGCAGCCATTATCAAGATTCCAATTTGAACTTTTGGCTCTTAAACACACCTACATAACAGATTTTAAGCATTTGACTTAGGTACCCAAGTTTTGTTGGGTCCTTTGGTGTTATTCATCACATATGTTCCCTTGGGAACCCAAATTTGTTTAACATTAATCCTTGAAGGATTCCTAAAATAACATGTAGAAGCTGTATGTCCTTTTCTTGCACAATAAAAACATTTAACAAAAGGACTAGTAGAGGATTTAGGTGCAGCAAAGAGTTTCTTAAAAATCTTTTCATGCAATGCTGGTTTATAGCCTATTCCAGCTTTGTCATACACTCTTTTTTGCTATCCTAATATAGCATTTAGATTATCTCTTCCCATTATAAATTTAGATAGAGTGGTTTAGTTTTTGCACTTCTTTTTCCAAAATATTACAATTAGAACATGTAAAACTGGATGCATTTAGATTAATGTTCTTAGCTTCTAATTCTTTAATCTTAATTTGAAGAGATGCATATTCACTACATTGTTTAGCAATGACTTTCCTAGAGGACATTAATTGCTTAGCAGTTTTCAGATATTCATTATGCAATTCATCAAAAGCATCTTGTAGTTCATCAAAGGTAGGGGGGATTTCATTTACCTCGTCTTTATTATCACTTTGATGATTAGTCATGAGACAAAGATTGGTCTCTTCTTCCTTAGAATCTTCAGAGGAATCCATATCATTCTCCTCCCATGCTATGTATGCTTTTCTTGACTTTCTATTCTTCTTGTCCTTGGACTCATGATTGTCATGCTTGTCCTTCTTTTGAAGTTTAGAACACTTATTCTTATAATGTCCAGGTCTACCACATTCATAGCACTTCACATTTGATGTTGAACTTTCAACTTTTGAAGTGTTCTTCTTGGAAAAGAAGTTTGAGGGCCTTTTGTTGAAGGTTTTCTTCTTTTTGAGGAATCTCTTGAACTTTCTAACTAGCAATCCCATATCCTCTTCAGATTCACCATCTTCTTCAACTTCTTCATCTTCACCACTGTCAAGGCTTTCTTTGGAGACATGTGCTTTAAGTGACAAGTCTCTTTTCTTTTTCTCCTTCTCTTCATGATTATTCAATCTATGCAATTCCATCTCGTGCTCTTTAAGTTTTCCAAATAGTGTAGCAATATTCATGGTTGCTAAGTCCTTTGATTCAGCTATAGTAGTAATTTTTTGTTGTCATTCTCTTGTCAAACATCTCATGATTTTGTTGATTTGTTGTTCATCTGAAATGCTCTTTCCAAGTCCATTCAACTGATTCACTATGTGAGTGAACCTCCTTTGCATATCATTAATGTCTTCACCATTCTTCATGTGAAAGAGTTCATACTCGTGCATGAGTGAGTTCATTCTCGCTCTCTTTACATCATTGGTTCCTTCATGAGTAATTTGCAGCGTATCACACATTTGCTTGGCTGTCTTACAATTTGAAACCCTGAAAAATTCATCATAACTCAAGGCAAAAGTTATAATATTTTTAGCTTTAGCATTATAACCTACTTTCTTTTTGTCATCATCATCCCATTCACTTCTTAGTTTTTCTTTCTTAGTGCCATTTGCATCAAGAGTGTGAGGAATGTATGGACCATTCTCAACAGCATCTAATAAGTCAATGCCCCTCAAGGAATATTAATATCCTTTCTTTCCAATACATATAGGCAGTGCCATTGAAAGCAAGGGGTCTTGCCAAGGAAGCCCCTTCTCCCGAGATGTCATTTGAAGCCATCCTCTTAAGCTGTTAAGCTTTACACAAGAGTGTAAGCTCTGGTACCACTTGTTGGTTGTGGCTTCTGAATACTCAAGAAGGGGGGGTTGAATTGAGTAATAAAACTTTTTGAAACTTATTCCCCTTTTTGCAAAAACTGATTCTTTTCTTTAACTATGAAAAAGATTTTGTCAACCAACAAACCAAAATGTGTTTTTGCAAAATATATTACAATCAAAACTTGAAACTTAAAAAGAAATATTAACAATAAGATTAATTTCAGATATGAACAAGATTATAAACTAATCAAATCATGCAAACATCCCTAAGGTATTGATTGATTCATATAATCTACAATAAAGCAAATAAAGAGTTAAGGGATAGAGAAAATTGCAAACCGACTTTATCCTAGTTCAGCTACCTCCTCTGGTAACCTACATCCAGTCCCCACACCACTGTGAGTTTTATCCACTATTGAAAAATCAATATACAATATTCTTTACACAAGCTTCACGTCTGGATTGCTTCTACCCAAATGACAGCTTCTCAAGTCAAAGCAATCTTGCAATTCCCACAAGAATTCCTTCTATTCTTGTACAGTACCAAGAGTCCCTTCTACTCTTGATTTCATCAGCTAGAGAACCTTCTCTCTTATCTCTCTTTTACAGAAATATGAAAAGATTGATTCAGATTCTAAAATCAGATACAACAATTTGAAGTTCTACAGAAAAAATACTTTGTTTTCTTTCAATGAAAAGCTCTCAGTATTTTTCTGATTGATCTCAAATTTCGAATCAATTGTTAATTGGAAGGTGTTTGCCAATGTCGTTATATAAGTATATTTCAAAATAGATCCGTTGGATACACTTTTCAAGTCAGTTAAGATCAAAATAGATTTATCTGAAAAATTCTGTTTTCAGTCAATCGATTAGTACACAGATGTATTAAACAAAATTTCACTTTTATAACATGTGTACATTGATTGCCTAATCGATTGTGTTCTTGGAAGTTCTTGATTCTTGATTAATACATACATGAGTACATCGATGTTGTTCTTGAAACACATTCGTATTTTCAGCCCATAAGTTTATACATCGATTACCAAATCGATTGTATAACTATATCAAAAAGTTCTTGCTTCTATTCTGGTTTATACATAGATGTATCAATCGATGTACATATGCAAAATTGCATAATGATCAAGTAAGTTAGTAGAGAATTTCTTGAAGTTTGAAGTTCTTAATCTCTGCAAAGAGGTTTTGATCTTTCTTTCTCTCTTGTTTTTCTCCTTTATTTTTTTTTTTTTTTATGAAATTGTATATTATTTTAAGTTTATTTGTAAATAGTATGTGTAACTAAACTCCTAGCTAGAGCTATGGGGGATCTTGTGTTTATAATTATGTGGATTTGATTTCTAATATAATAATAGTAATTTCTTTATGGGTTTATTATATTACTTTTATCCTTGTCATAACTTGATCACTTTTGGCATTTATTAATTCATTGTTTGACCGGTGACCATCCGCACTCAATGAGTGGATCTATATTTTAAGCCTAGGACTATATTGGTGAATGACCAAACATTAATTTTTCCTACCAATGGAATTAACGGTATGTTAGTTCATCTCTTGAATAAAAGCTTAATGCATTCTTGATTAATTCAACTAAATGACCAAACAAGTGGGTTAAATTAAGAATAGAATATTGTTTCACCATGACCATTGGGTTCAATAACAAATAAGAGAATATTGGCAAAAGAATTACTTGTTTATATTTGAAAGAAGATCTATATAATTAAACTCAAGTGAACCTTATGCTCTAGCATTTTTCTATCTTTATTTATCTTTTCTTTATTTAATTGTTCTTTACTGTTTTTATTAGTTTTATGATTTTAATTTGAATCTTGTATATCTTTTCGGTCGTCTAAATAACAAAAGAATAATACAACTTTAGTAATTATCAGTTATTCCTCGTGGGATCAATAACTGGACTCAAAGTCCTATATTACTTGGTGATAGAGTGCACTTGCTCTTATTAGTGTAACTTTTGCACGTGTCAAGTTTTTGCTACGTTTCTTGGAGAATAAATTTGATAATATTAAAGGCGTAAAGTTCTAGTTAATTTAGACAAACTTTTCTTTTATTTGTATTATATTTACTTTGTTTACTTTTATTATTGTACTCTATTTTTTTCTATTATTATTATTCTTATATCTTATTATAATAATAATATTATATTATTATAATATTATATTATTATTATATTAATATTATTATTATATTATTATTAATATTATAATTATTATAATATTATTATTATAATTTTTATTTTATTTTATTTTATTTTTTGTCATTTTTATTATTATTTTGTTGTTGTTTTTTTTTATTTATTTAATTTAATTTTTAGTTTTCTTTATTTATGCTTTCTACTTTTATTTTTTTTTTATTTACGCTTTCAATTTTTATTTTTTTTTACGCTTTTTGCCTTTATTTTTCTTTATTACGCTTTCTATTTAATATACATATTGGGTGGTTGGTTCTTACCACATCCAAGTTAATATTATTATTATTAATATTATTATTATATTATTATTATAGTTATTATTTGGTGGTTGGTTTTTACCACACCTTTGTTAATACTTTATTCTCGCTTTTGTTATTTTATTTTTATTTTTAGTCATTTTTATTTTTATTTTTGTTTATTTTACTTTTATTTCTTTTAATTAGTTTGTTACTTATAATTTAAAAAATATATATAAAAAAAGTAAGAAAAATTGAGTAACCTGATCTAACATTTGCACTTGTCACTTGTTCATTTTTCTTGTTTATGCTCACTCGTTTTCAGTTTCCTGATCTAACGTTTGATCCAGAAATTGAGAAAACAGCTCGCAGGTTAAAAAAACAAACTCATACTGCAACTAAAGCAGAAAATATAAAAAAGATGGAAGGACCAGTAATTGAGGTAAATCACGACGAACAAGTTGCCCAAACAGAAAGAACCATGCTTGAATACTCCATGCCTACTGCTGAAGGGTATGGAGATAGTATTATAAGACCAGCTGTGGCAGCTAACAATTTTGAGATCAAACAAGCATTGATCTCCATGATTCAAAATTTTGTTCAATTTGGTGGTTTGCCTTCAGACGATCCAAATCATCATTTGGCCAGATTCTTGCAGTTGTGTGACACTATAAAATATAATGGAGTGATGGAAGATGCAATTTGATTGCGACTATTTCCTTTCTCTCTCAGGGATAGGGCAAGTCAATGGTTAACGTCACTACCAAGGGGTTCCATCACTACATGAGAACAATTGACACAACAATTTTTGGCAAAGTATTTTCCTCCCTCAAAATCTGCTAAATTAAAGAATGAAATATCTTCTTTTGTGCAATTTGAAATGGACACTATCTACGAAGCGTGGGAGCACTTTCAAGAGCTACTAAGGAGATGTCCACACCATGGATTTCCTGTCTGGCAGCAGGTCCAAATCTTTTATAATGGTTTGTCTTCTGCAAACCGTTCACTCATTGATGCTGCTGCGGGAGGTTCACTTTGGAGGAAAACACCTACTCAAAGCCATGCATTGATTGAAGAAATGGCACTAAACAGTTATCAATGGCAAAATGATCGCAAAATACTTAAGAAACCAATAACTGTGAATGCCATAAACTCTTCCTCTGACATTCTGAGTCAATTGGAAGCATTGACGAAAAAGGTGGAGACTTTGATGGTAACCAACAATGCATCCCCGCCACTCAATTGTGAAGCATGTGGTGGACAAGGACATGTAAGTGCAAACTGTCAAATTGGTAGTCCTTTTGCCCCTGAGCCTGAAGCAACAAATTTTGTTGGTAATTCCAACCGGCAGCAGTATAATCCATATGCCAATACATACAATCTTTGTTGGAGGGACCACCCTAATTTCAAATGGGGGAATCAACAAGGCTACCAACAGAATCAACAAAGAGCCCCACAACCACCACCAAGTTTTCAAGCACCTGCAGAAAAACAAAATTTTGAAAATCTTGTAATGAAGTACATGCAAAATTCAGAAGCCAGAATGAAGACCATGGAGACTCAAATCAGTCACTTGACCACTCTGATGACAGAAAAGGCACCAGGATCTTTGCTTAGTGCTACTGAAACTAACCCAAAGGAACAGGTGAAGTTAATCACTTTGAGAAGTGGAAAAGAGCTTGGGGATCTCTCCAATAATAAAGAAGAACACGTGCAAGAACATGAAGAAACTCTTGATGAGCCAAATATTACAGAAAAGAAAAAGACCAGTGAAGCACCTCCTGTGGTGCAGATCAACGAGCCACAAAAGTCATCCATTCCATTTCCTCAAAGGCTCCAGAATACCAAGCAGGATAAACAATTTGCAAAATTCTTGGAGATATTCAAGAAATTGCATATTAACATTCTGTTTGTGGAAGCTGTCTCTCAAATGCCAAAATATGCAAAGTTCTTGAAAGAGATCCTTTCAAACAAACGCAAGCTTAAGGAATATGAGACAGTCAGATTGAATGAGGAGTGTTCTGCCATTCTCTTAAAGAAACTACCACCGAAAGTAAAAGATCCAGGGAGTTTTACTATTCCTTGCACTATTGGTAATTCTTATTTTGAGAAAGCATTATGTGATTTAGGTGCTAGTATAAATTTGATGCCTTTCTCTGTATTTAAGAAATTGGGAATGCAGGAACCAAAGCCTACAAACATTTCTATACAATTGGCTGATAGATCAATTACATATCCTCGTGGTGTGTTGGAAGATGTCTTGGTAAAGGTGGACAAGTTCATTTTTTCAGCTGATTTTATTGTGTTAGACATGGAGGAGGATTCTGAAGTCCCAATCATACTTGGTCGACCATTCCTCGCTACTGGAAAGACTATGATTGATGTCTACCAAGGAAAGTTGACATTGCGATTAAATGATGAGGAAATTGTTTTTAATGTTTTTAATTCTATGAAGCATCCTAGTTCTTATGACTCATGTAATTGCATTAATTCTATTGATATTGTGGATAGTGTTGTGAGTTCATGTTTGCAGGATTCATTAACCGATGATGTTCTAGAAAGGGTTTTGACCATGGTCACCCATGAACTTGAGAATGTTGAAGAAGTCACAGAAATGATAACGCGGTTAGAAGTTGGCATGTCTGTTGACAATAGAAGAAGTTGGGGGTATTATGAGGATTTGGATAGGAAAAACGTTCCTACCCAAAACCCTCAATTGAGGAGCCTCCCGAACTTGAGCTCAAGCCCCTACCCTCCAATTTAAAGTATGCTTTTTTAGATCCTCCATCAAATTTACCTGTGATTATCTCTGCTTTACTTTCAGATCCAATGGAGGAAAAGCTCATGAGAGTATTAAGGGAGAACAAGAAAGCATTTGGGTGGACCATTCATGACATTATGGGCATCAGCCCTACCATATGCACCCACAGAATTCACATGGAGGCACAAAACAAGCCGATTGTGCAACCACAAAGGCGCCTCAATCCAAACATGAAAGAGGTTGTAAAAAAAGAGGTAATAAAGTTGCTTGACGCAGGTATCATTTACCCTATCACTGATAGTCCTTGGGTAAGTTCAGTACAAGTCGTACCTAAAAAAGGGGGTACAACAGTTATGGAAAATGAAAAGAAAGAACTCATTACTGTTAGAAATGTGACTGGGTGGCGTATATGCATTGACTATAGAAAATTAAATGATGTCACTCGGAAAGATCACTTTCCCTTACCATTCATTGATCAAATGTTAGAAAAACATTCAGGTCATGCATTTTTCTGTTGCTTGGATGGATATTTTGGCTATATGCAAATACCTGTGGCACTTGAGGATCAAGAGAAAACCACTTTCACATGCCCATATGGTACATTTGCATATAGACGGATGCCCTTTGGATTATGTAATGCACCAGCTACTTTTCAGCGATGTATGATGGCCATTTTTTTTTATTTGATTGAGGATTGTATTGAAATTTTCATGGATGATTTCTCCGTGTTTGGCCCTTCTTTTGATGAATGCTTACATAATCTCAGTTTGGTTTTGGAACGATGCAAGACCACTAACCTTGTTCTAAATTGGGAAAAATGTCAATTTATGGTACAAGAGTGTATTGTTTTAGGGCATAAAATTTCACCCAAAGGTATGGAGGTTGATCCGGCAAAGGTGAAAGTAATTACGAAATTACCCCCACCTAAATCTGTTAGGGCCATTCGAAGTTTTTTGGGTCATGCAGGTTTTTATAGGAGATTTATTAAAGACTTTTCAAAAATTGCTAAACCAATGACTAACCTCTTAATGAAGGATGCACCATTTGATTTTTCTAATTCTTGTTTAAATGCATTTCTTTTATTAAAAGAAAAATTAATTAGTGCAACCATCATTGTTTCCCCTGATTGGTCCTTACCTTTTGAACTGATATGTGATGTAAGTGATATAGCAGTTGGAGCTGTTTTGGGCCAACGAAAAGGTAAAATTTTTCAAACTATTTACTACGCTAGCCGTGCTCTGAATGAGGCACAAAGAAATTACACTACCACATAAAAAGAGTTGCTAGCGATAGTATTTGCTTTTGATAAATTTCGTCCTTACCTTATTCTTTCTAAAGTTATTTGTTATACTGACCATTCTGCTATTAAGTATTTGCTTGCTAAACAAGATGCTAAGTCGAGACTGATTCGGTGGGTTTTTTTGTTACAAGAATTTGATATTGAGATACGTGATAAAAAGGGGATGGAGAATCTTGTAGCTGACCACCTATCTAGACTGGATGAAGAGGTGTTAGAGCCCTCTACTGAGCGAGCCATAAATGAATCATTTCCTAATGAGCACCTCTTTGTAGTCTCCTCTTTACCATGGTATGCTGATATTGTTAACTTCCTCGCAGGTAATATCCTTCCATCGGATCTCAATTATCAACAAAAGAAGAAATTCTTCTATGATGTTAAGCATTATTTATGGGAGGATCCTTACTTGTTTAGGATATGTGCTGATAATGTTATTAGAAGATGCATTCATGGTAGTGATAGTCATTCCATTCTTGAACATTGTCATGCTAGGGAAATTGGTGGCCACTTTGGTCCTACTAGAACTGCACACAAGGTATTGCAAAGTGGATTTTATTGGCCAACTTTGTTTAAGGATGCATATGAATTTGTTAGATCTTGTGACAATTGTCAACGCAGTGGAAACATCTCTAGGAGACATGATATGCCATTGAAGGGCATCTTGGTTTGTGAACTTTTTGATGTCTGGGGCATTGATTTCATGGGCCCTTTCCCAAAGTCTTTTTCTAATAAATACATTCTTGTTGCTGTGGATTATGTTTCTAAATGGGTTGAGGCAGTGGCATTACCTACTAATGATGCTCGAATGGTGGTAAGATTTTTGAAACGAAATATTTTTACTAGATTTGGTACACCCCGAACAATCATAAGTGATGGTGGCACTCATTTTTGCAATAAACAATTTGACAACCTTCTGAGCAAATATGGTGTCACCCATAAAGTCACCACTCCTTATCATCCACAAACAAGTGGCCAAGTAGAGGTTTCCAATCGTGAATTGAAAAAGATTTTAGAGAGGACTGTTAATGCATCTCGTAAAGATTGGTCTTTAAAGTTAGATGATGCATTGTGGGCTTATAGAACTGCTTTTAAAACACCCATTGGCATGTCTCCTTATAAACTTGTGTTTGGTAAAGCCTGTCACTTACCTGTGGAACTAGAACACAGAGCATATTAGGCACTTAAATTTTTTAATTTTGATATGAATGCTATTGGTGCACAATGACGTGACCAGCTCAATGAGCTGGATGAACTTCGTCTTGAGGCATATGAAAATGCTAAGCTCTATAAGGAGAAAACTAAAAAATGGCATGACATGCATATCTAACAATGTAAGTTTAATATTGGAGATCAAATTCTTGTTTATAACTCACGTCTTTGTCTCTTTCTAGGAAAACTGCGGTCAAAATGGTATGGACCATATACGGTTGTTGGAGTATTTCCGTATGGTGTACTTGAAATAATGAAAGAAGGCCAACAACCTTTTAAGATAAATGGACAACGAGCAAAACACTATGAAAAATGAGTGGAGACTGAGAGCCACTCTATCTGCCTCACTTAGGTTTTATACCAGGCTAACGTCAAGCTAATGACATTAAACAAAGCGCTTAATAGGAGGCAACCTGTGTTTCTTATTTTAGTTATTTCTATTATTTTTGTTATGTTTGTTTTGCAGGGTTTGTTGCGGCGCTGACTTTTACGCTTCTCCTCTCCTTGACACTGTTTCACTACTCATCAGGTTGTGATGCTCTTTTCTTTGCCCCTTCATTTCTTTTTTTTCAACATTGAGGACAATGTTTATATTAAGTGTGGGGGGGTATTGTATATTAGTACTGTATTTAAAAAAAAACACAACTGATGAACACTTGAGTAATGCTGATATTTGAGCTGGAATTGTGTGTTATTTTGCTTGATTTATTCTAAGCTAATATAGATTTGTTGAAAAGGGAAATTCAACGATCATGATATGATTTTGTGTAAAGCGATTTTTTTCAATTGAGAAAAGTGAAGTTTAGCATCTTATTTGAAAAAAAAAATCATGTTTGCTTGCTTCTGTTTTCTTTATCAAACTTAGCCAGAAAGTGAGTTTTGAGCTTTACTGATTAAAGTGAGTTTTTTTTTTAGACACGAAATCCTTTTTTGCTTTGAAAACTCGGTATCTTTGCTTGTTTTGCTCCAAATGTATTTCATCTTTATAAATCTGCAAAAGCAAAAATAAAGGTAAAGATTCCACTAAAACTCATCCGAAAATACAATCAAATCAACACAATTTGTACAATTAGATACTATAAAATAAAGACTTATCAACTCCCCTACACTTGAGCTTTGTTTGTCCTCAAGCAAAGAATAGGAATTAACTGCAAGATCAAACTCAGCATCCAAAAACATGAATAAAGGGAAATTTCACAAGTAAAAAGTCCAAGTTCAGCAATCAAATTCAATCAATTAAGATGATTCAACATTTAAAACGATAAGATTCTTTAGTCTAGCTTGCAACTTTTCTCTTCACCAAACATATGAGATCACTCATCTTTCCATCGCTCAAGTGTTTAAGGACAAATAGATCACTCAAATTTCTCGAGAAAAATGCAAAACCATAAGCTTAATTATCAATCTCATCTCCACTTTCAAGTTCACATACATAACAAGAATCAAAAGGACTTTATCTGGTTGTAACTGGGCCAAGGGTAAAGAAGGTAGGAAAAAGATAAGTAAAGGTAAAGATTTTCATGGATAAATCAATTCAAAGCAGAATCTGTCTGAAAAGATGAATAAAGCATGATGCACAAGAATTTTACCAATTCTCAATTTCAACTCAGAAATTTCATCATTCTTTACCAATAATTCCCTTTTTTTTATATAGATATAATTTTTTTTGAGCTATATATACCCTTGAAGATATAACTGCTTTTCAAGACTTTTAATTCAATACATCAGATGCTCCAAGAAATTGGGTATTCAAAGAAATCATTTTCAGGCTCAAATGGGGCAACTAAAGGGTTATTTTATCAATACAAGTCTGAAAGTCAAGAAAGAATAAAGCCTAATTGCTTTAATCATATTCAAGTACGTATGTGAATCATTAAAGCCTCAACAAGATATTAAAGCAAGTTCTAGTACACATTAATCAAGAGAAAACTTACCCTAGAAGAAAAAAAAAATTTAATCAGTAAAGCTCAAAACTCACTTTCTGGCTAAGTTTGATAAAGAAAACAGAAGCAAGCAAACATGATTTTTTTTTCAAATAAGATGCTAAACTTCACTTTTCTCAATTGAAAAAAATCGCTTTACACAAAATCATATCATGATCGTTGAATTTCCCTTTTTAACAAATCTCTATTAGCACAAAATCATGTCCCCGGCAACGGCGCCAAAAACTTGACACATGCAAAAGTTACACTAATAAGAGCAAGTGCACTCTATCACCAAGTAATATAGGACTTTGAGTCCAGTTATCGATCCCACGAGGAATAACTGATAATTACTAAAGTTGTATTATTCTTTTATTATTTAGACGACTGAAAAGATATGTAAGATTCAAATTAAAATCATAAAACTAATAAAAACAATAAAGAACAATTAAATAAAGAAAAGATAAATAAAGATAGAAAAATGCTAGAGCATAAGGTTCACTTGAGTTTAATTATATAGATCTTCTTTCAAATATAAACAAGTAATTCTTTTGCCAATATTCTCTTATTTGTTATTGAATCCCAATGGTCATGGTGAAATAATATTCTATTCTTAATTTAACCCACCTATTTGGTCATTTAGTTGAATTAATCAAGAATGCATTAAGCTTTTATTCAAGAGATGAACTAACATACCGTTAATTCCATTGGTAGGAAAAATTAATGTTTGGTCATTCACCAATATAGTCCTAGGCTTAAAATATAGATCCACTCATTGAGTGCGGATGGTCACCGGTCAAACAATGAATTAATAAATGCCAAAAGTGATCAAGTTATGACAAAGATAAAAGTAATATAATAAATCCATAAAGAAATTACTATTATTATATTAGAAATCAAATCCACATAATTATAAACTCAAGATCCCCCCATAGCTCTAGCTAGGAGTTTAGTTACACATACTATTTACAAATAAACTTAAAATAATATATAATTTCATAAAAAGAAAATAAAATAAAAGAGAAAAACAAGAGAGAAAGAAAGATCAAAATCTCTTTGCAGAGATTAAGAACTTCAAACTTCAAGAAATTCTCTACTAGAAATCTTCCTAATTGAGAGAAACTGAGAGAAAATGGAATTTAGAAAAGTTTTCTGACCCTTTTCCTTCAGCTGTTGCGCTCAATTTATAGACATTTCGAGTGAACAGTACCCACACGGCCGTGTCTAATTAAGACACGGCCGTGTCTAATTAAGACACGGCCGTGTCTGTGACATCATCGCTTACGTAACTTACTTAACCACAAAGGAAAGGAGACATGGCCGTGTCTAAGGAGACATGGCCGTGTCTAGTGTAAAAGCTTTTTTTTTTTTTTTAGACACGAAACCCTTTTTTGCTTTGAAAACTCGGTATCTTTGCTTGTTTTGCTCCAAATGTATTTCATCTTTATAAATCTGCAAAAGCAAAGATAAAGGTAAAGATTCCACTAAAACTCGTCCGAAAATACAATCAAATCAACACAATTTGTACAATTAAATACTATAAAATAAAGACTTATCATAAGTCCAGAATCAATCGATGTATACATAGATGTATAATCACTTATACATAGATGTACAATGAGATTTTCACTAAGTTCGAAATTAATTGATGTATACATAGATGTACACTAAGGTTTTCATTAAAAGTTAGTTAATTAACAGAAAGTACATTGATGTACACATAGATGTACAAACTTATTAATTAACTTTTTTCATTCTTAATCCATTTTTACTTTTGAAAACCATTTTTACTTATTGTGAGAGCTTAATCAAAGAATTAAACAAAGTCTTTTCTTTACAAAAAGATTCCTAATGATCTTCATTGAATTCCATCTTCATGATGCTCTTTCTTTAAGTTTTCCTTCATGATCCTTGATCCTTTGCATCCATTGTTCTTGCTTCATTAAATCTAATTAATAAAATCAAGCTTGCCAAGTAGTTAGTGAATCAAAGTAATAATCATGTTAAGTTTAGTCATTAATCAAAACATACTAGAGGCATTTATCCACACTTTTCACATTTAGTGATGTAGCAAAGTGCCTAAAATAATTCAGAATGCCATAAAATCTAGCAGACATGTTATACAAGTATCATGATACATTTGTAACCATAAAGAAGGCTAACATGTTAAAGAGAATGTTACAATCATAGCATACATGGCCACTGCCTTATCTAGATCCTTGATTTGCATTGCCTCCTTATTAAACCTAGCCATATAGTTGAGAAAGGATTCACCTCCTTGATTTACATGGCCCTTTTTGATTTGGTTGTGCTTTGCTGGTAGTTAAATATGAGAAGAAATTCATGGCAAGCCTTAAGAATTCATTAATAGACTTCGGTGGGAGTAAGCAGAACCACTTTAATGTAGCTTTCTTGAGAGTTTTAGGGAAGGCACAACACATGATGTGGTCAGTACTTCACACAAGTAACATGGACGAGCTGAAAGAATCCAAGTACTCTTGGGGGATCGATGTCTTGTCATAAGGTTCCAGGCTAGAGGGAATTTTGAATCCCTTGGGGAATGCCATACTCATGACGAAGTCGAAGAACAGATGGTTAAACTAGTAGAAAGCGCCTTATCGCTAGGAAGGTACGGAGGCCACGAACTGTTCTAGAGGTTATTGATTATTGCACTTTAGTTCAATATAAGGTCTAGGGTTTCTGTAGGTTTGAAGTTCCATTCGCGCTCTGGGATTATTTTTACTGACTCTCTCTAGATGAACTACTCTTTGCAGTTCTGCGATCTGCCAACTCTAGGCATAACGATGGCAAGGAGTTCTTGATACTGTTGACTCTAGGATCTATGTTGTTTGCTCTTCCGTGTCATGTGGCTAAGCTATTGTGGAAGGGTGGGACATAGGTTTTGGTAGCGAAGGCTGCTACACCACTGAGTGTAAGTGGTGTTTAAGCATGCGATGAGTAGACGGGGCCTTATTCTGACCAAGCTTTGGGGATTTTATGAGGAATGCTTCAGCTTCATCATGCTACTGGTCTAGATTGGTACCTTGGTTAGTTATAATCTTTCTATATGTGCTTGCCATGGAAAGGGTGGGGGTTGCAGTTTATCATATTCCTACAGACGGTGCCGATGTTCTGAAGTAGGATCAAAGATGGCATACCTGGTCTCGACTAGAGTCGTTGAAGGTGGTGGTGTCTCCTTGTGTTATGGCAGAGAACAATATGGTATACCTACAAGGCACTCCGACGCTCAAGTTAGGGTTTGAACTAAGAGGCTAATATGTGAAGGATTAGATGCATATCAAAGTGGCTAAGCCCTTTTATTTATAGTGTGGGGTTGCTTACTTGGGGAGCAAACCTCTAATGATTTGGCTACCTTATATCCAGGTATCTAGGTAATTATGAATGGATATTATCCCTTTATCCTCATTTATTGTGGGATTCTATTAACGCCTTTAATCCCTTCTAGAAGGTGGTGCCATAAGATCCAATTCCCTTGCAAGATTCTATGAGGCCCAAGTTGTCTACTTAAGACCAGACCATTGGCCATTAAAAGTTTGCAGCTAGAATGACTGCCTCTCTAAGGGCCAACGCCTTAGCCACCAAACAAGAGTCTTCCACGGTTTCCCTCATCGATCTAGCAACAACCCTGCCGTTGTGGTCTATAATGATAGTTGTTATTGCTCTTGAGCACTTATTTGGAAAGAAAGTCGCATCGACATTCCACTTTAAGAAGCCCATTGGAGGGGACTTCCAACAGGTGCAAATGCTTTGACTTTTGTTGTACTAAATCCGCAAGTGCACAGGTTGTCAACAAGTCATAAAGTGCACTTTATCATTCCAATAAGGATCGTGCAATTATCAAACTATGGCAATTTTAATTATTTAGGCGATAAAAACTATGAATAAAGTGCAATTAAATAAGAATGGTAAAATAAATAACAAAACTAACAAGTCTAGGGAGAATAGAGTCAACCAAGCATTAAAGACCTAGGATTAGGGATCCACTACAATTACCCATCATGGTGAATATTGACTTTTCTATATTAATGATTAATTATGTATTTGAAGGCAGTCTATCCTAAATTATTTAAAACCCAATATCTTGTCACTAACAACATGTTAAAACTAAATTAATCTCATTCTCATGGCAATTAAATTTGTTAAAATTCATTAAATTCTATGATATCTCATTAACCCTTGAAGGATTAAGTCTATCTCTAGGTCTTAATTTCTAAGTTCAATTCCTTGATTATCAAGCATTAGACTTCATTTCTTGATCCTTCACCTAATACCTATGATCATGCAAGTATAGCTGGTAACATGACCTAAGCATTGATAACTCCATAAAATGTAGTTATTTGTGCCCCATATCTGTGCTTTCATTGATTGCTTAAATCCTCATTGTATGCATATTTGGAAGGTTTTGTGCTTATATTTGTTATATTCAATTCTGATACCTTTCTTATATAATATTGAGCAAATTGTGCTTACTTTGTTATTGACTAAGTGGATTTGCAATTCTTATTGACTTGGTGATTTCTCTATTATAGAAAGGGCTCCAAACAAGCTGATATCGGGAGCAATTGAGCAAAAACTGGAAGAGAAAGCCAAGTGTGAAGTTCAATATCTCACGCCGTGGCGTGGCATATGAATGCCGTGGCATGGTGCATCCCCTGCATCAAGTCGGAGAGCTACACGTTTTGCACACCGTGACGCAAGAATGTAATGTCGCGGCATCTGTGACCTAAATGTAAATGCGTTGCGGCATAGGCATGTTAATGTTGTGGCATGACTTTGTTTTCTAGGCCTATAAATACGTTTTTAACAGATTTTACAATGAAAGCTTTTTAGGTTTTAGAGAAGTTGTGACTGGAACTTCATTTCTGGGCAGATTAGAGCCTTGGGGAGCCAAGGTTGGAGGCCATCTTCCTTATAAAAGATGATTCAAGCATAGAAGATCACATCTATGAGCTTCCTTCATTCTCCCTTAGTTTTCTTCTCTCTTCTTATTCTTTGAGCATTGATTTTATGTATATTTTCGTGTTCAATGATTAGTTGAGCTGTATTTAGGGATTACTTTAGATCCTTGTATGAATACTGATGTTTATGTATTACTTTGAATATATATTGATGTTTGGTTATGTTCAATCATATAGATCTTAATGCTCTTAATAGTTTGATCCACTTTTAAGTGATTTGTTGAAATCTGATGAACCTAGACATAGGAATTTGGATTTGAGATCATATGTATAGTTGATGCATGTTCTATTTCACTCAATTGGCTTGGGTGAAATGATTCGCTAATGGGATAGAAATATACCTCTTAGCCATGTATAATGTGTGTTTGAGAATAGATCATTCATGAGTGGAGTTTGCACTAATTCTCATGGAAACATAGTGAGCTAGGTGAATGAAACCAGGGTTAATTGACCTAGACATAGGCTTTTGACTAAAGTAGATTCCCAAGCTAACTTAACTATTCATTAATGCTGCTTATAAGGATTGCATATTATTAGTTGAAGTATGAGGTGAAAAAGGATTCACTAATTCTCTAAACCATTATCTTTACTTTCATTTATTGTTTTTCTGTCTTTAGATTAGTTTTACTACACTTTCTCTTATTTTTATGTTCTTGAATAGAACTAGATAAGCTATTGGTTGATACTTAGTATTAGAAGTCAATCATCCTCGAGGAAACAAACTTTACTTTTCATTGTATTACTTGAATGACTCGTGCACTTGCGGCTTAATAAATGGACAAACAAGCATTAAGAACACTAAGAACGAATCAAAAACAATAATTATTTGATTAACAAAGAGAAAAACCAAATATTCAACACAATAGAGTAAAGAGTTTCATCCTAACCTTAGAAAAAGATAATTTAGCCAAGCATAGCAATTAAAGTACAAACAAGATTAAAAGATAGAGATGCAACCATGAATCAATCCTAGAAAAAGAGAAAATAAGTGTAGAAGTCAAATAAAGAAAGAAATATGCCTTTAATGGATGCCTTGTCTCCCTTGATCTTGCCTTCAACCCTTATTCTTCAATCCTTGTTGCCTCTAATCTCTCCTAAAATCTCCTCTCAAGCTCTCCCAAAGCTCTTATCTCTTGTCTATTTATAGGGAGTTGACCCTAAAGAAGTTGTATTAGGACTTAACCTCCTCACTTGACCCTTACGTAACAAAAAGATCTTGATTGGATTTAAGAAACTTAACTTCCTTAATTGATCCCCAAGTAATTTCTTAATTTAATACCAAGTAATGAAATATATCAACTAGGATTAAGAAAAACGCAACTTGTGGGATCGCACACAGGTTGGCTTTTGACACCTCACACGGGGCAATGTGAGTTCACATGGGGTACCCCATGTGTGTTTATGTTATACTCTGTGTGATGCCTTGGAGTGAGTATTTGACTTCATAGTCTCTTGAAAGTTGTAGTTCTCTTTCTTATCTTTTTAACACCACTAAAATCACATTGTAACACCCTTGTGGGGATGTCACATATATAAAGAACAATAAATAAAATCTACCCAAGTTGTAAAACATTTATTACGTACTAATACGGGTTGAAAAATAATTCCTGTTAAACAGAATATTATTAGATAAAAAAAACGCAGAAACATAAACTAAACAGAACATCATCACTCATAATATATATATGGTCCAAGTTATAAGTTATACAAATAATTTATAACTATATTTACAAATATTTAAACAGAAACAGTAAATAAAACAGTAGAACAGTCACTACAAACATACGTAGACGCGCCAAAAAATACACATCATGAACATTTAATCCTCTGATGGATCACCCTCAGGAAACTCATCAGAAGATAAATATCCAGGATGCCTCGACTCTCGGCGGAAACGGGACCGCGCAGTCGACACGCTGCTAATTTCACTAGGCGCAGTGAACATGCCACCCCAATAGCGCCTAAGGGATAACGACAACTCCAAGTGCAGAAACACAGTAGTTGTCATGACGGGATCTCCATCAAACTCATTACGTAGGGACACAGTCAACTGTCCCACGTAAGTCACTGAGTCTCTATCTTCCTGTATACGCCAAGTTATCGAACCTCCATGAAACTCGAACCGCACAAAACCCAGAAATCCTGGCACTGCCATACCCAAACAAATCAGTCCAATGGATATGGATGATCAGATGGTTCTTGGTCGTCGTACGATCTTCGACTTCATGCTCCTCTTCCTCCTCAGGATACAAAATCTCGAGAGGCTGTTCCTCTTCCTCAAACTCTTTACCACGTAAATAAATATACAGAAAACACATACAATAAAGAGGTAAGACAATCTAAAATCATCACAAACATGACAAATAAGAAAATGACAAACAATAGATATACAGTTCATGCAATATGAAAAGCTATAACAGTAATTTAATAACATAAGAATGTAGAGATTTAAATATCATAAGAACACATAATATCACAGATAAACTAATATCACAGATCGGATAAAATAAAATAATAAATAGACAATTTATCATAATAATAACCAGATAAAAATAAACAGATGAAATAAAATAATGTTCAAGATATAATCATATGCAATATGACACGATCCTACTCCATGGAGCTAAACACATACAGATATCAGAGAGAGAATGACCCGCAAAATCTATTAGTACCACGGCTGCCCAACCAAACTATTGCGCTGTCACACGTTGCGTCTATAGCCCCACGTCACATGGAATCCATCATCCAAGGCGTGGTGTAGTTCACGGTCTCACGTTGTGGCACTACAGGCAATGTACTATTAGACTTTACGAAATCTCGATTAAATATAGTGCGTGTCGAGTTCATTAGTGTGCTATCGGTTACCACGGCCCAGCGGAGCGACCGACTGTCCATATATGGAGTCCCGTACACTAACGTCTCCCAGTTCATAAAGACAATGAACCACACTACGTTTATCGCATCGACAACACGATGTGATTCACCTCGTCAACCAATCCACCAAAAACTGGCATATCCTCAAATTACCAGGATATCCTCAAAGATAAAAAGATACAGTAAGTCCCACCAGACAAATACTGTTCCAAAGCCTGTACGGGTTCACCTCATAGCCCGATAGCAGAAAAAAAAATACAGAATACCATCATTGGTATAAAAATACAGTTACGGTTAATCGCGTAGAAATTTTATCGCGTTTTCACAATCTCGTCGTTTTTATAAACGTTTTTAAATCGCGTAAATATATTTTGTTATTTTTGCAAATCGCGTAAGATTTTTAATACGTTTTCTCAATCGCGTAAGATTTTTAAATCATTTTCTTGTCCAAATCCCTTAAAATTTACTGTTTAAATAAACAGAAATAATAAATAATACGTTTAAACTACGTAAAATATTTTTCATAGCATATACTATCTTTTGGACATCTTTTCTATCTTATTTGCCCGTTTTTACAAAAAATTGACAGTATTTTGTTTAGAAACTTATATTAATGGTTTCCTAATTTTACCGTAAAAATTCTATTTACTTAATTTTTAACCGTATAATTTAATCCTTTTGAAAACCACTAACATGCTTCAAAATTATAGCATGAGCTATATGTTAGAAAATTTCAAAAGTTACTGTATTTTATTTCTAACAGTAAAATCATTAGTTTTAATCCTTAAACTTAATTCTAATCAATTCATTTCTTCAAAACTCATTGTAATAAAATCCTTTTGGCATTTATTTACTTAACCTTAGTTGAAAACAATTCTATAAATCAAAACTCATTTAAATTTGGCATTTTGGCCGAAAATCATTCTATGCTTTATACTTCATTCCTAATTATTTCCATACATTTAATCTCTTATAAAACTCTTGATCTAGTTTATTTTTATTAAATTATCTAGTCAATAGTTAGAAAATAAATTTGGATCCAAAAGTATGTGGCATGTTGGCCAATTTTAACAAAGTCTTTGCATTTGATCTCTAAATTATTCTTCATCTTCTAAATCCATGTCAAATTTATTGTAGTACCTAAATTCATTAAATCATTATTTTAGAAAATGGTTTAGAATTGATTTTAGAAATCATGGATCTTTGGTTTGGCATGTTGGTCGAAATATACACTTGTGTTACTTGATTTCTAAATTTGTTTTCCTTGATCTAAACAATTCTATCTCTTGTTAATTTTCCTAGGTTAATTAAATTGCACTTTAGAAAAATAATGAGAACATTTTAGTTCTTCTTTTGGTTAATGGCCGTGAGCCTTGGTGTGGTGTTCTTTGGAACACTCATGCATTCCTTAGCATGTTATTCACATCCTATATATTATCATGCATTTCTAACACATACAAATTATCAAAGCTTGTAGACATGCAAATCAAAGCTTGTAGACATGCAAATCAAAGCTTGTAGACATGCATCTTCATACAAATTATTACAAACATCAAATAGGAAAGCTACTAACAACCACACAAACAAGCTATTAAACAAACACAAACAAGGAATCCTTATGGATTCTATAATCATAACAATCAAACTCCATCTTCTTACCACCACCCATGGATGATAAGATTAGTCTTCCTCTTACCTTAAATGAAGACAAAAATATTCTTTCACACCTCTTCTAGGTTTCGGTTTTCCTCCTTCAAAACCTAACAAACTTAAAAAAATTCTACAAGTTACTAACCATAAAAGAGAGCTTAAACCAGGAAGAAATCATGGCTTAGAACTTTGAAAAAGAGTTTAGAAATGGAAAACTAGAAATTTCACCTTCTAGGTAAAATTTTCCAAGTAGGTTTCCAAGCTTCAAATGAAAGATTTTGCAAGAACTCTCAACTAGAGATGTTCTTAGAATTGTGTTTAGGTTTAGAAAACTTGGTTGGATAAAATTTTGGGTGGTTGGATGGTATGGTTTTGTGTTTGGCCGAATGGAGCTTCAAGAGAGCTTCAATGGTGTTTAGGGTTTTCGGAAGAGAGAAAAGAGGGAAAATTGCATGAAAGATGAAGTGATTAATGGTCTTCCAACCTTGAATGGCCGTGGACTTCAAGCTTGAAAGGTGTCATGGGTTTGGCTTCATCCAAGCCTTAGAATGGATCAAAGGTTAAGATTAAAACTTGGCTAGCAAGCTTGTTTCCTATTGGTTGATTTTAGCATAGTCATCTAGCCTAGTCACCATGATTAGTCACTAATTAGCCTAGTCACCACACTTAGTCATCATGTTCTTGAAAGTTCTATTACTAATGAGGTTTAATTAAGCTACTAAGTTAACTGTTTTAACTAAACGTGGGTCCCGCAAAATATTTCCGGGTCCACTGTCATTTTATTATACTGACTAATAAAATAATATTATAATAACACAAAATTATTTTATTTGACAGTTAAATCCTAAAAATTAAAAGATTAACAACAGTATCATTCAGAATCGGGTTTAGTAAGATCCCCCAGTTCTGAATAATTAAAACAAGATTTTTCCGGCCCGAAAAAATATTATTTTCCTGTCCCGGAGCAAATCGCACAAAAAGTCCAAATAAAATCACAAACAGTAATATTAAGCGTTGTAACATATAGAAAAATTAAAAACAGTACAATCGGGACGTAACGGTTATTTTTTCCATTTTTCCCCACGACGAAGCAAATCATCCAAAACGTTCAAATAAAATTACAGACAGTATTAATTGTCTGTATATCTCCCAAAAAAATTAAAACAGTAGCTTGAGAAAATTTTTATTTTACCGTCTCGAAGTAAATTACGTAAAACGATCAAATAAAATTTTAGCTTGTAAAACATATTTGTATTTCATACAGAAAAATAATAAACAGTAAAATAGGGACACAACAGTCATTTACACAAAAGCTTGAAAAACAGCAAACAGAACATTCAGGACATTTTTCTAAAAATTGGGGTGTTTCAACTCTCCTCAACAAATAAAAATTTCGTCCTCGAAATTTGCTATACGTCAAAACAAATGAGGATACTGATCCCTCATTTTGTCTTCCAGCTCCCAGGTAGCATCACCCGTCACATCATTCCATATGACCTTCACCAGCTCGATCATCTTCCCTCGAAGCTGCTTTTCCTTTCTGTCCTCAATTCTAACAGGTAAAGTCTCGTAAGTCAAATTCTCCTTCAACTGTACTTCATCTGGTTGTATAACATGCGTCGGATCTGGTATATACTTCCGTAACTGAGATACATGAAATACATCATGCAGATTGGATAGAAAAGGCGGCAAAGCAATCTGATACGCCACAGGACCTATACGTCGGATAATCTGATACGGTCCAATGAACTTAGGAGTAAGCTTCTTAGACTTAATAACTCTTCCGACACCGGTCGTAGGAGTAACTCTTAGAAACACATGCTCACCCTCCTCAAACTCAAGAGGTCGTCTTTGTTTATCCGCATAACTTTTCTGTCTGCTTTGCATCGTTCTCATCTTCTCTTGTATCATCTTTACCTTCTCAGTAGTCTGTTGTACAAGATCTAGTCCAACACTCATGCTTTCCCCATCTTGATACCAACATAACGGTGTTCGACATCGCCTTCCATACAGTGCCTCATAGGGTGCCATCCCTATACTTGAGTGAAAACTATTGTTGTAGGTGAATTCTATCAAAGATAAAAATTCATCCCAACTTCCTCGTTGCTCCAAAATACAAGCACGCAACAGATCCTCCAAAGACTGTATAGTTCTCTCTGTCTGACCATCAGTCTGCGGATGATACGCCGAACTCAGTTGCAACTTAGTTCCCATAGCTTCTTGTAGACTTCGCCAAAACCTTGACGTAAACCTCGGATCTCGGTCAGAAACTATACATGTAGGTACACCATGTAATCTGACAATCTCATTGATGTACAACTGGGTTAATCTTTCCAATGAATATTTAATATTAATTGGTAAGAAATGAGCCAATTTAGTAAGCCTATCGACTATAACCCATATCGAATCATGACCTTTCCTCGTCTTCGGCAAACCAGTCACGAAATCCATCGAGATACTATCCCATTTCTACTCTGGAATAGATAACGGTTGCAACATCCCAGCTGGTCTTTGGTATTCCACTTTCACTTTCTGACAAACCAAACAAGACTTTATCCAGATAATCTGTGAACATTACAGAAACATTCACCACTCTGAACAGCACCACTTGAAATTTCCCTGCCTTTGTACCGCTTCACTCTTCTACTTTTGTTTTTTAACAGGAGGTGCCTCACAATTCAAGTTTTCTTTTCCAACAATACTGTATCTGATACTTATGACAGAATTTTGACTAAGAATATCCTTTCTTACAATTGCAATACATAAAAGGACATTATAAAAATTTAGAAAGAAAAGGTAGAGAAACTATTGGAATTGTTACCAGACATGTCCAACAAAGAATTTGACATTGCCTAATTTTAAGAATAAGTTTTCCATGACACCAAAGTTTTACTGGAACAATCTATAGGATATGATTAAAGATAACCAATCCATGTATAAGATTACATCTATCTCGCGAAAGAGGTAGACAGTTTGGATTAACAGAAAAGATTGTTTAAGGAACTGGATAATAATAATAATAGGGTTGGTAATAAAAACAGAAATAGATAAGTCAAAAGGTAACAAAGATATTAATAGCTCTAATCAACCCAAACAGTCAATTAGCCATAAAAGAATGAGTTAGACCAGATCTACATCTCCGCATATTTTGCAATTGCGGCATAGGAAAGATATCATGAAGGCACATAAATAAGAGATGATAGAATCATTCATACCACCGAACCTATCCAATAGAAAAATTGATGTGGTCCGATGAATTTAGAAGTGAACTTTTTAACTTGAACAATTCAACTGATAAGTCTAATAGAGCATGAATGGTTGGAAAAATACCCAATCGATATTTTTAAATTGCGTCCGTTTTGAGAACGAAGCATACAAATTGAATCAACAGAAAATATTCAATTATTTAATAGACTTAGGATGATTTAAGCAACTCAAGTCCTCAACCACATGTTTTAACAATAGAAGTAGAAACAATAAGGTCAAAAGATAAAGAAGACATAAACAACTCTAATTGACCTACACAATTGTATGCCATAAAGAAATAGTTTACTTTCGGAATTATGCAGTATAGTTAAAGGATCACCTTTTGCGACACAACCTTCTTTAATTAGGTTTTTAATTTGAGATGCTTTTGCTCCACTTGAAGAATCGATACTCCATTCTACTTGAGATATCGAAGCACGTTCATTTCTGACAGATGACGTCGTCTTTTGGTGGAATATACTTTTCAGCAAAATATCCAGCATCCTATACTTGAAACATATGATTCTTTTGAATATACCGTCCCTCGTTAGATGATCTTCCGATATCTCCAACACTTTGGTACAGACGTCACAGTTTGACTAAACTGACTACGACTCGCACTTCTTCCACAAGTTTGTTGTTTGTTGCCTTCCCAATAATCACGAACACGGTTTCTACCGGAATCGCCTGGCTTTACGAGTTTTTCCTTGTTCGAACACCACGCTTCCACTGCGCTACTCTGATCATGTTGTACTGTACCTTTAGCTGTTCTTTGCATTGCTTTTGTAGTTGCAGTCAAACCGCCGCTATCACTTCTACCTCCTCACATGCACATTTACCACGAGTCATCATCTTTCTTCAAGGACAGACGAATCATAACACAATGGAAACCAAAGTAACCATTTCAAACATAACAAAACAAAGTCAGATACATCCTTTCGGAAGTAAATCACAGAGAATCACACAGCACAAACAAAAACAGACCCAACCACAACCCCAAAAGACTCTAACTTGGGCTCTGATACCAACTAATGTAACACCCTTGTGGGGATGTCACATATATAAAGAAAAATAAATAAAATCTACCCAAGTTGTAAAACATTTATTACGTACTAATACGGGTTGTAAAATAATTCCTGTTAAACAGAATATTATTAGATAAAAAAAACGCGGAAACATAAACTAAACAGAACATCATCACTCATAATATATATATGGTCCAAGTTATAAGTTATACAAATAATTTACAACTATATTTACAAATATTTAAACAGAAACAGTAAATAAAACAGTAGAACAGTCACTACAAACATACGTAGACGTGCCCAAAAATACACATCATGAACATTTAATCCTCTGATGGATCACCCTCAGGAAACTCATCAGAAGATAAATATCCAGGATGCCTCGACTCTCGGCGGAAACGGGACTGCGCAGTCGACACGCTGCTAATTTCACTAGGCGCAGTGAACAAGCCACCCCAATAGCGCCTAAGGGATAACGGCAACTCCAAGTGCAGAAACACAGTTGTTGTCATGACGGGATCTCCATCAAACTCATTACGAAGGGACACAGTCAACTGTCCCACGTAAGTCACTGAGTCTCTATCTTCTTGTATACGCCAAGCTGTCGAACCTCCATGAAACTCGAACCGCACAAAACCCAAAAATCCTGGCACTGCCATACCCAAACAAATCAGTCCAATGGATATGGATGATCAGATGGTTCTTGGTCGTCGTACTGATCTTCAGCTTACTGCTCCTCTTCCTCCTTAGGATACAAAATCTCGAGAGGCTGTTCCTCTTCCTCAAACTCTTTACCCCGTAAATAAATATACAGAAAACACATACAATAAAGAGGTAAGACAATCTAAAATCATCACAAACATGGCAAATAAGAAAATGACAAACAACAGATATACAGTTCATGCAATATGAAAAGCTATAACAGTAATTTAATAACATAAGAATGTAGAGATTTAAATATCATAAGAACACATAATATCACAGATAAACTAATATCACAGATCGGATAAAATAAAATAATAAATAGACAATTTATCATAATAATAACCACATAAAAATAAACAGATGAAATAAAACAATGTTCAAGATATAATCATATGCAATATGACACGATCCTACTCCATTGAACTAAACACATATAGATATCAGAGAGAGAATGACCCGCAAAATCTATTAGTACCACGGCTGCCCAACCAAACTATTATACTTGTCACACGTTGCGTCTATAGCCCCACGTCACATGGAATCCATCATCCAAGGCGTGGTGTAGTTCGCGGTCTCACGTTGTGGTACTACAGGCAATGTACTATTAGACTTTATGAAATCTCGATTAAATATAGTGTGTGTCGAGATTAGTGTGCTATCGGTTACCACGGCCCAGTGGAGCGACCGACCGTCCATATATGGAGTCCCGTACACTAACGTCTCCCGGTTCATAAAGACAATGAACCACACTACGTTTATCGCATCGACAACACGATGTGATTCACCTCGTCAACCAATCCACCAAAACGGCATATCCTCAAATTACCAGGATATCCTCAAAGATAAAAAGATACAAGATAAGTCCCACCGACAAATATCGTTCCAAAGCCTGTACGGGGTTCACCTCATAGCCCGACAGCAGAAAAAAAAATACAGAATACCGTCAATGGTATAAAAATACAGTTACGGTCAATCGCGTAGAAATTTTATCGCGTTTTACAATCTCGTCGTTTTTACAAACGTTTTTAAATCGCGTAAATATATTTTGCTATTTTTGTAAATCGTGTAAGATTTTTAATACGTTTTCTCAATCGCGTAAGATTTTTAAGTCATTTTCTTGTCCAAATCCCTTAAAATTTACTGTTTAAATAAACAGAAATAATAAATAATACGTTTAAACTACGTAAAATATTTTCCATAGCGTATATTGTCTTTTGGACATCTTTTCTATCTTATTTGCCCGTTTTTACAAAAAATTGACAGTATTTTGTTTAGAAACTTATATTAATGGTTTCCTAATTTTACCGTAAAAATTCTATTTACTTAATTTTTAACCATATAATTTAATCCTTTTGAAAACCACTAACATGCTTCAAAATTATAGCATGAGCTATATGTTAGAAATTTTCAAAAGTTACTGTATTTTATTTATAACAGTAAAATCATTAGTTTTAATCCTTAAACTTAATTCTAATCAATTCATTTCTTCAAAACTCATTGTAATAAAATCCTTTTGGCATTTATTTACTTAACCTTAGTTGAAAACAATTCTATAAATCAAAACTCATTTAAATTTGGCATTTTGGCTGAAAATCATTCTATGTTTTATACTTCATTCCTAATTATTTCCATACATTTAATCTCTTATAAAACTCTTGATCTAGTTTATTTTTATTAAATTATCTAGTCAATAGTTAGAAAATAAATTTGGATCCAAAAGTATGTGGCATGTTGGCCAATTTTAACAAAGTCTTTGCATTTGATCTCTAAATTATTCTTCATCTTCTAAATCCATGTCAAATTTATTGTAGTACCTAAATTCATTAAATCATTATTTTAGAAAATGGTTTGGAATTGATTTTAGAAATCATGGATCTTTGCTTTGGCATGTTGGTCGAAATATACACTTGTGTTACTTGATTTCTAAATTCGTTTTCCTTGATCTAAACAATTCTATCTCTTGTTAATTTTCCTAGGTTAATTAAATTGCACTTTAGAAAAATAATGAGAACATTTTGGTTCTCTTTTTGGTTAATGGCCGTGAGCCTTGGTGTGGTGTTCTTTGGAACACTCATGCATTCCTTAGCATGTTATTCACATCCTATATATTATCATGCATTTCTAACACATACAAATTATCAAAGCTTGTAGACATGCAAATCAAAGCTTGTAGACATGCAAATCAAAGCTTGTAGACATGCATCTTCATACAAATTATTACAAACATTAAATAGGAAAGCTACTAACAACCACACAAACAAGCTATTAAACAAACACAAACAAGGAATCCTTATGGATTCTACAATCATAACAATCAAACTCCATCTTCTTACCACCACCCATGGATGATAAGATTAGTCTTCCTCTTACCTTAAATGAAGACAAAAATATTCTTTCACACCTCTTCTAGGTTTCGGTTTTCCTCCTTCAAAACCTAACAAACTTAAAAAAAATTCTACAAGTTACTAACCATAAAAGAGAGCTTAAACTATGAAGAAATCATGGCTTAGAACTTTGAAAAAGAGTTTAGAAATGGAAAACTAGAAATTTCACCTTCTAGGTAAAATTTTCCAAGTAGGTTTCCAAGCTTCAAATGAAAGATTTTGCAAGAACTCTCAACTAGAGATGTTCTTAGAATTGTGTTTAGGTTTAGAAAACTTGGTTGGATAAAATTTTGGGTGGTTGGATGGTATGGTTTTGTGTTTGGCCGAATGGAGCTTCAAGAGAGCTTCAATGGTGTTTAGGGTTTTTGGAAGAGAGAGAAGAGAGAAAATTGCATGAAAGATGAAGTGATTAATGGTCTTCCAACCTTGAATGGCCGTGGACTTCAAGCTTGAAAGGTGTCATGGGTTTGGCTTCATCCAAGCCTTAGAATGGATCAAAGGTTAAGATTAAAACTTGGCTAGCAAGCTAGTTTCCTATTGGTTGATTTTAGCATAGTCATCTAGCCTAGTCACCATGATTAGTCACTAATTAGCCTAGTCACCACACTTAGTCATCATGTTCTTGAAAGTTCTATTACTAATGAGGTTTAATTAAGCTACTAAGTTAACTGTTTTAACTAAATGTGGGTCCCGCAAAACATTTCCAAGTCCACTGTCATTTTATTATACTGACAAATAAAATAATATTATAATAATACAATATTATTTTATTTGACAGTTAAATCCTAAAAATTAAAAGATTAACAACAGTATCATTCAGAATCGGGTTTAGTAAGATCCCCTAGTTCTGAATAATTAAAACAAGATTTTTCCGGCCCGAAAAAATATTATTTTCTTGTCCCGGAGCAAATCGCACAAAAAGTCCAAATAAAATCACAAACAGTAATATTAAGCGTTGTAACATATAGAAAAATTAAAAACAGTACAATCGGGACGTAACGGTTATTTTTTTCATTTTTCCCCACGACGAAGCAAATCATCCAAAACGTTCAAATAAAATTACAGACAGTATTAATTGTCTGTATATCTCCTAGAAAAATTAAAACAGTAGCTTGAGAAAATTTTTATTTTACCATCTCGAAGTAAATTACGTAAAACGATCAAATAAAATTTTAGCCTGTAAAACATATTTGTATTTCATACAGAAAAATAATAAACAGTAAAATAGGGACACAACAGTCATTTACACAAAAGTTTGAAAAACAGCAAACAGAACATTCGGGACATTTTCTAAAAATTGGGGTGTTACAACTCTCCCCAACAAATAAAAATTTCGTCCTCGAAATTTGCTATACGTCAAAACAAATGAGGATACTGATCCCTCATTTTGTCTTCTAGCTCCCAGGTAGCATCACCTCGTCACATCATTCCATATGACCTTCACCAGCTCGATCATCTTCCCTCGAAGCTGCTTTTCCTTTCTGTCCTCAATTCTAACAGGTAAAGTCTCGTAAGTCAAATTCTCCTTCAACTGTACTTCATCTGGTTGTATAACATACGTCGGATCTGGTATATACTTCCGTAACTGAGATACATGAAATACATCATGCAGATTGGATAGAAAAGGCGACAAAGCAATCTGAAACGCCACAGGACCTATACGTCGGATAATCTGATACGGTCCAATGAACTTAGGAGTAAGCTTCTTAGACTTAATAACTCTTCCGACACCGGTCGTAGGAGTAACTCTTAGAAACACATGCTCACCCTCCTCAAACTCAAGAGGTCGTCTTCGTTTATCCGCATAACTTTTCTATCTGCTTTGCATCATTCTCATCTTCTCTTGTATCATCTTTACCTTCTCAGTAGTCTGTTGTACAAGATCTAGTCCAACAGTCATGCTTTCCCCATCTTGATACCAACATAACGATGTTCGACATCGCCTTCCATACAGTGCCTCATAGGGTGCCATCCCTATACTTGAGTGAAAACTATTGTTGTAGGTGAATTCTATCAAAGATAAAAATTCATCCCAACTTCCTCGTTGCTCCAAAATACAAGCACGCAATAGATCCTCCAAAGACTGTATAGTTCTCTCTGTCTGACCATCAGTCTGCGGATGATACGCCGAACTCAGTCGCAACTTAGTTCCCATAGCTTCTTATAGACTTCGCCAAAACCTTGACGTAAACCTCGGATCTCGGTCAGAAACTATACATGTAGGTACACCATGTAATCTGACAATCTCATTGATGTACAACTGGGTTAATTTTTCCAATGAATATTTAATATTAATTGGTAAGAAATGAGCCGATTTAGTAAGCCTATCGACTATAACCCATATCGAATCATGACCTTTCCTCGTCTTCGGCAAACCAGTCACGAAATCCATCGAGATACTATCCTATTTTCACTCTGGAATAGATAACGGTTGCAACATCCCAGCTGGTCTTTGGTATTCCACTTTCACTTTCTGACAAACCAAACAAGACTTTATCCACATAATCTGTGAACATTACAGAAACATTCACCACTCTGAATAGCACCACTTGAAATTTCCCTGCCTTTGTACCGCTTCACTCTTCTTCTTTTGTTTTTTAACAAGAGGTGCCTCACAATTCAAGTTTTCTTTTCCAACAATACTGTATCTGATACTTATGACAGAATTTTGACTAAGAATATCCTTTCTTGCAATTGCAATACATAAAAGGACATTATAAAAATTTAGAAAGAAAAGGTAGAGAAACTATTGGAATTGTTACCAGACATGTCCAATAAAGAATTTGACATTGCCTAATTTTAAGAATAAGTTTTCCGTGACACCAAAGTTTTACTGGAACAATCTATAGGATATGATTAAAGATAACCAATCCATGTATAAGATTACATCTATCTCGCAAAAGAGGTAGACAGTTTGGATTAACAGAAAAGATTGTTTAAGGAACTAGATAATAATAATAATAGGGTTGGTAATAAAAACAGAAATAGATAAGTCAAAAGGTAACAAAGATATTAATAGCTCTAATCAACCCAAACAGTCAATTAGCCATAAAAGAATGAGTTAGACCAGATCTACATCTCCGCATATTTTGCAATTGCGGCATAGGAAAGATATCATGAAGGCACAGAAATAAGAGATGATAGAATCATTCATACCACCGAACCTATCCAATAGAAAAATTGATGTGGTCCGATGAATTTAGAAGTGAACTTTTTAACTTGAACAATTCAACTGATAAGTCTAATAGAGCATGAATGGTTGGAAAAATACCCAATCGATATTTTTAAATTGCGTCCGTTTTGAGAACGAAGCATACAAATTGAATCAACAGAAAAGATTCAATTATTTAATAGACTTAGGATGATTTAAGCAACTCAAGTCCTCAACCACATGTTTTAATAATAGAAGTAGAAACAACCAGGTCAAAAGATAAAGAAGACATAAACAACTCTAATTGACCTACACAATTGTATGCCATAAAGAAATAGGTTACTTTCAGAATTATACAGTATAGTTAAAGGATCACTTTTTGCGACACAACCTTCTTTAATTAGGTTTTTAATTTGAGATGCTTTTGCTCCACTTGAAGAATCGATACTCCATTCTACTTGAGATATCGAAGCACGTTCATTTCTGACAGATGACGTCGTCTTTTGGTGGAATATACTTTTCAGCAAAATATCCAGCATCCTATACTTGAAACATATGATTCTTTTGATTATACCGTCCCTCATTAGATGATCTTCCCATATTTTTAACACTTTGGTACAGACGTCATAGTTTGACTAAACTGACTACGACTCGCACTTCCTCCACAAGTTTGTTGTTTGTTGCCTTCCCAATAATCACGAACACGGTTTCTACCGGAATCGCCTGGCTTTACGAGTTTTTCCTTGTTCGAACACCACGCTTCCACTGTGCTACTCTGATCATGTTGTACTGTACCTTTAGCTGTTCTTTGCATTGCTTTTGTAGTTGCAGTCAAACCGCCGCTATCACTTCTACCTCCTCACATGCACATTTACCACGAGTCATCATCTTTCTTCAAGGACAGACGAATCATAACACAATGGAAACCAAAGTAACCATTTCAAACATAACAAAACAAAGTCAGATACATCCTTTCGGAAGTAAATCACAGAGAATCACACAGCACAAACAAAAACAGACCCAACCACAACCCCAAAAGACTCTAACTTAGGCTCTGATACCAACTAATGTAACACCCTTGTGGGGATGTCACAATATAAAGAAAAATAAATAAAATCTACCCAAGTTGTAAAACATTTATTACGTACTAATACGGGTTGTAAAATAATTCCTGTTAAACAGAATATTATTAGATAAAAAAAACACGGAAACATAAACTAAACAGAACATCATCACTCATTATATATAAATGGTCCAAGTTATAAGTTATACAAATAATTTACAACTATATCTACAAATATTTAAACAGAAACAGTAAATAAAACAGTAGAACAGTCACTACAAACATACGCAGACGCGCCCAAAAATACACATCATGAACATTTAATCCTCTGATGGATCACTCTCAGGAAACTCATCAGAAGATAAATATCCAGGATGCCTCGACTCTCGGCGGAAACGGGACCGCACAGTCGACACGCTGCTAATTTCACTAGGCGTAGTGAACATGCCACCCCAATAGCACCTAAGGGATAACGGCAACTCCAAGTGCAGAAACACAGTAGTTGTCATGACAGGATCTCCATCAAACTCATTACGTAGGGACACAGTCAACCGTCCCACGTAAGTCACTGAGTCTCTATCTTCCTGTATACGCCAAGCTGTCGAACCTCCATGAAACTCGAACCGCACAAAACCCAAAAATCCTGGCACTGCCATACCCAAACAAATCAGTCCAATGGATATGGATGATCAGATGGTTCTTGGTTGTCGTACTGATCTTCAGCATACTGCTCCTCTTCCTCCTCAGGATACAAAATCTCGAGAGGCTGTTCCTCTTCCTCAAACTCTTTACCCCGTAAATAAATATACAGAAAACACATACAATAAAGAGGTAAGACAATCTAAAATCATCACAAACATGGCAAATAAGAAAATGACAAACAACAGATATACAGTTCATGCAATATGAAAAGCTATAACAGTAATTTAATAACATAAGAATGTAGAGATTTAAATATCATAAGAACACATAATATCACAGATAAACTAATATCACAGATCGGATAAAATAAAATAATAAATAGACAATTTATCATAATAATAACCAGATAAAAATAAACAAATGAAATAAAATAATGTTCAAGATATAATCATATGTAATATGACACGATCCTACTCCATGGAGCTAAACACATATAGATATCAGAGAGAGAATGACCCGCAAAATCTATTAGTACCACGGCTGCCCAAACAAACTATTATACTGTCACACGTTGCGTCTATAGCCCTACGTCACATGGAATCCATCATCCAAGGCGTGGTGTAGTTCACGGTCTCACGTTGTGGCACTACAGGCAATGTACTATTAGACTTTACGAAATCTCGATTAAATATAGTGCGTGTCGAGTTCATTAGTGTGCTATCGGTTACCACGGCCCAGCGGAGCGACCGACTGTCCATATATGGAGTCCCGTACACTAACGTCTCCCAGTTCATAAAGACAATGAACCACACTACGTTTATCGCATCGACAACACGATGTGATTCATCTCGTCAAGCAATCCACCAAAAACTGGCATATCCTCAAATTACCAGGATATCCTCAAAGATAAAAAGATACAGTAAGTCCCACCGGACAAATACTGTTCCAAAGCCTGTACGGGTTCACCTCATAGCCCGACAGCAGAAAAAAAAATACAGAATACCGTCATTGGTATAAAAATACAGTTGCGATCAATCGCGTAGAAATTTTATCGCGTTTTCACAATCTCATCGTTTTTACAAATGTTTTTAAATCGCGTAAATATATTTTGCTATTTTTGTAAATCGCGTAAGATTTTTAATACGTTTGCTCAATCGCGTAAGATTTTTAAATCATTTTCTTGTCCAAATCCCTTAAAATTTACTGTTTAAATAAACAGAAATAATAAATAATACGTTTCAACTACGTAAAATATTTTCCATAGTGTATACTGTCTTTTGGACATCTTTTCTATCTTATTTGCCCGTTTTTACTAAAAATTGACAGTATTTTGTTTAGAAACTTATATTAATGGTTTCCTAATTTTACCGTAAAAATTCTATTTACTTAATTTTTAACCGTATAATTTAATCCTTTTGAAAACCACTAACATGCTTCAAAATTATAGCATGAGCTATATGTTAGAAATTTTCAAAAGTTACTGTATTTTATTTCTAACAGTAAAATCATTAGTTTTAATCCTTAAACTTAATTCTAATCAATTCATTTCTTCAAAACTTATTGTAATAAAATCCTTTTGGCATTTATTTACTTAACCTTAGTTGAAAACAATTCTATAAATCAAAACTCATTTAAATTTGGCATTTTGGCCGAAAATCATTCTATGCTTTATACTTCATTCCTAATTATTTCCATACATTTAATCTCTTATAAAACTCTTGATCTAGTTTATTTTTATTAAATTATCTAGTCAATAGTTAGAAAATAAATTTGGATCCAAAAGTATGTGGCATGTTGGCCAATTTTAACAAAGTTTTTGCATTTGATCTCTAAATTATTCTTCATCTTCTAAATCCATGTCAAATTTATTGTAGTACCTAAATTCATTAAATCATTATTTTAGAAAATGGTTTGGAATTGATTTTAGAAATCATGGATCTTTGGTTTGGCATGTTGGTCGAAATATACACTTGTGTTACTTGATTTCTAAATTCGTTTTTCTTGATCTAAACAATTCTATCTCTTGTTAATTTTCCTAGGCTAATTAAATTACACTTTAGAAAAATAATGAGAACATTTTGGTTCTCCTTTTGGTTAATGGCCGTGAGCCTTGTTGTGGTGTTCTTTGGAACACTCATGCAATCCTTAGCATGTTATTCACATCCTATATATTATCATGCATTTCTAACACATACAAATTATCAAAGCTTGTAGACATGCAAATCAAAGCTTGTAGACATGCATCTTCATACAAATTATTACAAACATCAAATAGGAAAGCTACTAACAACCACACAAACAAGCTATTAAACAAACACAAACAAGGAATCCTTATGGATTCTACAATCATAACAATCAAACTCCATCTTCTTACCACCACCCATGGATGATAAGATTAGTCTTCCTCTTACCTTAAATGAAGACAAAAATATTCTTTCACACCTCTTCTAGGTTTCGGTTTTCCTCCTTCAAAACCTAACAAACTTAAAAAAAATTCTACAAGTTACTAACCATAAAAGAGAGCTTAAACCATGAAGAAATCATGGCTTAGAACTTTGAAAAAGAGTTTAGAAATGGAAAACTAGAAATTTCACCTTCTAGGTAAAATTTTCCAAGTAGGTTTCCAAGCTTCAAATGAAAGATTTTGCAAGAACTCTCAACTAGAGATGTTCTTAGAATTGTGTTTAGGTTTAGAAAACTTGGTTGGATAAAATTTTGGGTGGTTGGATGGTATGGTTTTGTGTTTGGCCGAATGGAGCTTCAAGAGAGCTTCAATGGTGTTTAGGGTTTTTGGAAGAGAGAGAAGAGAGAAAATTGCATGAAAGATGAAGTGATTAATGGTCTTCCAACCTTGAATGGCCGTGGACTTCAAGCTTGAAAGGTGTCATGGGTTTGGCTTCATCCAAGCCTTAGAATGGATCAAAGGTTAAGATTAAAACTTGGTTAGCAAGCTTGTTTCCTATTGGTTGATTTTAGCACAGTCATCTCGCCTAGTCACCATGATTAGTCACTAATTAGCCTAGTCACCACACTTAGCCATCATGTTCTTGAAAGTTATATTACTAATGAGGTTTAATTAAGCTACTAAGTTAACTGTTTTAACTAAACGTGGGTCCTGCAAAACATTTTCGGGTCCACTGTCATTTTATTATACTGACAAATAAAATAATATTATAATAATACAATATTATTTTATTTGACAGTTAAATCTAAAAATTAAAAGATTAACAACAAGATTATCATTCAGAATCGGGTTTAGTAAGATCCCTCAATTCTGAATAATTAAAACAAGATTTTTCCGGCCCAGAAAAATATTATTTTCCTGTCTCGGAGCAAATCGCACAAAAAGTCCAAATAAAATCACAGACAGTAATATTAAGCACTGTAACATATAGAAAAATTAAAAATAGTACAATCGGGACGTAACGGTTATTTTTTCCATTTTTCCCCACGACGAAGCAAATCATCCAAAACGTTCAAATAAAATTACAGACAGTATTAATTGTCTGTATATCTCCCAAAAAAATTAAAACAGTAGCTTGAGAAAATTTTTATTTTACCGTCTCGAAGTAAATTATGTTAAACGATCAAATAAAATTTTAGCCTGTAAAACATATTTGTATTTCATACAGAAAAACAATAAACAGTAAAATAAGGACACAACAGTCATTTACACAAAAGCTTGAAAAACAGCAAACAGAACATTCGGGACATTTTTCTAAAAATTGGGGTGTTACACACATCGTTTTGACCCTTGTAACTCAAGTTACGTCTATTTTACCGCATAAAGGTCAAGAAATCCTTGAATTTTGGCGATCTTGATTCCAAGCTCAACTTTTTTTGAATAAACACAAACAAATATTCATAAAATCATACCAAGCATCTACTTTGAGCCTAAAATCATAGAGAAAGATCAAACATAAATTACCAAGGATAATTTAATCATTAGTGGCATAAATCATCATCAAATCTATCTAAATTCATATCAAACTAAGCATAAGATGTGTGTTTTTTACCTAAACATCAAATACCCCCACACTTGAACTATTATCCTTAAGCAACAAAAGTAGAATCAAGCACAAATAAGCAAAGGCTTCTTTGAGATGGCAACAACTACAAATAATATTTTTAAGAAAAATTCAAGAAGCTTGACATGCCAAAAGCTCGTAAAGCTTGAAATGGTCGATCCTTCAATCATATATTCATGTTCAACCCAAATACAAATTATCAACTTAAGCTAGACTTCAAAAACAAGTTCCATGAACTCACTTTCTCTCTTAAAGAACACATTCATACTTAGCAACTCCCAAACACCTCCTCAAGTCACATAGGCAAAACTGCTACTTAATTCTCTACTTATTCAAGTTCGCACTCCATCGAAGATCAATAGGGTATCTTTAAGCACTATATATTTGATTATTTTTCTTGTAATGGAGACATAGACTCGGCAAACACTAGAACTCGTGACCTTGTGCCTAACCAACATCATGAACTCTTACTAAAAGACTCGAATTCTTGACTGTGCGCCTTACCCACACATCAAAAACTCTTATCCCCTCCAAATCCATGCTCATCACTTTTAATTCCATTAGCTTTTCAACTTTTACCACCTCCAAGCTTATTTTCTTTTATGTACTTGGGTGAATCAAATTTTATTTTCTTTTTTCTTTAATTTCTTAAATCTCTTTAATTTAGAGTTTCTTAGAACTTTACTTTGAAAAGAGTAGAATAGTTGTCTAAAAACTAGGGAGGCAACTAGTAAATCACATCATACACATATAATAAGTCAAGAACTCAAACCCAATGAATCAAGTTTATTGATCACAAGAAAAAATTGATAAAGATGCATCAAGTAAATACAAATAACAATCATGAGTTTTTTTCGACCCGCACTTCTCTAAACTATTGACAAATCGCATCCCTATTAGCCATTTTAATCATCTTTCAATTCAAATTATATAATCTCAAAGGGGTTTTATTTATCCATTTTTTTTATTTTTTCTGATTTCTTTTTGTATTTTCAAATTTTCAAATTTTTTTTGTTGGCCGACGCCATTTACATATCCCTATAAAGACTCTGAACTCGCAAAGACACTTAAGCCAACTCAATAAATACTAAGCTATCAACAAAATTTACAAAATACAAAGCACAAGAAAATAAAGGAAACAATGAAAAGAATGTTTGAGTTGCCTCCCAATAAGCGCTAATTTAAGGTCCTCAGGTTAGTCTATGAAAAGCATATTCTTATCTTAGTCAAAAGTATCATGAATTATTTGTATATTTATTAAGAGAAGATCTATCAAATATTTAACACAGAAACGTGTACCTGAGCATGGCATGATATGAAGATTTTAGTTTAAGGAACACATACATGAGCATGGGAAGAATAAGTTTAAACTCTAGCTTAGGAGCTTCACTCTCAATGAGTAGATACGGAGTGATTTTAACATGCTCTAACTCCTCAAAGATTGGTCATTGCCAATAAGGAGTGAGTAGACTCAATTCTAGCAATTGACCATAAGTTGTAACTTCTTTATCCTTTTCTTTGATCATGGTACTAGGATTTAGACAAGAATTAAGAGATTCTTTTGGGTATTCTTCATTATAAACCTCTTGATCAACCTCATAGGTGACATCATCTTCCAAGAAAGGATTTACCATAATTAGTTATTTGTCAGCATCAAATAAATTAAACTCGACTTCATCTTCACCCTCATCCTCAGTCTCTTGATCTTCACCACCTTTGGAACTCTTAAGTTGACAAATTTGATATGCTAGCATCATTTGGTTGTGAAAAATTTGATATTCTAGCATTATGTGTAACACCCTCTGTAGGACATTACAATTTTGACTACAACTTATAATCTGAAAATCATTCCATAAAAGGTTTGAGTTATAAAACATGGATTTTAAAATTTCTTTTTGCGGAAACATAAACTTACTGAAATTTATAGGTAATACTGAAAAATAAATTTAAACTGATTAATATACATTACTGACACCACATAATATTTAACAATTATTTAGGAAACATAAAACTTACAGCCTCAATTTTAAACAGTAGCAAACCCCATGATGGGTCCTACTTAATAGCACGGTAAAATACTAACGAGAAAAAACTCAACATACTTATTCCGTCTTATATCCATCTTGATGTGTCATATATATATTCCTCCTTAAAACTGCACACCAACCAATCCAATATGGTCACTCCTCGATGTTGTCACCGAACTCAGAATATTTGCCTCCAGTCAAGTGTAAGAAAACTCATTCCATCTACTATACAAATTTTAACAATACAAGCACAACAAAATAATACAACAAAGAGGTGAGATCCCCTTTCATCAATACCAGTATAGTAGCAAAGAATGATATGAATGACAAAGTCATTCTATACTCACAAATATCACAATTATTCATGTTCTCAATTCATCACATTTCTAGTAAACATATATCTCAGTTAAATTACCAGTACCAATTTCATCATAACAGATATCCTTAATATATAAAATGATGATGTCACACCATATGAACATTTATCTTGCCACAGCAATATGTGTACAGACCATGTGTATGCATACTAGACCAATTTTCCCACTCCATAGAGGTTTTCACAATTTCGAGATGAATATTCTGGTTAATTGTCCACCCTTAGCCCACAGACAATCTCCAGTCGTCGAAAAGAATCGTGTTCTTGTCGGGTATCGTCAATATGTTGCAATGGACTGCATCACCAAGTGGCACATGGTACTTGCCAACTGTCCACTGGTCGACCGTCGTGCCTCGACGCCCCCAAGATCCATCATAGATCTCACTTTTCAATTCTCATTCTCCCTTCAACCACAAGGGCCATAATAGCTATCAACTATATTCTGTTCAAGGCATGAATACCCCAAATACAATTTTGTTCAATGCACGAATACCTCAATGCAAGTTCTATTCAATGCACAAATACCTTAATGCAAGTTCTGTTCAATTTCATCATATGCCTCATTGCACATCTCAATTTCATTATTAAAAGGATTCCCAAATGAGATTATAACAACCGCCCATACAATTGTCTAATATCATAAGATCAATGGATATTATATAATTGCTCATATAATTACATAATATCATCGATACACATATCAGTTCTTTACAATATCTTTACTGTATTTTCAATCGCGTATCATTTTTAATGCGTTTTCACCATCGCATAACACTTTTGTTACGTTTTCAAATCTCATAACCATTTTTCGACGTTTTTCTCAATCGCATAAAAATATTTACACGTTTCTTAAATTGCGTGGCGATTTTTCAATGTTTTCAAAATCGCGTAACTTAAAAATCATATTTTTAAGTCACGTAAACCATTTTTTATCATTTTTCAACTATTTAAATATTTCTCAATATTCCAGACATCGTTTTGGATTTCCAAAAACTCAATACCATTTCCAACTTCATTTTCCACGTTTTCTCACTTAAGAAATCTTCTACGTAATATTTTTTATCATTCCCCCTCAAAATCAACATTTCCTTTAAATCAATTATTCCAACTTAAAATTTTCTAACGCGCCTCAAAACCCAACGAGTGAGCTATACGTTAGTAAATTTCAAGTCACCAACATATTCTCCATAATTCTAAATCAATTCTAAAACTCAATTCTCTTTAAAATAAGTTGAGGTTCAAACACTTTCAACCTTCTTTTTCTTTCATCAACGAAATCTTCATCTCTTAAGTGATAAAGTATTTCTCTTCTATTTATTAAATCCTTTTATAAATTTCTTGTACTAATTCAATTAACTTTTCATTTTTAAATCAAAATTTTACATAAAGTAAAACCATTTTCAAACCTTTAAAACCGTACCTCATGGTCATTGGAACCATCATATCTTTTCTTTTCCTTTTCCTTTTAATCATCCAATTTTACCATTCATGAAAATCTTAATTTACCAATCCTTGGCATGTTAGCCGAAAATCATAAATAGTTTCATCATAAAATTTTTGTTCATTTTCATGTTCACTTTCTTTGCAAATTCTTAAAATCATTAACTTATTACTCTTTTCATCTAAAACTCATGATTAGTAAAATATTTAGAATCTTTTGCTCCCAAAAATATCTTTAAGGCTGTGTGCCTCCATGGCTCTTTGGAACCAACATTCTTTCCTTTATTATGTAATTCATATCTTAATACATACACAATTCATCATGCATCATAAACACATACAAAAGCATGTTATCAAAGTAATAAACATATCAATCACCAACCCATCATAAATATGGAAAGCTCTTAAACAAACAAGTGAAATAATCCTTATAGATTTTTTACTACACACACATCCATTCCTCACCACCAACACATGGTTGATGAGGGTAATCTCCCTTTTACCTCTTGGAGAAAACCTCCAAAGCTCCTTGTTTGTCCTCTTGAAATAGATCTACTCCATCAAGTAGCACTTAAAACAAAGAAATACATACAATATTAATATTCAAGGATATCAAAGATGACCATAAGCCGGAATATGGTCTTAGAAACTTACCAAAAAAAAGAAAGATGAAGAACGCAAATCTTTACCTAAAGGCTCTTGATCTTGAACTTGAAGATCAAGGTTGAAGATGGATGATTTAGAGAAAGTCTCCAATATGAAAGTTTCTTAGAATATCATGTAGATCTAGGAAGCCAGGTTAGATGAAATTAAAAGAGATTGGAGAGTGGATGTAGGGGTGTTAGTCATGAGCTTTGTGAGAGAGAAAGGTAAGAGTTTTTGTGTTTGGCTTTAAAAGAACTCCTTGAAGATGGATGATTTTGATCAAGACTCCAACTACAAAGATGCTTGGATTAATGTAAGGATTCAAAAAATAAGGCTAGTTAAAATTATTGGAGAGTGGAGGTAGGAATTAGGCCTTTTGGCCGTGAGCTTAAAGAAGAAAATGAGAGAAAATTTGTGAAGCTTTGGCTTAGGAAATGTTAAAGATGAGTAATGAAATTGAAATGGAATTTTCCTATAGCTTATTATGCCTTCAAAACCGTGACCTCCCCCCCTTGTACACTAAAGAATTATCCAAATATATTAGCCACCATTTTAGGCATCAATAGCCATTGATTAAATCAATGGTTGATCTTTGGTAGAAGCTTCCAAGTGATATGATCAAATCTAAGCCATTGGATCTCTCCTCTATGAAATCCTAGCCATTAGATGCATCTTAAAATTTGGAGGGTCAAGATCTCCTCTACATACTTTCCATCCAATGGTCACAAAGGCCTAACCATTTTGTGAAACCAATCTCCACCATAGATTAAATCAAGAGTGGATATCTTAAACTTCCTTATTAAGCTTATCTTTACAACCATTGATTAGATCAATAATGAACATCCAAAGCTTCCTAACTAAGCTTACTCTCACACCATTGATTAAATCAATGGTGATCATCCAAGGCTTCTTCATTAAGTTTGTTTCTCAACTGTTGATTAGATCAATGGTTGATGATCAAAACATCTCCACTAATTCTTATCATCCAAGGGTGCAAATCAAAGTCAAGTCCTTTTTGTTGACCAATTTCTATTGGTTACACTTGAAAAGTCTTTGCCACAAATGTTGACTTAATCTTATTGGTTGATCTTATTTCTACAGCTCTCTTATTGATTCATCAAAGATGGCTACTTCTAATTGGTTTATCAAATGAAGACTAGATTCTAATTGGTTTATCAAGGAAGACTAAATTCCTATTGGTTCAATATATAACCATCAAATTTGACCAATTCTTATTGGTTTATTTCAAAGAGACTAGTTTTCTATTGGCTTAGAGAATTCAAGCTACTATCGTTGACTTTTCCAAAACTTAGTAAACAAGCTACGTTCACCTATTGGTTCGTCATAAAAGTTGTCATGATTAATTTCCAAAGCTATTATCCAATGGACAATAGTTACAGAAATTATTACACAATAGATAAAACATACTGCTTATAAGTCAGTAAGTATTTGCCCGCTGTAGAAATAAAAATATAGTATATTTTTATTTCACAGATAATTTTTAAAAATAAAAGGATTATGACACGTATCTTTCAGAATTGGATTTAGTAAGATTTCTCAACTCCAAATAAATATGTAAAGATTTCTCCGGCCCGAAAATTATTATTTTCTTGACATGGAGCAAATCACACAAAATGATCAAATACAGTCACGGAATAGTCAAAATATTTTTACAGCAAACAGAAATTGCAAAACAGTATAATTTTCTCATTACTGTCAAATAGCTAAAATTCGGGGTGTTACATTATGTTGTGTGTAGCTAATTGGTCAAGCCTTGATGTGATTTGTTTAATTGAATCCCTATGTTGTCGCACTTGTTGTTGAATGGCTTGAGTTTGTTGACTTTGAGTGGCTATAAAGTTCTCTGTGAGGATCTCTAAATTCAACTTCTCACTTTGGGGTGGTTGTTGGTAAGTCATTGTAGCATTGACACTCTATTCTTGTATAAATTTTCCAACAATAGCTCCAAGTTGGACTTTTGATTTTGAGGTAGGTATTGATAAGACATTTGAGCATGAGCACCCCATTGTTGGAAGCCGGGTGGTGGTCTAGCAATAAGTTAGTTCCTTTGGATTTATTGATTTCCCCAAGAGAAATTGTGGTGATTCCTCTAACCATGATTATTTACTTTGGAATATGGGTTCCTTTAAGGCTTAAAATTGTCTAACTTCTTAATGAAAGCATCAAGTTTACCATTAAGTGTGCTCGATGGATCTAACATACTAGCTTGCATAGACATGGCAAAGTACCTGAAAAGAAAAAACAAAAACAAAATAAAATAAAAATAACTTGAAACAAAAATAAAAATGCCTAAACTAATCAAATCACTAATTATTTTATATCAGCACCGATCTCTGACAACAGCGCCAAAAACTTGATGTGCTAAATCTGCAAGTGCACATGTCATTAACAAGTAATAAAGTGATGAGTAGAGTGTTGTTCCTATTAGGATCGTGGAATACCAAACTACGACGATTTTAATTATTTAAGCGATAAAAAATGAGAATAAAGTGCAATTAAATAAGAATGGTAAAATAACTAACAAAACTAACAAGTTTAGGGAGAATACAATTCAACCAATCATTAAAGACCTAGGATTAGGAATTCACTACAATTACCCATCATGATGAACATTGATTCTTCTTTATTAATGATCAATTATGTTTTAAAGGCAGTTTATCCTAAATAATTTAAAGTCCAACCTCTTGGTACTAAAAATGATTTAAAACTAAATTAACCACATTCTCATGGCAATTAAATTAGTTATAACTCATTAAATTATGTGATATCTCGTTAACCATTGAAGGATCAAGCCTCTTAATTTCCAAGTTCAATTCCTAGATTGTTAAGCATTATACTTCATCTTTCGATCTTTCACCTAATACCTATGATCATGCAAATATGGCCGACAACATATAATCAAAAACAAAGAATGAATCAAAAACTATAGTTATTTCATTAACAAAGAGATAATCAAATATTCAACAAAATAGAGTAAAGAGTTTCATCCAAACCCTAAAAAAAAGGATTTAGCCAAACATGGAAATTAAAGTACAAACAAGATTAAAAGATAGAGATACAACCATGAACCAGTCCTAGAGAAAGAGAAAATAAGAGTAGAAGTAGAAGATAGAAAGAAAGATGTCTTTAATGGATGTTTCTTCTTCCTTAATCTTTCCTTCAACCCTTGTTCTTCAATCATTGTTGCCTCCAATCTCTCCTAAACACTCCTCTCAAGCTTTCCCAAGAATCTTATCTCTTATAGGGGGTTGACCTAAAGGATTTGTATTAGGAATTAACTTCCTTACTTGGTCCTCAAGTAACAAAAAGATCTTGATTGAATTTTAGAAACTTAACCTCTTTAATTAGTCCCTAAGTAATTCATTAATTAGTTGGTCCCCAAGTAATGAAAAATATCAATTAGGATTAAAAAAATACAATTTGCATGATCGCACACAGGTTGGCTTTTGACACCTCACACAGGGCTATGAGAGTTGACATGGGGTACCCCATGTGAGTTACTATTTTACTCTGTGTGATGTCCAAGAGTGAGAATTTTGTAATTAACTTTGGCAATGGTTTGATGATAACAAACAAGAAAGAAATGGGTATGCAAAGATCAAGCCCCAAAGATCTTCAAGTTTAACTTATAGAACTTAGATCTTGTATAAAGGTAAAAGGAATCATACTAAGCTTATATCTCATTTTTTATTCAACTTAAATCTCTATGAAAAATCATGTTTAATACTTGTGAAAATATTTATCAAGTTTGAGCAAAATGGTTTTAGAAAGGTTAGAAAGGTTTGGGGAATCTTTGGTTGCAAAGGCTTTTAGAAATAATCTTTTCTTGATAGCCAATAACAGATTATCTGAATTCATTAACAAATTATCTGAAACCAATAACAGATTATCTAAAACTAATAACAGATTAGCTAAATCCAATAACAGATTATCTAGAACCAATAACAGATTATCTGGAAACCATAACATGTTATTTGACAAAGTTAGAGGCGCACATTTTGTTGTTTTAAAATGAATAACTGATTATAGAATGTCTATAACAAGTTATTTGACAAGTCAGTAGCGCACCTCTTGTTTCTTAAACCTCCTAATCTGTTATCTGGGTGGCAGAAAATGAAAAATAATGGCTAGTTCACTTGCATTTAATTCTCAAACTACTCCTAATGGCTCTTAAATGCATTAGGCTATAAATACAAGTTTTTAGGCATTAAAGACAAGTGAAAATCAATCTGAAAATCATTCTTGAGCATTGAATACGACTTTTAACTCTCTTTTCTCATAAACTTCTATTTTGAGCTTTGGTATATGATTCATTAATACACATTGAGCTTTAATTTGTATTATCTACTCTTGTAAGAGTTTTCCATTCATCTATACCTTGTTTTCCAGTAAAGAGGGTGAGGTATCGCTTAAAGAATTAAAAGGGTAAGGTATCACTTGTTGTTGAGACTCAAGCACAAAGGGTGAGATATCCCAAGGTATGTTGAGTGCTCTAGTTTGTAAAGGTAGCAAGCACATGTTCAAACTTGAAGTAATAGTGAAAAATCTCAGGTGATTACTTGAGGACTAGATGTAGGTCACAAGGAGTGGTTGAACCAGAATAAATATTGTGTTTGCTCTTCTAAACTCAAACTCCTTTACATTTGGGCTTTAATTTCATATGCTTGCTTGAATACTTCCTATCTTGGCTTGTTCATTTGTGAATGAAGTATGATATCTTCTCTATCTATTCACCTTAATCAAACAATAGTTTCAACAAAAAATTAATATTCAAGTGTTCTGTGAAAAGTTTACAAAAAGTTCTTATGAACTCAATTCACCCCTTGTCTTGAGTATTGAAGTCACTTGGTAACAAGTGGTATCAAAGCTGTAACACCCCCCTTAGGGTATCACATTTCTGACTCCCAACTCATAATCTGTAAAGAAGTTCATAAACAAGGTTTGAGTTATAAAAGATGGGTTTTAAAATTTCTTGTCATCAAAGACGAAAACATAAACTTACTGAGATTCATAAGTATTACTGAAAATATATTTAATATACAATATTGACACCAATTAATATTTAACAATTTAAAGAGAAATATAAAATTAACAGAAAACTCTCTCTTTTTAACAGTAGCAAACCCTATAACGGGCCCTACTTAATAGCACGGTACAACACTAACAAGAAAACTTAACATACTTATTCCTTCTTGTATCCATCTTAATACATCAGACATCTATTCCTTGTCAACACTGCACGCTATCAAATCTGGAATAGTCATTCTCTGATGTTGTCACCAATTTCAGAATATCTACCACCCGTCATGTCTAAGATAACTCGTTCCATCTATTATACAATTTTTTTACAACGCAAGCCTAACCAAACAATATCACAAAGAGGTGAGATCACCTACGCAAATACCAACATGGTAGTATAAAGATAACGCAAACAGCATACCATACAGATATATCATACCATAATTACAATTATGCCATCATTATAATGTATCAAATAACAGATAAAATAAATAACATTTACCATCATGCCTTTAACATTATTATCATTATCATCATCCAAGTATTTCTCAACAGAATAATTGTCATAGCCAATATTTCTCAATTAATATATCACCTAGATATAAATGCTCAGTTTCATGCATGCACACATAGACTCAATGTCCTACTCTATAGAGCTAATACTCAGTTCGGAGAAGTTGATCCGAAAGATCTGTCTGTACCAAAATGCCTCAGACCAAGTGCTATAATCCTCATTTTGATTTTGCACATCTAGCATATACACGACAGTCTTTACGAGATCTCGATTAAGAATAGTGTCTCGGTCAGGATCATCGGTGCGTTGCATCGGTCTAACCTACGGGAAGAAGCGCAACCAACCACCCATGTAAGCAACCCGCACCCCGATGCCCCCAAGGTCAACAAGTGACTTACACTACGCATATCGCACCCACTCAAGAGGTGTACGTCTCTCCTAGGCAAATAGCCTCATACAGTCCATCGGACCTTTCCAATGCATGTTCAATGCACCAATGCCAATCATAGGCAAAATTTATCATTTTCTCATACAGTGTCCATACACTAGTTCATGCATATGAAATGCACCACTGCCAATCACAGGCAAAATTCACCATTTCCAATGCATGTTCAATGCACTAATGCCAATCACAGGCAAAATTCACCATTTCATATTCAAGGTCCACACATTGGCCCATTCTCAGTTTAATTTCATAATCTCATAATCAGGGTCCACACACTGGCCCAACAGTAATCATACTGTATTTTCAACAGCAAAATCATATTATCGTGTTTTTATAGTCACAAAATACTTTTATCGTGTTTTCATAATTGTGCAACATTTCTGTTATGTTTTCACAATTCCGCAACACTTCTATTACATTTTCAAATTACGTATTGATTTTTCAACGTTTTCATCAATCACGTAAAAATACTCCACTATTTTTAAATCGCGTAGCGATTTTTCCACAATATCTCAAATGCGTAAAATATTTAAACGCTCTCCAAATTGCGTAGAAATATTTCAACGTTCCTCAAATCGCGTGAAAATATTTAAACATTCTTCAAATCGCGTAGCTTAAAAATCACGTTTTTAAGTTACGTAAATCATTTTTCACCATAATTACATTACGAAAAATATTTCTCAACCTTCAAAAATTCCATTTCAACCTTTCTCAAAATAATATGACTACTCACATTATTTTCCACATTTTGTTACTCAAGAAAATCCTTTTCATAATTTATTCCACAAATTCACAATTTCATTGAATTAAATCAATGTTTCTCACTTTTAAAATTACTAATGCTCTCCAAAACTCAAAGGATGAGTTACACGTTAGAAAATATCAAATCACTATTATATTCTCCATTTTTCTCAAATCAATTTTAAAATCAATTCTCTTCAAAATAAATTGAGGTTCAAATACTTTCAACCTCTTTTTGTCTTTCATAAACAAAATTCCATCTTGAAAGTAACAAAACACCTTGTTTCCATTTTCTTTAATCCTTGTACTAAAACACTTTGTTCAAACACTTTGTTTCCACTTTGAAACCACTTTGTTTCATAAAACCAAAACTATTCCAATCTCCCAAACTCCGTGGAGTCTTTGGCCATTGAAGCCATCAAATACTTTTCCTTTTAAGTTGAGATAGTTTTATACAAACCAAACCATTAAAAATTCTTTAACAAAATCGTGAGACTCATGGTCTTTAAAATCAAATCATTTGTTCATTTTCATTTTTCACTTTCTTTGCAAATCCTTAAAATCATCAACTCATTGCTCTTTTCATTTAAAATTCATGATTAATAAAATACTTAGAATCTTTTGATTCAAAAACATCCTTCAAAAATCGTCAACACTTATTCTTTCAAAACAAACCCTTTGTTTATTTTTCTTGCTTTTCTAAACATCCAATTTTATCATTCATGAAAATATTAATTTGTGAACACCTATTTTGAGGTGTTGAGGCCGAAATCCTCATGGTCTTTGGAACCAAAAATTATTTTCCTTTCCAATAATTTTTATGGCATACATCACATATAATCAACATATATATCACAAGTATACCATAAAGGCAAATAAACATCATACTAAGCCTGCAAGCACAAATAAACCATGCTAAGCATATAAACCACATAAACACATAAACACCCGCAAATAATTACATGACCATGGATATGAATCCTCACATGGATTCACCATCCATCAAATACACAAACCATCTCTCACCACCATACTTGGTTGGTGAGATGAATCTCCCTCTTACCTCTTGAAGATCCTCAAAAGCTCCTTGTTTTGCTTCTTTTTCCATGTCCTTTACCACCAAGGGCTTCTCAAATACAAAACAAAACATATATTTATTAGTAAATCAAGCTTGAACAAGATAAACCATGGATCAAACATGGCTTAGAACCTTGAAAATCAAAAGAAAAGTGAAGATTAACAAACTTCACCAATAAAGCTTCAATCTTTAGCTTGAAGAACAAGGTTGAAGATGAATGATTTAGAGAAAGTCTCCAATATGAAAGTTGCTTAGAATATCGTGTAGATTCAAGATCTATGGTTAGATAAAATTAAAAGAGATTAGATGGTGATTTTGGATGGATGGCTGAATGGTTCCTCTTGAAGAACAAGGTTGGAGTTTTTGATTTTTTGTGAAAGAAAGGCTTCTTAGACTTAGTTAAGATAAAGAATGAAGTGAAAACACTTAGTTTTCCTTCCACCAATTTCGTAGATCTCCATGGAAAAACCCTAAAAATCATAAACAAATGTTACAATCAATAACAAGTAAAAGAATAGGTAAACCATGGTTCAAGCATGGCTTAGAAAATCAAAACTAAAAGATTGGGTGAAGAAATATGAACTTTACCCTTTTTGATAGAAACTTGAAGCTTGGATTTGAAACTCAAGATGAATGATTTTGTGAAAACTCATAACTAGAGATGTTCTTAGAATAAGGTAAGGATTCAAGAAACTAGGTTGTATGAAATTTTTGAGTGATGGAAGGTATTCTTGGGTGTCATGGCCGAAACTTGCTTGGAGGAGAAGGAGAGAAAATTTTCTAAGAGCTTAGGCTTTTTGGAATGATCAAGAAGGATCAATAATGTTTAATAAAGGTCATAGACTTTTTTGCTATGGCCTTAAGCTTCAAAAACCGTCCCCCTCTTCATAATGCATACAATAAGTGATCAATAAGTGATCATCTTTTCAAGCCACCATTTAGAGCATTCTAGGCCATTGATTAATTCAATGGTTAGGATTAAGGTAGACTTTTGATTAGAAGACTTAATCTAGGCTATTAGATCTTTCTCCTTGAACTCCTAGCCATTAGATGCATCTCCAAACATAAAGAGTCAAGATTACTCCTTCTTACTTTTAATCCAAGGGTCATAATTAGTCATAGCCATTTTAGAAGACCAAATCTCCACCATCGATTAAATCCAAATCCAATGGTCATAAATGATCCATCTCCACTGTTAATTAAATCCAAATCCAACGATCACAAATGGTCCTAGCCACTTTATAAGATCAAATCTCCACCCTTGATTAATTCTTCATCCAATGGTTATAAATGGTCTTAGCCATTTTATTAGACTAATTCTCCACTGCTGATTAAATCGATGATTGATATCAAAGTCTTCAATATTAGACTTGCTTCCTATTGGTCTGTCAAAAGAATTAAACTTGTTTCCTATTGGTCCGTCAAAAGTTGCCATAACCACTATTGTTGACTTAAGCAATATAATTTCTATTTTTATCTGCTATAACCCCACGAAAGAAAATATTTACTGTATTTTTATCGCCCGATAATTAAATACAGTACAAAACACAATAAAAGAAAATTTTAAAAATTGTTTCCGGATTCAGATTTAGTAAGATCCCCTGTCTCCATCTAAACAGTACAAATTTTTCTATACGTAAAAAAATTTTCACTTTGCGGGACTCACCTAGGCCTACAAATTTATATATGAAAACGTATGAAAATCAAATCAGATTGTTAAAAATAATTAACAATCAAGAGAAGTAAATACATAAAGATTTCTCCCGGCCCGAAAATTATTATTTTATTAACACGGAGTAAATCACTCAAAATGATCAAATACGCTGACGGAATAATCAAAATAATTTTACAGTACACAGAAATCACTAAACAGTAGAATTCTGTTAACTGTCAAAATTACAGTCTAATAATTAGGAAATTTGGGGTGTTACAATACTCCCCCTCTAAAAAGAAATTTTGTCCTCGAAATTTGATAAACCTGATTTCACACCCTTAGAATAAATATGGATAATGCTCTTTTATCTTTTCCTCCAACTCCCATATTGCTTCATGCTTGCATCGTTCCAAATGATTCTAACCAATGAAATCTCTTTGCCTCTCATTCAACTTCTCCTGATCAAACAGATATCTCATATTTCTATAATTACTGAAGATGTTAAATTTTACTCCATAAAGAAAGTATATCCGTACTTCTAATACAAACACAACATTTACCAACTTCCATTCATGCGTAGAATAGCTTTTCTAAAGTGGCTTCAATTTCCTAAAATCATACCCTACAACTCTTCTATTCTGCATAAGCACATATCTTAAACTTTGATGTAATACATCATAGTACACCTCCAATGGTTTACTGAGATTAGACAAAACTAATACCAGAAAAGTACTCAAACATATTTCAACTCCTAAAAATTCTCCTTGTATGCATCAGTCTATACAAGCACTTAATTCTTTTTGATAAGTTAGGTAAGAAGTCTTACGATCTTAGAAAATATCTCAATAAATTTTCTACAAATTTTCGTTACCGTCTTGATTTTTCCTATTGAAAAACTATTTCAACCTTTGAAGGATCCACCACGCTTCCGCTACGTCACTCTGATACTATGACATGGATATAGATAGGAATATCCTTTCGTGTAAAATGTTCCTTCTTCTTGCAATTTGCAATACATGAAAAACATTATGAAAAATAGCAAATTATTTGATATGTTACCAGACATATCCAACAAGAATTTGATATTGCCTGATTTAAAAAATGAATTTCTGGAATACTAACACTTTATTGAGACAATCTCATAGGATATAGTCGAAAAATAACCAATTCGTTTTCAAAGATCACGTCTATTTATGAAAGAAATGAACAGATCAAACTAACACAAAAATTTGATCCATAACATCAATAGGATAATTTGGATAACTTGAGTAGCTCGATAGGCTAGTTATAGAAACAGAAGTAAACAAGTCAGAAGATCACGAAGACACAAATAACACCAACATATAATTGATCTACTCAATCATATGCTATAAAGAATAGGTAAAGAATTACCTTTTACAATACAGTCTCTCTTGTTTATGTCTTCATCTCAGAACACTTCCGTTCCATTCGATGTATCGACTCTCCCTACTACCCGAGATTTTACTAACAGAAAACTCTATTTACAATGGAACACAATCTCTGAAAATGTGTCTAAACTTTCCACCCTTAAAACAAATTGTTTCTTTGGACGTATAATCCTTTGTTAAGTACCTTCTTCCACACATCTTACTGCTGCTGATTTCCCAATGGTCGTAAATATGTTTTCCATTGTAATCAATTACTTTCCTAATATCCCTCTTTTGAAATACCTAGATTCCAAAGTTACGAAATCTTGTATTTCAAGACTGTTTCTCTTCCATCATATCCTGAACCTCAACTTCCAATTCCCGTTGTTCGGCGATCCTCTGTTCATGTTATACTGTCACGTTAGTTATCCTCCGTATTGCTCCCGTAGTGGCAACCATATTATTAGTGTCACGTTCTGCTTCCATACATGTAACACCCCAATTTTTAGAAAAATGTCCTGAATGTTCTGTTTGTTGTTTTTCAAGCTTTTGTGTAAATGACTGTTGTGTCCTATTTTACTGTTTCTTGTTTTTCTGTATGAAATACAAATATGTTTTACAGGCTAAAATTTTATTTGATCGTTTTACATAATTTGCTTCGAGAAGTAAAATAAAAATTTTCTCAAGCTACTGTTTTAATTTTTCTGGGAGATATACAGATAATTAATATTGTCTGTAATTTTATTTGAACGTTTTGGATGATTTGCTTCGTCGTGGGGAAAAATGGAAAAATGACCGTTATGTAACACCCTCCCTAGGGTATCACATGTCTGACTCTTGACCCAGAATCTGTAAAGAAGTTCACACAAGGTTTAAGTTATAAAAAGATGGGTTTTAAAATTTCTTTTTTACTGAAACGTAAATTTACTGAAATTCATAAGTATTACTGAAAATATATTTAAACTGATTAATATACAATATTGACACCAATTAATATTTCACAATTTAAAGAGAAATATAAAATTAACAGACTTTTTTTTTTAACAGTAGCAAATCCCATGACAGGTCCTACTTAATAGCACGGTACAACACTAACGTTAAAACTTATCATACTTATTCTGTTGTGTATCCATCTTGTTGCACCAGACATTTGTTCTACATTTGTTCCTTGTCAACACTACACACCTTCGAGTCCTGAATGTCCACTCCTTATTGTTGTCACCAATCAGAGTATTCATTGCCCGTTATGTCTAAGATAACTCGATCCTTCTATTATTTGATTTTAACAGTACAGACACAACAAAACAACATAACAAAGAGGTGAGATCACCTACGCCAATACCAACATGGCAGCACAGAGATAACACAAACAATAATATCATACAGATATGTCATACCAGAATTTCAATAATGCACTCAACATTAATCAACTATCATCATCATACTATTAACATTATTATCATCACACAATAATCACAATAATGCCATCAACATGATTATCATCTTCATCATCCAAGTATTTCAAAACAATTGTCATAGCCAATATTCCTCAATTAATATAAGTCATGCAGATATGGACACTCAAATTTATGCATATGTTATGCATGTACACATAGACTCAGTTTTTTGAAAACAACTCCATGGAGGTTTTCACAATTTCAAGGAGAATGCTTTGTCAATTGTCAACCTTAGCCCAAAGACAATCTTCCAGTTGTTGAAAAGAATCGTGTTCTTGTCGGGTATCGTCAATGCGTTGCAACGGACTGCATCACTAAGTGGCACAGGGTACTCGCTGATAATCACATATTTTATTCATTAAGAAACCCTTATGTTTAGTCATTTACACTCTCTATATTCTTAATTGATTGAGTTTGGTATGATTTTGTGAGTTTGAGCTCAAATTGGTCCTAATTGAATATTTTCAGCATTATTGAGATTTGACATTGTTTCTGTATTTTGGCCATAACTTGAGTTTCTAATATCTGATGAACATGAATTTTACCTTGTAGGAAAGCTAAGAGGAAGCTCTACAACTTTGATGAAGAGCTCGAAGTCCCAAAAAGATGTCTAAAGGACCTAAGTTTACATGGAAGTCAGAATACGGGTTCTGTCAGTAGAATCCAAATAGTGTGCACTCATAAAATCATATATCAAGATGTAATAATGAAGATGGGCTCAAATTTGGACAGTGGATAGTAAAGATCCAAATAAACAACTTTCATGAATAACACTTTTTGAAAAAAGGAAGTCTAGTAGGTCATTTTGAGCTTGCAAGTCAGAACAGAGGAGCTGAAGTTGGGTTTGAGCAACCTACGGTATTTGGGACATATCATGGGCTGAAGGAAGCCAAATTGGACGAACCAGTTATCCATTTTATAGCCAAGACAAGGATCTACAACTTTCATGAAGAGCACTTTTCGTGGATCTGAAGTATAGTTAGTCATTTTTGGCTTCCAAGTCAGACACGAAATTTTCGTCCTCAACCATCCACTCATCCATCCACTAATCCACTCATCCACTAATCCACCCACTCATCCACTCATACACTAATCCAACCACTTAACCACTCCACCCACTCATCCACTAATCCACCCACTCATCCATCCACTCACCCATTCATGTCCATAATTTCTCACTCACCAAAAGTCCTTTGGCATTTTCCACTCAACCAACCCACTTAACCATTCCACTCACTCATCCACTAAACCAATCCACTAAACCAACCCACTCAACCATTCCACTCAAACACTCCACTCACTCACCCACTCATCCACTCACTCCCCTTTGTCATTTTGTTACCCTAGACTTCTATAAAAGGCACCATTGGTTATCATTTCTTTCATGTATTCTCCTTTATTTCTCTCTAAGTTTCTTCTTGCTTCTTCATAGTTTCTCATAGTTTTGTATATTTTGATGCTCCCCTTCATGGTAATGGAGGGCTAAGCTACTTTGGACAATTTAGAACTCTTGAAGAGATTGTGGTTTGGATTCTTGAGACCTTGGTTATGCATTGTATTTGATTTGTAATTGAATTCCTCTTTTCTTCTTCTTCTTTCTTCTTCTTCTTGATCTTGAATGCATGAATGGTGATTCTATTTATGTTGATCTGATTTGATCTTGGTTTAAGATTGAGATTTGTGATGAAACTTAGAACTAATTGATCTAAACTAATCACATGAATGAAGATTGAGATTTGTGATGAAACTTAGAACTGATTGATCTAAATTAATCACAGAATTGAAGAGGTTAGGTTACTGATTTGTGCCTAAGTTAATTGAATTCGGTACTTGAAATTAACATAGATTTTCATGAATGGTGCGATTGCTGATTTGTGTTTATCACTTGTTAATTGAATTCTAGACGATCGTATAGTATGAATTTTGGATTTGATGCAGAGATCTCGGTTAGATCCAAATTAACAATTCAATTGCGCTTCAAGTATTTTATGAAGGGTCTATGATTGAATCCACCCAATCTTGGATAGGTTTCTAAATTGACTACTCTTTAATTATCATTTCTTCCGTTAATTTTGTTAAGTACGATCTTAAACTGTCAAACCCCCCTTTGCTAACTTTCACTTGATTTGATTAAATTGCATCTATAATCCTCATGGAGATGATTCGGTGTTGTCACTGTGCTACAAGCTTAGGTAATGACTTCGGTTATAATTTTGACTGAGTTCGGCGCTCGTCAAAATTTTGGCACCGTTGCCGGGGATTAGTAAGTGTAATCTTTTCATTTAAAGTGTTTTTACTAACTTTTGCTTTTTATTAATTTTTCTAACATTTTTAACCATTGTCTAGTGTATTTTGCTTATTTATTTGTTTTCGTGTGATGCATGATTGGGTCTGAGCCTGATAACTTGGTTGACTTTGATCTTGAGATTGATAGAACCTTGCATAGGTTGATTAGAGCGTAGGCTAAGTGCAAGAATTGCTTCTGAATTTGATCTTAATATTGAGAGTGAACTTGAGATCTTGAATAATTCTGAAACCATGGCTGATAACATGCAAAATAGAACTCTTAAAGAACTTGCTGCTCCTGATATAACTAACCAGTCTTTGTGTATTCAATACCCAGATCTTGATGCTGATTTTGAGTTAAAATCTGGATTGATACATTTGTTGCCTAAGTTTCACAGTTTTGCAGGTGAGGATCCCCATAAGCATCTAAAGGAGTTCTATGTGGTTTGTTCAACCATGAAACCACATGGGATCTCAGAAGAGCACATCAAGCTGAGGGCATTTCCTTTCTCACTTGCTGATACAGCCAAGGATTGGTTATTTTATCTTTCACCAGGTTCAGTAACAAGTTGGACTGACATGAAGCGGTTGTTCTTAGAGAAATTTTTCCCTGCCTCTAGAGCTGCTGCCATTAGAAAAGATATATGTGGCATAAGACAAATGACAGGAGAGACCTTGCATAAATATTGGAAAAGATTCAAGAAGTTGTGCTCGAGCTGTCCCCACCACCAAATCACCGATCAACTCTTAATTCAATATTTCTATGAAGGCTTGCTGCCAAATGACAGAAGCATGGTGGATGCTGCCTCTGGAGGAGCCTTAGTAGACATGACCCCTGCAGCAGCGAGAGATTTGATAGCAAACATGGTAGCCAACACCCAACAATTTGGCACACGAATTATTACCTCAACCAGAGGAGTCAATGAAATTCAATCGTCTCATGTAGACTAACAGAGAATGGAACACAGACTTGATGAATTGACTTCTTTGGTGAGGCAGTTAGCGATGGGACAACAAGCACTAATGCAGATGGCTGCAACTGTGTGTGGCATTTGCTCTTGTTCATCTCATCCTACGATGCTTGCCCTACACTTCGGGATGGTGGTTCTATTTTTCCCGAGAACAATGCATTGCGGAAATGGTATTTTTCCTGGTAGAACCCAATATCGGCAATCACAACAAAGAGCCCGATATATGATCCATTTTCTAATACCTATAACCCTGGCCGGAGGGACCATCCCAACCTGAGATATGGAAATTCTGGTCAACAACAACAACAGCCCTACCAACAGCAGCAACCACAGTTTAGATACCAAGCTACAGGCCCTAGCAACAAGTACCAACCACCTACATTTAGGCAAGCACAGCCTGCACCGCCACCCATGCAGCAGCCCCTCCAGCTACCTGTTCCAACAGCCACTCCAGCTGAGCCACCTTTCGAAGACCTAATGAAACAGTTTCAGCAAAATGTCAATGCCACCATCCAGAATTTTTAAACTCAAATTGGGCAGATGGCAACCACTCTGAGTGAGCTGAAAAGTCAAGGGTCGAACCAATTGCCTTCACAAACAGTCAACAACCCAAGAGGCAATGTAAGTGCCATTAGCTTGAGAAGTGGCGAGAGAAGTTGACGGTCCCTACTCCACCACATCCTGAACTACAAGTGCAAAAACCAAGGTGACCGAAATGAAAGAAAGTGGATAGCTCGGTCAAAAAATCTATGACACGAAGAAATGTGCGAGAGAATTCAAATATGGCCATTCCACTACCTTTTCCAAACAGAGTCACACAAATCCAAGCATACTGCGCAAAAACGTAAATAGAAAGAGAAGTCATGGACACATTCGGAAGGTGGAAATCAATATTCCCCTCCTTGATGCAATCAAGCAGATTCCCAAGTATGCCAAATTCCTCAAAGAGTTGTGAACTCACAAGAGAAGACTTAAGGGTACTGAGAAAATAAGCATGGGCAGAAATGTTTCTGCAATGATTCTACCAAGCATGCCACAAAAATGCAAAGATCCTAGAACTTTCACAATTCCTTGCACGATAGGTAACTCCAAATTTGAACATGCAATGCTAGATTTGGGTGCTTCGATTAATGTCATGCCTATGTCAATTTATCAGTCCTTGAACATTGGCACTTTGCAACCTACTGGTATAGTGATTCAATTGGCAAATAGGACCACTGCTTATCCTGCAGGAGTACTAGAAGATGTGTTAGTTCGGGTGAATGAGCTAATTTTTCCAGCGGACTTCTATGTCTTGGACATGGAAGATGAGTCTTCAGCAAACCATGCTCCATTAATTCTAGGCAGACCGTTCCTCAAGACCGCCAAGACCAAGATAGATGTGCATGCTGGCACCCTTTCTATGGAGTTTGGCGATGATTTGGTACAGTTTAACATTTTTGATGCCATGAGACATCCCCTAGAGCAGCATTTTGTTTTTCATATTGATGTGATTGAGATGCTGGTTAATGATGTTTATGCTGATTTATATGCTGAATTCCCTGATATTGCTGACTTTCTGGATTCTGTTTCTTGTGATATATGTGTTGCTTGTGATGTTGAGCCATGAGATGCATGTGCTGAGATTTATGCTGGTATGAGTGATGATGCAACTGCTGACTTAAATGATACCGCATGTGAAAATAGAAGTCAGAACTGTGCTGAATTTAATGTTGCTGAATTAGTTGTTTCAAATAGCTTGCTGCCTTCCATTGTACAGCCCCCATCCTTAGAGTTGAAGACTTTGCCAGACCATCTTAAATATGCATATTTAGGAGATGGTGAGAAGCTGCCAGTGATTGTTGCTAAGAATCACAACCTGAACAAGAAGAAAAATTGCTTTGCAAGTTTTGAGGCATAATAAGCAAGCCATCGGATGGACACTTGCAGATATTCCCGGTATTAGTCCCTCCACATGCATGCATAGGATTTTATTGGAAGAGGATACGAAACCAGTAAGGCAACCCCAAAGGAGACTGAACCCCTTGATTCTAGATGTGGTGAAGAAGGAAGTGACCAAGCTACTTCAAGCTGGCATTATTTATCCCATATCAGACAGTAAATGGGTGAGCCCCGTGCAGGTTGTTCCCAAGAAATCTGTGGTCACAGTAGTTGAGAATGAGAATAATGAACTTCCACCCACAAGAGTTCAGAACAGTTGGCGGGTTTGCATTGATTATAGGCAGCTTAACCAGGCTACCAGAAAAAATCATTTTCCGCTACCTTTCATTGATCAGATGTTGGAGAGGCTAGCTAGCAAGTCACATTATTGTTTTCTGGATGGATATTCAGGTTATTTTCAGATTCATATAGCCCCAGAAGACCAAGAGAAGACTACTTTCACTTGTCCATTTGGCACATTTGCATATAGAAGGATGCCGTTTGGTCTGTGCAATGCTCTGGGCACCTTTCAAAGGTGTATGGTAAGTATCTTTTCTGACTTTTTAGAGAATTGCATGGATGTGTTTATGGATGATTTTACTGTCTATGGTTCTTCCTTTGATGCATGCCTGGATAGTCTGGCTCAGGTTTTACATAGATGCATTAAAACTAACCTTGTTCTGAATTTTGAGAAATGTCATTTCATGGTAGAACAAGGTATAGTTTTAGGACATGTAATATCTAGCAAGGGTATCGAGATAGATCCTGCAAAAATAAATGTTATTTCATGCTTATCTTACCCCACATGCGTGCGGGAGGTTCGTTCTTTCCTTGGTCATGCAGGTTTCTATAGGCGGTTCATAAAGGATTTCAGCAAAATTGCTCTTCCACTATCCAACTTGCTACAAAAAGAAGTGGAGTTCCATTTTGACCAGAAGTGGAGTTCCATTTTGACCAGAAATGCAAGGATGCCTTCAATCACTTGAAGCAAGCATTGACCAGTACACCTATCATCCAGCCACCAGATTGGACACTCCCATTTGAGCTCATGTGTGATGCCTCTAATTATGCTTTGGGAGCTGTTCTTGCATAAAGGGTCGGCAAAATATCTCATGTCATCTCCTATGCTTCAAGAACTTTAGATCCTACACAAGTCAACTACACCACCACTGAAAAAGAACTTTTAGCAAATGTTTTTGCTTTAGACAAATTTCGATCATATTTGTTTGGTTCTAGAGTGGTTGTGTTTTCAGATCATACAGCTCTGAAGTTTCTCCTGAAGAAGCTTGATGCAAAGCCTAGGTTGATTAGGTGGATTTTGCTCCTCCAAGAGTTCGATATTGAAATCCGTGATAAAAGTGGAGCAAGAGATTTTATGGCTGATCACCTAAGCCGAATTGAAAAGGAGGCAAATACTTTTCCTATCCATGATGTCTTCCCTGATGAGCAACTTTTCAAGTCTGCAAGGTAACACTCCTTGGTTTGCTGATTTGATAAATTTCTTAGTTGCTAGTGTTTTCCCTGCACATTTTATTAGGGCTCAGATTGATAAATTGAAGAGTGAGTCAAAATATTATGTGTGGGATGACCCTTATCTGTAGAAATTTTGTAGTGACCAAGTCATTAGGAGATGTGTGCCTGATAATAAATTTCATTCTATTCTTAGCTTTTGTCATACACTTGTATGTGGCGGTCATTTTGGTCCCCAAAGGACTGCTAGGAAAGTTTTGGAATCTGGATTATATTGGCCCACTCTATTTCATGATGCATATGTGTTTTGTAAATCTTGTGATCAATGCCAAAAAATAGGAAACACTTCTCGAAGGAATGAGATGCCCCAGAAATCCTTATTATTCTGTGAGATTTTTGATGTATGGGGTATTGATTTTATGGGATCCTTTCCCGTTTCTTTTGGTTTTGTTTACATTTTGCTAGCTGTTGATTATGTATCCAAGTGGGTGGAAGCGAAAGCTACTCGGACTGATGATTCCAAAGTTATTGTGGATTTTGTTAGATCACAGATTTTCTGCAGGTTTGGAGTTCCGAAGGCCATCATCAGTGATCAGGGTTCACATTTTTGTAATCGAAGCATGGAAGCTTTGATGAAAAAGTATGGGGTCTTGCACAGAGTTTCTACACCTTACCATCCCCAAACTAATGGGCAAGCCGAGATTTCCAACAGGGAGATCAAGCAGATACTCTAGAAGACAGTTCAACCTAACAGAAAGGACTGGAGCAAGAGGCTTGAGGATGCTTTATGGGCTTACCGGACTGCTTATAAGACACCAATCGGGATGTCTCCGTATCGGATTGTTTTTGGAAAAGCCTGCCACCTGCCGATGGAAGTTGAGCATCATGCATTCTGGGCAGTGAAAAGGTGCAACTTGGACCTAGATCAAGCAGGTATGGAGAGGAAGGCTACCGCAAAGAATTGGAGGAGATCCGCTTGGAGGCTTATGAAAGTTCCAAACTTTATAAGGAGAAGACCAAAGCTTTCCATGATAAGTTGATTCTGAGGAAAACATTTGAGATTAGTCAAAAAGTTCTCCTCTATAACTCCCGCCTCCGACTAAAGCTTGGCAAATTAAGGTCTAGATGGGATGGACCATTTATTGTTACTAAGGTTTTTCCTTCTGGTGCTGTTCAGATTAAAAGTGAGGTCACTGCCAAAGCTTTCATCGTAAATGGACACCGCCTCAAACAGTATCATGAACTTCCAGAGAATGCAGAAGTGGAGGTGATGAACCTTCTCCATCCGCATTATGAATGAAAAAAAAAAGAAAAAAAAAGAAAAAAACAAACAGTTGTGTGCCCGACAATGAGGTAGGTAGTGCCATTAAATTTTGTCACTCGGAAGCAAGTGGAGGTCACTTTTTCTTCAACGACAACAATTGCGAAAATCTTGCAGTATGGATTTTATTGGCCCACTTTATTCAAGGTCTGTTACACCTTTTGCAAAAGTTACGGAAATTGGTCAAAAAGGTTCTGCTTTGAGATTATCATCTGCACCTACTTCTTGAAAAATTGAGATCCAGGTGGCGCGGTTCTTTTGCTGTCAAACACGTGTATCCTCTGGGGCCGTAGATATTGAGGATCCTAGGAATGGTAATGCGCTTAAAGTTAATGGACAAAGACTCAACCATTCCTGGAAAACCAAGTTCTTGAGTTCTTTATGTTGCTTGGTTAAGTGGCGATACGGTACTCGTGACTCTCAAGTCAATTTATTTTTCGCTTCCCAAAATAACTCGAACCCTTCTTCTCCTTCAAAATGGATGTCATTCTTTCAAACCCGAGAAAACATTTTCCTTCTCTTCCTCAAAATGCTCGAGAAAAATCTACAAAGTTCGATGTTAAAGATTGAGACCGTTATGCATAAAGGTATGCCGAAAGATGTACGTTGGATAATTGAAGCAAAGGTCGATTAGCAGTGAGTCCTCAATTTCATTTGACTCATATATGCCCTGGTCTTGGAAGAAGTTCATATTCTAAAAGGAGAAGAGCAAAAAGGTTACAAGTCCGTCACAAATGTGGACGATGGAACTGTAACAAGCGATGTCATACTTTGGGGATGGTTTCCGCAAATAGAGAAGATAAAATTTTCTTCATTAAGAATGGACTGAGTAAGGAGTCATTAGATGATATCTTATTGACTCTTGAGACGCATCCTTGTGGATTGGTGCATCGTGAAATTCTTAAATTGTGGAATCTCTTCAAAGATGAAGAAAAACGCTACAGTCTTGGGAATCGACTCTAAAAGACCACTGTTTGCCAATTTATAAGAAAATTGGATGGGAAGCTTATCCTCGACTCATAGAAGACGTTTAAGCCGTTACTGGACGTTAAACCAGAGGCAGATGTGAGCCATATCCACAAACAATCTGTATATATCATCTTCTTCTTCTTCTTCATGTCATCTCTAAAAAAAAAAAAAAAAACAAAAAAAACAAAAAAAAAAATTATGTATACGTCTTAGGGTTGGCTTTGGTAACACACACCATGAATGGGGAAATGCATGCATCCTGATCCAGCCTTCTTAATTGAAAAACAAAGAAGGTAGATTGTATCCCACATGTGAGGCAGCCAGTCGTATTATTGCCACTTGTCCCTTTTGGGAGCCCTATGTTACGCTGGTCTTGAATGGGTCGAATACTGGTCAACAATGCTTTGGCACAAAACCGAAAGAGCAGACTACCTCCATCCCAATCTTAAGTAAGTATGCATTCATCTTTCATCAAGTTTTTCTAACAATTTCAAAAAAAAAAAAGGACGTGATGTCTACTGCACTCATGACGCCTTGAAGATAAAGATACGCCATGGAAACCGTATACATACAGGTATGTCATCATTTTCTATTTCTTTTATCTTTGTATCATTTTGTTGTATTTTGATTTTTGTACAGACGATCCTTTGAGCAGGGTCCTTCAGGGGTTTCTAGACTTCTTTACCTTGATGGTTTTCTTGAAGTCAAAAAAAAGAAAAAGAAAAAAAAGATTCTGTGTTTCTTAATTTCAACCTTTTCTGACAACAGCCAATCTACCCTTATAGGTGCAATTATTCCCCTTTCCATTCTTTTTCTTATTTAAACACTCCATTTTCCTTCAACTCAAAGACACTCAAAGGGTGGAAGAGTATAGAATGGGGGCTTCTATTCGTAACCTCAAAAATGTCTGTGTTTTTTGTGGGTCGAGTTATGGGAAGGGATTAGAGTTTGTAAACGCAGCTAGCACTCTTGGTCGATCACTTACTGCGAGGAATATTCATCTTGTATATGGGGGAGGTTGCCGTGGGTTAATGGGGGCTATATCACTTGCTGCATATGTAAGAGACAATCGGGTTTTTAGGTGTCATTCCTAAACCTTTAGCTCAACAGAACATCAATGGAAAGACAATTGGAGAGGAACTTAAAGTATCATCAATGCATGAACGAATGAAGATAATGCTTGAAAACTCGATGCATTCATTGCCTTACCAGTGGTTTTGGTACTTTGGAAGAGATTTTCAAATTGTCTCTTGGGCTGAACCAACATCCACCATAAACCCATTGGTTTGTTGAATGTTAATAATTTATTTGATCTTTTGTTATTTTTTCTTGACAAAGTTATGGAACGAAATTTATCACTCCTTCGGCAAGACAACTTCTTATCTCTGCCTCCACTATTGATGAGCTCATTGATAAATTAGAAGCTTTTGAGTATGTACCTGATAAGGTATTAGCTCAGATAGATTGGTCAACAGGAAGCAGCGAAGGAAGTAACAAGAAAAAAAAGCCAGATCTGACACTTTCTCTTTAATGGGTTTGATTTTATTTAAAAAAAATTGTTGTTTTGTTTGGAAAGTATGATATGATTGTCATGGACTTATTAAACCAATTAGTGATGGCAGAGTAAGGAGAATTTTACTCTTGAGACGCTTCTTAATTGGTGGCAGAGTAAGGAGTTTTTTAGGTAGTAATTAATTAGTATTAAATTGTGGAAGTACTAACATTTTCTTGTTTGATTTCTTTTCAGGGTCTGATGCATAACTGACAGTGTGCTTCTTTTCTGCTTGGCGTTGATTCACTTCTTATCAGGTTGTGTTGCTTTTTTCTATATCTCTCTTTCACATTGAGGGCAATGTTATATTAAGTGTGGGGGAGAGATTTTAGCATGTTTCTTTTGGTTGTTAAAAAAAAAGAAAAAAAAAACCAAGTGTTTAAAAAAAGAAAAGGATTGGGAAATGAATATGTAAAGGGATATACACTAGAGTTGGGATGAACTTTTATGCTTGTTATTTGAACTCAGCTCTCATTTGCTTTTATTCTCTTTGGTATTTATCTTCTCATATTCATTTTATCCTCTCCTGTTACCTTGACCTCACTACAACCTTGAATAAAGTCCTCATGATTTGTGTGTGCATATGTTTTGAGTAGTGGAGAAGTAGAATATAAGCAAGCTTATGGTAGTGCAATTTTCATGGGTTGAATTGAGTGAAATACCTACCTTTTAAACACTTGAGAGATTGAGAGGGGATCTTGTGAAGATCTATCATTCTCGATTCATGTTGAAGATACCTTGCTTGTTGGTTTGAGATGTGGAAAATTGTTAACCCATGAATGTTTTGATCCCTTGAACCTTTGGTTGTTCTTCTTGATTGTAAAATTTTGGGTTCTTGAATGTCGTTAGAATTTAAATTTTTGTTATTCTCTTATGTCCTTGTTTTGGTCTTGAGTCTTGCCCAGGAGTGCAAAAAGCTAAGTGTGGGGGAATTTGATAATCACATATTTTATTCATTAAGAAACCCTTATGTTTAGTCATTTACACTCTCTATATTCTTAATTGATTGAGTTTGGTATGATTTTGTGAGTTTGAGCTCAAATTGGTCCTAATTGAATATTTTCAGCATTATTGAGATTTGACACTGTTTCTGTATTTTGAGCATAACTTGAGTTCCTAATATCTGATGAACATGAATTTTACCTTGTAGGAAAGCTTAGAGGAAGCTCTACAACTTTGATGAAGAGCTCGAAGTCCCAAAAAGATGTCTAAAGGACCTAAGTTTACATGGAAGTCAGAATATGGGTTCTGTCAGTAGAATCCAAACAGTGTGCACTCATAAAATCATATCTCAAGATGTAATAATGAAGATGGGCTCAAATTTGGACAGTGAATAGTCAAGATCCAAATAAACAACTTTCATGAATAACACTTTTTGAAAAAAGGAAGTCTAGTAGGTCATTTTGAGCTTGCAAGTCGGAACAGAGGAGCTGAAGTTGGGTTTGAGCAACCTACGGTATTTGGGACATATCTTGGGCTGAAGGAAGCCAAATTGGACGAACCAGCTATCCATTTTATAGCCAAGACAAGGATCTACAACTTTCATGAAGAGCACTTTTCATGAATCTGAAGTATAGTTGGTCATTTTTGGCTTCCAAGTCAGACACGAAATTTTCGTCCTCAACCATCCACTCATCCATCCACTAATCCACTCATCCACTCATCCACTCATCCACTAATCCACCCACTCATCCACTCATACACTAATCCAACCACTTAACCACTCCACCCACTCATCCACTAATCCACCCACTCATCCATCCACTCACCCATTCATGTCCATAATTTCCCACTCACCAAAAGTCCTTTGGCATTTTCCACTCAACCAACCCACTTAACCATTCCACTCACTCATCCACTAAACCAATCCACTAAACCAACCCACTCAACCATTCCACTCAAACACTCCACTCACTCACCCACTCATCCACTCACTCCCCTTTGTCATTTTGTTACCCTAGACTTCTATAAAAGGCACCATTGGTTATCATTTCTTTCATATATTCTCCTTCATTTCTCTCTAAGTTTCTTCTTACTTCTTCATAGTTTCTCATAGTTTTGTATATTTTGATGCTCCCCTTCATGGTAATGGAGGGCTAAGCTACTTTGGGTCAATTTAGAACTCTTGAAGAGATTGTGGTTTGGATTCTTGAGACCTTGGTTATGCATTGTATTTGATTTGTAATTGAATTCCTCTTTTCTTCTTCTTTCTTCTTCTTCTTGATCTTGAATGCATGAATGGTGATTCTATTTATGTTGATCTGATTTGATCTTGGTTTAAGATTGAGATTTGTGATGAAACTTAGAACTAATTGATCTAAACTAATCACATGAATGAAGATTGAGATTTATGATGAAACTTAGAACTGATTAATCTAAATTAATCACAGAATTGAAGAGGTTAGGTTACTGATTTGTGCCTAAGTTAATTGAATTCGATACTTGAAATTAACATAGATTTTCATGAATGGTGCGATTGCGGATTTGTGTTTATCACTTGTTAATTGAATTCTAGACGATCGTATAGTATGAATTTTGGATTTGATGCAGAGATCTCGGTTAGATCCAAATTAACAATTCAATTGCGCTTCAAGTATTTTATGAAGGGTCTATGATTGAATCCACCCAATCTTGGATAGGTTTCTAAATTGACTACTCTTTAATTGTCATTTCTTCCGTTAATTTTGTTAAGTACGATCTTAAACTGTCAAACCCCCCTTTGCTAACTTTCACTTGATTTGATTAAATTGCATCTATAATCCTCGTGGAGATGATTCGGTGTTGTCACTGTGCTACAAGCTTAGGTAATAACTTCGGTTATAATTTTGACTGAGTTCGGCGCTCGTCACTCGCCAGCTGTCCACTGGTCGACCGCCGCGCCTCGACGCCCCCAAGATCCATCATAGACCTCACTATCAATTCTCATTCCCTCTTCAACCACAAGGGTCATATACAATGCACGAATATATCCGTGCAAATCCAACCCCAAAGGGCCAAATTTTTTCAATTTCATTTGTTCAATGTATCATATGCCTCAACGCATATTTTTTTTTCCCAATGCATGTATAATGCACCAAATCCAATCACAAGCATCTCTTTCCAATGCATATAGAATGCACCAAATTATACTGTATTTTCAACAGCAAAAATCATGTTATCACATTTTCATAGTTATAAAACACTTTCGTCGTGTTTTCAAAATTGCGTAATATTTTCATTTCATTTTCACAATTCCAAAACGTTTCTGTTACGTTTTCACAATTCCAAAATGTTTATATTACGTTTTCAAAATATCATAACACTTATGTTACGTTTTCAAAATTCTGAAACGTCTTTGTTATATTTTCACAATACTGTGACACTTCTATTACGTTTTCACAATACAAGAATTTTTACGTTTTTTCAAAATACCGCAACTCTTCTGTTGCACTTTTAAAACACGTACTAATTTTTTTACGTTTTTCTTAATCGCATAAAAATATACGTTTCTCAAAATTGAATAGTATTTTTCCACTGTTTCAAAATCGCGTAACTTAAAAATCATTCTTTTAAGTCGCATAAATCATTTTCTGTCATTCTCAAAATATTTAAAACACTTTTCAAATCACATAACGATTTTTCGCTATTTTCACAATCACGTAAAAATAATTCATCACTTTTCCATCACGTAGCGATTTTTCAATAGTAATTCAGATTACGTAAAATATTTAAACGTAATTCAAATCGCGTAGAAATATTTTAACGTATTTAAAATCGCGTAAAAATATTTTTCCATATTACGTAACTTAAAAATCACATTTTTAAGATACGTAAATAATTTTTCATCACAATTTCATTACAAAAAATATTTCTTGACCTTTAAAAATTTCTTTTTAACTTTTCTCAAAATAATATAACTTTACACTTCATTTAATATATTTTCTTACTCAAGAAAATATTTTTTCACAGTTCTTTACTCAAGAAATTACTTTTCAAAATATAATTCACAAAATCACTTTTTCATTAATGTAAATCAACGTTTCAAAACTTAACATTTTCTAACGTATTTCAAAACTTGAAAATAAGTTATACGTTAGTAAATTTTCAAAACACCATTATATTATCCATCTTTCCCAAATCAATTCTAAAATCAATTTTCTTCAAAACAAATTAAGATTCAAACCCTTGCAACTTTTCTTTTTCATTTTCATATGAAAGTTCATTTCTCAAGTGATAAAATACTTTGATTCCCTTTCCAAAATCCTTATACTAAAACATTTTGTTCAAACATTTTGTTTCCACTTTAAAATTACTTTGTTTCATAAAACCAAAATTATTCCAACCTCCAAAAAATCATAGAGTCTTTGGCCATTGAAGCCATCAAATATTTTCCTCCTAAATTGATATGGTTTTACACAAACAAAATCATTAAAAATTCTTTATTTTCAAAACCGAAATACCGATGGTCATAAAAATCAAACCCATTTGTTCAAATTCATTTTTACTTTCCTTACAAATCCTTTTTCATTTTCTTTGCAAATCCTTAAAATTATCATTGCTATTTTCATTTAAATCTCATGTTTAGTAAAATACTTAGAAACTTTTTACACAAAATAAATCAATAAAAATCCTTTTAAAACCGTATTCATGTACTCTTTGAAAAAGAAATTCTTTGTTTATTTTCCTTACTTTTCTAAACATCCATTTTCATCATTCAAGAAAATATTAATTTTGTGAACACCTATCTTGAGGTGTCTTGTTCGAAATCCACCATGTTCTAAGTACTCAAAAATCAATTCTTTTGTTCTTGAAAATTTTCAACATGAACCCTAATCAAGGGCATCAAAACCGTAGCTCTTCCTTGGCTATTGGAGCCAAAAATCAATTTCCTTTCCACCATCAAGTCATGACATATACATATATATTTCATCATAAATAATATAAGCATACCATCAAAGCCATAAAAGCATGTATAGCATATCAAGCATATCATTAAAGCTATAAAATCATGCAAAGCATATCAAGCATAGAAAATTAATCAAAGCTCATAAACACCCACAAATTAATTACATGACCATGGATATGAATCCTCACATGGATTCCACATCCATCAAATAAAATACCATCTCTCACCACCATGCTTGGTTGGTGAGATGGATCTCCCTCTTACCTCTTGAAGATCCTAAAAAATTCCTTGTTTTGCTTCTTTTTCCAAGTCCTTCACCACCAAGGGCTTCTCAAATACAAAACAAAACACAAGTTAATTAACATATCAAGCTTGATTAAGAGGAACCATGGATCAAACATGGCTTAGATCATGAAAAAGAGAGAAGAAAATGAAGTTTCCTTACACTTCACCTCAAAAACCCAATAACTTTGATCTTGAAGAAACTCCTTGAAGATGAATGATTTAGAGAAAGTCTCCAACATGAAAGTTGCTTAGAACATCATGTAAATTCAAGATCTATGGTTGGATGAAATTAAAAGAGATTGGATGGTGATTTTAGGGGTTTTGACTGAATGATATCTCTTGAAGAACAAAGATGAAATTTTTGATTTTTGATAGAAACTTGAAGCTTGAATTTGAAGATCAGGATGAATGATTTTGGAAAAACTCATAACTAGAGATGTTCTTAGAATGATGTTTAGGTTTAGAAAATCAAGTTGGATGAAATTTTTTAGTGATGGAAGGTGTTGTATGGGTCATGGCCGTGAGCTAGCTTGGAGGAGAAGGAGAGAAATTATTTTGAAGAGCTTGCTTGAAGGAAATGGTCAAGAATAATCAATAAGTGACCAAGACTACTATTAATGGTCTTCAACTTTGCTTTAGTTTCCAAAAGCAGCACCAAACGTAGTCCCCCCTTCCAATGCATTCTTCTTGAGTGCAAAAAATCAAAAGTAAGCCATTATGATGTCTAACTTGACCAAGACATACAAAAATGACATAAAGCTTGTCTCTTTGTCTTCTAAACACTCCAAAACCATCACCTTCTCTTCATAATGCATTCAATAAAGTTGTCTTCATTATTTGCCACCATTTGAAGCATTTCTAGCCATTGATTAATTCAATGGTTAGGATTAATGTAGATTTTTTAATTTTAGAAGACTAAATCTAGGCCATTGGATTTTTCTCCTTTAAATTCTAGCCCTTAGATGTGTCTCCAAAATTAAGGGTCAAGATTGCTTCTTCAAACTTTAAATCCAAGGGTCCTAATTAGTCTTTGCTACTTTTGAAGACCAAATCTCCACCATTGATTGATTCTTCATCCAATGGTCATAAATGGTCTTTGTTACTTTTTAAGATAAAATCTCCACCCTTTATTTAATCTAAATCCAATGGTTATAAATGGTCTTTGTCATTTTTCAAGACCAATTCTACACCTTTGATTACATCTATGGTTGATATCAAAGTCTTCCTAACCAAGCTTATTCTCACACCATTGATTAAATCAATGGTTATTATCCAAGGCTTCTTTATTAAGTTTGTTTCTTAACCTTTGATTAAATCAATGGTTAATATTCAAACTAAGTATTCTCATCCAAGGGTATAAATCAAGTCAAGCTCTCTTTGTTGACTACGCAATATAATATTTATTCTTGTATCCTACAAATAATATTTTTACTATATTTTTATCATCCAATAATTAAATACAGTACAAAATACAGTACAATAAAATTTTCTAAAACTGTTTCCAGATTCAGGTTTAGTAAGATCCCCTGTCTCCGTCTAAACAGTACAAATTTTTCTATGCGTAGAAAAATTTTTACTTTGCGGGACCCACCTGGGCCCACGTAAGGTCACCTGGGCCCACATAGGACCACATGGGCCCACATATACTCAAAAAATATAATCATCCACAAAAATCACAAAAATTATAAAATGCACAAATATCAAATCAGATTACGTAAAATAATTACCTAACGGTAAAAATTAAATTACGTAAAGTTTTTCTACCAAAAATTTTTATTTTCCGACACGAGTAAATCACTCAAAACGATCAAATACTGTTGACGAATAAACAAATTAATTTTACAATATAAAATCACTAAACAAAGAAATTAATTAACGTCAAAAATTAATGTTTAAGAGATTGGAAATTTTGGGGTGTTACACGTTACGTCCCGATTGTACTATTTTTAATTTTTCTATATGTTACAGTGCTTAATATTACTGTCTGTGATTTTATTTGAACTTTTTGTGCAATTTGCTCCGGGACAGGAAAATAATATTTTTCCGAGCCGGGGAAATCTTGTTTTAATTATTCAGACTGGGGGATCTTACTAAACCCAATTCTGAATGAGACGATAATTAATCTTTTAATTTTTAGGATTTAATTGTCCAATAAAATAATTTTGTATATTATTTTATTAGTCAGTATAATTAGATGACAGTGGACCCGGAAATGTTTTGCGGGACTCACGTTTAGTTAAAACAGTTAACTTAGTAGCTTAATTAAGTTAGTGTAATGATGAAGCTTAATGACAAGGCTTAGTGACTAGGTTAGAAGGAACCAATAGGAAACAAGCTTGCTAACCAAGTTTTAATCTTAACCTTTGATCCATTCTAAGGCTAGGATGAAGCCAAGCCCATGGACACCTTGCATGCCATTGAAGGCTACGGCTATTGCATGTTGGAAGACCATTAATCACTTCATCTTTCATGCAATTTTCTCTCTTCTCTCTCTTCCAAAAACCCTAAACACCATTGAAGCTTCCTTGAAGCTAGTTTCGGCCAAGCCTTGTTCTATACCATCCAACCACCCAAAATTCTATCCAACCAAGTTTTCTAAACCTAAACACAATCCTAAGAACATCTCTAGTTGAGAGTTCTTGCAAAATCTTCCATTTGAAGCTTGGAAACCTACTTGGAAAATTTTACCTAGAAGGTGAAATTTCTTGTTTTCCATTTCCAAACTCTTTTTCAAAGTTCCAAGCCATGATTTCTCCATGGTTTTAAGCTCTCTTGTTATGGTTAGTAACTTGTAAATTTTTGTTTAAGTTTGTTAGGTTTTGAAGGAGGAAAACCGAAACCTAGAAGAGGAGTGAAAGAATATTTTTGTCTTCATTTAAGGTAAGAGGAAGACAAATCTTATCATCCATGTGTGGTGGTAAGAAGATGGAGTTTTATTTGTGGTGATTGCAGAATCCATAAGGATTCCTTGTTTGTGTTTGTTTATTAGCTTGTTTGTGTAGTTGTCAGTAGCTTTCCTATTTGATAATTGTAATAATTTGTATGTAGTTGCATGTCTACAAGCTTTAAATTGCATGTCCACAAGCTTTGATAATTTGCATGTGTTAGAAATGCATGATAATGTATAGGATGTGAATAACATACTAAGGAATACATGAGTGTTCCAAAGAACACAATTCTAGGGCTCACGGCCATTGACTCAAAAGGAGAACCAAAATGTTCTCATTATTTTCCTAAAGTGTAATTTAATTAACCTAGGAAAATTAACAAGAGATAGAATTGTTTAGATTAAGGAAAATGAATTTAGAAATCAAATGACCCAAATATATATTTCGGCCAACATGCCAAACCAAGAATTTGTGATTTCTAAAATCAATTCCAAACCATTTTCAAGTATAAAGATGCAATATATGTTAAAAAGAATTTTTCTACAATGAGTTTTAAAGAAACAAATTGATTAGAATTAGGTTTAAGGATTAAAAGTAATAATTTTACTGTTAGAAATGAAATACAGTAACTTTTGAAAATTTCTAACATATAGCTCATACTGTATTTTGAAGCATGTTAGTGGTTTTCAAAAGGTTTAAATTATACGGTTAAAAATTAAGTAAATAGAATTTTTACAAAAAAATTAGGAAACCATTAATATAATTTTCTAAGCAAAATACTGTCAATTTTTAGTAAAAATGGGCAAATAAGAGAGAAAAAATATCCAAAAGACAGTATACGGTATGAAAAATATTTTACGTAGTTTAAACGTATTAATTATTATTTCTGTTTATTTAAACAGTAATTTTTAAGGGATTTGGACCATAAAATGATTTAAAACTTTTACGCGATTGAGAAAATGTATTAAAAACTCTACGCGATTTTAAAAATAGCAAAATATATTTACGCGATTTAAAAACGTTTGTAAAAACGACGAGATTATGAAAACGCGATAAAATTTCTACGCGATTGACCAAAATGGTACTTTCTATTTTTTTTTTCTCTTTTCTGTTGTCGGGCTATGAGGTGAACCCGTACAGGCTTTGGAACAGGATTTTGTCCCATGGGACTTATCAGTATCTTTTTATCTTTGAGGATATCTTGATAATTTGAGATTATGCCAGTTTTTGGTGGATTGGTTGACAAGGTGAATCACATCGTGTTGTCGATGCGATAAACGTAGTGTGGTTCATTGTCTTTATGAACTGGGAGACGTTAGTGTACGGGATTCCATATATGGATAGTCGGTTGCTCCGCTGGGCCGTGGTAACCGATAGCACACTAATGAACTCGACACGCACTATATTTAATCGAGATTGCGTAAAGTCTAATAGTACATTGCCTGTAGTGCCACAACGTGAGACCGTGAACTACACCATGCCTTGGATGATGGATTCCATGTGACGTGGGACTATAGACGCAACGTGTGACAGCGCAATAGTTTGGTTGGGCAGCCGTGGTACTAATAGATTTTGCGAGTCATTCTCTCTCTGATATCTGTTTGTGTTTAACTCCATGGAGTAGGATCGTGTCATATTATATATGGCTATATCGTGGATATTATTTTATTTTATCTGTTTATTTTATTTGATTATTATTATGATAATTTGTCTATTTCTTATTTTATTTTATCTCGTGATATTATGTGTTGTTATGATACTATTCATTATTAATTAATATTATAGCTTTTTATATTGCATGAATTGTATATCTGTTATTTGTCATTTTCTTATTTGCCATGTTTGTGATGATTTTAGTTTGTCTTACCTCTTTATTGTATGTGTTTTCTGTATATTTATTTTATGTGGTAAAGAGTTTGAGGAAGAGGAACAGCCTCTTGAGATTTTGTATACTGAGGAGGAAGAAGAGCAGCAAGCCGAAGATCAGTACGACGACCAAGAACCATCTGATCATCCATACCCATTGGACTGATTAGTTTGGGTATGGCGGTGCCAGGATTTTTGGGATTTGTAACACTCAAGTTTCACGGTAGATCGTTAGCTTGGCATCTGCGGGGAGACAGAGACTCAGTAACTTATGTGGGACGGTTGACTATGTCCATACGACTTACGTTTGATGGAGAGCCAGTGATGACGACTACTGTGTTTCTACACTTAGAGTTACCTTTGTCTCTTAGGCGTCATTGGGGTGGTGTGTCCACTGAGCCTAGTGAGATGACTCTCGTATCGACTGCGCGGTCTCATGTCCGCCGAATGTCAAGGCATCCTGGATATTTATCTTCTGATGAGTTTCCTGAGAGTGATCCATCAGAGGATTAAATATTTATGATGTATTTTTGGGCGCGTCTGCGTATGTATATATTGACTCTTTACTATTTTTGGTTTGCTGTTTATGTTTAAATATTTGTGGTTATAGTTGTAAATTATTTGTATAACTTATAACTTGGACCATATGTATATTATGAGTGATGTTGTTTCTGTTTATTTTATATTTCCACATTATTTTATTTAATAATATTCTGTTTAACAGGAATTATTTTACAACCCATATTAGTACGTAATAAATGTTTTACAACTTGGGTAGATTTTATTTATCTTTCTTTTATTTTCTTTATATATGTTACATCCCCACAAGGGTGTTACAATACACGTACATCTACCATGAGCCATTTCCTTCTCTTTAAAGACACACGAATCAAAATAAAATGGATACCAGATGTAACCATTTCAAATAACATTGTTTCCTTTTGGAAATCAACAACCCAGAGAACACAACACAAGTAAAATAGACCTAACCACAAACCCCAAAAGACTCAAACCGTGCTTTGATACTAACTAATGTAACACCCCCCTCAGGTTATCACATTTCCAACTCCCAACTCATAATCTATAAAGAAGTTCATAAACAATGTTTGAGTTATAAAAGATGAGTTTTAAAATTCCTTATTACAGAGACGGAAACATAAACTTACTGAGATCTATAAGTATTACTGAAAATATATTTAATATACAATATTGACACTAATTAATATTTAACAATTTAAAGAGAAATATAAAACTAACAGAAAACTCTCTCTTTTTAACAATAGCAAACCCTATGACAAGTCCTACTTAATAGTATGGTACAACACTAACGAAAAAACTTAACATACTTATTCCTTCTTGTATCCATCTTAATGCATCAGACATCTGTTCCTTATCAACACTGTATGCTATCAAATCTGGAATAGTCATTCTCTGATGTTGTCACCAATTTTAGAATATCTACCACCCGTCATGTCTAAGACAACTCGTTCCATCTATTATATAATTTTTTTACAACGCAAGCCTAACCAAACAATATAACAAAGAGGTGAGATCACCTACGCCAATACCAACATGGTAGTATAGAGATAACACAAACGGCATACCATACAGATATATCATACCATAATTACAATTATGCCATCATCATAATGTATCAAATAACAGATAAAATAAATAACATTTACCATCATGCCTTTAACATTATTATCATCATCATCATCCAAGTATTTCTCAACAGAACAATTGTCATTGTAACGCCCCTTTTTGGGAGGGAACGTCACATTGTCAAACAAGATAAAATACGGAAATTAAATAAACAAGCGATTAAGATCCGGTTCATTTTATTTACTTGATGTTAACCATGTGGGCAAAATTGGCAATATTTTTTTTATAATAATAATATAATAATGTTGATAATACGGAATGTGGACAAAAATGACGAGTAAAATAATACACAGAATTTGCACCTGAATAGCATACATAGATATATAAAATTTGATACAACTGTTTTGTAATTACAAGCCTGGCCATTATCAAAAAGCAAAACTATACCCACCCCAAGGGAAACATGCATATATACCCTCATGCATATACAAAATGTACAGCCCAACCAAAAGAAAGATACATCAGGCCCCAAAAATAAAACACGCGGCCATCGGTAGCCACCAACGATCATCGACCCTCGGATAAAAAGGGACCGATTCGGGATCTTCGGGAGGACCTCATCGGGATCTTCCTCATCCGAGGACTCATCCATAGGAACCACGAGGCGCGGGACGAGCCCGAGCGGTGGAATCAAACGAATCCTCCCGCGGGTGTAATAACGGGAACCCCACATCTCCCGATGGGCAGGTAGAACTCCAGGCGCAGGCTGAGGTAGCAAGTGAGGACAGGTGCCTCATGACGTCTCCAGGCAAGCGTTATCGACACGTCTCCCAAATACGCACAGCGGTCGGAGTTCAGGTTGATGTGCCAGTACTCTGGCCCCCCAAGGAAGGTCAGACGCACATCTCCCAGGAACCCACGCATACGTGCAGACATCATCGCAGTAGAGGTCAATCTTGTGCAGGCCAGAAGCCGGGGAAGGCAGGATCTTCTATCTCTTCACCGTCGTCTTCGATCAGTATGGGGTATACATAAACAACAAATAATAGAAGCACAGGGAAAGAGGTAAGATATCCTACATCATTACCAGTTATAGCAACTAGCAACAAAAGGGCGCCACGCGCCCAAATAGCAATCCAACACATCATATTCAATTAATGAGCAGTAATCTCAACAGTAAGTAATTTAACAGTCACAGGCATATAATTATTATAATAACAGTTAGATCAAGTATAGCTTCAGAAAATAAGAATTAATGATGACAGTGTATATCATGACTCGTATGCATGCTTTCCCAAATTCCTACTCCATGGAGCTAGACTCAAACAATCGGAGAGAAAGATCAGGAGACATGTCTCGTGACTCCTACCGCCGAGGCGGTGCTATCAACAAATTTTCTCGTGCACAATCATGGCATTGCACGACATTCTACACTAGATCACGATATAGGGCACGGTGTCAAGTCCGATCGTCGGTGCGTTTGCATCGGTTTGCCCCACAGACACAGGAGCTACCAACTGCCCATTGTGAAGGACCCGCACCCCGACGCCCCCAAGGTCATAACAAGACCCACACTTGTCTACTCGCACCCGCACTAAGGTGTGTTCAATCTCCTAGGCAACTTGGCCTTACAACAGTCCACAAGGACATTCACAATGCATATAACACTATGCATGGATATGTATTGATTCACAATTTCATACCATTACATAACATGCCACCATAGGCCAATATAAGCATCAACATATATATTCCTCATCACACACATATCATAATTTCCATATCATAGATCCAAGAATTCCGTTTTCAAAGTCATTTCCTTTCTATCAGTAGGAATACATATTCCTATCATGTTTAAGTGAGGTAAATTCCTTGAATCCAGAGTTTTGAGGTTACGTTTGAGTTACAAGGGACAAAGAACCATAATTTCAATCATTTCCAGCTCAAAATATCATTTTTGGATCTTGGTAATCGATTCTGACACCATTGTAATCGATTACACGAGAAATGAACCTTGTAATCGATTACAATTTCATTGTTATCGATTACGTGATTCCCGAATCACGTTTCGTAACTTCAAGGCCGTAATCGATTACACAACCGTGGTAATCGATTACCAATTGAAACAGAACCTCCGTGTCGATTACCCTCTAGTTGTAATCGATTACGTGATTCCCAAATGACATCATTCCGTGACATCGAGGCTTGGTAATCGATTACACCATTCTTGTAATCGATTACAAGCTAATCGAAATCTTTGTAATCGATTACACATTAGATGTAATCGATTACACAGATTTCCAGAATCACGATTTAGTACCTTTAAGAGCTTGGTAATCGATTACAAGCCTCGTGTAATCGATTACCATGCGTAATCTTGCAAAAAACAAAGTTCTCAGGTCCTTTAACTCAAATCAAACCAATCATTATCATATTTAATCAACAAGATACTCAGATACAACTTCAAATCGTACAAGAAACATCAATAAATCATACAAACCCAACAAAATACATCATCATCCAGAACAACATAAAATGAGAGAACTTATACATAGACTCAAACAAAATCAACAACAATACACATACAAGGTTCCTAGGTGCTAAGAGAGGTTGAGGAGGAGTATCTTCCTCTTACCTAAGTGAAGAAAACAAAAGAAGAACACCAAGAACTTCCTTTGAATTTTCGGATTTGAGCTCCAAGAATCCTAAAAATGGTGACTTTGTTAGAATAGCATAATGGCTTGGAAAATAAGCCATGGATGGCCAACATGAAGTCCATGACCACGAAAATGAAGGAGAAAGAAGAGAAGTCTTGAATCTTACCCAAAAAGCTCAAAGCTTGGAGCTTGAAGAAATGGTGAGAATGGTGGAATCTCAAGTTACTCCAAGAAGAAAAGGTGCTTAGAATGGTGAGAGGAGTTAGGAAATGTAATTAGTTTGAATTTTTGTGATGGTTGAGGGAGAAGAAGGGAGGCCGGCCGTAGCATGAAGAGAGGAGAAGAGAAAACGAAAATGGAGGAGAAAAAGAAATGGTAGTAAGAGAAAGTGTTTTGATAGTTAATGAATTTGTGTGATAAAAATGAAATAAGGAAATGCAATATTTCCTTGCTTTGGGCTGCCATGCAACCGTGCATGAAGGAGAGAGAGAGAAATGGGCTGCTTTGCATGGGGAAGGAGGAAGAGGAAATTTCCAAGAAGCTTCCTCCAAGCTTCCATGAGAAGTTCCGCACGTTTCTCGATAAAATGGAAGTAAAGTTGTTTCCTAATCGGGCACACTAACACAGATGAATATTTACACTGTTAGTATTACTTTTCCTCCAGTGTAGAAGAGTTACTGATGATGAAAATACTATTTTATTATTCATCAGATGATTTTACAATACCACGATTTCATTCATCGGGTAAAACCTCGTAAAATGTAAACTTCGTAAATTGTGCCCAGTCTCGGGTTTAGTAAGATCCCCCGTCGACAAGTCCATAATTTAGAGTTTACCAGCCACAGAGAAGACATCGCATCTTCCCGGAGTGCACACAGACACGCAAAACAAGGAATATATTAAAATATTCATCGTTTAAAAAATTCGAAAGAATTCACATAAATCACAAATATTAGAAAACGACTATTGGTAGTGAAATAATTAACTTCCGGAGCGTTACACTGGTCTCAGCAATTCTCAGCCCAGTGTACACGCAAAACGAGAAATATATTAAAATATTCGTCATTTCCGAAAAATTCCAGAAAAATTCCTAAAAATCGAGAATATTATAAAATGATGATTTATGATCAAATATGTATTTTTCGGGATGTTACAACACTCCCCTACTAAAAAGAATTTCGTCCCCGAAATTTACATACCTCAAAATAGTTCCGGATGTTGCTCTCTCATCTTGTCTTCCGGTTCCCAGGTTGCATCACCAGTTGTTTCATTCCAGATCACTTTTACCAATGAGATCTCCTTTCCTCTAAGTTGCTTTATCCGTCGGTCCTCGATTCTCGCAGGAGACGTTTCATAGGTCAGGTTCTCTTTTAACTGTACTGTGTCCGGTGCTATAACATGACTTGGATCAGGTAAATATTTACGAAGTTGCGACACATGGAATACATTATGTATGTTTGAAAGAATAGGGGGTAAGGCTATCTGGTAAGCTACTGGACCTACCCGGCGAAGAATTTGGTAAGGTCCAAGAAATTTTGGAGTGAGTTTTCTAGATTTCAAGGCCCGGCCGACCCCAGTCGTGGGTGTGACTTTCAGGAACACATGCTCACCTTCTTCAAACTCAAGAGGCTTTCTTCTCTTATCCGCATAGCTCTTCTGTCGACTCTGAGCAGTTCTCATCTTCTCTTGAATTATCTTAACCTTCTCAGTTGTCTGCTGGATAATGTCTGATCCAATCGTAAGACGCTCGCTGTCTTGGTACCAACATAATGGTGTTCGACACCGTCTTCCATACAGAGCTTCATAGGGTGCCATCCCTATACTCGAATGATAACTGTTATTGTAGGTGAACTCCACCAGTGGTAGAACTTCATCCCAACTTCCAGTCTGTTCCATAGAACAAGCTCTAAGTAGGTCCTCTAGAGATTGGATCGTCCTTTCCGATTGACCATCGGTTTGCGGATGATACGCTGAACTCAGACGTAACTTTGTTCCCAACGAAACTTGTAAACTTTGCCAAAACTTTGAGGTAAACCTCGGATCTCTATCCGAGACTATACTCGTAGGCACACCATGTAATCTGACAATTTCCCCAATATACAGTCGGGTCAGCTTTTCCAAACTGTACCTTATGTTAATCGGGAGGAAATGAGCCGATTTTGTAAGTCGATCAACTATTACCCAAATCGAGTCATGTCCCATCCTTGTCTTTGGCAATCCCACAACAAAGTCCATTGCGATGCTGTCCCACTTCCATTCAGGAATAGACAATGGTTGCAAAGCAACCCCGCAGGTCGCTGATGTTCCACTTTGGCTTTTTGACAGACTAGACAAGTTGATACATATCTAGTGACATCACTTTTTAGTCCATGCCACCAGAACAACTTCTTCAAGTCTTGGTACATCTTTGTTATACCAGGGTGCATACTTAGCTTGCTAGTGTGGGCATGATCCATAATATATCGTCTAAGCTCTTGGTCACGAGGAATACAAACTCTACCTCAGAATCTCAGAATTCCATCTGTTCCTTCTTCGAACTCTATTTTCTCGCCTTGTTTCATTTGTTCTCTTATTCCTTGCAAGAATTCATCGGTCTTCTGTTTTTCCCGTATGTCTTCCATCAACTCGCTTGAGATGGTAACCATATTCATGCAAATTCTTCCGAGTTCCAACTTAACAAATGACCATACATCTCTAAATTGTTCGTTGAGGTCTCTTTCCTTAATCATCAAGGCAGAAACACTGATAGTTTTTCTACTTAAGGCGTCAGCCACAACGTTCGCCTTGCCAGGGTGGTACAACAACTGGAAATCATAATCCTTTAAAAACTCCAGCCACCTCCGCTGTCTCATATTCAGCTCTTTCTGATCGTACAAGTACTTCAAGCTCTTGTGGTCACTGAAGATGTTGAATGTCGCTCCATAAAGGAAATGTCTCCATATCTTCAGAGCAAAAACCACAGCTGCCAACTCCAAATCATGAGTCGGGTAATTCTTTTCATGCACTCGCAACTGTCGCGAAGCATAGGCTACCACCTTTCGGTGTTGCATAAGAACAGATCCCAAACCTTGATACGAAGCGTCACAATACACCTCGAACGGTTCATTCGGATCGGGTAACACCAATACAGGTGAGGTAGTCAGTCGCCTCTTTAATTCTTGGAAACTCTGCTCGCAGCTATCAGTCCACTCAAAAGTCTGATTCTTCCTCGTTAATTGGGTGAGCGGTCTGACAATCTTGGACAACCCTTCTATGAACCTCCGGTAATATCCGGCTAAACCCACAAAACTACGGACTTCCGTCACTGACTTCGGCTATTCCCACTGCAGTACTGCTTCTACTTTGGATGGATCCACTGCAATTCCTTCTTTTGAGATCACATGACCCAAAAACTTCACCTCATCTAGCCAAAACTCGCACTTCGACAGCTTGGCATACAGTTCCTTTTCCTTCAAAATCTGAAGAGCTATGCTGAGGTGCTCAGCATGATCCTCCTGATTCTGGGAATATATCAGGATGTCATCAATAAAGACGACAACGAACTTATCCAAGTACGGACGAAAGATACGGTTCATATAGTCCATGAAAATAGCAGGCGCATTCGTCACACCAAACGGCATCACAAGATACTCGTAATGTCCGTATCGCGTACGGCGTCTTGGGTATATCCTCCGTCTTCACTCTTATCTGATGATACCCGGATCTCAAGTCAATCTTCGAAAATACCGCTGCCCCTTCGGTTGGTCCATCAAGTCGTCAATTCTCGGGAGAGGATACTTGTTCTTGATTGTCAACTTGTTCAATTGCTCGTAGTCCACACACAATCTCGAGGTACTGTCCTTCTTTCGAACTAGTAACACAGTGCTCCCCACGGGGACACACTCGATCTAACGAACTGCTTCTCCAAAAGCTCTTCTAGCTGCTTCTTAAGTTCGGCTAATTCTGTCGGTGACATTCGGTAAGGTGCTATAGACACGGGACCAGCTCCCGGTACTAGATCAATAGCAAACTCGATTTCACGTGCCGGTGGTAAACCAGGTACTTCTTCAGGGAAGATCTCAGGAAATTCCTTCACTACCGGAATAGTACTCAAATCAGCCTCACTCTCAACTTTCAAAGAAGACAATAGCATGTACCCCTGAGCTCCTTCTTTCAAGAAAGCTCGTGCTTGGTTGGCCATCAAGTATCTAGAGTTCTCATCCACAGGAAAGACTATGGTCTTACTAGAACAATCTAACAGAACATGGTTGAAAGATAACTAGTCCATCCCTAGGATTATATCTAACTGTGAAAGAGATAGACAGATCAAATCAATAGAAAAGATTCGACCTTCAACAATCAAAGGACACTCCAAACAGACTTTGGTAGTAACTACCGGTTTATCAGTGGGGGTTGAAACAGTCAATTCAAAAGGTAGTTCAGACACAGGTAAACCAAGTCGTAGCACACAGTCATATGATATGAAGGAATGGGTTGCCCCAGAGTCATACAGTACTTTTAAAAGATTACCCTCTATGGCGCCTTCTCCTTGAATCAAGTCTTCGGATTCAGAAGCTTCAGCTCCACTCATAGTATAAACTCGACCTCCGGCTTGCGGTTTCTTGGCTCGGGTTGCATTGACTGAAGGTTCAGCCTTTGCTTGGTTGCGCCTCGGACATATGGCCCTGTTTTCCACATCTGAAGCAAATGATTCCTTTTATCGTGCGCCTCTTGTGAGATGATCCTTCCCACACTTCGCATTTGGACGGGTAGGTCGTATTCGACCGGTTCGGTTCCCGAGAAGAACCTCCACCCGAACTTCCACCGATTTGTTGTTGACTCCCGTTGGTCGGGAATAGGGTTTCTTCCGAAAGCGATTTGAACCACTCGCCTCCACCTCTTTGGGACCGTACAGCCCAAAGTTCTGTTTCTCGCGTCTCTAGCCTCGCTCCAAGGCTTCAACTTCACAAAGAAGTGTGTAACAGCTTCGAGAATACCTTCATTTTCAAGGTAATCACAGCTTTCTTTACCTCGTACCTCGGTCCTTCGGTGAATTTCCAAGATTTCCGTGTTTCATCGGTTTGATGCTTTGGTAATGTGTCGAAAATTTCTCCAAGTTTTCAAACTTGGCTGCGTATTCGCCGACCGTCATGTTCCCCGTCTCGTGTTGAGGAACTCCATTTCCTTCGCATGCCTTGCATTAGCGGGAAAGTATTTGCCCAAGAATTTCTCCTTGAACAATTCCCAAGTGACCTCTGCTCCTTCGGCTTCTAATGCTCTTTGAGCTCCATTCCACCGTCTTCGGCATTTCCGACAAGCATAAAAGTCGCATAATTCACCTTCTTGTCTTCTCGCACAATTCATGCCACGAAAGACTTTCTCCAGCTCCTTGATCCATAGATTAGCCTTGTCAGGATCAAATTCCCCCTTGAACTGCAGAGGGTTATGACGACGAAACTCTGCTAAGTTTTGCGCATCGGCAGTCGCCTCAAGCTGTTGAGCAGCTCTTTCCTGTTGTTGAGCAGCGCGTTCATTTTGTTGGGCGATGACTTCAGCCATTCTCTGCATCGCTTCAATAGCAGCTGCCATTTCTCCACCTCTTGCCATCTTGCTTTTTTCTCAAATTAGATTACTGAAAACATAAGAAAAGTCAGAGGAATCCACTCAAGACACTCATCACAGAGATTCACACAGCACAAACAAGACAGACTCACACTCAAGACCCAAAGAAAACATAAACCGGGGCTCTGATACCAACTTAATGTAACGCCCCTTTTTGGGAGGGAACGTCACATTGTCAAACAAGATAAAATGCGGAAATTAAATAAACAAGCGATTAAGACCCGGTTCATTTTATTTACTTGATGTTAACCATGTGGGCAAAATTGGCAATATTTTTTTTTATAATAATAATATAATAATGTTGATAATACGGAATGTGGACAAAAATGACGAGTAAAACAATACACAGAATTTGCACCTGAATAGCATACATAGATATATAAAATTTGATACAACTGTTTTGTAATTACAAGCCTGGCCATCATCAAAAAGCAAAACTATACCCACCCCAAGGGAAACATGCATATATACCCTCATGCATATACAAAATGTACAGCCCAACCAAAAAGAAAGATACATCAGGCCCCCAAAAATAAAACACTGGCAGCCATCAGTAGCCACCAACGATCATCGACCCCTCAGATAAAAAGGGACCGATTCAGGATCTTCAGGAGGACCCTCATCAGGATCTTCCTCATCCGAGGACTCATCCATAGGAACCACAGAGGCGCGGGACGGAGCCCGAGCGGTGGAATCAAACGAATCCTCCTGCGGGGTGTAATAACGGGAACCCCACATCTCCCTGATGGGCAGGTAGAACTCCAGGCGCAAGCTGAGGTAGCAAGTGAGGACAGGTGCCTCATGACGTCTCCAGGCAAGCGTTATCGACACGTCTCCCAAATACGCGCAGCGGTCGGAGTTCAGGTTGATGTGCCAGCACTCTGGCCCCCCAAGGAAGGTCAGACGCACATCTCCCAGGAACCCACGCATACGTGCAGACATCGTCGCAGTAGAGGTCAATCTTGTGCGAGCCGAGAAGCCGGGAAGGCAGGATCTTCTGTCTCTTCACCGTCGTCTTCGATCAGTACGGGGTACACATAAACAGCAAATAATAGAAGCACAGGGAAAGAGGTAAGATATCCTACATCATTACCAGTTATAGCAATTAGAAACAAAACGGCGCCACGCGCCCAAATAGCAATCCAACACATCATATTCAATTAATGAGCAGTAATCTCAACAGTAAGTAATTTAACAGTCACAGGCATATAATTATTATAATAACAGCTAGATCAAGTATAGCTTCAGAAAATAAGAATTAATGATGACAGTGTATATCATGACTCGTATGCATGCTTTCCCAAATTCCTACTCCATGGAGCTAGACTCAAACAGTCGGAGAGAAAGATCAAGAGACATGTCTGTGACTCGGCTACCGAGGCCAGTGCTATCAACAAATTTTCTCGTGCACAATCATAGCATTGCACAGACATTCTACACTAGATCACGATATAGGACAGTGTCAAGTCTGGATCGTCGGTGCGTTTGCATCGGTTTGCCCCACAGACAGAGGAGCTACCAACTGCCCATTGTGAAGGACCCGCACCCCGACGCCCCCAAGGTCATAACAAGACCCACACTTGTCTACTCACACCCGCACTAAGGTGTGTTCAATCTCCTAGGCAACTTGGCCTTACAACAGTCCACAAGGACATTCACAATGCATATAACACTATGCATGGATATGTATTGATTCACAATTTCATACCATTACATAACATGCCACCATAGGCCAATATAAGCATCAACATATATATTCCTCATCACACACATATCACAATTTCCATATCATAGATCCAAGAATTCCGTTTTCAAAGTCATTTCCTTTCTATCAGTAGGAATACATATTCCTATCATGTTTAAGTGAGGTAAATTCCTTGAATCTAGAGTTTTGAGGTTACGTTTGAGTTACAAGGGACAAAGAACCATAATTTCAATCATTTCCAGCTCAAAATATCATTTTTGGATCTTGGTAATCGATTACAGCACCATTGTAATCGATTACCTGAGAAACAGAACCTTTGTAATCGATTACAATTTCATTGTTATCGATTACGTGATTCCCAGAATCACGTTTCGTAACTTCAGGCAGACCGTAATCGATTACACAACCGTGGTAATCGATTACCAATTGAACAAACCTCCGTAATCGATTACCCTCTAGTTGTAATCGATTACGTGATTCCCAATGACATCATTCCGTGACATCGAGGCTTGGTAATCGATTACACCATTCTTGTAATCGATTACAAAGCTAATCGAAATCTTTGTAATCGATTACACATGAGATGTAATCGATTACAGATTTCCGAATCACGATTTAGTACCTTTAAGAGCTTGGTAATCGATTACAAGCCTCGTGTAATCGATTACCATGCGTAATCTTGCGTAAAACAGAGTTCTCGTGTCCTTTAACTCAAATCAAACCAATCATTATCATATTTAATCAACAAGATACTCGATATAGCTTCAAATCGTACAAGAAACATCAATAAATCATACAAACCCAACAAAATACATCATCATCCGAACAACATAAAATGAGAGAACTTTATACATAGACTCAAACAAAATCAACAACAATACACATACAAGGTTCCTAGGTGCTAAGAGAGGTTGAGGAGGAGTATCTTCCTCTTACCTAAGTGAAGAAAACAAAAGAAGAACACCAAGAACTTCCTTTGAATTTTCGGATTTGAGCTCCAAGAATCCTAAAAATGGTGACTTTGTTAGAATAGCATAATGGCTTGGAAAATAAGCCATGGATGGCCAACATGAAGTCCATGACCACGAAAATGGAGGAGAAAGAAGAGAAGTCTTGAATCTTACCCAAAAAGCTCAAAGCTTGGAGCTTGAAGAAATGGTGAGAATGGTGGAATCTCAAGTTACTCCAAGAAGAAAAGGTGCTTAGAATGGTGAGAGGAGTTAGGAAATGTAATTAGTTTGAATTTTTGTGATGGTTGAGGGAGAAGAAGGGAGGTGGCCGTAGCATGAAGAGAGGAGAAGAGAAAACGAAAATGGAGGAGAAAAAGAAATGGTAGTAAGAGAAAGTGTTTTGATAGTTAATGAATTTGTGTGATAAAAATGAAATAAGGAAATGCAATATTTCCTTGCTTTGGGCTGCCATGCAACCGTGCATGAAGGAGAGAGAGAGAAAATGGGCTGCTTTGCATGGGGAAGGAGGAAGAGGAAATTTCCAAGAAGCTTCCTCCAAGCTTCCATGAGAAGTTCTGCACGTTTCTCGATAAAATGGAAGTAAAGTTGTTTCCTAATCGAGCACACTAACACGGATGAATATTTACACTTTGTTAGTAGTATTACTTTCCTCCAAAGTAGAAGAGTTACCGATGATGAAAATACTATTTTATTATTCATCGATGATTTTACAATACCACGATTTCATTCATCGGGTAAAACCTCGTAAAATGTAAACTTCGTAAATTGTGCTCAGATCTCGGGTTTAGTAAGATCCCCGTCGACAAGTCCATAATTTAGAGTTTACCACCACAGAGAAGACATCGCATCTTCCTGGTCTCACACAGCGCACACAAAACAAGGAATATATTAAAATATTCATCGTTTCTGAAAAATTCCGAAAGAATTCACATAAATCACAAATATTAGAAAACGACTATTGGTAGTGAAATAATTAACTTCCGGAGCGTTACACTGGTCTCAGCAATTCTCAGCCCAGTGTACACGCAAAACGAGAAATATATTAAAATATTCGTCATTTCTGAAAAATTCCAGAAAAATTCCTAAAAATCGAGAATATTATAAAATGATGATTTATGATCAAATATGTATTTTTCGGGATGTTACAGTCATAGTCAATATTCCTCAATTAATATATCACCTAGATATAAATGCTCAGTTTCATGTCTGCGCACATAGACTCAATGTCCTACTCCATAGAGCTAATATGCAGTTCAGAGAAGTTGATCCAAAAGATCTGTCTGTACCAAAATACCTCAGACCAAGTGCTATAATCCTCATTTTGATTTTACACATCTAGCATATACACGACAGTCTTTACGAGATCTCGATTAAGAATAGTGTCTCAGTCAGGATCATCGGTGCGTTGCATCGGTCTAACCTACAGGAAGAAGCGCGACCAACCACCCATGTAAGCAACCCGTACCCCAATGCCCCCAAGGTCAACAAGTGACTTACACTATGCATATCACACCCACTCAAGAGGTGTACGTCTCTCCTAGGCAAATAGCCTTATACAGTCCATCGGACCTTTCCAATGCATGTTCAATGCACCAATGCCAATTATAGCCAAAATTTATCATTTTCTCATACAGTGTCCATACACTAGTTCATGCATATAAAATGCACCAATGCCAATCACAGGCAAAATTCACCATTTCCATTGCATGTTCAATGCACCAATGCTAATCACAAGCAAAATTCACCATTTCATATTTAGGGTCCACACATTGGCCCATTCTCAGTTTAATTTCATAATCTCATAATCAGGGTCCACACACTGGCCCAACAGTAATCATACTATGTTTTCAACAGCGAAATCATATTATCGTGTTTTTATAGTCACAAAACACTTTCATCGTGTTTTCACAATCGCGCAACATTTCTGTTATGTTTTCACAATTCTGCAACACTTCTGTTATGTTTTCAAATTACATATTGATTTTTCAACGTTTTCATCAATCACGTAAAAATACTCCACCATTTTTAAATCGCGTAGCGATTTTTCCACAATATCTCAAATGCGTAAAATATTCAAACGCTCTCCAAATTGCGTAGAAATATTTCAACGCTCCTCAAATCACGTGAAAATATTTAAACATTTTTCAAATCGCGTAGCTTAAAAATCACATTTTTAAGTTATGTAAATCATTTTTCACCATAATTCCATTACGAAAAATATTTCTCAACCTTCAAAAATTCCATCTCAACCTTTCTCAAAATAATATGACTACTCACATTATTTTTCACATTTTCTTACTCAAGAAAATCCTTTTCGCAATTTATTCCACAAATTCACAATTCCATTGAATTAAATCAATGTTTCTCACTTTTAAACTTACTAACGCTCTCCAAAACTCAAAGGATGAGTTACACGTTAGAAAATATCAAATCACTATTATATTCTCCATTTTTCTCAAATCAATTCTAAAATCAATTCTCTTCAAAATAAATTGAGGTTCAAATACTTTCAACCTCTTTGTCTTTCATAAACAAAATTCCATCTTGAAAGTAACAAAACACCTTGTTTCCATTTTCTTTAATCCTTGTACTAAAACACTTTATTCAATCACTTTTTTCCACTTTGAAACCACTTTGTTTCATAAAATCAAAACTATTCCAATCTCCCAAACACCGTGGAGTCTTTGGCCATTGAAGCCATCAAATACTTTTCCTTTTAAGTTGATATGGTTTTACACAAATAAAACCGTGAGGCTCATGGTCTTTAAAATCAAATCATTTGTTCATTTTCATTTTTCACTTTCTTTGCAAATCCATAAAATCATCAACTCATTGCTCTTTTCATTTAAAACTCATGATTAATAAAATACTTAGAATCTTTTGATTCAAAAACATCCTTCAAAAATCGTGAACACTTATTCTTTCAAAACAAACCCTTTGTTTATTTTCCTTGCTTTTCTAAACATCCAATTTTACCATTCATGAAAATATTAATTTGTGAACACCTATTTTGAGGTGTTGAGGCCGAAATCCTCATGGTCTTTGGAACCAAAAATTATTTTCCTTTCCAATAATTTTTATGGCATACATCACATATAATCAACATATATATCACAAGCATACCATAAAAGCAAATAAACATCATACTAAGCATGCAAGCACAAATAAACCATGCTAAGCATATAAACCACATAAACACATAAACACCCACAAATAATTACATGACCATGGATATAAATCCTCACATGGATTTATCATCCATCAAATACACAAACCATCTCTGACCACCATACTTGGTTGGAGAGATGAATCTCCCTCTTACCTCTTGAAGATCTTCAAAAGCTCCTTGTTTTGCTTCTTTTTCCAAGTCCTTCACCACCAAGGGCTTCTCAAATACAAAACAAAACATATATTTATTAGTAAATCAAGCTTGAACAAGATAAACCATGGATCAAACATAGCTTAGAAACTTGAAAATCAAAAGAAAAGTGAAGATTAACAAACTTTACCAATAAAGCTTCAATCTTTAGCTTGAAGAACAAGGTTGAAGATGAATGATTTAGAGAAAGTCTCCAACATGAAAGTTGCTTCGAATATCATGTAGATTCAAGATCTATGGTTGGATAAAATTAAAAGAAATTGGATGGTGATTTTGGATGGATGACCGAATGGTTCCTCTTGAAGAACATGGTTGGAGTTTTTGATTTTTTGTGAAAGAAAGGCTTCTTAGACTTGGTTAAGATAAAGAATGAAGTGAAAACACTTAGTTTTCCTTCCACCAATTTCGTAGATCTCCATGGAAAAAACCCTAAAAATCATAAACAAATGTTACAATCAATAACAAGTAAAAGAATAGGTAAACCATGGTTCAAGCATGACTTAGAAAATCAAAACTAAAAGATTGGGTGAAGAAATATGAACTTTACCTTTTTTGATAAAAACTTGAAGCTTGGATTTGAAACTCAAGGTGAATGATTTTGTGAAAACTCATAACTAGAGATGTTCTTAGAATGAGATAAGGATTCAAGAAACTAGGTTGTATGAAATTTGAGTGATGGAAGGTATTCTTGGGTGTCATGGCCGAAACTTGCTTGGAGGAGAAGGAGAGAAAATTTTCTAAGAGTTTAGGCTTTTTGGAATGATCAAGAAGGATCAATAATGTGTAATAATGGTCATAGACTTTTTTGCTATGGCCTTAAGCTTCAAAAACTGTAACACCCTCCCTAGGGTATCACATGTCTGACTCCTAACTCAAAATCTGAAAATCAATTCGTAAAAGGTTTGAGTTATGAAAATATGGGTTTCAAAATCTCTTCTTTACTGTAACGTAAATTTACTGAAAATATTAGATAATATTGAAAATCATATTTTAACTATTCATTATGCAATATTGACACCAATTAATATTTCACAATTTAAAGAGAAATATAAAATTAACAGACACTTTTTTTTTAACAGTAGCAAACCCTATAACGGGTCCTACTTAATAGCACGGTACAACACTAACGAGAAACTTTAACATACTTATTCCTTTTTCTATCCATCTTGATGCATCATACATCTGTTCCTTTGTCAACACTGCACCCCTTCGAGTCCTGAATGTCCACTCCTCATTGTTGTCACCAATCTCAGAGTATCCATTGCCCATTATGTATAAGACAACTCGATCCTTCTAATATTTGATTTTAACAGTACAGACACAGCAAAACAACATAACAAAGAGGTGAGATCACCTACACCAATACCAACATGGCAGCACAGAGATAACACAAACAGCAATATCATACAGGGATATCATACCAGACTTCCAATAATATATTCAATATTAATCAACTATCATCATCCAATCATATATCAATCCAAGTATTCAAAACAGTTGTCATAGCCAATATTCCTCAATTAATATATCATATAGATATAAGTGTTCAGATTATGCATGTACACAAGACTCGATTTCCTACTCCATGGAGCTAAACTCAGGTCAGAGAAATGATCGAAAAGATCTGTCGGTACTATATGCCTCAGACCACGTGCCATAATCTTTATTTTGATTTTGCATATCTAGCATATACACGACAGTCTTTATCAGATCTTGAATAAGAATAGTGTCTCGGTCAGGATCATCGGTGTGTTGCATCGGTCTAACCTACGGGAAGAAGCGCGACCAACCACCCGTGTAAGCAACCCGCACCCCGATGCCCCCAAGGTCAACAAGTGACTTACACTACACATATCGTACCCACTCAAGAGGTGTGTTTCTCCTAGGCAATTAGCCATATCCAGTCCTCATCGGACCATTCCAATGCATGTATAATGCACTCAATACCAATCACAGGTATAATACCAATCACAGGTATATCTCATAATTTCTCAGATATAGTTTATACAATGCACTAATATATCAATGCAAGTCCAACCACAAGGGTCATTCTTTTCAAATTCGTTTGTTCAATTAAATCATATTCCTCAACGTATATATATAATTTTTTTCCAATGCATCTAAAATGCACCACGTCCCAATAACAGGCAAAACTCGCTGTTTTTCACAAATAGTGTATGGACACTGTTTTAACAGTAATCATCATGTTATTATGTTTTTATAGTCATAAAATACTTTTGTCGTGTTTTCACAATCGCGTAACACTTCTGTTACGTTTTCACAATTCCATAACACTTCTGTTGCATTTTCAAAATACCATAACACTTTTGTTACGTTTTTAAAATTCCAAAACATTTTTATTACGTTTTCACAATACCATAACACTACTGTTATGTTTACAAAATTTTGTAATATTTCTGTTACGTTTTCAAAATCTTTAACTCTTCTCACAGCACTTTTAAACCATGTACTAATTTTTCAACGTTTTTCTCAATCGCGTAAAAATATACGTTTCTCAAATCGCATAGTATTTTTCCACTGTTTCAAAATCGCGTAACTTAAAAATCATTCTTTTAAGTCGCGTAAATCATTTTCCATCATTCTCAAAATATTTAAAATACTTTCCAAATCACATAACGATTTTTCACCACTTTTCACAATCTCGCAAAAATAATTCATCACTTTGCAATTACGTAGTGATTTTTCAATAGTAGTTCAAATTACGTAAAAATATTTAAACGTAATTCAAATCGTGTAAAAATATTTTAATGTATTCCAAATCACGTAGAATTATTTTACTGTATTTCAAATCGTTTTAAGATACGTAAAATATTTTTCAACATTTTATAATCACGTAAAATATTCCTCAATATTCTAAACATTATTTTGGACTTAAATAAATCAATATCATTTTTCAACACATTTTTCAAATTGCGTAAAAAAAATATTTTACTGCATTTCAAATCGTTTTTAAGCTACGCAAATAATTTTTCACCACAATTTCATTACAGAAAATATTTCTTAACCTTCAAAAATTCTTTTTCAACTTTTCTCAAAATAATATGACTTTGTAATTCATTTTTCACATTTCCTTACTCAAGAAAATCTTTTTCCACATTTCTTTACTCAAGAAATCCTTTTCCAAAATATAATCCACAAAAATCACTTTTCCATTGATATAAATCAACATTTCAAAACTTAACATTTTCTAACGTATTTCAAAACTCAAAAATAAATTATATGTTAGTAAATTTTCAAAACACCATTATATTCTCTATTTTTTCCAAATCATTTCCAAAATCAGTCTTTTTCAAAATAAATTGAAATTCAAACGTTTTCAACCTCTCTTTGTTTTCCGTTACGAAAATTTCTATTCTCTCAGGTGATAAAACACTATGATTCCCTTTCCAAAATCCTTGTATTAAACCAAATTGTATTTCTACTTTGAAAATTACTTTATTTTATAAAACCAAGGCATTACAAACCTTCTAAAATGTGGACATGACTATTTAAACCATCAAATATTTTTTCTTCTAAATTGATATGGTTTTACCCAAACAAAACCATTAAAATTTTATTTTGAAAACCGTGTGATTCATGGTCATAAAAACCAAACCCATTTGTTCAAATTCATTTTTACTTTCTTTGCAAATTCTTTTTCACTTTCTTTGCAAATCCTTAAAATCAATGTTTGCCCGTTTCATTCAAAACTCATGTTTAGAAAAACACTTAGGAGCTTTTTACACAAAATAAATCAATAAAAATCCTACAAAATCATATTCTTGTTCTCTTGAAAAATATATCCTTTGTTTATTTTCCATACTCTTCAAATCAATCCAATTTTTATTCTTTCATGAAAATCTTAAGTTATAAACACCTATGTTGAGGTGTCTTGACCAATAATCCCATAGCCTTTAGAACCAAGAAAATTCATTTTTCTCCACTTCATAATTTTCATGAAACAAATCCATTTCCTTGTTCTTGAAAAATTTCAACATGAATCTCTAATTATGGGCATCAAAACCGTAGCCCTCTCCTTGGCCATTGAAGCCAAAAATTGGTTTCCATTCCATCATCAAATCATGGCATACACATACATACACATCATATATATATATATATCAAAAGCATGCCATATTATCATCATGCATAGTATAAGCATACCATTAAAATCATAAATTCATGCAAAGCATATTAAGCATAGGCAATTAATCAAAGCTCATAAACACCCACAAATTAATTACATGACCATGGATATGAATCCTCACATGGATTCAACATTTATCAAATATATAACCATCTCTCACCACCATGCTTGGTTGGTGAGATGGATCTCCCTCTTACCTCTTGAAGATCCTCGAAAACTCCTTGTTTTGTTTCTTTTTCCAAGTTCTTCACCACCAAGGGCTTCTCAAATACAAGACAAAATACATAAAAATTAGTATACTAAGCTTGATTAAGAGAAACCATGGATCAAACATGGTTTAGATCATGAAAAAGAAGAGAAGAAATGAAGTTTCCTTACACTTCACCATAAATACCCCATAACTTTGATCTTGAAGAAAGTCCATGAAGATGAATGATTTGGAGGAAATCTTCAACATAAAAGTTGCTTAGAACATCATGTAGATTCAAGATCTATGGTTGGATGAAATTAAAAGAGATTGGATGGTGGTTTTGGGTGTCTTGGCCGAACCATACTAGAGGGAGAAGGAGAGAAATTTTTTCTAAGAGTTTTGCTTAAAGGAAAGTTCAAGAATGATGAATAGAAAGACAATTATGATATAAAAAATAGAAACCAACAATTTTGGCCTCCTTTAGAGTGCATGACTGTAGCTATGCTTGGAGAAAAGGTGAAGAGAAAAGTTTGATGAAGACTTGGCTTTTTGGAGGAGACAAAGGTGAATTATAATCAATAATGACCAAAGGTGATCAATATGGTCTTCAAATGTTGCTTTAACTTCCAATGCACCACAAAAATTCCCCCCTCCAAGTAGTCTTCTAAGAATACAAACAAAACAATAAAGAAACATAATTGACTAAAGCATCAAATAATGGTCATAAAGTCTCCTTTAGCTCCAAATTCTTTACAAAAAAACCGTCCCCCCCTCCAAGCTTCTTCAAAATGTGACTAATTTCACAAATCACTATCTTAAGCATTTCTAACCATTGATTAATTCAATGGTTAGGATTAATGTAGGCTTTAGATCTAGCTTTAGGTAGAAGACTTAATATAGGCCATTGGATCTTTCTCCTTTAAATTCTAGCCCTAAGATGTGTCTCCAAAAATGAAGGGTCAAGATTACTCCTTCTTACCTTTAATCCAAGGGTCATAATTAGTCTTTGCTACTTTTTAAGACCAAATCTCCACCATTAATTAATTCTAAATCCAATGGTTATAAATGGTCATAGCCATTATATAAAACTTATCCTACACCATTGATTAAATTGACAGTTAATATTAAAGTCTTCAATATTGAACTTGTTTCCTATTGATCCATCAAAAATTATCACAATCACTAATATTGACTTAATAGTATAATTTCTATTTTTATTTGCTAAAACCCCACGAAAGAACATATTTACTGTATTTTTATCGCCCGATAAATAAATACAATACAAAACACAGTACAATAAAATTTCTAAAACTGTTTCCGGATTCAGGTTTAGTAAGATCCCCTGTCTCCGTCTAAATAATACAAATTTTTCTATGCGTAGAAAAAATTTTTACTTTGTGGGGCCCACCTGGGTCCACGTAAGGTCACTTGGGCCCACATAGGACCACCTGGGCCCACATACAGTCAAAAAAATTCGTAATCATCCACAAAAATCACAAATATTAAAAAATGTATGAAAATCAAGTCAGATTATTAAAAATAATTAACAGTCAAGAGAAATAAATATTTAAAGATTTTCTCCGGCCCGAAAATTATTATTTTCCTGACATAGAGTAAATCATTCAAAATGATCAAATACGCTGACGGAATAAACAAAATAATTTTACAGTGCACAGAAATTACTAAACAGTAAAATTTTGTTGACTATCAAAATTATTGTTTAAGAGATAGGAAATTCAAGGTGTTACAATACTCCCCCTCTAAAAGAAATTTCGTCCTCGAAATTTGACAAACATGATTTCACATCCTCATAATAAATATGAACATTATACTTTTATCTTTTCTTCCAGTTCCCATGTAGCTTCCTCTCTTACATCTTTCTATACTATTCTAACCAACAAAATCTTTTTGCCTGACGTTCAACTTCTCCTGATCAAATAGATATCTCAAACTCCTAGTTACTGAAGATATTGAATGTTACTCCAGAAAGAAAGTATCTTCATATCTCTGATACCAATACAGCGGCTACCAACCTTCATTCATGCCTAGAATAATTTTTCTCAAATGACTTCAATTTCCTAAAATCATACCCTACAACTCTTTTATTCTCCATAAGCACATATCTTAAGCTCCGATGTAATACATCACTATTCACCTCTAATGGTTCACTAGGATTAGATAAAACTAATACTAGAGAAGTACTTCAAACATATTTCAGTTCCTAAAAATTTTTCTTTTATGCATCAGTCTATACGAATGCTTAATCCTTTCTAATAAGCTGGGTGAGAAGTCCTATGATCCAAAAATTTTCCAGGATTTCCATTACTGTCTTTTTGACTTTCCCATTGAAAAACTGTTTTCAAACTTTGAAGGATCCACCACGCACACGCTGCGCCACTCCGATACTATGACATGGATATAAATAGGAATATCCTTTCTTGCAAAATATTCTTTCTTGCAAATGCAATATATGAAAGAACATTATAGAGGTTTAGGAAGAAAAGGTAGCGAAATGATCTGATATGTTACCAAACATATTCAAGAAGAATTTGATTTTGCCCGATTTTCAGGAATGAATTTTTTTTTTCTGAATTATTAACACCTTATTGAGACAATCTCATAGGATATGGTTGAAAAATAACCAATCCATTTTCAAAGATCACATCTGTTTATAAAACAGATCAAACTAACACAAAATTTTGAACGACAGATCAAACTAACACAAAGATTTGATCTATAACAATATTTGAATAACACAAGTAGCTCGATCGGCTAAGAATAGAAACAGAAATAAACAAATCAGAGGATTACGAATAACTTTAACATATAATTGATCTACTCAATCATATGCCATAAAGAATAGGTTACTTACAAAAATATTCAGTATGTTTATAGGATTAGCTCCAATGACACAATCTCCATTGTTTAAATCTTCCACTCCGAACACTTCCTACTACCTGAGATTTTACTAACAGAAAACTCTGTTTTCAAAGAGCATAATCTCTGGGAAAATGTGTCCAAACTTTTTGCAAATTATTTTCTTTAACGTACAATCCTTCGTTAAGTGCCCTTCTCCACATCACGTACTGCTTCTGGTTTCTCAATGGTCGTAAACACATTTTTCGTCGAAATCAATTACTTTCTCAATATCCCTAAGAAGAAATACCAGGTTCCAAAAATTACGAAATCTTATATTCCAAGACTGATTCTCTTTCATCAGATCCTGAACCTCAACTTCCAGTTTTTGCTGTTCAGCGATCCTCTGTTCGTGTAATCATCCTTCCACATTGTTCCCATTGCTGCAATTGCATTACTAGTAACATGTTCCGCTTCCACACACGTACATTTATCACGAGCCATCGTCTTTTCTTCAAAGGTGGACGAATCAAAATAAAATGGATCTAATATCCATTTTCAAACAACTTTGTTTCCTTTCGGAAATCAAAGCAGAGAACACAACACAAACAAAACAGACTTACCCATAAATCCCAAAAGACTCAAACCGTGCTCTGATACCAACTAATGTAACACCCTCCCTAGGGTATTACATGTCTGACTCCCAACTCAAAATCTGAAAATCAATTCGTAAAAGGTTTGAGTTATGAAAATATGGGTTTCAAAATCTCTTCTTTACTGAAACGTAAATTTACTGAAAATATTAGATAATATTGAAAATCATATTTCAACTATTCATTATGCAATATTGACAACCAATTAATATTTCACAATTTAAAGAGAAATATAAAATTAACAGACTCTTTTTTTTTTAACAGTAGCAAACCCTATAACGGGTCCTACTTAATAGCACGGTACAACACTAACGAGAAACTTTAACATACTTATTCCTTTTTCTGTCCATCTTGATGCATCATACATCTATTCCTTTGTCAACACTGCACCCCTTCGAGTCCTGAATGTTCACTCCTTATTGTTGTCACTAATCTCAGAGTATACATTGCCCGTTATGTCTAAGACAACTCGATCCTTCTATTATTTGATTTTAACAGTACAGACATAGCAAAATAACATAACAAAGAGGTGAGATCACCTATACCAATACCAACATGGCAGCACAGAGATAACACAAACAGCAATATCATACAGGGATATCATACCAGACTTCCAATAATATATTCAATATTAATCAACTATCATCATCCAATCATATATCAATCCAAGTATTCAAAATAGTTGTCATAGCCAATATTCCTCAATTAATATATCATACAGATATAAGTGTTCAGATTATGCATGTACACAAGACTCGATTTCCTACTCCATGGAGCTAAACTCAGGTCGGAGAAATGATCGAAAAGATCTGTCGGTACCACATGCCTCAGACCACGTGCTATAATCTTCATTTTGATTTTGCACATCTAGCATATACATGACAGTCTTTATCAGATCTTGAATAAGAATAGTGTCTCGGTCAGGATCATCGGTGTATTGCATCGGTCTAACCTACGAGAAGAAGCGTGACCAACCACCCGTGTAAGCAACCTGCACCCCGATGCCCCCAAGGTCAACAAGTGACTTACACTACGCATATCGCACCCACTCAAGAGATGTGTTTCTCCTAGGCAATCAGCTATATCCAGTCCTCATCGGACCATTCCAACGCATGTATAATGCACCAAATATCAATCACAGGTATAATACCAATCACAGGTGTATCTCATAATTTCTCAGATATAGTTTATACAATGCACTAATATATCAGTGCAAGTCCAACCACAAGGGTCATTTTTTCAAATTCGTTTGTTCAATTAAATCATATGCCTCAACGTATATATTTTTTTTCCCACGCATCTAAAATGCACCACGTGCCAATAACAGGCAAAACTCAATGTTTTTCACAAACAGTGTATGGACACTGTTTTAACAGTAATCATCATGTTGTTATGTTTTTATAGTCATAAAACACTTTTGTCGTGTTTTCACAATCGCGTAACATTTCTGTTACGTTTTCACAATTCCACAACACTTCTGTTGCATTTTCAAAATACCATAACACTTTTGTTACGTTTTTAAAATTCCAAAATATTTTTATTACGTTTTCACAATACCATAACACTACTGTTATGTTTACAAAATTTTGTAACATTTTTGTTAAGTTTTCAAAATGCTGCAACTCTTCTGTTGCACTTTTAAACCACGTACTAATTTTTCAATGTTTTTCTCAATCGCGTAAAAATATACATTTCTCAAATCGCATAGTATTTTTTCACTGTTTTAAAATCGCGTAACTTAAAAATTATTCTTTTAAGTCGCGTAAATCATTTTTCATCATTCTCAAAATATTTAAAATACTTTCCAAATCCCATAACGATTTTTCACCACTTTTCACAATCACGTAAAAATAATTCATCACTTTTCAATTGCGTAGTGATTTTTCAATAGTAGTTCAAATTACATAAAAATATTTAAACGTAATTTAAATCATGTAGAAATATTTTAACGTATTCCAAATCGCGTAGAATTATTTCACTATATTTCAAATCGTTTTAAGATACATAAAATATTTTTTAACATTTTACAATCACGTAAAATATTCCTCAATATTCCAAACATTATTTTGGACTTAAATAAATCAATATCATTTTTCAACACATTTTTCAAATTGCGTAAAAAAAATATTTTACTGCATTTCAAATCGTTTTTAAGCTACGCAAATAATTTTTCACCACAATTTCATTACAGAAAATATTTCTTAACCTTCAAAAATTCTTTTTCAACTTTTCTCAAAATAATATGACTTTGTATTTCATTTTTCACATTTCCTTACTCAAGAAAATATTTTTCCACATTTCTTTACTCAAGAAATTCTTTTCCAAAATATAATCCACAAAAATCACTTTTTCATTGATATAAATCAACGTTTCAAAACTTAATATTTTTAACGTATTTCAAAACTCGAAAATAAATTATACATTAGTAAATTTTCGAAACACCATTATATTCTATATTTTTCCTAAATCATTTCCAAAATCAGTCTTTTTCAAAATAAATTGAAATTCAAACGTTTTCAACCTCTCTTTGTTTTCCATTATGAAAATTTCTATTCTTTCAAAAGATAAAACACTCTTATTCCCTTTCCAAAATCCTTGTATTAAACCAAACTATATTTCTACTTTGAAAATTACTTTATTTTATAAAACCAAGGTATTACAAACCTTCTAAAACGTGGACATGACTATTGAAACCATCAAATATTTTTCCTTCTAAATTGATATGGTTTTACACAAACAAAACCATTAAAATTTTGTTTTCAAAACCGTGTGATTCATGGTCATAAAAACCAAACCCATTTGTTCAAATTCATTTTTACTTTCTTTGCAAATTCTTTTTCACTTTCTTTGCAAATCCTTAAAATCAACGTTTGCCCGTTTCATTCAAAACTCATGTTTAGAAAAACACGTAGGATCTTTTTACACAAAATAAATCAATAAAAATCCTTCAAACCATATTCTTGTTCTTTTGAAAAACATATCCTTTGTTTATTTTCCATACTCTTCAAATCAATCCAATTTTTAATCTTTCATGAAAATCTTAAGTTATAAACACCTATGTTGAGGTGTCTTGACCGAAAATCCCATAGCCTTTAGAACCAAGAAAATTCATTTTTCTCTACTTCATAATTTTCATTAAACAAATCAATTTCCTTGTTCTTGAAAAATTTCAACATGAATCTCTAATTATGGGCATCAAAACCGTAGCCCTCTCCTTGGCCATTGAAGCCAAAAATTGGTTTCCTTTCCATCATCAAATCATGGCATACACATACATACACATCATATATATATATATATATATATATATATATATATATATATATATATAAAGCGTGCCATATTATCATCATGCATAGTATAAGCATACCATTAAAATCATAAATTCATGCAAAGCATATTAAGCATAGGCAATTAATCAAAGCTCATAAACACCCACAAATTAATTACATGATCATGGATATGAATCCTCACATGGATTCAACATCCATCAAATATATAACCATCTCTCACCACCATGCTTGGTTGGTGAGATGGATCTCCCTCTTACCTCTTGAAGATCCTCAAAAACTCCTTGTTTTGCTTCTTTTTCCAAGTTCTTCACCACCAAGGGCTTCTCAAATACAAGACAAAATACATAAAAATTAGTATACTAAGCTTGATTAAGAGAAACCATGGATCAAACATGGTTTAGATCATGAAAAAGAAGAGAAGAAATGAAGTTTCCTTACACTTCACCATAAATACCTCATAACTTTGATCTTGAAGAAAGTCCATGAAGATGAATGATTTGGAGGAAATCTTCAACATAAAAGTTGCTTAGAACATCATGTAGATTCAAGATCTATGGTTGGATGAAATTAAAAGAGATTGGATGGTGGTTTTGGGTGTCTTGGCCGAACCATACTAGAAGGAGAAGGAGAGAAATTTTTTCTAAGAGTTTTGCTTGAAGGAAAGTTCAAGAATGATGAATAGAAAGACAATTATGATATAAAAAATAGAAACCAACAATTTTGGCCTCCTTTAGAGTGCATGACTGTAGCTATGCTTGGAGAAAAGGTGAAGAGAAAAGTTTGATGAAGACTTGGCTTTTTGGAGGAGACAAAGGTGAATTATAATCAATAATGACCAAAGGTGATCAATATGGTCTTCAAATGTTGCTTTAACTTCCAATGCACCACAAAAATTCCCCCCTCCAAGTAGTCTTCTAAGAATGCAAACAAAACAATAAAGAAACATAATTGACTAAAGCATCAAATAATGGTCATAAAGTCTCCTTTAGCTCCAAATTCATTACAAAAAAACCGTCTCCCCCTCCAAGCTTCTTCAAAATGTGACTAATTTCACAAGTCACTATCTTAAGCATTTCTAACCATTGATTAATTCAATAGTTAGGATTAATATAGGCTTTAGATCTAGCTTTAGGTAGAAGACTTAATATAGGTCATTGGATCTTTCTCCTTTAAATTCTAGCCCTTAGATGTGTCTCCAAAAATGAAGGGTCAAGATTACTCCTTCTTACTTTTAATCCAAGGGTCATAATTAGTCTTTGCTACTTTTTAAGACCAAATCTCCACCATTAATTAATTCTAAATCCAATGGTTATAAATGATCATAGCCATTATATAAAACTTATCTTACACCGTTGATTAAATCGACGGTTAATATTAAAGTCTTCAATATTGAACTTGTTTCCTATTGATCCATCAAAAATTGTCACAATCACTAATATTGACTTAATAGTATAATTTCTATTTTTATTTGCTAAAACTCCACGAAAGAATATATTTACTGTATTTTTATCGCCCGATAAATAAATACAGTACAAAACACAGTACAATAAAATTTCTAAAATTGTTTCCAGATTCAGGTTTAGTAAGATCCCCTGTCTCCGTCTAAATAATACAAATTTTTCTATGCGTAGAAAAATTTTTACTTTGTGGGACTCACCTGGGCCCTCGTAAGGTCACTTGGGCCCACATAGGACCACTTGGGCCCACATACAGTCAAAAAAATTCATAATCATCCACAAAAATCACAAATATTAAAAAACGTATGAAAATCAAGTCAGATTATTAAAAATAATTAACAGTCAAGAGAAATAAATATTTAAAAATTTTCTCCGGCCCGAAAATTATTATTTTCCTGATACGGAGTAAATCACTCAAAACGATCAAATACACTGACAGAATAAACAAAATAATTTTACAGTGCACAGAAATTACTAAACAGTAAAATTTTGTTAACTATCAAAATTATTGTTTAAGAGATAGGAAATTCAGAGTGTTACAATACTCCCCCTCTAAAAAGAAATTTCGTCCTCGAAATTTGACAAACATGATTTCACATCCTCATAATAAATATGAACATTATACTTTTATCTTTTCTCCCATGTAGCTTCCTCTCTTACATCTTTCTATACTATTCTAACCAACAAAATCTTTTTGCCTGACGTTCAACTTCTCCTGATCAAATAGATATCTCAAACTCCTAGTTACTGAAGATATTGAATGTTACTCCAGAAAGAAAGTATCTTCATATCTCTGATACCAATACAGCGGCTACCAACCTTCATTCATGCCTAGAATAATTTTTCTCAAATGACTTCAATTTCCTAAAATCATACCCTACAACTCTTCTATTCTGCATAAGCACATGTCTTAAGCTCCGATGTAATACATCACTATTCACCTCTAATAGTTCACTAGGATTAGATAAAACTAATACTAGAGAAGTACTTCAAACATATTTCAATTCCTAAAAATTTTTCTTATATGCATCAGTCTATACGAACGCTTAATCCTTTCTGATAAGCTGGGTGAGAAGTCCTTGTGTTTGCTACGCAACAATGAAGATGTATTTTGATGATAACAAACATGAGGATGATGAGAAGACCAAGTCCAAGTGTTTAAAGATTAGCTTTAGGACTTAGGATCTATCATGTATGGAGCTGTTAATTAAATATCTCAAATGAGTAAAGATAACCTAAACTGAAGTTTTTAAAAGATCAAATGTTTTAAAGGTTAAAAACAAGCATTTCGAAGCTTTTTGGAAAGGATTTTGAACTGTTTTTAACTGAGGTATTCGAATACCTCAATTTGGTATTCGAATAACCTGATTCAGAATCGATATTTGCTTCTTGTGCCAAAACAGAGCATTCAAATACCCCATATGGTATTCGAATAACTTAGTTTCAGAATGAACCTTTTTAAATGAGGCATTCGAATACCCCATATGGTATTCGAATACCCTGTTTTCGAAACATGCCTTGTTTTAATGAGGTATTTGAATACCCTTGACTGGTATTCGAATAACCCTAACTTAATCAGTTTTCTGAAAGAGTTTTTGACAGAGGTATTCGAATACCTCCTTCAGGCATTCGAATACCCCACGAGAATCAGAGTTAAGTTTTTAAATTCCATACGAGAATCAGGAAGTTTTAAACGTTATTAATTGCTTCCAACGGCCATTTTCTTCTACGAACTCTATAAATAGAGGCCTGGGACTTCTCTGAAAATCCCCTGAACATTGTGATCAATTTTTGCTTGCTTGAAAACGTGCTCTGCTTTATTCTCTTTTTTCTCGAACTTATAATTGTTTAACTCTTGAGATATTTGAGAAACAAATTTCTTTAGCACTTCAATTTGTATTTATCTACTCTTAGTGAGAGTTTCATTTCATCTCTTTATCTCTTTCTCGTATATTGAGGGTGAGGTATCCCTAAGGATTGTATAAGGGTGAGGTATCCCTTTTGTTTGATTGAGGCTTGAGCACAAGGGTAGAGTTTCCCGTGTGTGAAAAGTGCTCCGTATTGTAAAGGTTGCAAGCACCTGTTGTTTAAGCTTGTCTTGAATAGTGAAAAATCTCAAACCGTGTTTCGGGGACTGACGTAGGCCACAAGTGGTTGGTGGTCGAACCAGGGATAAATACTTGTGCTGTTTTCCTTCTCTTATTCTCTTTATTTTTATGCACTTTATTTATTGATTCCTGCAATTTATTTATTAATTGTTCTTCCTTTTTCTCATCTCTTCCACGTTCTTTAATATTTATATTGAGCAAAGTTTATTTGTTTAAAGCTTTTGCAAAAGTTTTTGTTACTTAATTCACCCCCTCTTGAGTCTTGGAAGCCACTTGGTAACAAGTGGTATCAGAGCTAGACTCTTGTATAAAGAGCTTAGCCGCTTCAAGAGAACATGGCTTCCTTAAATGGTTTTTCGTAGGATCTTCCATAAACCGACCACCCTTTTTCAATGGGGATGGTTACGCATATTGGAAGGAAAGAATGAAAATCTTCATCGAAGCTATTGATCTAGATGTGTGGGATGTTGTCGAAAACGGCGCATTTATACCTACACGCGTTGTCGATGGTGTAAAAATCGAGACACCTAGAAGTGATTGGTCTGATGAGGATAAAAGAAAAGTCCAATATAATTTAAAAGCCAAAAACATCATTACCACTGCTTTGGGGTATGATGAGTTTTTTAGAATTTCTAATTGCAAAACCGCTAAAGAAATGTGGGACACTTTACAAGTTACCCATGAGGGTACTAGTGAAGTTAAGAGGTTGAGAATCAATTCTCTAACTCGCGAATATGAACTGTTTAGAATGAACTAAGGAGAAAGCATTCAAGAAATGCAAAAGAGGTTCACCCACATTGTTAATCATCTTGCATCTTTAGGAAAAAGTTTTACTAACGAAGATTTGATTAATAAAGTGTTAAGATGTTTAAGCAGGATTTGGCAGCCCAAGGTGACAGCAATTTCAGAATCAAGGGACTTGACAACCATGTCATTAGCTACCCTTTTTGGAAAACTTCATGAGCATGAACTAGAATTGAGCAGATTAAGTCAAAGCGAAGAAAACGATAAAAAGAAAAAGGGGATAGCGCTCAAAGCAACTTCCTCAACAATTGACAATGATGATGAAGAAGATGAAGAAAGCTCAGAAAACATTAAGGTAAACGAAGAAAATCTTAGTCATTAGTTAAAAAATTTGGTAAATTTCTCAAGAAAAAGGGAATGCAAAGAAGACCTCCCTTCCCTCCGAAGAAGACTCATTACAAAGGCGAAGGAGCTTCATCAACTCCTACTTGCTATGAATGTGGCAAGCCTGGTCACATGAAAATGGAATGCCCAGTTTACCAAAAGAAGAAAGAGAGACTTGAGAAGAAGCCCTTCAAAGAAAGAAAAGGAAGAAAAGCCTATATAGCATGGGATGAAAACGACATGGATTCAACTGACAGCTCAGATAGCGAAGAAGCTCAACTTTGTCTCATGCCCAAAGGAGAAGAAGAAGAAAGTGAAAATGAGGTAAGTTCTAACTCTACTTTACTACCTTCTTATGATGAGTTACAAAATGCCTTTGAAGAACTGCATGATGAATCTTTAAAACTCACAAAACAAATTTCTTCCTCTAAGAAAAAAATCTGTTCTTTAGAAAATAAAATTCTTATTTTAAATAAAGAGATTGAAGAATTAAAAATTGAAAATGAAACCTTGGGAATTATTGATGCATGCTCATCTCATCCCTCACATGCTTCTACTTCATATTCTTGTTCTTCATGTCATACACTTGAGAAAGAAATTGAAGACTTAAAGAACACCCTTGCCAAATTCACTTCTGGGAGAGATAATCTAAATATTATATTAGAGAAACAAATGGTTGTTTTTGAAAAAGCTAGAATTGGTTATAACCCGAAAAATCAACATAAATCTTATAAAAAAAATTTCGTTTATTCAAGTACTTCCAGCAGTCCATTTATTAAATGTTTTTACTGTGGAAAGAAAGGTCATAGTGCTTCAACATGCAATGCTAGAAAGAATGTTAACACAAAAATTGGGACAAAAATGGTTTGGGTTCCAAAGGGTACATTGCCTAAAACTGACACTCAAGGACCCAAGAAAATTTGGGTACCAAAGGTTAAAAATTAAAATTGTGTTGTAGGTGTGCTTGAAAGCCAGGAGCTCAAATTGGTATCTCGATAGCAGCTGTTCCAAGCACATGACTGGAGACGACTCAAAATTCACCATGTTTATTCCCAAGAATCATGGACATGTTACTTATGGAGACAACAACAAGGGAAAAATTCTTGGAATCGGAAAAGTTGGCAAGAATCCAAATTCCTCTATTGAAAATGTGTTGCTTGTTGAAGGCTTAAAACATAACCTTCTTAGTATTAGCCAATTATGTGACAAAGGAAATAAGGTAATTTTTTATTCAAATTGTTGCATAATTGAAGATAAAAATGATAAACATGTTAAATTCATTGGTCATAGAATAAATAACATTTATATGATTAGTCTTGATGATATATCTTCAAATGATGCGAAATGCCTTTTAAGTAAGAATGATGATTCATGGTTATGACATAGGAGAATTGCACACATTCACATGGATCACCTAAGGAAGTTGGTCTCTAAAGAGCTAGTAATTGGACTACCAAAGCTTAATTTTGTTAAAGATAAATTATGTGATGCATGTCAAAAGGGTAAACAAATAAAGGTCTCTTTTAAATCAAAAAATATAGTTTCAACTACTAGACCTTTACAACTTTTGCACATGGATTTATTTGGACCCTCTAGAACTATGAGCTTTGGTGGGAATTACTATGCTTTAGTGATTGTGGATGATTTTTCTAGGTTTACATGGACTTTATTTCTTGCAAATAAAAATGATGCATTTCTAGCATTTAAAAGACTTGCCAAAGTTATTCAAAACGAAAAAGGTTTTCAAATTTCTTCTATAAGAAGTGATCATGGTGGCGAATTTGAAAACAATGTTTTTGAAAATTATTGTGATGAACATGGCATTAATCATAATTTCTCTGCCCCTAGAACTCCACAACAAAATGGAGTTGTAGAAAGGAAAAATTGTTCTTTAGAAGAAATGGCGAGAACTATGCTTAATGAGGCTGCTCTTCCTAAGTATTTTTGGGCGGATGCTGTAAATACAGCTTGTTATGTTATGAACAGGGCCCTTATAAGGCCTATTTTAAAGAAAACCCCATATGAATTATACAAGGGAAGAAAGCCAAATGTCGCACATTTTCATGTTTTTGGATGCAAATGTTTTGTTTTAAATAATGGAAAAGATAACTTAGGCAAGTTTGATGCTAAGTCTGATGAAGGTATATTTCTTGGTTATTCAAATCATAGTAAGGCTTTTCGTATATATAATAAAAGAACTATGACTATTGAAGAATCTATACATGTTGCATTTGATGAAACTGACCCAAATGGATCGAGAAAGGATCTTGTTATTGATGATGTTGCAGAAGCCTTAGCGGAAACACATTTGGATAGCAAGGAAAAAGAAATCAAGGAGCAAGAAGATAAACAAAGACAAGAGGATTCACAAGCTTTGGAACTTCCCAAAGAATGGCGTACCTCAAAATATCATCCGCTTGATCAAGTAATAGGTGATGTATCCAAAGGTGTAAGTACTCGAAACTCCATTAGAAATGCATATAACCACTTAGCTTTTGTTTCTCAAATCGAACCTAAAGACATCAATGAGGCCTTTAATGATGAACATTGGTTTCTAGCTATGCAAGAAGAATTAAATCAATTTGAACGAAACCAAGTTTGGGAACTAGTTCCTAGGCCTAATAATCATCCTATTATCTACTAAATGGGTGTTTAGAAACAAACTTGATGAAGCTGGCATAATAACAAGAAATAAAGCTAGACTTGTAGCAAAAGGTTATAATCAAGAAGAAGGTATAGACTATGAAGAAACCTATGCACCTGTAGCTAGATTAGAAGCTATTAGGATGTTACTTGCTTTTGCTTGCATCATGGATTTTAAATTATATCAAATGGATGTTAAAAGTGCTTTTTTAAATGGCTTTATTCAAGAGGAAGTATATGTTGACCAACCTCCAGGTTTTGAAAATTATGATCTACCTAACCATGTTTTCCAAATTGAAAAAGGCTTTGTATGGCTTAAAACAAGCTCCACGAGCTTGGTATGAAAGGTTAAGTAAGTTCCTTTTAGAACACGATTTTACAAGAGGTAAGGTTGACACAACTCTTTTTATTAAAAATAAAAACCATGATATACTCCTTGTACAAGTATATGTAGACGATATCATATTTGGTGCTACTAATGAAAATCTGTGCAAGGAATTTGCCAAAATCATGCAAAGCGAATTCGAAATGTCCATGATGGGAGAACTTAATTTCTTCCTTGGACTTCAAATCAAACAAACAAGAAGTGGAACGTTCATTAGCCAAACAAAGTATTGCAAAGAACTTCTCAAGAGGTTTGGAATGGACAACTCAAAGCATATGGCTACACCAATGAGTACTTCGTGTTACTTGGATAAAGACGAAGCAGGTAATTCTGTAGAAACTACTAAATATCGAGGTATGATTGGATCTCTTCTCTATCTCACTGCTAGTAGGCCTGATATAATGTTTAGCGTATGCATGTGTGCTAGATATCAAGCTAATCCTAAAGAGTCGCATTTAAGTGCTGTAAAACGAATTATGAAATATCTAGGTGGCACTACACAAGTGGGTTTGTGGTACCCCAAAGGTACCACTTGTAGTCTTATTGGTTATTCTGACTCCGATTTTGCTGGATGCAAATTGGATCGGAAAAGCACTAGTGGAACATGTCACCTGCTTGGCAATTCTTTAGTTTCTTGGCATAGCAAGAAACAAAATAGCGTGGCTTTATCCACCGCTGAGGCTGAATATGTGGCGTAAATTTAAGTTGTTGTGCTCAAATTTTATGGATGAAGCAACAACTTCTAGACTTTGGTCTTCAGCTTAATCACATCCCTATAAGATGTGATAATACTAGTGCAATCAATCTGACAAAGAATCCCATTATGCACTCTAGGACTAAGCACATTGAGATAAGGCACCATTTTATACGAGATCATGTTCAAAAAGGTGATTGTGTGTTAGAATTTGTTGAAACCAATAATCAACTTGCTGATATTTTCACAAAACCTTTACCTAAAGATTCGTTCTTTCATTTAAGAAGAGAACTTGGCATTTTGGATCAATCGTGTGTTTAATCTGTTAAATTTACTGCTTACTTATTGATTTATTAATCTTAAATTGTTACTGACTTGAGCGTTGGAGATATCCTTAATTTTGTTTTGCAGGTACTCGTTCAAACTGGGTAAGCTTTAATCTTCAAAATTGCATTCTGGACGTAATATTTTATGTTTTTCTATCTAAGTTATTCGAATACCTTCATCTGGTATTCGAATACCATCATTTCCTCGCATGCTTTCATGGTTTATTAACCAGGTGTATTCGAATACCTTAGTGGTTATTCGAATAACCTGAAGCCTCTTGCTATCAGGCTTTTGTTTCTGTCTCTGAAGTATTCGAATACCCTAAGCAAAAGATTCGAATACCTGCTTATCTGGGCCAATTCATTTTGGACAGTCTATTCGAATACCTACAGCAGTATTCGAATACCTTCTTTCAAGATAGCCCTGACCTTTGCGTTTCCAAACAGCCGTATTCGAATACCAATTGAGGCATTCGAATACCTTGGGTCTGAGTTTTATATAAACTCCTTCGCACACCCGTTCACTCATCTCTCTCCCTCATTTCTTCTCTCCCGTTCTTTCATCTCCTCCTATTCGAATACCCTCTCCTACGTCTCACCCAACCATTACTCCCTCTCTTTTCAAACACATTCCTCTCATCTTCAACCTTCATCCATGGCTTCCTCCTCCAAGCGTGCTCGCACAAAAACCGCGCCTTGCAATAACTCATTGGATCTGCGAAGGCTCTCCTCTCACCCAGAAACCCTTGGACGCTTCATTTCTCATTTCAGAGAATGAAACCTTGTGCAGCCCAAGTATCTGGACTTGGCATTCTTTGAAAAAGAATGTGGTTTTGATTTCCTACACCAGCTGGACATCCAGGGCGTGCTTCGTTTTTGCTCCTATAAGGCGGTCCTCTACCCCGATCTGGTCAAAATGTTCTACTGCAACTTGAGGATTGAAGGACTGGAACTTCACTCTGACGTCTGTGATCAGCACATTGTGATCACTCCTCAGGACTGGGTTCGCTTCTTCGGATTAGAATCTGCTGGCCGTAACAATGAAGACTGTGAAGAGTTTGTCCAGCGGTTCGACAAGATTCGAGCCATTGAAGATGTTCTTCGACTGGTTGGCATTACCTCCGACTCAAAAGGGAGTCAAAGGGGCATGATGAAGAGCCGGACAAGCTCTTACATTATGCTTATGCCCACATCTTAGCTCCTAGAGGTGGGAACTACGCCTACCTGAGTAAAGATGATGTGTTTATGCTGTGGATCCTGAAGAAAGGATACCGGATCAACTGGCCAGTATTCATTATGAAGCATATGATGACAGCTAAGGGAAAAGAACGCTCAGAGCTACCTTATGGGGTGATCATCACTGCCTTCCTAGGCAAGTATCTGCAGATTGTGGAGACTGAGTGAAAAACTCAGCTGACCCATCACAATGTGTTTGGCTCTTATACGCTGAACCGAATGAAGATGATAAAGACTGATGAAGGCTGGGTATTCCCAGTTGAAGTTGACGATGATGAGGACGACCCGGTGATCCCGCCGCCGCCCTACTGCTTGCTGCCGCCGCTCCGCAGCCCCCGCCGCCTCGACATTGCTGGCCCTGCTCCTGCTGCTGGTTCAGTTACTCTGGATCAAGTCATGGCCACTTTACAGGCCAACCGTGCTTACATGGAGGATAACTGAGCTTATTTGGAACACACCTTCTCTGTTCTGTTTGACAGACTTGATGGTGTTGAGCGTGAGCAAGCTGCTTTGCGTGCTTTGCTGTCTTCATGGGGTTCTGATTCCCCTCCTCCTCCGCCAGATGCCTATTTCTAGGCTTTGTTCTTGTTTGGATGCCTTTTTGTATTAGTTGTTTACTCTTTTATTATATTATGTATATTGGCTAAATTATTAATACAATCAGTTTCTCTTTATGCTTATTGCCTCCTTTATGCATTATATTTTGTTGTATCTTTTTTATTATGCCAAAGGGGGAGAAAAATATAACTATGAGAAAAGACAGGTTTAAAATAACTATTATTGGATTCCAACATTAAGGGGGAGCTACGCCACGCACATATTAGATATAAATGTAAGCCTCTTACTTTGTGAATTCCAATTATTTCTGTACTGATGCTTTTCTCTATGATAGTTTGTCATCATCAAAAAGGGGGAGAATGTGTTTGCTACGCAACAATGAAGATGTATTTTGATGATAACAAACATGAGGATGATGAGAAGACCAAGTCCAAGTGTTTAAAGATTAGCTTTAGGACTTAGGATCTATCATGTATGGAGCTGTTAATTAAATATCTCAAATGAGTAAAGATAACCTAAACTGAAGTTTTTAAAAGATCAAATGTTTTAAAGGTTAAAAACAAGCATTTCGAAGCTTTTTGGAAAGTATTTTGAACTGTTTTTAACTGAGGTATTCGAATATCTCAATTTGGTATTCGAATAACCTGATTCGTAATTGATATTTGCTGCTGTGCCAAAACAGAGGCATTCGAATACCCCATATGGTATTCGAATAACTTAGTTTCAGAATGAACCTTTTTAAATGAGGCATTCGAATACCCCATATGGTATTCGAATACCCTGTTTTCGAAACATGCCTTATTTAATGAGGTATTCGAATACCCTTGACTGGTATTCGAATAACCCCAACTTAATCAGTTTTCTGAAAGAGTTTTTGACAGAGGTATTCGAATACCTCCTTCAGGCATTCGAATACCCCACGAGAATCAGAGTTAAGTTTTTAAATTCCATACGAGAATCAGGAAGTTTTAAACATTATTAATTGCTTCCAACGGCCATTTTCTTCTACGAACTCTATAAATAGAGGCCTGGGACTTCTCTGAAAATCCCCTGAACATTGTGATCAATTTTTGCTTGCTTGAAAACGTGCTCTACTTTATTCTCTCTTTTTTCTGAACTTATAATTGTTTAACTCTTGAGATATTTGAGAAACAGCTCTTTAGCACTTCAATTTGTATTTATCTACTCTTAGTGAGAGTTTCATTTCATCTCTTTATCTGTTTCTGTATATTGAGGGTGAGGTATCCCTAAGGATTGTATAAGGGTGAGGTATCCCTTTTGTTTGATTGAGGCTTGAGCACAAGGGTAGAGTTTCCCTGTGTGTGAAAAGTGCTCCGTATTGTAAAGGTTGCAAGCACCTGTTGTTTAAGCTTGTCTTGAATAGTGAAAAATCTCAAACTGTGTTTCGGGGACTGGACGTAGGCCACAAGTGGTTGGTGGTCGAACCAGGATAAATACTGTGCCTGTTTTCCTTCTCTTATTCTCTTTATTTTTATGCACTTTATTTATTGATTCCTGCAATTTATTTATTAATTGTTCTTCCTTTTTCTCATCTCTTCCACGTTCTTTAATATTTATATTGAGCAAAGTTTATTTGTTTAAAGCTTTTGCAAAAGTTTTTGTTACTCAATTCACCCCCCCTCTTGAGTACTGGAAGCCACTTGGTAACAGTCCTATGATCCAAAAATTTTCCAGGATTTCTATTACTGTCTTTTTGACTTTCCCATTGAAAAATTGTTTTCAAACTTTGAAGGATCCACCACACACACGTTGCGCCACTCCGATACTATGACATGGATATAAATAGGAATATCCTTTCTTGCAAAATATTCTTTCTTGCAAATGCAATATATGAAAGAACATTATAGAGGTTTAGGAAGAAAAGGTAGCGAAATGATCTGATATGTTACCAAACATATTCAAGAAGAATTTGATTTTGCCTGATTTTCAGGAATGAATTTTTTTTTCTGAATTATTAACACCTTATTGAGACAATCTCATAGGATATGGTTGAAAAATAACCAATCCATTTTCAAAGATCACATCTGTTTATAAAACAGATCAAACTAACACAAAATTTTGAACGATAGATCAAACTAACACAAAGATTTGATCTATAACAATATTTGAATAACACAAGTAGCTCGATCGGCTAAGAATAGAAACAGAAATAAACAAATCAGAGGATTACGAATAACTTTAACATATAATTGATCTACTCAATCATATGCCATAAAGAATAGGTTACTTACAAAAATATTCAGTATGTTTATAGTATTAGCTCCAATGACACAATCTCCATTGTTTAAATCTTCCGCTCCGAACACTTCCTACTACCTGAGATTTTACTAACAGAAAACTCTATTTTCAAAGAGCATAATCTCTGGGAAAATGTGTCCAAACTTTCTGCAAATTATTTTATTTAACGTACAATCCTTCGTTAAGTGCCCCTCTCCACATCACGTACTGCTTCTGGTTTCTCAATGGTCGTAAATACATTTTCCTTCGAAATCAATTACTTTCTCAATATCCCTAAGAAGAAATACCAGGTTCCAAAAATTACGAAATCTTATATTCCAAGACTAATTCTCTTTCATCAGATCCTGAACCTCAACTTCCAGTTTTCGCTGTTCAGCGATCCTCTGTTCGTGCAATCATCCTTCCATATTGTTCCCGTTGCTGCAACTGCATTACTAGTAACATGTTCCGCTTCCACACACGTACATTTATCACGAGCCATCGTCTTTTCTTCAAAGGTGGACGAATCAAAATAAAATGGATCTAATATCCATTTTCAAACAATTTTGTTTCCTTTCGGAAATCAAAGCAGAGAACACAACACAAACAAAATAGACTCACCCACAAACCCCAAAAGACTCAAACCGTGCTCTGATACCAACTAATGTAACACCCTCCCTAGGGTATCACATATCTGACTCCCAACTCAAAATCTGAAAATCAATTCGTAAAAGGTTTTAGTTATGAAAATATGGGTTTCAAAATCTCTTCTTTACTGAAACGTAAATTTACTGAAAATATTAGATAATATTGAAAATCATATTTCAACTATTCATTATGCAATATTGACACCAATTAATATTTCACAATTTAAAGAGAAATATAAAATTAATAGACTCTTTTTTTTTAACAGTAGCAAACCCTATAACGGGTCCTACTTAATAGCACGGTACAATACTAACGAGAACCTTTAACATACTTATTCCTTTTTCTGTCCATCTTGATGCATCATACATCTGTTCCTTTGTCAACACTGCACCCCTTCGAGTCCTGAATGTTCACTCCTTATTGTTGTCACTAATCTCAGAGTATACATTGCCCGTTATGTCTAAGACAACTCGATCCTTCTATTATTTGATTTTAACAGAACAGACACAGTAAAACAACATAACAAAGATGTGAGATCACCTACACCAATACCAACATGGCAGCACAGAGATAACATAAACAGCAATATCATACAGGGATATCATACCAGACTTCTAATAATATATTCAATATTAATCAACTATCATCATCCAATCATATATCAATCCAAGTATTCAAAATAGTTGTCATAGCCAATATTCCTCAATTAATATATCATACAGATATAAGTGTTCAGATTATGCATGTACACAAGACTCGATTTCCCACTCCATGGAGCTAAACTCAGGTCGGAGAAATGATCGAAAAGATCTGTCGGTACCACATGCCTCAGACCACGTGCTATAATCTTCATTTTGATTTTGCACATCTAGCATATACACAACAGTCTTTATCAGATCTTGAATAAGAATAGTGTCTCGGTCAGGATCATCGGTGTGTTGCATCAGTCTAACCTATGGGAAGAAGCGCGACCAACCACCCGTGTAAGCAACCCGCACCTCGATGCCCCCAAGGTCAACAAGTGACTTACACTACGCATATCGCACCCATTCAAGAGGTGTGTTTCTCCTAGGCAATCAGCCATATCCAAATCCTCATCGGACCATTCCAATGCATGTATAATGCACCAAATACCAATCACAGGTATAATACCAATCACAGGTATATCTCATAATTTCTCAGATATAGTTTATACAATGCACTAATATATCAGTGCAAGTCCAACCACAAGGGTCATTCTTTTCAAATTCGTTTGTTCAATTAAATCATATGCCTCAACGTATATTTTTTTTTCCAATGCATCTAAAATGCACCACGTGCCAATAACAGGCAAAACTCGTTGTTTTTCACAAACAGTGTATGGACACTGTTTTAACAGTAATCATCATGTTATTATGTTTTTATAGTCATAAAACACTTTTGTCGTGTTTTCACAATCGCGTAACATTTCTGTTACGTTTTCACAATTCCACAACACTTCTGTTGCATTTTCAAAATACCATAACACTTTTGTTACGTTTTTAAAATTCCAAAACATTTTTATTACGTTTTCACAATACCATAACACTACTGTTATGTTTACAAAATTTTGTAACATTTCTGTTACGTTTTCAAAATGCTGCAACTCTTCTGTTGCACTTTTAAACCACGTACTAATTTTTCAACGTTTTTCTCAATCGTGTAAAAATATACGTTTCTCAAATCGCATAGTATTTTTCCACTGTTTCAAAATCACGTAACTTAAAAATTATTCTTTTAAGTCGCGTAAATCATTTTCCATCATTCTCAAAATATTTAAAATACTTTCCAAATCTCATAACGATTTTTCACCACTTTTCACAATCACGTAAAAATAATTCATCACTTTTCAATTACGTAGTGATTTTTCAATAGTAGTTCAAATTACGTAAAAATATTTAAACGTAATTCAAATCGTGTAGAAATATTTTAACGTATTCCAAATCGCGTAGAATTATTTCACTATATTTCAAATCGTTTTAAGATACATAAAATATTTTTCAACATTTTATATTCACGTAAAATATTCCTCAATATTCCAAACATTATTTTGGACTTAAATAAATCAATATCATTTTTCAACACATTTTTCAAATTGCGTAAAAAAAATATTTTACTGCATTTCAAATCGTTTTTAAGCTACGCAAATAATTTTTCACCACAATTTCATTACAGAAAATATTTCTTAACCTTCAAAAATTCTTTTTCAACTTTTCTCAAAATAATATGACTTTGTATTTCATTTTTCACATTTCCTTACTCAAGAAAATCTTTTTTCACATTTCTTTACTCAAGAAATCCTTTTCCAAAATATAATCCACAAAAATCATTTTTCCATTGATATAAATCAATGTTTCAAAACTTAATATTTTTTAACGTATTTCAAAACTCGAAAATAAATTATACGTTAGTAAATTTTCAAAACACCATTATATTCTCCATTTTTCCCAAATCATTTCCAAAATCAGTCTTTTTCAAAATAAATTGAAATTCAAACGTTTTCAACCTCTCTTTGTTTTCCATTACGAAAATTTCTATTCTTTCAAGTGATAAAACACTTTGATTCCCTTTCCAAAATCCTTGTATTAAACCAAACTATATTTCTACTTTGAAAATTACTTTATTTTATAAAACCAAGGCATTACAAACCTTCTAAAACGCGATACGACTATTGAAACCATCAAATATTTTTCCTTCTAAATTGATATGGTTTTACACAAACAAAACCATTAAAATTTTGTTTTCAAAACCGTGTGATTCATGGTCATAAAAACCAAACCCATTTGTTAAAATTCATTTTCACTTTCTTTGTAAATTCTTTTTCGCTTTCTTTGCAAATCCTTAAAATCAACGTTTGCCCGTTTCATTCAAAACTCATGTTTAGAAAAACACTTAGGATCTTTTTACACAAAATAAATCAATAAAAATCCTTCAAACCATATTCTTGTTCTTTTGAAAAACATATCCTTTGTTTATTTTCCATACTCTTCAAATCAATCCAATTTTTAATCTTTCATGAAAATCTTAAGTTATAAACACCTATGTTGAGGTGTCTTGACCGAAAATCCCATAGCCTTTAGAACCAAGAAAATTCATTTTTCTCCACTTCATAATTTTCATTAAACAAATCAATTTCCTTTTTCTTGAAAAATTTCAACATGAATCTCTAATTATGGGCATCAAAACCGTAGCCCTCTCCTTGGCCATTGAAGCAAAAAATTGGTTTCCTTTCCATCATCAAATCATGGCATACACATACATACACATCATATATATATATATATATATATATATATATATATATATATATATATATATCAAAAGCATGCCATATTATCATATGTATATAAGCATACCATTAAAATCATAAATTCATGCAAAGCATATTAAGCATAGGCAATTAATCAAAGCTCATAAACACCCGCAAATTAATTACATGACCATGGATATGAATCCTCACATGGATTCAACATCCATCAAATATATAACCATCTCTCACCACCATGCTTAGTTGGTGAGATGGATCTCCCTCTTACCTCTTGAAGATCCTCAAAAACTCCTTGTTTTGCTTCTTTTTCCAGGTTCTTCACCACAAAGGGCTTCTCAAATACAAGACAAAATGCATATAAATTAGTATACTAAGCTTGATTAAGAGAAACCATGGATCAAACATGGTTTAGATCATGAAAAAGAAGAGAAGAAATGAAGTTTCCTTACACTTCACCATAAATACCCCATAACTTTGATCTTGAAGAAAGTCTATGAAGATGAATGATTTGGAGGAAATCTTCAACATAAAAGTTGCTTAGAACATCATGTAGATTCAAGATCTATGGTTGGATGAAATTAAAAGAGATTGGATGGTGGTTTTGGGTGTCTTGGCCGAACCATACTAGAAGGAGAAGGAGAGAAATTTTTCTAAGAGTTTTGCTTGAAGGAAAGTTCAAGAATGATGAATAGAAAGACAATTATGATATAAAAAATAGAAACAAACAATTTTGGCCTCCTTTAGAGTGCATGACCGTAGCTATGCTTGGAGAAAAGGTGAAGAGAAAAGTTTGATGAAGACTTGGCTTTTTGGAGGAGACAAAGGTGAATTATAATCAATAATGACCAAAGGTGATCAATATGGTCTTCAAATGTTGCTTTAACTTCCAATGCACCGCAAAAATTGTCCCCCTCCTCCAAGTAGTCTTCTAAGAATGCCAACAAAACAATAAAGAAACATAATTGACTAAAGCAAAACATAATTGACTAAAGCATCAAATAATGGTCATAAAGTCTCCTTTAGCTCCAAATTCATTACAAAAAAATCGTCCCCCCCTCCAAGCTTCTTCAAAATGTGACTAATTTCACAAGTCACTATCTTAAGCATTTCTAACCATTGATTAATTCAATGGTTAGGATTAATGTAGGCTTTAGATCTAGCTCTAGGTAGAAGACTTAATATAGGCCATTAGATCTTTCTCCTTTAAATTCTAGCCCTTAGATATGTCTCCAAAAATGAAGGGTCAAGATTACTCCTTCTTACTTTTAATCCAAGGGTCATAATTAGTCTTTGCTACTTTTTAAGAGCAAATCTCCACCATTAATTAATTCTAAATCCAATGGTTATAAATGGTCATAGCCATTATATAAAACTTATCCTACACCATTGATTAAATCGACGGTTAATATTAAAGTCTCCAATATTGAACTTATTCCCTATTGATCCATTAAAAATTGTCACAATCACTAATATTGACTTAATAGTATAATTTCTATTTTTATTTGCTAAAACCCCACGAAAGAATATATTTACTGTATTTTTATTGCCCGATAAATAAATACAGTACAAAACACAGTACAATAAAATTTCTAAAACTGTTTGCAGATTTAGGTTTAGTAAGATCCCCTGTCTCTGTCTAAACAGTACAAATTTTTCTATGAGTAGGAAAATTTTTACTTTGTGGGACCCATCTGGGCCCACATAGGACCACCTGGGCCCACATACAGTCAAAAAAATTTATAATCATCCACAAAAATCACAAATATTAAAAAAGTATGAAAATCAAGTCAAATTATTAAAAATAATTAACAGTCAAGAGAAATAAATATTTAAAGATTTTATCCGGCCCGAAAATTATTATTTTCCTGACACGGAGTAAATCACTCAAAATGATCAAATACGTTGACGGAATAAATAAAATAATTTTACAAAGGCACGAAATTACTAAACAAGAAAATTACATTAACTCACAAAATTATTGTTTAAGAGATAGGAAATTCAGGGTGTTACAAAAACCGTCCCCCCCTTCATAATGCATGCAATAAGTGATCAATAAGTGATCATCTTTTCAAGCCACCATTTAGAGCATTCTAGGCCATTGATTAATTCAATGGTTAGGATTAAGGTAGACTTTTGATTAGAAGACTTAATCTAGGCCATTAGATCTTTCTCCTTGAACTCCTAACCATTAGATACATCTCCAAAAATAAAGGGTCAAGATTACTCCTTCTTACTTTTAATCCAAGGGTCATAATTAGTCATAACCATTTTAGAAGACCAAATCTCCACCATTGATTAAATCCAAATCCAATGGTCATAAATGATCCATCTCCACCGTTAATTAAATCCAAATCCAACGATCACAAATGGTCCTAGCCACTTTATAAGATTAAATCTCCACCCTTGATTAATTCTTCATCTAATGGTTATAAATAGTCTTAGCCATTTTATTAGACTAATTCTCCACCGTTGATTAAATCAACGGTTGATATCAAAGTCTTCAATATTAGACTTGCTTCCTATTGGTCCGTCAAAAGAATTAAACTTGTTTCCTATTGGTCCGTCAAAAGTTGCCATAACCACTATTGTTGACTTAAGCAGTATAATATCTATTTTTATTTGCTATAACCCCACGAAAGAATATATTTACTGTATTTTTATCACTCAATAATTAAATACAGTACAAAACACAATAAAAGAAAATTTTAAAAACTATTTCCAGATTCAGGTTTATTAAGATCCTCTGTCTCAGTCTAAACAGTACAAATTTTTCTATACGTAGAAAAATTTTCACTTTGCGGGACCCACCTGGGCCCACGTAAGGCCACCTGAGCCCACAAACAGCCCAAAAACAATCAGAGAAATATAAAAATTTATAATCATCCACAAAAATCACAAATATTAGAAAACGTATGAAAATCAAATCAGATTGTTAAAAATAATTAACAATCAAGAGAAGTAAATATATAAAGATTTCCCTCGGCCCGAAAATTATTTTCTTGACACAGAGTAAATCACTCAAAACGATCAAATACGCTGACAGAATAATCAAAATAATTTTACAGTACATAGAAATCACTAAACAGTAGAATTCTGTTAACTGTCAAAATTACTGTCTAATAATTAGGAAATTTGGGGTGTTACAAAAGCTAGACTCTTGTATAAAGAGCTTAGCATTTCATCAGAAGGATCTTCTATAAATAGACCACCTTTTGTCAATGGGGATGGTTATGCTTATTGGAAAGAACGAATGAAAATTTTTATTGAAGTTATTGATCTAGATGTGTGGGATGCTGTAGAAAATGGTCCCTTTGTTTCCACACATATTGTTAATAGTGTAAGGGTTAATACACCAAGAAGTGAATGGACTGATGAAGACAAGAAAAAAGTCTAATACAATTTGAGAGCTAAGAACATCATTACCACAGCTTTGGAGTATGATTAATTCTTTAGAATTTCAAATTGCAAGACTGCTTAAGAAATGTGGGACACTTTACAAGTTACCCATGAAAGTACTTGTAAAGTGAAAAGGTCAAGAATAAATACTCCCACTCATGAGTATGAACTTTTTAGAATGAACCAAGGAGAAAGCATTCAAGAAATGCAAAAAAAGCTCACACATATTATAAATCATCTTGCTTCATTAGGAAAGACTTTTCCTAATGAAGACCTTATTAACAAAGTTTTGAGGTGTTTGAGTATGAATTGACATCTCAAAGTGACGGCTATTGCAGAGTCAAAAAACCTTTCAACAATGACATTAGCTACTCTCTTTGGAAAGCTCCAAAAACATAAATTGGAGCTAAATAGACTCAATCAAAATGAGGAGCATGACAAGAAAAGGAAGAAAATTGTACTCAAGGCCACTTCCTCCACAATTAATGAAGATGATGGAGATGACATGTGAGCTAAATGAGGAGAATCTTAGTCTCCTTTTAAGAAAGTTTGAAAAATTCCTCAAGAAAAAGAGAATTCAAAGGTCACTTTTCCCTCCAAAGAAGACCTATCATAAAAAGGAAGAAACTTCATCCACACCAACTTGCTATGAATATGAAAAACTGGGGCACATGAAGATAGAGTGCCCCATTTATCAAAAGAATGTGGAGAAGTTTGAAAAGAGACCTTTTAAGGAAAATAAAAGAAGGAGAGCTTACATTGCATGAGATGATAATGACATGGATTCCATGGATAGCTCGGATAATGAGGAAGCTCATTTATGTCTTATGGCTAGAGGAGAATAAGAAGAAGAAGAAGAAAGTGACATTGAGGTAATTTATTCTAACCTTGACTCTTCCCCTTCCTATAGTGAATTACAAGATGCATTTGAAGAATTGCATGATGAGTCTATGAGGCTTACAAAATTAGTTTCTTCACCAAAGAAATCAATTTCCTCTTTGGAAAACAAAATTTTTATTTTAAACAAGGAGATTGATGAACTCAAAATTGAGAATGAGACTCTAGAACTAATTAATGCTAACTCTTCATGCAGGACTTGTTCTTCACATAAAAATGCATCTACATACTCATCTTGCTCATCATATAAAGCATTTGAAGAAATTGAGGATTTGAAAAATACTCTTTCAAAATTCACTTTTGGAAGAGACAACTTGAATATATTGCTAGGGAAACAAAGATGTATTTTCCAAAAGGCCGGTTTAGGATATAATCCCAAAAACTAACAAAAGCTTTACAAAAATTTCTTTATTTCCTCAAGTACTTCAAGTAGTCCTTTCATTAAATGCTTTCATTATGAGAAGAAAGGGCATAATGCTTCAACATATAATGTGAGGAAGAACATCAACATCAAAGTTGGGACCAAAATGGTTTAGATCCCCAAGGGCACCTTGTCCAAAGCTAACACACAATGACCCAAGAAAATTTGGATACCAAAGGTTAAAAACTAAATGTGTGTTGTAGGTGCGCTTAAAGGCTAAGAGCTCAAATTAGTATCTTGATAGTGGTTGCTCCAAGCACATGACCGGAGATGACTCCAAGTTTTTCTTTCTTGTCTCCAAGAAGCATAAGCATGTAACCTATGGAGACAATAACAAAGGGAAGATCCTTGGAGTTGGCAAAGTTAGTACAATTCATTCCTGTTCTATTGATAATGTTTTCCTTGTGGAATAGCTTAAACATAACTTGCTTAGAAATAGTCAATTGTGTGATAAAGAAAATAGAGTTACATTTGATTCTAATTGTTACATAATTGAAGCAAAAGATGATAAGCAAGTTAAGTTTGTTAGTCATAGAGTTAATAATATATACATGATTAGCCTTGATGATGTATCTTTAAATGATGCTAAATGTTTTATGAGTAAAGAAGATGATTCATGGTTATGGCATAGAATGATGGCACACATTCACATGGATCACTTAAATAAGTTAGTCTCAAAAGAGCTAGTAATTGGACTACCCAAACTCAAATTTGAAAAAGATAAACTATGTGATGCATATCAAAAGGGAAAACAAGTAAAAGTTTCTTTTAAAGCTAAAAATATTTTTTCAACTTCTAGACCTTTACAACTTTTGCTGATGGATCTTTTTGGACCTTCTAGAACAATGAGCTTTGTTGAAAATTACTATGCATTAGTAATTATGGATGATTTCTCTTAGTTTACATGGACATTAGTCCTATCTCATAAAAATGATGTTTTTCAAGATTTTAAGAAACTTACCAAAGTTATCCAAAATGAAAAGGGTCTTTGCATTGTATATATAAGAAGTGATCATGGTGGTGAGTTTGAAAATCATGAGTTTCAAACCTTTTGTGATGAACTTAGCATTGAGCACAATTTTTCTACCCCTAGAACTCCACAACAAAATGGGGTTGTAGAAATAAAAAAAAATAGATTTTTAGAAGAAATGACAAGAATTATGCTCAATGAAGCTACCATTCCTAAGCATTTTTGGGCGGATGCGGTAAGTATCACTTGTTATGCAATGAATAAGGCCCTAATAAGGTTAATTTTAAAGAAAACCACCTATGAGATATACAAGGGAAGGAAGCTAAATGTTTCACATTTTCATGTCTTTGGATGTAAATGTTATGTTTTAAATAATGAGAATGATAACTTAGGGAAGTTTGATACTAAATCAGATGAAGGTATATTTATTGGCTATTCTAATCATAGTAAAGCTCTTAGAGTTTACAACAAAAGAACTATAACCATAGAAGAGTCCATTCATGTTGTTTTTGATGAAACCAACCCAAATGGTCTGAAAAAGGATTTTGTTGATGATGTTATAAAAATCTTGGCAAGGACACATTTACTAATAATCACATATTTTATACATTAATAAATGCTCATTTTTAGTCATTTACACTCTCCATGTACTTAATTGATTAAGCTTGGTTATGTTTTGTAAGTTTGGACTTAAATTAGACTTAATTGATTTTTTTTTCAGCAATATTTTGGTCTTACACTATTTTTGTATTTTAGTCATATCTTGAGTTCTAGATGTGTGATAATTATGTATCTTACCTTATAGAAAAGATAAGAGAGAGCTCTACAACTATTATAAAGAGCTCCATGGCTCAATCAGACATCTAGTAGAGCTAAATGGGCTTGGAAGTTAGAACACGGGTTTTGTGACTGAAACCTAAATAGTGTGCAGTAATCAGAGCATAACTCGGGCACTAGGAACTTCTTTGAGCTAAAATTTGGATACTTGAAAGTTAAGACCCATATCTATAACTTTTATGAAGAACAAAAAAATCAGATCGAACTCCTTAAAGGTGATATTAGGCTTTGAAGTCAGAACAGAGGTGTTGTACTTGGGCTTGAACATTGTTCAGTAATTGGGTCATATCTCGAGCTGTAAGTGGCCTTTGGAGCTGAAACTAATGTCATTGAAAAATAAGACAAAATTCTATAACTTTCATGAAGACCATTTTGCCATTTTCTAACGTCATCCATGAGATCAAAGCTAAATGATTTCGGAGACAAAGAATCTCATTAATTTTCCACTCATCAACTCACTATTTGGCATTTCCCACTCATCCACCTACTCTTAATCAGTCCCCTAGTCATTTTGTATCCCTAATCCTCTATAAAGGGCATAATTGGCTAATCATTTGGTACTCTTGGTGTTAGGTTTAGTTTTTAGAAGTTATGGTCATGCTTGTTTATTGTTTTCCTTTGTTGTAATTTTCTCTTGCTCTAAATTAAAGTTGTGTTCATCTTTTTCTTCTTCTCTCTTTCTTTCTTTTTGTCTATGAGTAACTAATTTTCATTTTGCTTGGGTTAAAGAGTGAAGCTCTTGGTAATGAAATAAGGTTAGATTATTCTATTTCTTGTGCTTAAATGATATATTATCAAGTGGACATTATATATATAGTATTTTGTTTCCAATCAATTTAGAAACCTTCTTTGTATAATGGAGATCTTGACTTATTGTAGACAAGATGATTGACACAGTGAATGCTTGAACTCATTTACAACTATTGGTAGATAATTAAAGGAATCATAATATAATTGCATATATAATTGAACTTTGAATGTTATATTTTTCGATTGGAACTTCCTTTTTATGTGTAGATTTCAATTGAGTAATAAAGAGAAATAATCTTGCCTTTAATTTATTATCAAGAGTGGATCTCCTAACCCAAGCAAATCCTTTTTCATTTGTGAACAACTTTTATTACCTTTAGTGTTGTGACAAATCCTTTTCTTACCTCAAATAATTTCTCTTCATCAATTCCCTGTTGATCGACCTCAGACTCCCGAGAAATTTATTATTTGAGACAACCTGTACTTAGGTTTACATCCTTTAATCTGCATCACTTGCAAAACAAGGAGATAAAAACCAAGAAGTAAGAGGAAAGCAAATTTGATCCCTCAAGACAAGATGATTCACAAATCATGGACCTTCCCAAGGAATAGAGGACATCAAGATATCATTCTCTTGACAAGGTGATAGGTGATGAATCAAAGTCATAACTACTCGAAACTCTCTTAGAGATGCATGTAACCATATGATTTTTGTTTCCTAAATTGAACCTAAAGACCTAAATGAAGCCATTGATGATGAACATTAGATCTTGGCTATGCAAGAAGGACTAAATCAATTTGAAAGAAATCAAATTTGAGAATTTGTTCTAAGGCCCAATGATAATCCATAATTAGTGTAACACCCTGAAATTTCTTGTTTTTAAGTTATATGTGGTTTTTATGATTTTTTGTGAATTTTGTGAATTGTTTGACTTATTTTGATTATTTTATTATTACTTTTGGACTTTCTATGCGTTTGAAGTGGGGTCGAAAAAATAAAAAAAAATCGAGGCCAAAAAATTTTGGACTGTTAATGTGGGGCCGGGAGAGCTTACTAAACTCGAAACCGGAAACCGTTTTCGAAATTTTTCTTTATCTTCAAAAATGAAATTTAGCTACGTTTTATTATCCATTGGATGATAATCACTAGTTTTTCTAGTAGTAATATTTATCCATTGGATAATAGCTTCCAGTAAAAATCTAGATGGATGATTCTAGACACAAACCTAGTCATCTCCTCTAGATGTTTCTCTTTGTGACTCACCTTGTTTTGTACCAATGAGATGAAAGCTTACAAGCTAAGTTTGATGGAAGTCCAATTTGGTGGCTATGACTCAAAGTGATGAACTAATGGGAGGAAAGCTTCTAGGACAAGCTTGTAGAAGGAGAAGTTCAAAATGGTTACTCAAGCTTAGAAGACAAAGTCAAATTGGTTACTTAGTCTCTTAAGTTCATCATATCATCTTTTTCAAGAAACAAAGTACCAAAATTCTCTCATTTTTCTCTCCTTAGCATTTTCGGCCAAGGCTAAACTTGGAGGACAAGTTTTTCTCTTAGTTTCATTCTTACATTTCTATCAAGAACCAAAAGCAAAACTCTCTCATTTTCTCTCGTTGAAGTTCACGGCCAAGACACCCAAAAGTCATTATCCAATCTTGCTAATTCAAACTAATCTCATATCTTGACTCTAAACACCATTTTGAAACACTTTCTAGTTATGACCATCTTCTAATTCATTCATCTTAAAGTTTTTTCTTCAAGCTCAAGTTTAAGAGTTTTTAGGTGAAGTTCTTGAATCTTCACTTCTTGTTTCATTTTCAAGTTCTAGACCATAATCTTGATCCATGGTCATTTTATTTCAAGCCTTAGATGTTAATATTTGTATGTTTGTTTTGTTTTAAGGACATCTTGGTGGTAGAAGTTTGCTTCAAGAAGGCATTCAAGGAGTTCTTGAGCATCATCTAAGGTACGAGGGAGATTAACCTCATCAACCAATCTTAGTGGTGAGAAACGAAGTTGATGTTTGTAGGTGAAAAATCCATGTGAGGATTTATTCACTTGATTGTATACTTTTTAATGATGTGTGCTTATTTACTTTATGTGATTTTGTGACTTTGATAATATGCATGAACTTGTCATGGTAGGAATTTGATGATTGATATATGTTGCATGCTATGAATCATGTTGGAAGGATGAAAAATTTTGGTTCCATGGACCATTGAGGCTCACGGCCCTCATGTTCTAAATAGGGTATCCAAGGCAAAAATGATTTATTAATTATGAACTTAGATGATTAGGTGATAAGGAATTAAATTAAGGATTTATAAAATAGAAAACGAAATGAACAAAATTTTTATCATTTGAAAAGAATGGATTTTCGGCTATGATCATAGAGAATGAGTTTGAAAGATAGTATGAAATTTTAAGGTATTTTATTTAAAAGAGTTTTTAGTAAAAGAGATTGAAATAAGTTTGAAATATGGTTTAAAATTTAAGGTATTTTATTTAAGAGATGTTTTAGTGAAGGCAATGAAAAAAAGAAAGAGATTTTGTTCTAAAATGTTTGATTAAATTCAAATAACATAGATTTTGTGAAGAAGGTTAGAAAATATCACTTAGAGAAGACTTAATAAGAAAATATTGGAAATAAGGTTCAAATTTTATATTAAACTTGGAAAGTTTCAAAATTAAGTTTAGAAAGTCAATAAATATTTTATGCGATTGAAAAATATTGATAAAACCTTTGGTATTTCAAAAATGTTGAATTTTGAACTACACGATTGAGAAAATGTTTAGAAATTGTTACGTGATTGAGAAAACGTTTGAAAATGTTTACGCGATTTAAAAATATAACAAAAGTGTTACGCGATTGTGAAAAAGTGATAAAAGTGCTTCGCAATTGAGAAAAACGGCAGTTTGCTGTCGAGCCGACGTACTGGACCCGGATATGTTAGTAAATGGTTTAACCCATTAGTGGCTTGTTTTTATGGAAAATCATGTCATTGATAATTATTTATGCATTGAATCATTGATCATGCATTGAAAGTCGTGTAGAGTGTGTTTGTTGAGACTGTTTGCCTAGGAGATTTAATTACACCTCAGTGCAGGTGTGAATTGTGTAGTGACGGTCAATTGCTGATCTTGGAGGTGTCGGGGCGCAGAAAGTCATAAGTGGTCAATTGGTAGCTCCACTGTGCCGTGGTATCCGATGCAAATGCATCGACGATCTCGACGGAGACACTATTCCTTTCACGATCTAGTGTAGAATGTCTTGTATAAGTCATGATGAGCATTTTCATAACATTAAAGCACTTGATTTGAGGCTGGCGATATACAGACATGTCTCCCGATTATTCTCTCTGAAATTGTGTTTTAGCACCATGGAGTGGGGGTTTGGTCCATTATACATATTGTTGTAGCATAATCAGTATACATATTATTATGGCATAGTCAGTATATATATTGTTGTGGCATAGTCAATATACATGTTATTGCGATATACGTTCGTTGAAATTGTCTATTAATTAATATCATGATTATACCTGTTGTTTTTGTGATGATTTTGTACTTGAATAGCACTATGTGTTATTACTGTTTCTTTGCTGCCATACTGGTATGTGATGTAGGGGATCTCACCTATTTGTTATATTGTCCTGCTTGTTCTATGTTTATATTTGATAAAGACTGTGAAGGAGACGAGGCGGGATCGCCTGGGTTTTGTTTGGGGTGATCTTCTGAGTCTTGTGATGGCGTTAAGACGGGATCTTCTCGATTTCGTGAGGGTGCAGTTTCACGGAGGTACTGATGCCTGGCGCATTCACTTAGATACGGAGCGTATTGTTTATGTTGGGGATGTGACCCTATCTTTGAGTAGGACCTATCACGGGGTCACTACTTTTCCTTTTAATGCTTATGTACATTTGGAGTTCAATATGCCTATTAGAGAGTTGTGGGATGATCGCCATTGCACTCCTAGAGGGGACTCTATGGTATCATCTGCTCGGACTCTCATCCGTCGTGACATGCCTCAACTGGGGAATATGTCTGTTGGGGATCCAGAGGAGGATCAAGTGCAGGACCCTTCTCTTCTGGTGTTTGGACTTGGGCCAGATCGGGTTTTTATATGGTAGTTGTACATATATTTTGGGTATGTAAGTCTTATGTTTTATGTTGTCAGTACTCCATGTTATGTATGTATATAAGATGTGTATTATTCAGTTTGCTATATCTTGTGTTCTTTATATTTTATTTTGTTAAGTTTATGTTATCAGCAAGAAGAAATTTTGAAAACCTGTATATTACGAGATTAAATCTTTTATGGCTTGGTTCTAGTTTTTTTTAGCATTTAGTCTTAAATGTAATGCTCATGGGAGGGTGTTACAATTGGCACTAAATGGGTCTTTAAAAACAAACTTGATGAAACTAACCTAATAATAAGAAATAAAGCTAGGTTGGTTGCAAAAGTCTATAATCAAGAAGAAGGAATAAATTATGAAGAAACCTATGCACTCCTAGCTAGATTAAAGGCCATTAGAATGTATTTGAATTTACATGCATCATGAATTTTAAGCTCTTTCAAATGGATGTTAAAAGTCCTTTTTAAATGGTTTTATACAAGAGGTGTTTGTGGAACAATCTCCTAGTTTTGAAAGCCATGAACCGCCCAACCATGTTTTTAAATTGAAAAAAGTCTTGTACAGCTTAAAACAAGCTCCTAGAGCTTAGTATGAAAATTTAAGTAAGTTCCTTTTAGAAAAAAGGCTTTTCTAGAGGAAAGGTTGACACAACGCTCTTCATCAAGTTTAAAAAGCATGACATACTCCTTGTACAAGTATATGTTGATGACATAATTTTTTGTGCTACTAATGAGTCTCTTTGTAAGAAGTTTTCCAATACCATGCAAAATGAGTTTCAAATGTCAATGATGGGTGAGCTCAACTTTTTCCTTGGACTCCAAATCAAGCAAGCTAGGGATATGGCTTTTATAAGTCAAGCTAAGTATTGCAAGGAACTGCTCAAAAAATTTGGAATGGAAAATACCAAGCATATGACTACACCAATGGGCACTTCTTGTTATTTAGACCAAGATGAAGGAGGTAAACCCGTAGAAATCACTAAGTATAAGTATGATTGGCTCTCTTTTTTATCTTACTGTCAGTAGGCCTGATATTATGTTTAGTATGTGCATGTGTGCTTAATTTCAAGCTAATACTAAAGAATCACACCTATGTGCAGTAAAAAGAATCATGAAATACCTAGTAAACACTTCACAAATAGGTTTGTGGTACCCCAAGGGTATCTCATATAGCCTAATTAGTTATTCTAGTTCTAATTTTGCTGGATGTAAAATAGATAGGAAGAGTAGTAGTGGAACATGTCACTTGCTTAGAAGCTCTAGTTTCTTGGCATAACAAGAAACAAAATAGTGTGGCATTGTCTACAACTAAAGCTGAGTATATTGCAGCTGGAAGTTGTTGTGTACAAATCCTTTAGATGAAGTAACAACTTCTAGACTATGGACTCTAGCTTGATCACATCCCTATAAGATGTGATAACACTTGTGTAATCAATTTGTCTAAAAATATCATTTTTCACTCTAGAACAAAGCACATAGAAATAAGGCACCACTTTATAAGAGACCATGTTCAAAAAGGACATGCTTGAGTTTGTTGAAACAACTAAATAACTTGCAAATATTTTCACTAAATTCTTTCACATTAGAAGAGAATTAGGCATAATTGATCAATCATGTCTTTAAATGAATGCTTGTGTTAGATGCATTTTATCTTGGTATTTATGTTCATAAATCTATTACTGACTTAAGCGTTGGAGTTTCCCCCAATTTTGTTTTATAGGTACTTGATCCATGTTTAAGTTTTCTAATCTCAAATCTTAAGTTTTTGGTGATGAAAAAAGCTTTTTGGTGTTTCTGAAGAAGAATAATCCTTTATTGGGTTGAAATAACCTATTATTTGGTGTTTGGAGTGGATGAGGAAATGAGCCCAAGTTAAAATGATCTTGAAGAAGGTATGAGATATTGGTTAAAGGGATGAATTATTGAGAAAATTCTATTTCTGATGCTGGAATAATCTGTTATGACATGTAAATAACCTATTTTTTGCTCTTGGTGACGTCCTTAAACATCTTTGAAAAGCTATAATAACCAATTAGGAGAAGTTCATAACTGATTATCCAATAAATCGGAATGGTGCTTGTTCCTTCAACTCACATATAACCGATTAGAAGATGTATATAATCGGTTATTCACCAAGTCAGAATGTTGTGTTCTCTTTCAAAACAAAAATAACCGATTATTAAAAGGTAATAATCAGTTATTGAAGCCAAACCTACTCCAGGAGAAATGAAAATAATCAATTACCCATATGGGGAAACTGGTTATTCACGTGGTCCAACAAAATGTGACCCATCCTTTTTCACCATAATCGATAATGGGACCCCCTATTGATAATCACATATTTTATGCATTAATAAACCCTTATTTTAAATTATTTACACTCTCCATATAATTAATTGATTGAGCTTAGTCATGTTTTGTAAGTTTGGGTTCAAATTAGGCTTAATTGATATTTTTCAATATTGTTGAGATTTTACACTATTTCTATATTTCGGTCATATCTTGAGTTCTAGATGTCTAAAAATTATGAATTTTACCTTGTAGGAAAGCTGAGAGAAAGCTCTACAACTTTGATGAAAGCTCAAAGTCTTAATCAAACATCTCGAAGAGTTAATTGGGCCTGTAAGTCAAAAAATGGGTTCTGTCACTAGAACCCGAGCAGTGTGCAGTGATTGAACTAGAATTTGAGTTGTAAGAGTTGTATGGAGATGAAACTGGTGGCATTAGAAAGATAAGATAATTCCCTACAACTTTCATGAGACTTCAAGAGTCATATCACAAGCTTGGATAACTCAAATTGGAGTTGAAGCAAGAACTAGAGTGTTGATCCTGATAGCTTGATCTCTGTGTACTCATCAGGCCATATCTCTGCCTGTAGGAATAATGACGGGCTAAAATTTTTATAGTTCATAGTTAAGCCACAAATCTACAACTTTTATAAAGAACACTTTTTGAGATTCTGGGGTCTAGTGGGTCATATTGGGCTTGCAAGTCAGAACAGATGACTTGAAATTGGGTCTGAGCAGTTGCAATGATTAGGTCATATCTTGGGTTGTAAGAGGCCAAATTGGATGGTTCAAGCAAGCATTTGATAGCCAAGACAAAGACCTACAACTTTCATGAAGGTCACTTTCTGAGATTCTGTCGGCAAGCACGAGTTTGGCACTAAATTATTTTGTGCAAGTGAAGATAAGCATTTTTTGCAATCATCCACCTACCCCTTAATCATCCACTTAATTATCCGCCCACTCATTATCTCACTCATTGTCATCTTTTGCTTGTGATGCTCTATAAAAGGTAGCATTGGCTGCCTATTAGGGTAATCTTAGTTTTAGATCAAGATCATGTTATTATGTTATTGCAAATTTCTTTTGTTGTAAATAGAAGTTATGATCATCATCTTCTTCTTCTCTTTTTCTTTCTTCTTGCTCATGGGTAACTAATTTTCATCTTGCTTGCATGAAGGGGTGAAGCTTTTAGTAATAAAATAAGGTTAGAAATTTCTTTCTTGTGCTTAAATGATATATTATCAAGTGATTATTATATGTGTTATATTTTATTTCCAATTAATTTAGAAAACCTCCTTGTAAAGTGGAGTTCTTGATTCATTGTAGATAAGTGGTTTGCCACAATGAATGCTTGAACTCATTTATAAGTGTTGGTGTTGGTAAATAATTAAAGGAACCATAATATAACTACATATATAATTCTAAATGGACTTTGAATGTTTTATTTTCCGATTGGAACCTCCGTTGTGCGTGGATTTCAATTAAGTTATAAAAAGAATTAATCTTGTCCTTAATTTATTATTAAAAGTAGATTTTCTAGCCCAAGCAAGTTCTTTAATTTAATTGTGAACAAATTTTATTATATTTATTATTGTGACAAAACCTTTCCTTACCTCAAAGAATTTTTCTTCATTAATTCCCTATGAATCGACCTCGGACTCTCAAGAAATTTATTACTTGAGATAACCTACACTTGGGTTTGCATCCTTCAATTTGCATCACCCATAATCGATTATAGGTCTCCTTAAAACAGTAAAACAAGGCCATTCCTACCATTCACGTTCGTCCCTCTTCCATCTTCATCTTCTTCCTCTCAACCACCCTCTCACACCTCAGTCCCTCAAACACTTCACCCACATCAAAGTCAACTAAATTCCACCATTTAAACACCCTTTCCACTCAAACCCATCACTTCCCACCAATTAAAACCCAGAAATTCTTCCAAAGTTTTTATTATTTTCATCTTTTTCTCTCTCCTAAACTGCACCGTAAACCCTTTTTCCACCATGACCAATAGCTCTCACCCAAAGAAATCATGAACCAAGAATCCCTCAATTGCTAAGCAAACTCCTACCCCAGCCTTTGACCCGAATCTTCCTCTGAGCTTGGATCACAGAAGGTACTTCTCCTATGTAGCCCAAATGAACAAGTATCACCTTGAGTTTTAAGCTCGCAACCTAATTCAATGCAAATACATGGATTGAAATTTTTTTGTTAAAGAAGGGTTCACTTTTCTCACTGAGATCTTAGAGCACCATGGTTGAAAACATTCGTCACCTTCCATTGTGAGTATTATCTTGACCCTACTAAAGTTTTTTTCTACAATCTGGCTACAAGTGGTGAAAATTTGGTCATTAAGATTAAAAGGCACATAATCATTATGAAACCTAATGATTTGACTCATCTTTTTGGTCTGACTCACTCTAGGCAAACTTTGATGAAAGATAGTCACAATAATTAGGAAGGATATGATAGAGCAATGATTATCTAGAGCATGATTAAACCGAGCATTGAAGTTTCGGCGGGGTCCTTCATTGCTGGGATTATGAATTATCAGGATCACCTTCTTCATTATGTCATAGCACACATCCTTGTTCCTAGTGCAAGCAATTATTCCTTGCTTGAGGAAGAGGACATCTTCTTGCTATGTGCCATAAAATAAAGGATGCACATCAACTGACCTTTTTATATCATGCATTACATGATGAAGGAAAAAGGAAAGCTCATGATGAACCTCGCTTATGCCTTGATTGTTGCCAAGATTCTCGATCAATACAAGCTGAGCCTGAGTGATGAAGGAGTTATTTGTCTCTTTGGTCACAACAAGTTCACGAAGTCCACTCTCAACTGTATGAAAATGAACAAAGAAGATAGTGTTTGGGTTTATAGTGTAGGGCATAATGTAGCTACACCAAAAGGAGAAAAACCCGCCGCCCCTGCTAATGTGGTCATAGAAGAGGCCCTTACTACGAATAAAGACCGGATTCTAGCTGCCATTGCAAATCTTCAAGCCCAGCTCACGGATTTTTGGGTCTATGCATAGCATAGTAATGGAGCTATCTATGACCGCTTAAGTGTTATGGATGACCGCTGACGAGCGCCGAACTCAGTCAAAATTATAACCGAAGTTATTACCTAAACTTGTAGTATAGTGAACAACACCGGATCGTCTCCTCAAGGATCGTAGATGCAATTTGATCAAATCAAGTGAAAGTTAGAAAAAAGGGGTTTTGATGGTTCAAAGATCGCAGTGACAAGATTTAAAGAGAAATAACAATTAGAAAAACAGTCAATTCAGAAATCTATCCGAGATTGGGTGGATTCAATCATAGACCTTTCAACAAACATTTGAAGCACATTTGAATGGTTAACTTGGATCTAACCGAGATCTCAGAGATCGATCCGAATTCATACTAGACAATCGTCCAGAATTCAATTGACAAGTAATAAACATAAATCTGCAATCGCACCATTCATGTAGATATATATCAATTTAAGCACCGAATTCAATTAACCTAGGTACCAATCAGTAACCTAACCTCTTCAATTACGTGATTAGTTCAGATCAATCAGTTCTAAATTTCATCACGATACTTAATCTTAAACCAAGATCAAATCAGATCAAACATAAACAGAATCACCATTCATGCATTCAAGATCAAGAGAACAGAAGAAGAAGAAGAGGAATTCAAATATAAATCAAATACATTACATAACCAAGGTCTCAAGAATCCAAGCCACAATCTCTTCAAGAGTCCCGAATTGACTAGAAGTGACTTAGCTCTCCATTACAATGAAGGAAAAATATACAAGAACTATGAAAAGCTATTTCTAACACCAAGTGTATGTTGTGTTTAGAGCTCTCCACATGCTTCCTTTTATAGAGGATTCAGAGTAGTAGTAGATGGGTAGATGAGATTAGTAGGTGGAATTAGTAGGTGAGCTTGGTAGGTGAACTTGGTAGGTGAGCTTGGTAGGTGAACTTGGTAGGTGAGCTTCCTTGTCTCCGAAAGTATTCATTGCTGAACTCATTGATTTCGTCATTGTTGAGCCAAATGGTCTTCATGAAAGTTCTAGGAAATTGTCTAAGCTTTCCAATGGCTCTGGAAGCACCCAAAAATTCGTCCTACAGCCCAAGATATGACCCAATTACTACAGACTGCTCAGGACCAGTTTCAGCACCTCTGTTTTGACTTTCAGACCCAATATCTCCATCAAGGAGCCCGAATCAAGTTTTGTGTTTGTCATGAAAGTTGTACATATGGGTCTTAACTTTCAGATCACCAATTTTCAGCCCATTCTATAAACCCAAACTCGAATTATGTTCTGGTTACTACACACTGTTCGGGTTCCAGTCACAAATCCCGTATTCTGATTTCCATGCCCAATTAGCTCCACTAAATGTCTGAATTTGACTTTGAGCTCTTCATCAAAGTTGTAGAGCTCTCTTTTATCTTTCCTACAAGGTAAAATTCATAATTATCAGACATTTAGAACTCAAGATATGGCCAAAATACAGAAACAGTGTAAGACTCGAATAATGCTAAAAATCAATTAAGTCCGATTCGAGTTCAAACTTACAAAACATAATCAAATTCAGTCAATTAAGTACATGAAGAGTGTAAATGACTAATAATGAGGGTTTCTTAATGAATAAAATATGTGATTATCAAATTCCCCACACTTAGCTTTTTGCACTCCTGGGCAAAACATATAAAACTAAAGTTAGAAGACAAAGACAAACGACACAAACTTAAAAGTTAAAAACTCTAAAGGACTCAATGAAGCAAGAAGAGCAACAAGAAATTCAAGGGATCAAAGCATAAATGAGGTAACATTTCTTCACATCTCAAACCAAAATGCAAGGAAACTTCCGTTGAAAAGAATGAATTAAGAATGATGGATCTTCACAATATTCCCTCTCAATCTCTCAAGTGTTTAAAAGGTAGGTATTTCACTCAATTCAACCCATGAAAATTGTACTACCATAAGCTTGCTTATCTTCTACTTCTCCACTACTCAAAACACATGCACACACAAATCATGAGGACTTTATTCAAGGTTGTAGTGAGGTCAAGGTAACAGAAGAGGATAAAATGGATATGAGAAGATAAATACCAAAGAGAATAAAAGCAAATGAGAAATGAGTTCAAATAACGAAGCATAAAAGTTCATCTCAACTCTAATGTATATCCCTTTACATATTCATTTCCCCATCCTTTTCTCTTTTTTTTTTTTTTTTATATATATATATGAACATAACTATATACATACATTTTTCTTTTTTTTTTTTTTTTTTTTTTTTTTAGGCACTTTTCTTTCTTTTCTTTTCTTTTCTTTTCTTTTTTTTTTTTCAACAACCATTTTGTACACACACCCCCACACTTGTTCAAAAACTCATCCATTAACCAGGCTAATGTTCTTTTATTCCCTAAGGTACAGTAAGAACACGATTTTTCATTTAAGGCACATAATGAGCTAGAAACAAGGAATGGTCAAATAAGCTCAAAGGGGTTAAGCAAAGGAAAATATACAAGGTTGGCAGGAATTAGAGAATTTTCGAGAGGTCAAAAGAGTGCTTGATATCATATTGAAAACAAAGTTGGCTATTTGGTTAAACTAGCTAAGAAAGAGGGCCTCAATCATGTTCATGCATGCAAGTGAAATGTAGCCTCAAAAAGAATCAAAGCAAGTTCTAGAGTGGTCATTAACATGAGTGAAAATCACACAAGAAAGAAGAGAATGGCATAAATGTTGAATCCATCCATTAGGCTCAAAATCTCACAAGGTATGCATTCATCAAACTCAATTCATCAATTCAATCATCCATCACCAAGCATATCAGTTCAAGAAGGGAGAAAAATTATTCAATCATGCAATGAACCTTTTTTTTTTTTTTTTTTTTTTTTTGATTGATTTTTTTTTTTTGAAATTTTTTTTTTAACAAACGAAAAGAAACAGAACATGCTAAAATCTCTCCCCCACACTTAATATAAACATTGTCCTCAATGTGAAAGAAAGAGATAGAAAAGAGCAACACAACCTGATAAGAAGTGAATCAACGCTAAGCAGAAAAGAAACACATTTGTCAATACCGCATCAGACCACGAAAAGAAATCAAACAAGAAAACGTTAGTACTTCCACAAGTCAATACTAATTAATTACTACCTAAAAAACTCCTTACTTACCACCGATTAAGATGCGTCTCAAGAGTAAAATTACTCCTTACTCTGCCATCACTAATTGGTTTAATAAGTCCATGACAATCATATCATACTAAACAAAACAACAACAATTTTTTTTTTTTTAAATCAAACCCATTAAAGAGAAAGTTTCAGATCGGGCTCTTGTTTCTTGTTACTTCCTTCGTTGCTTCCTGTTGACCAATCTATCTCGAGCTAATACCCGATCGTACATACTCAAAAGCTTCTAATTTATCAATGAGCTCATCAATAGTGGAGGCGAGAGATAAGAAGTTGTCTTCTTAGAAGGAGTGATAAATTTACTTCCACGACTTTGTCAAGAAAAAATAACGAAGATCAAAGAAATTATTAACATTCAACAAACCAATGGGTTTATGGTGGATGTTCGGTTCGACCCCAAGAGACAATTTGAAAAATTTCTTCCAAAGTACCAAAACCACCTGGTAAGGCAATGAATGCATCGAGTGTTCAAGCATTATCTTCATGCGTTCATGCATTGATGATACCTTAAGTTCCTCCCCAATTGTCTTTCCAAGTGATGTTCGTTGAGCTAAAGTTTCGGAATGATACCTAGAACCTCACTGTCTCTTACAAAGGCGGCAAGTGATACAAATTTCCCATTAACCCACGACAACCTCCCCATATACAAGATGAATATTCCTCGCAGCAAGTGATCGACCAAGAGTGCTAGGCTGCGTTTACAAACTCTAATCCCTTCCCATAACTCGACCCACAAAAACACGACATTTTTGAGGTTACGAATAGAAGGCCCCATTCTATACTCTTCCTCCCTTTGAGTGTTTCGAGTTTGAAGGAAAATGGAGAAAATGGAGTGTTTAAATAGGAAAAAGAATGGAAAGGGGAATAATTGCACCTATGAGGGTAGGTTGGCGGTTGTCGAAAAGGTTGAAATTAAGAGACACAGAATCTTTTTTTTTTTTTTTTTTTTTTTTTTTTACTTCAAGAAAACCATCAAGGTAAAGAAGTCTAGAAACCCCCGAAGGACCCTTCGCTCAAAGGATCGTCTCGTACAAAAATCAAAATACAACAAAATGATACAAAGATAAAAGAAATAGAAAATGATGACATACTGTATGTACAGTCTCCATGGCGTATCTTTATCTTTTGCGCGTCATGAGTGCAGTTGACATCACGTCCTTTTTTTTTTTTTTTTTTTTTTTTTTTTTTTGAAATTGTTAAAAAAAACTTGATGAAAGATGAGTGTATACTTACTTAAGATTGGGATGGAGGTAGTCTGCTCTTTCGGCTTTGTGCCAAAGCATTGTTGACCAAGTATTCGACCCATTCAAGACCAAATAAGCAACATAGGGCTCCCAAAAGGGACAAGTGGCCATAATACGACCGGGTTGCCTCACATGTGGGATACAATCTACCTTCTTTGTTTTTCAATTAAGAAGGCTAGATCAGGATGCATGCATTTCCCCATTCACGGTTTGTGTTACCAAAGCCAACCCTAAGAAGTATACATTTTTTTTTTTTTTTTTTTTTTTTTTTCATTTTTTTTTTTCATTTTCATTTTTTTTTTTTGTAAAATGCCATGAAGAAGAAGAAGAAGAAGATGATATGTACAGATTGTTTGTGGATATGGCTCACATCTGCCTCTGGTTTAACGTCCGATGCTTGGCTTAAACGTCTTCTATGAGTCGAGGATAAGCTTCCCATCCAATTTTCTTATAAATTGGCAAACAGGGTCTTTTAGAGTCAGATTCCCAAGACTGTAGCGTTGTTGTTCATCCTTGAAGAGATTCCACAATTTAAGAATTTCACGATGCACCAATCCACAAGAATGCGTCTCAAGAGTCAATAAGATATCATCTAATGACTCCTTACTCGATCCATTCTTAATGAAGAAAATTTTATCTTCTCTATTTGCGGAAACCATCCCCTTAGTACGACATCGCTTGTTACAGTTCCATCGTCCACATTTGTGACAGACTTGTAACCTTTTTGCTCTTCTCCTTTTAGAATATGAACTTCTTCCAAGACCGGGCATATATGAGTCAAATGAAATTGAGGACTCACCGCTAATCGGACCTTTGCTTCAATTATCCAACAGACATCTTCTCGGCATACCCTTGTGCATTAACATTCTCAATCTCTCACATCGAACTTTGTAGATTTTTCTCGAGCATTTTGAGGAAGAGAAGGAAAATGTTTTCTCGGGTTTGAAAGAATGACATCCATTTTGAAGGAGAAGAAGGGTTCGATTATTTTGGGAAATCAAGAATAAACCGACTCAAGAGTCACGGAGTACCGTATCCGCCACTTAACCTAAGCAACACAAAGAACTCAAGAACTTGGTTTTCCGGGAATGATTGAGTCTTTGTCCATTAACCTTAAGCGCATTACCATTCCTAGGATCCTCGGTGTACGATCTTTGAGAGGATACGCGTGTCTGACAACAAAAGAACCACGCCACCTAGATCTCAATTTTCCAAGGAGTAGGTGCAGATGATAATCTCAAAGCAGAACTTTTTGACCAATTTCTGCAGCTTTTGCAAAAGGTGTAGCAGACTTTTAATAAAGTAGGCCAATAAAATCCATACTTGCAAGATTTTCGCGATTGTTGTCGCCGAAGAAAAATGACCTCCACATGCTTCGAGCGACTCTACCTACCTCATTGTCGGGCACACACTGTTTTTTTTTTTTTTTTTTTTTTCTTTTTTTTTTTTTTTTTTTTTTTTTTTTTTCTTTTTTTATTCATAATGCGGATGGAGAAGGTTCATCACCTCCACTTCGCATTCTCTGGAAGTTCATGATAATCTTGTTTGAGGCGATGTCCATTTACGATGAAAGCTTTGGCGGTGACCTCACTTTTAATCCGAACGACACTGAAGGAAAAACATTAGTAACAATGTATGGTCCATCCCATCTAGACCTTAATTTACCGGGCATGAGTCGGAGGCGGGAGTTATAGAGGAGAACTTTTTGACCAATCTCAAATGTTTTCCTCGAATTAACTTATCATGGAAGGCTTTGGTCTTCTCCTTATAAAGTTTGGAACTTTCATAAGCCTCCAAGCGGATCTCCTCCAATTCTTTGCACCTGCATGCACTTCCTCTCCAAACCTGCTTGATCTAGGTCCAAGTTGCACCTTTTCACCGCCCAGAATGCTCGATGCTCAATTTCCACCGGTAGGTGGCAGGCTTTTCCAAAAATAATCCGATACGGAAACATCCCGATTGGTGTCTTATAAGCAATCCGGTAAGCCCATAAAGCATCCTCAAGCCTCTTGCTCCAGTCCTTTCTGTTAGGTTGAACTGTCTTCTGGAGTATCTGCTTAATTTCTCTGTTGGAGACCTCGGCTTGCCCATTGGTTTGGGGGTGGTAAGGTGTAGAAACCTTGTGTTGGACTCCATACTTCTTCATCAAAGCCTCCATGCTTCGATTGCAAAAATGTGAACCTTGATCACTAATGATGGATCTCGGGACTCCAAACCTACGAAAATCGTGATCTAATAAAATCCACAACAACTTTAGAATCATCGGTCAGTGGCCTTAGCCTCCACCCATTTAGATACATAATCCACAAGAAGTAATGTAAACAAAACCAAATGATACAGAAAAGGACCCATAAAGTCAATACCCCAAACATCAAAAATCTCACAAAATAATAAGGGTTTCTGGGCATTTCATTCCTACGAGAAGTATTCCCTGTTCTCGGCATTGATCACAAGATTTGCAAAACATATATGCATCATGAAATAGAGTGGGCCAATATAATCCGAGTCTAAAACTTTCCTAGCAGTCCGTTGAGGACCGAAGTGGCCGCCACATGCAAGTTTATGACAAAAGCTAAGAATGGAATGGAATTCATCATCGAGCACACACCTCCTAATTACTTGGTCACTTTGCAAAATCTCCATAAGTAAGGATCATCCCACACATAATACTTTGACTCACTTTTCAATTTATCAATCTTAGCCTTAGTGAAAAGTGCGGTATTGCGTTAGCAACCAAGAAATTAATCAAATCAAGAAACCAAGGGATGTTGCCTTGCGGCTTGAAAAGTCACTCATCGTGAAAACATCATGGATGGGAAAAACATCTGCCTCCCTTTCAATTCGACTCAAGTGATCAGCCACCAAATTCTCCGCTCCACTCTTGTCACGGATCTCAATATCAAACTCCTGGAGGAGCAACATCCACCTAATCAACCGGGGCTTGGCATTGGGCTTTTTCAGGAGAAACTTCAATGTTTGCATGATCTGAAAATACAACCACTCGGAACCAAGCAAATATGATCGAAATTTATCTAAAGCAAAAACAATTGCTAAAAGTTCCTTTTCGGTTGTGGTGTAGTTGATTTGTGCGAGGATCTAAAGTTCTCGAAGCATAGGAAATGACATGAGATACTTTACCGACCCTTTGTGCAAGAACACGCCTCCCAATGCATAATTAGAGGCATCACACATCACTCAATGGAAGTGTCCAATCCGGCGGTTGGATGATAGGTGTATTGGTCAATGTTGCTTCAATTGATTGAAGGCATCCTGGCACTTCTTGTCAAAGTGAAACTCCACATCTTTTTGCAGTAAGTTGGATAGCGGAAGTGCAATTTTGTTGAAATCCTTTATGAACCGCCGATAGAAACCTGCATGACCAAGGAAAGAACGAATCTCCCGCACGCATGTGGGGTAAGATAGGCATGAAATAACATCTATTTTTGCAGGATCTACCTCAATACCCTCACGAGATATCACATGCCCTAAGACTATACCTTGTTCTACCATGAAATGACATTTCTCAAAATTTAGAACGAGGTTAGTCTTAATGCATCTATGCAAGACCGAGCCGGACTATCTAAACATGCATCAAAGGAAGATCCATAGACAGGTAAAATCATCCATGAATACGTCCATGCAATTTTCTAAAAAATCGAAAAAGATACTTACCATACACCTCGAAAGGTGCACTCGAGCATTGCATAGACCAAAGGGCATCCTCCTGTATGCAAATGTGCCAAATGGACAAGTGAAAGTAGTCTTCTCTTGGTCTTCTGGGGCTATATGAATCTGAAAATAGCCCGAATATCCATCCAGAAACAATAATGTGACTTGCCAGCTAACCGCTCCAACATCCGATCAATGAATGGCGCGGAAATGATCCTTTCGGTAGCCTGGTTGAGTCGCCTATAATCAATGCAAACTCGCCAACTGTTTTGAACTCGTGTGGGCACAAGCTCATTGTTCTGATTCGCAACCACTGTGACCCCATTTCTTGGGAACCACTTGCACCGGGCTCACCCATTGATCGGATATGGGATAAATAATGCCGGCTTGAAGTAGCTTTGTAACTTCCTTCTTCACCACATCTAGAATCGGGGGATTTAGTCTCCTTTGGGGGCTCATCTAACTGGTTTGATCCCTTCTTCCAATAAAATCTTATGCATGCATGTGGAGGGACTAATACCAGGAATATCTGCAAGAGTCCATCCGATGGCTTGCCTATTCTCGCCTCAAAATCTGCAGGTAATTTTTCTTCTTGATCGGTTGTAGGTTTTTAGCAATGATCACCTAGGAAGTGTCTCACCATCTCCCAAATATGCATATTTAAGATGGTCTCAGTAAAGTCTTCAACTCCAAGGATGGAGGTTGTACAATGGAAGGTAACAAGTGATCTGAAACAACTAACTCAAGAACATTAATTTCAAAGCATGGTACTCGACTCTCATTCTCAATTGTTGCATCATCGGCCAATTTGTATCATTACTCATAACAGAATAAATCTCAAGCACATGCAAAGACATGGTTCAACATCACAAGTGGCACATGTATCACAAGAAACAGAACCAAGATAGTCAACAATATCAGGGAATTCAGCATATAAATCAGTATAGACATCATCAACCAAAGATCTCAATCATATCAACATGGAAAACATAATGCTCCTCTAGGGGGTGTCTCATGGCATCAAAAATGTTAAATTGTACCAAATCGTCGCCAAACTCCATAGAAAGGGTGCCAGCATGCACGTCTATCTTGGTCTTGGCGGTCTTGAGGAATGGTCTCGCCTAGAATCAATGGAGCATGGTTTGTTGGAGACTCATCTTCCATGTCCGAATGTAGAAATCTCTTTGGAAAAATCAACTCATTCACCCGAACTAACACATCTTCCAAAGACACTGCGGGATGAGCAAGTGGCTCTATTCGCCAACCGAATCACGATACCAGGTGGGTTGCAAAGTACCGATGTTTAAACACTTATACACTGACATGGGCATGACATTGATCGAAGCACCCAAATCTAGCATTGCATGCTCAAATCTAGAGTTGCCAATTGTGCAAGAAATTGTGAAGGTTCCAGGATCTTTGCATTTCTGTGGCATGCTTGGCAAAATCATTGCGAAAACATTTCTTCCCATGCTTTGATCTTCTCATCCCCTTTCAACCTTCTCTTATGAGTGCACAACTCCTTGAGAAATTTAGCATATTTTGGAATTTGCTTGATTGCATCTAGGAGGGGAATATTGATTTCCACTTTCCTGAATGTCTCCATGACTTCTTTTTCCATTTCTGCTTGCATTGTTCTCTTGGATTGTGTGATCCTATTTGGAAAAGGTAATGGAATGGCAACATCTGAATTCTCTGTAATTTTCTTCAGTGGCACAGATTTCTGGACTGAATTATCCATTTCCTGCCGTTTTTGGTCAATTTCTGATTGCTGTAAGGTTGGAACATCAACTTCTTTGCCACTTCTCAAGGTAATTGCACTTACGTTGCCTCTTGGATTATTGACTGTTTGTGAAGGCAATTGGCTAGAACCTTGACTCTTTAGCTCGCTCACAGTGGTTGCCAGCTGCCCAATTTGAGTTTGTAAATTCTGAATGTTGGCACTGACGTTCTGCTGGAACTGAATGTTATTTGTGGCCATTTGTTTCATCGTCTTCCAATGATGGCTCAGCTGGAGTGGATTGACAGACTAGCCGAACAGTTCTTGTTGTCTCGAATGCGGGGGTATTTGTTGGTATTTGTTGCTTGGACCCGCAGACTTGGTATCTAAATTGTTGTTCTTCTTTGGTGGGGCCGTTTGTTGTTCTTCTTCGGTGGGGCCGTTGTTGCTTGGCTAGGATTCCCATATCTCAAATTGGGATGGTCTCGCCAACCAGGATTATAAGTACTAGAAAATGGATCATATCTAGATTGTTCTTTGTTGTTGCCGATATTGGGGTCTACCAGGAAAAACACCACCGAACACATTGATCTGGAAAGGCGGGACCATCTTCCCGAAGTGTAGGGCATGAATCGGTAGGATGAGATGAATTAGAGCAAATTCCACACACCGATGCGGTCATCTGCATGGGTGGTTGTTGACCCATTGCTATCTCGTCTTACCAAAGAAGTCAATTCATCTAGTCGTGTTCCATTCTTTGTTGGTCCATATGAGATGCTTGAATTTCATTAACTCCTCCGTGGTTGCGGTGATGATCCGCGAGCCAAATCCGTTGGGTATTGGCTGCCATGTTTGCTATCGATCTCTTGCGGCGGTAGGAGTTTTGTCTACTAAGGCTCCTCCAGGAGGCAAAGCATCGATCATGCTTCTATCATTTGGCAAAAACCCTCATAAAAGTATTGAATCAAGAGTTGGTCACTAATTTGGTGATGAGGGCGGCTTGAACACAACTTCTTGAATCTCTCCCAAGATTCATGCAAAGTCTCACCGGACATCCGTACGATGCCACATATATCCTTCCTAATTGCGCGGCTCTCGAGGCGGGAAGAATCTCTCCAGGGACAACCTCTTCATGTCATTCCAACTTCGACCGAACCTGGTGAAAGATAAAACAACCAATCTTTGGTCATCAACAAGTGAGAAGGGAAATGCCCTTAACTTGATGTGTTCCTCGAGAGATGCCTTGTGGCTTCATGGTTGAACACACAACATGGAACTCTTTCAGGTGCTTATGAGGATCTTCACCCGCAAGACCATGAAACTTTGGTAACAAGTGTATCAAACCAGATTTCAACTCAAAATCTGCATCAAGATCGGGATATTGAATGCACAAAGATTGGTAAGATACATCGGGAGCACAAGTTCCTTAAGGGTTCTATTATGCATGTTATCGGCCATGATTTCGGGATTACTTAAGTTATCGGGTTCACTCCCAAAATTAGGTTCAAATTAACTCGAATTTATCACACGAGCTCTAATTAATCTATGCAAGGTCCTATCAATCTCGGGATCAAGATCAAGCAAGATATCGATTGGACCTAGTCATGCATCAACTAAAGCACAAAAACACAAAAACGCAACTAAGCAAAATACACTAAACAACACTCAAAATATGCAAAAATAAATCTAGTTAATATGTCTAAACATTTTTAAAAATTATGGAATCAACACGTAACAAAATCTACATAAAAATGAAACTAGAAAATGCAATAAAAAATATTAAAAAATTGAAAAAGTGGTCTAAATGATAGAATTTCGAAAAACCAGGGGTGACCTCACAGTTTACTGTGAGTCTTGTTTATCAGGCTGTTTTCCTTCAACCGACCAAGTTTCAGCTCATTCTGGGCATGTTGCAGTTCGAAAATTGCAATAGTTACCGTAATCACTTGCTTTTCCGTCTTTCCTAGATCGAGAAAAATTCAAAAGCTAGGATAAAAATATTAGTATGGTATGAACAATGTTAGTAAATGAAAAAAATGTTAGAATAAGTAAGAAAGAACAAAAATTAGTAAGGTTACTCAAAATGAAAAGATTACACCTACGAGCTCCCGAAGATCTACGGCCAAAATTTTGACGAGCGCCGAACTCAAATCAAAATTATAACCGAAGTTATTACCTAAACTTGTAGTATAGTGAACAACACCGGATCGTCTCCTCAAGGATCGTAGATGCAATTTGATCAAATCAAGTGAAAGTTAGAAAAAGGGGTTTTGATGGTTCAAAGATCGCAGTGACAAGATTTAAAGAGAAATAACAATTAGAAAAACAGTCAATTCAAATCTATCCGAGATTGGGTGAATAATCATAGACCTTTCAACAAACATTTGAAGCACATTTGAATGGTTAACTTGGATCTAACCGAGATCTCAAAGATCGATCCAAAATTCATACTAGACAATCGTCCAGAATTCAATTGACAAGTAATAAACATAAATCTGCAATCGCACCATTCATGTAGATATATATCAATTTAAGCACCGAATTCAATTAACCTAGGTACCAATCAGTAACCTAACCTCTTCAATTACGTGATTAGTTCAGATCAATCAGTTCTAAATTTCATCACGATACTTAATCTTAAACCAAGATCAAATCAGATCAAACATAAACAGAATCACCATTCATGCATTCAAGATCAAGAGAACAGAAGAAGAAGAGAAGAGGAATTCAAATATAAATCAAATACATTACATAACCAAGGTCTCAAGAATCCAAGCCACAATCTCTTCAAGAGTCCCGAATTGACTAGAAGTGACTTAGCTCTCCATTACAATGAAGGAAAAATATACAAGAACTATGAAAAGCTATTTCTAACACCAAGTGTATGTTGTGTTTAGAGCTCTCCACATGCTTCCTTTTATAGAGGATTCAGAGTAGTAGTAGATGGGTAGATGAGATTAGTAGGTGGAATTAGTAGGTGAGCTTGGTAGGTGAACTTGGTAGGTGAGCTTGGTAGGTGAGCTTGGTAGGTGAACTTGGTAGGTGAGCTTCCTTGTCTCCGAAAGTATTCATTGCTGAACTCATTGATTTCGTCATTGTTGAGCCAAATGGTCTTCATGAAAGTTCTAGGAAATTGTCTAAGCTTTCCAATGGCTCTGGAAGCACCCAAAAATTCGTCCTACAGCCCAAGATATGACCCAATTACTACAGACTGCTCAGGACCAGTTTCAGCACCTCTGTTTTGACTTTCAGACCCAATATCTCCATCAAGGAGCCCGAATCAAGTTTTGTGTTTGTCATGAAAGTTGTACATATGGGTCTTAACTTTCAGATCACCAATTTTCAGCCCATTCTATAAACCCAAACTCGAATTATGTTCTGGTTACTACACACTGTTCGGGTTCCAGTCACAAATCCCGTATTCTGATTTCCATGCCCAATTAGCTCCACTAAATGTCTGAATTTGACTTTGAGCTCTTCATCAAAGTTGTAGAGCTCTCTTTTATCTTTCCTACAAGGTAAAATTCATAATTATCAGACATTTAGAACTCAAGATATGGCCAAAATACAGAAACAGTGTAAGACTCGAATAATGCTAAAAAATCAATTAAGTCCGATTCGAGTTCAAACTTACAAAACATAATCAAATTCAGTCAATTAAGTACATGAAGAGTGTAAATGACTAATAATGAGGGTTTCTTAATGAATAAAATATGTGATTATCAACCGCTTAGATAGGATTGAGCGTCGCCTTCCACCACCAGAAGATGATGGGGCTTAGGCATGAATCATGTCTTTTAGATAATCTAACTCTGCTTTAGCTGTATTATTATATTTTAGGATATTTTGAACTATGTTGGCTACTTAGTGGTTATGATCCTTTAATGCTCATCTAACCATAGGGGGTTTATCTTTTGGACATGATGTTAATTATCTTAGCTTATGTTACTTTTGACTAGCATGATTGGTTTTAGTAAATATTGCATATGTTGTTTGTTTTGCATACTTTTTCTTTGGATATAATGCTGAAATGGACATCTTGTTGATGAAGTGCCTATTATTAAAGAATTCAATTTTGCTACCAAAAGATCTTAATGTTGGACTTCAAATATGAGAAGCACTCTACAATTAATTTACCTATGCTATTTTAGTAATGATTTGTAACTCATTTTTATATTAATTTTTTTCTTATATTCATTTAAATTAATTTCATTTATAAAAACATATTTAGTGTAACATATATTTAAATATATTTATATAATGTATGATTTGTTTATTATATTTCTTTAATTTGTTGACTTATATTATATATGCCTTAATTAACTTTTATTATAATATAGATATATTTTACATTTTTTAATGATTTTACTTATATACTTAACATAAATATGTTATATTTTATTATATATCATCATATATTTATAAAATATATATTAATATGTACAAAATCCTGATTCAACTCTAGTTCGACCTCAAAACCTTGAACCTCTCCATTTACAGGTTCAAGGATCAGTTCTATTATGAAAACATTGACTTTGAGCCTAAAATTATAGAAAATGGTCAAACATAAATTACCGAGCATAATTAAATTATTAGTGTTATAAATCATTATAAAATTCATCTAAATTATTGTCAAACGAAGCATAAAATGTGTATTTTACCCACACATCAACTTTCTCATTTACCCCCTTAAGAGTACATTCTGAGACTTATTGATAGCTTCTTGAGACTGAATTCTAGCACTTGAAGCTCTCATAATGGTGAACATAGCATTAGGATCTTTGCCTTCAAAATAGAACTCGTTTCTCCCTTCTAGATCAACCATATATGGAAACTTAACTAAAATATCTCCTAATTGTAATAGGACCCCATCTCTCCAAGAGATTGCATTCTTTTCCATAGCCATTTATCAAATCTCTGAACATTGTGTAGAGTAGGGATCAGTTGTACTTGTGAAATAAATTATACTAGAGTTATCCATGGACAGAGCAAGATAGCATATTCAACAGTCTCCTGAGCTTGCTTGCAAATGGGGCATAAGGGTTTAGGAATTAATTTTCTTTTTCTGAGATTCACTTTGATTGGGATCAAGTTAAAACAACATTTTTACAGAAAATTTTGAATTTCTCAAGAATAGGAAAATTCCATCGAGCTTTCCAAAATTCTATGGGAAGGGTATTTAAAATAGGTATATGGCACAAAACTGAGAGTTGATTTGACTTTTATTGGGTAGGTGTCTAGGTGATGGTTATATTGGGCTTTAATGAAAAATGATTCTATCATCCTAGACTATATTTCCACCTTTCTTTGTCTACATTCTAGTTTCTTCAAAGTAAAGGTGAATAGTCTAATTTGCTTAAAAAACTTAAAAGATAATTGTATCACATGAAGTGTTAAAATAGAACAAATTTAATGGATCGATCTGAATAATCCGACAAAATGTTTGAGTTGGATTACAAAAATTTAAACTCGAATATGATTTGACCTGACTTAGCCTCGACTCAATTTTTCCTAGCGCGGCTCGGATCGCAATGGGCTAAGCCAATTAGCCTGATTTTAATTAATTTATTAAAGTATTATTAAATAATTTATATGATATGTGAATAATTTTACCCTTACTTTCTCTACTATAAATTAATATTTATATTATGAAAACTCTTTTATTTGATAATTTCTGGCATTTAAACTATTTAAAAAATAAATAAAATGATAAAGTACAAGAATACAATTTGTAAGTGTTAAAAATTCAAGAAAAAGTTAAGTTAAAAAAAATATAATACAAGCCTACGAGTTGACTTACACAATTCTTGACGGACTAGGCTAGACTAACAATTGGCTAGCCCACAACTATTTTGGCTTGGCCTGAAGCGGCCCAGTCTTAATGGGCTGAGCAGGCACAAATTGATACCTCTGGCATGGCCAATTTTTTTTTTTTGCCCAAAACTCTAGAAAAGTTCGTGTCATACGTGTCTGCACAAAATTCATTTCTTTTCTGAAACGCCAATGATTTGTACGTCTTCTTCACAGTGTCAATTCGATACTTGTGCAACACCAAATCATACTTCAACACTCCCAACGGCAAGATCTTCACCTAAGCTTCCTCCATCTCCCCCAACCCAACATCAAAGCCACCGTCTTCATGACCCATGGTTACGGCTCCGACACCTGCTGGCTCTTCTAAAAGATCTGCATCAACTTCACCACCTAGAGCTACGCCATCAACCGCCTCGACCACGACCGCTCTGATGGCCTCCGTTGCTACCTCGGTGACATGAACAAGATCACCACCACCTCCCTCCACTTATTCCTCCACGTCTAACATTGTTTCCCTTCGCCTGTTGCTGAATCGTAAGCGCTAATGGCAAACTGTTCATCGGCGGTGACTGTTGTGGTGCTGGCAACGACACCGGCATCCGCTCGTCGACGACGGGTAGGACTGGATCTCGTTGTCGTCGTCCATAACTTCGTCGCTGCCGATCTGCCATGATCGCAGAGACCGACAAACCTGCTATTACAGGTAAGTCTAAGGTGCATTGGTGCACTACAACATAAAGCTCCATTTAGTTCTTAATGTTAAGAAGGTAAGAACAGTTTGACTTTTCTTTTATCTCTGTTGCAATTAATGTTTAGAGTGACAAAAAGAAAAGAATGGTGTAGCAATATGTTACAACACATTGATTCTACCAATGATCCTAATCATCCAGAAGAGTTTGCAATTGGTTTGCTTTGGAGATTTTAGTACTAGGGAAAAATAGTACGTAAATGTGTACTATAGAACACATCTTTACTAGTCAGCAACTATTGTCTTTTAACTATGACACTACTTTGACCACATCATTATGTGCTCTATGGTTATGTTAAATAAATAATTAGATAAGGGTCAATTCAAGAACTTTGGCATACTTATGTTTGGTTTAAACTCCTTTATGAAATAAAAGAAATATGCGCGTAACTAATACTATTTAATATAACAAATTATCTCAATAATGAAAATTTGTATCCTAAATCTATTTAATGCATTATTACTTATTAATTATATGTTATTTTAATTTGAAATTTTATTTTGTTAATTTATGAATTTTATCCATTTTATAATTAAGATTTTGTTATTTTGAAAATAGAGTTTTAAATTTTTTTTATCTATATTTCAAATCTTATCAAAAGCTAGTTACTTTTGATTATTTTGTAAGAGAATTATAAATACCTTTTTTATCAGTACTTTTAAAAAAATTAATTGATCATTAAATTTAGTATGAAATATATTTTTGTTTCTTGAGACTGAGTCTTTTGACACCGAATGTCTTCCTCCGTTAATTTTACATTATTATTTTGTTCAAAATGCACTATTTGGCACTAATATTAGCGATATCTCTTATACTAAACTTTTTTGTTGGTTAACCTCCCATACTCAACTGAGAGTACTTAATCCACCTTATTTAAGGCCTAAACTTTATAAAAAAAAAACTCTAATAAGAGTGTTAAATAGGCCATCTCAATCGTTTTAGGCCAAGCTTGTTCAACTTGCATGTTAGCCAAGTTAAGCCAAAAGTACTCAAATTTAAATGAGTTCATAAAGTATTAGCTTGACTTGCCTAACTTAACCTCTTAAGCTTAAATGAGCAGCTCGCTTAAATGACAATTATTTTAAAGGTAAGTAAAATAACTTCTTTTATAATAAACTGAAACGTCAAAGTCAATAATTACATTTTATAATCAAAATCAAAATTTAAATATTTCAAAGAATTAATCATTCATAATCAACATTTACTCTCTCTCTCTCTCTCTCTCTCTCTCTCTCTCTCTCTCTCTCTCTCTCTCTCTCTCTCTATATATATATATATATATATATATATATATATATATATATATATATAAAAAGTAGGCTAAAGGGACTGACCTAGCCTATTTGAACCCAACATGTATAACTTGCAAATTAAATAAGCTAAACTAAAAAAACCATTTTCAAATGAGACACTAAAATAGAAGCCCAACTCACATAATTTATATAAGGTTAAATCTAAACTTTAGTTCGTATAGTTTTCATTCTATTTTAATTTAGTGCATATAATTATTTTTTTTTCTGTTAAATTTGGACACTTATAAATATTTTAAAAATACTCATTGTCATCACCTTTTGTTCATCACAAGCAATTTGCAAATTAGCTACAGCAAAATCCCTTGTTGTGTCTTATTTCAAGTTGCTAATTAGTTACAAATTTTTTTTTGTCATTAATCCCTTTCGAATCCGTCACCAATCTATTGCTAATGCTTAGTAGTGAGAGATTAGCAAAAGAAAAATTTTGTAGCTAAATTTTGGTTACTAATCCACTAATCTTTTGTAATGCTTATAATATTGTTATAACACCGTTAGTTAATTAACTCTGTAGATGATTTTATGTCTAGTAAGTGATAATTTAAATGTTTTTTTATTAATAAAATGTCCACTAGGTGTCCCTTCATCCAGTAGGTGCTTGTAAGTTTTTATTTTTTATGAGTAGGTACTCCTTTATTCAATAAGTGATGTTTTATAAGTTCTCTCTCTCTCATAGAATGTATAATAAGAATTAAATTAATAATGTTATAACGAAAACTGATAATATAAACTATTTCAAAAATATTTTTAAATATAAAGACTGATTTCAAAAAATAAAAACCTAAAATAACTAAATTAAATAAACAAGTACTAACATTTTAATTTAACCTTTATATAGAAGACTAAACCTAACTTATTTTTGACAACCTATCTCCATCACGCCAGACACCAATTCACACCTTCCGTCACGAACCATGATCACTAAGCTTACGGAAACTTCCCCACTAGTCTAGCTTTGAATTGTTGAAAGCAAATGATTTGACTTTATAATGCACTTTGACCATTCAAGATTCTTTCTTTAATAAAAAGCCACAAATATTGTTAACTGTGAAAAATGTATTCTTTAATTTGCTGCAAAATAAATGTCAATACAAAACACAAACATGCACCAAGTCAAATTAGAAAAAGAAAATCTAACTCATACGTATATCAAATTCAGGTGAAATTTTGTTCCCTCCCCTTTTTGATAGAAAGCACAAAATCATTGATTAATCTGTGTCTGCCAAATGAAACGTCCATCAAACAAAAGTACAAAACGCATAACCATTGATCTTTCAGTAAACAACTAGTGGGAAAAAATCATCATAATTATTTTTCTTTAGTTAAGTGTTCACCATGTTACAGACTTTAGATTTCATTAATAAAAGAGTTGAAGTAGGAAATTAGGAATGTATAAACTAATTCTATGTAAACCCCTTATATAAATTATATTGCATTTTTATCTTCTTTTAATATTTCTCTTTGTCTTGTTCTAAATTTTAAAGTATCGCAGTTTTGTCTTCTTTTATGCTGCCATTGTCATGTTTTTCTTGTTATCGATCATCTTTATTGACTTCGCCATCATAGTCCCAAACTTTGTTTTGTTGTTTTTTTTTCCAATCATTGCATTTTGTTTTAATTTAATTATCTATCTTGTTTTTCAAGGTATATTATATTAAAAGATTTTCATGATGTGTTCCCCAAATATAATTTTCTAGACATATATAGTCTTTGTTAAAATGAATGGGATGCAAATTTGGCTGAAGCCCACACGCACGTGGAAGAGATGTGATGGGGCAGCACAAGCGAGTACACATGTATTAAGCTTACTCCAAGTGCATAATCCTACCTCAATATCATAAGATATCTACTCAAGAAACATATCCATATATAAACATTCCTCAGTAGTCTAGTTTAAGCAATATGAGACTTAAGCCTTAGACAAAACACACACATGGACACTCTACATTTTAAACACTCTCAAGACCCACAAGTCTAACAAGCCCTTACTTGTTTCAAACTTAGAAGAGTAAAATGAGAATGTCATGCATTAGTGAAGTATTCAAAATGATTTGAACTTCATCTTAGGCACAGGTGGGTGACAACCTTGTAAAAGTTTGGTAGGGAAACCTCTTTGAACCCCACTTCTGAGAGAATAGTTGGAGCACGTCCACCAACCACATAACACTCCCAAGAGATATGATACTCTTAGTCATTTTGCGAGTTAATGGCCTTGCGTTATCTTGAAATCATGAGAGATCTAGAATTTACGCCCAAAACTTATAGAAGACAACTTGTCTTCACTCTCATTTAGGTGTGGCATCCATCTCGAGTATGCTGCAGTTAGAGGTGTCAAAATGGACTGGCCCATATTGGATCAACTATATTTTGGGCCGAGCTGGGCTTGGTCAAAAACATTGCAGATTGATAAATTGTTGGCCCAACCCAACCCTATGCAGGCTACAAGTAGGGGCGGGTAATTTTTATTTTTTTGTTTTTTCTTTGGTTTTCATCATTTTAAAAAATGTTATTCTTATGTTTCAACACTTTTTTTTTTCTGTTGCATAGTTTAAATCCCATCAAATATCAAATAAAATTACTTTTGTGATCAAAGTATTAATTTACATTAAAAAAAGAACAAAATCTTTATATATAATATAAATTACATAATAATATCCTAATTAAAAATTAAACTTCGGGCTTGTAGGCTACTTCGGGCTTGCAGGCCTATGAGTTGGTCCAATTAGGTTAAAATTCATTTTTGTATCAATTTTTTTTACTTAGTTTGTCCATTTTATTGGGCTATTTGTGTTATCCCTTCGAACTTGACTCATTTTGACATCCCTAACTGCTGTAGATACCCCACCCCTACATCAAGGGCTATGGATCCATTAAGAGTAAAGCTCAACCTATTACACCAACTATAGCAGTACTACCATATACACCATAGGCAGGGACTCATCACCAATAATCTTATATGAATGTTGGAACACATATAAAGGCGTTAACACACTTTCTACGGAGACTTGTATGACTTCATTTACCATATTGAACCACTTTCATGGGATCTCCAATCATAGTGGTTGGGTGTCCAACATACCACCCTACTTATGGGAATCAGTCTCATCCCCATCGATGTTTTACTTAATAGCGTCCTAGTAAGTGGTTTTGTTAGAGGACCAGCCAAATTCTTCTTTGACCTCATAAAATCCATGGATATCACATTGTTTTCAATCAACTGCCTCACAATATTATGTCTCAATCTGATATGTCGACTTTTTCCATTCTAAATTATGTTCTTTGCTTAAGCAATGACAACTTGACAATCACAATGAATAGACATGGATATTTCTATTCTATTCCACAAAAATATGTACATCAACAAATTCCTTAGCCCTTCAGCCTTGAATCCTGCCTTCACTAAGGCTATAAATTATGATTCCATGGGGACCTGACAATACATGTTTGCTTGGTTGACTTTTAGGAGATAGCCCCACTTGCCAACATAAATACACATCCATTGGTATATTTCAATTCATCAAAGTTAGAAATTCAGTTAACACCACTATATCCTTCCAACATTGAAGGATAACCAAAATATACCAAACCATAATCCATAGTGCTTTTCAAATATTTCAAAATTCTTTTTAAGGCAATTTAATGCATGTCACTATGATTATGTGTATACCTGCTCAATCTGTTAATAGCATATGCAATATCAGGTCTAATACAATTCATCAAGTACATCGAACTACCAATAATACAAGCATATTCAATTTGTGATACACTATCATCATCATTTTTCACAATATGCAAACTAGGGTCAAAAGGTGTAGAAACATGTGTGCAATCATGATATCCAAATCTCTTAAGCTTGGTTCCAACATAATGTGATTGAGATTAAATAAAGTTATCATTTCTCTTAATTAATTTAATTCCAAGAATAACATTTGTGTAACCCCCTTAATAAATTCAAACTAAGCAAAATTTCTAATCATGGATATTACCCTTAATCACTCTAATCATAACCATAATAATTATTTAACTAGCATATTGATTCATTAGCATAGTGGGATAACATTAGTGAGTTTACTCCATAGATAAAAATTGAAAGAACAGAGATTGAAATCGAAACAAGAGAAAAAAAAAACTATAGTAAGTAAAGAAACGAAATCATAAACATGAGTTTTAATTAAGAAGTCTAGTAACAGAGCCATTATTTAACCAAATACATATATTTTTAATAACTTTATATATATATATATATATATATATATATGAAATCGAAACAAGAGAAAAAAAAACTATAGTAAGTAAAGAAACGAAATTAGAAACATGAGTTTTAATTAAGAAGTCTAGTAACAGAGTCATTATTTAACCAAAAATACATATATTTTTAATAACTTAATATATATATATATATCCTCCTCATTGGAACTAGAATCCATACATAGTTGATAATGATATCTATAATGCATCATGTGCTAGTCTGAAATCACCATGAATAGGGTGGGAATAAAAAAATTTTAGTAGGAAATAAACAGTTATAAAATGTTTGAAAACACATGGTGAGTTTCAGTCGTGTAAAGTACACAGAAAATCACATGATAACCAAAGTATAACATGAATAAAATGATTCCAGTATAACAGAATGAATGCTAAATAAATCATGCAATACAACATTATATTCAAACATTAACAAATTCCTTAAACATTAGTAAGCAAGTTCCAAACATTAGCAAGTTCCTCAAACATTAGCAAACAAGTTCCTCATTACAGGGACTCCACCATTTTCTTTTCTTTGTCTTTTCATGTTTGCTTATCTCACATCACATTCGAAGGCTTTTACTTCCATAGGGAATCCACCCTATCTGTAGTGTTACTTTAACATCGTGATAACAAAGTCAGACATAGTCACACTAACTAAGGCAGGTAACATAAAAGGAAATTCATCCTTCTACCTTCTCAACAGTTAAGTGCAAACTTTTTCATGAATCGCTTGCTTGTCATCACACACAAACATAAGCAATACAAACTACTAATATATCACAAATAAATTCATTATATGCAAGTCTATAACTAAATCATGACAATTAAATAAAATACACAAAAATTAGAATTATTAAATTTAAATGTTAGTTCTTCAAGGGACAAACTTTGATTTAAATTAATTTAATAATTCTTTTTTAAAAGTCCATATCACAGTTCATCCATAGTTTCTCAGGTTCTCATCATGTTCTATATTTTGTCAGGTCCTCATCATAATTCATAATGTGTCAGGTCCTCATCGTAATTCATATTTTGTCAAGTCCTCATCATGATTCATAGTTTGTCCTAGTTTTTATAGTGCACTCATTGCACAAAAATTCTTTTATTGTAAATGTCAAAGTAAAGGTCATAAATTTGTTCTCAAGTCAATGTAAATATAAAAAAAATCTATATAAATCAAGCACATATATTTATTGTACATTATAATTAAAAATATTTATTTAAATCAAGTCTTGAGTAATATTTTAAATTTTTATAGTTTATTATATTGGTCTCATATAAGAATCAACATTCAAATTATAATAATTCTAAATTTTGTCATAAACATTTCAAAGTCAAACAAATATCAAATTTTCATAATCTAACAACATTACATGTGCATAATAAATTTAACAAAAATAATAATATGTATAAAATACTAAAATAATAAAATATATACTTAATGCTATAATTTTATTTTTTTAAAAGAAAGTTCAGTTCATACCTTTTACAAAATCTTTTTCTTTCTTTCTTACTGTTTCTCGTCCTTTCTTTCTTTTTATTTTCTTCTCTTTTTCTCCTTCTGTCATTCTTTCGTCTTTCTCTCCGTCGGTTACAACACCTCCCTCACTTCCATTTTTTTTTTTCCGTTTTCCTTTTCTTTCTCTCTTCATTTCACTCTTTCTATCCTACCATTTCTCACTTTGCTATTTCTTTCTTTGTGTTTTTACATTGCGGCATTCTAACTATTTATGGCCATTTGAATGGCTAACTTGTGGTTCTTAAGTGTGCACGTTGCACCTCTTGAATGACATGCACGTTGCGCCTATATTTTTTTTTTAAATAAAATAATAATTGCTTTTATTAAATATCTCACTTTAATGTTTACTAGGATATATTTTTTATATTAAAATAATATTTAATTCATAAATATCTTCTTATAAATATATCTTTCATAAATATCTTTTTATGAATATATTTATTAAAATACTTTTAATTTTTATTGTTAAGATTAAATACTAAATTTTATTTTAATAAATTTTTTATTTTTAATTTCATAAACTATTATCAATTAAATTCTTACAAACTTTATCTAATATCATTTGATTAGTTACAATTATTGTAAAATAAAACCAAATAAAATGTTCGAGTCAAAAAAATTAAAATTTTATTATTCACAAAATATTTTATGAAAAATATGATGTTACAATTTGCAACATCCATATTTTTCACATCAAATTAAGAAGAAAGAAAACTCTTAATAGCATTCACAATATCTAAGGATGTTTCAAAGATCAACAAATCATCAACATATAAGCAAATAATATCAAATTTGCTATATATCCATTTATCTGATTCATTAGTCACATAACTATTAAATATCATGACATTATCAAATTTATTATGCCATTATTTTGGAGCTTGTTTCAAACTATAAAGAGATTTAACAATTTTACATATTTTGCTCTCCTTACCCTTAACCATACATCCTTCAAGTTGTTCCGTATAGATTTCCTCTTCAAGATCACCATTGAGGAATGTGATTTTCACATTCATTTAATGCACAACAAGCTTATGAATAGATGCATTAACAAATAAAACTCTAATGGATGTAATTCTAGTTACCGGAGAGTTTGTATCAAAGTAATCAATATTTTGTTGTTGCTTATAGTATGATGCATTACAAGATTCAATAATAGAATTATGCTTTAACACATCACTTTTCATTACAAGAAATCTATATGCAACATTATTTTGATCATAGTCAATAAACACTCAATCATAAGTTCTATTACATTGACTGAGGACTAGACATGACAGGTGGGACAGGCATATAACGTCGTACTCTAATTTTAATTATTAATATTATCTTAGTAAAGTATTTTAATTTCTAATTTAGAATAACACATTACATAACAAACTACTATCATTCTCTTTAGATTATATGATATTTTACACTAAGGAATATATCCTTTCAGAAGTTAGGTTTATACATACAACATTTCTAAGTTAGACACATATTTTCCCAAAAAGTGAGGCTCACTAAGGGCTTCAAGGTGCCTCTACTACTATTTGCATTTTTACATATATCATTTATTTTAACTACTCATCAAAGAGTAGAATGATCAGGAACAAGTCTCCTAAAGTAACATTAAAAACATAGTCCCCAAGTTCAGACATGTAAACTTGTTGAACCTGGAAATCAACAAGTACCTTGACTGTTGGCATCATCTGAAATATTAAACCACAAAAGAAGTGAGATATAATTTTAGTAGGAAAATGCAAAAACAAGTATCCATTTACCACCTTCTCTTTACCATCCTCTGTTTCTAAACTCATAACTGAGAGTTCAACTAATAAATCAGCAAATTAAGAAGTAAATAACTTAATCAAAGTGAGTATCTAATTCAAGATAAAATAAATTAATAAAAAAATAAATAAGTAATTCAGAACATTGTAAAAATAAGTAACTGAATATTCTTTTCACATCATTACTCAAAATCTTCTTTTCATCATCTCTTTACCATCTCATTTTTATACTATTAATCAAATGTGCCTCTTTCTCTTCATTAAAGCATCCCCTAATACTCTCATCATGACTACAATAATTTGATTAAGACGTCTCCCAATCCTCTCATCATGACCATAATTGATAATCACATATTTTATACATTAATAAACCCTCATTTTTAATCATTTACACTCTTCAGGTACTTAATTGATTGAGCTTGGTCATGGTTTGCAAGTTTGGGTTCAAATTAGGCTTAATTGATATTTTTCAACATTGTTGAGATTTTACACTGTTTCTATATTTCAGCCATATCTTGAGTTCTAGATATCTAGAAATTATAAATTTTAACTTGTAGGAAAGTTGAGAGAAAACTCTACAACTTTGATGAAGAGTTCAAAGTCTCAATCAGACATCTAGTCAAGCTAATTAGGCATGGAAGTTAGAACATGAGTTTTTGGATTGGAACTTAACCAATGTGCAGTAATCAAAGCATAACTCGGGCTGTAGGTAGTCTTTTGAGCTAAAACCAATGGCATTGGAAAGCTAAGACAAAACCCTTCAACTCTCATGAAGACCACTTTTCGATATTATGACGTTATGATACACTTATAGTCATGTGAAGACAACTAATTGGTTGAGTGGGAAGACAAGCATGATAATAATCCAACCACTCATCCAACCACTTAACCACTTATCCAACCACTCATTAATCAGTCTCCTTGTCACTTTGTATCCTTCATACTCTATAAATAGTACCATTGGCTGCTCATTGGGGGAGTGAGTTTGGAGATGTTAGTTTAGAATTATTAATCTTTGTTTTAGATCAAGACCATGTTATTATGTTATTATAATTTTTTTTTGTTGTAAATAGAAGTTATGATCATCTTTTTCTTCTGCTCTCTTTCTTTCTTCTTGCTCATGGATAACTAATCTTCATTTTGCTTGGGTGAAGGAGTGAAGCTTTTGGTAATAAAATAAGGTTAGATTAATTTTTTTCTTGTACTTAAATGATATATTATCAAGTGATCATTATATGTGTTGTATTTTTTTTCCAATCAATTTAGAAACCCTCATTGTAAAGTGGAGTTCTTGATTCATTGTAGATAAGTGGTTTGCCACAATAAATGTTTGAACCCATTTACAAGTGTTGGTAAATAATTAAAGGAACCATAATATAACTATGTATATAATTCTAAATGGATTTTGAATGTTTTTATTTTTCGATTGGAACCTCCGTTGTGCATAGATTTCAATTGAGTTATAAAAAGAATTAACCTTGTCCATAAATTATTACCAAAAGTGGATCTCTTAACCCAAACAAGTTCTTTAATTTATTTGTGAACAAGTTTTATTATCTTTACTGTTGTGACAAAGCCTTTCCCTGCCTCAAAGAATTTTTTTCTGCATCAATTTCCTATGGATCGACCTCGGACTCCCGAGAAATTTATTACTTGAGATAACCTGCACTTGGGTTTGCAACCTTTAATTTGCATCAAGTTTTTGGCGTCATTGCCGGGGACTTGATTTAAAGTTTTAATTTATTGATGTTCTTTTTCTTTAATAAAATCTGTTCTCTCTTATCCCTCACCGGAGCAAAAGATCGACTTACCGGTCCTTCGGTTTCTTTACTAACTCTCTAACTTTCTAACTTTCTAATTTTCTAACTTACTAACTTGCTAACCTACTAACTTGCTAACTTACTAACTTTCTAACTTTTATATTTGTCATTTAATTTTGCTATCTAACTTTTATATTTATGTTATTTAATTTTACTTTCTCGACTTACTAACTTATATATTATTATTTTTTATTTTTTATTTTGAAGTCATTTATTTATGCTTAATATTTAATGGTTGGTGTAAATCATCGACTTGTACATTATTTTTTCTATTTTAAGTCATTTATTTATACTTAATTGGTATCGTGATTTAAATTATAGTCGTTTAGTTAACATTAATCCTGGTACTTTATATATTGATTTGTTTGAATCACAATCACACACAATTGACACAATGACTTAAAATGATAGTGTACATGATGAACATGAAAATCAACCGTTGTGAACCATGCATGAATATTTGCAACCACCTTGAAATTCTAGTCCATCATGCATTATCTTTCCACTCAATGCTAATAATTTTAGATTTAAGCCAGGTATGATTTGTTTACTTCCTAATTTTTATGGTTTAGAATTTGAAAGCCCATATTTACATCTAAAAGAATTTGAAGAAGTATGTATTGCTTTCAATGATCAAAATTGCACTGAAGAGATTGTTAAGCTTAAATTGTTTTTCTTTTCTTTAAAAGATAAAGCAAAAACTTGGCTTAATACTTTGAAACCAAGATCAATTGGTACATGGCAAAAAATGTAAGGTGAGTTCTTAAAGAAATTTTTTCTAACACATAAAACCAATGCTATGAAAAGACAAATTCATTTTTTTTTTCAAAATTCAAATGAAGCATATTTTCAATGTTGGGAACGGTTTAAAGATTTGTTAAATTCTTGCCCACATCATGGTTTTGAAAAATGACGCACTATAAGCTTCTTTTATGAAATAACACTTGAAACCAAACAATTTGTGGAAACAATATGCAATTGTGAGTTTCTTGATAAAGAACCTGATAAAACTTTAGACTATTTAAACCAGTTGGCTGAAAATTCTCAACCTTGGCATAGTATTAACCCTTCTAAAAATTCAATTACATCTAACCTCGCAAGTGCTAATAAAGGAAAATATCTCCTTAGTTAAGAGGAAGATCTAAATGCTAGGTTTGCTAGTTTGGCTAGAAATGTTGAAGCCATGGAATTAGGAAAAGCAAAAGAAATCCTGGAATTTGTGATGACTTAAGACACTCAACACATGAATGTCCTAAGATTCCTGTTTTTAAAAAAGTTGTACATGAGCAAGTAAATGCAATGAATAATTTTAAAAAGCCATTTACTTCTTCTTTTTCAGATATATACAATTCAGGATGGAGAAATCATCTAAACTTCAGCTGGAAGAATAATAATCAGTCACAATTCGTGCAACCACCACCTCCTCAGACACAACAAGACTCCCAAAATTTTCAAGGATATGCACCTTATGTCCTACCATATAGGAAAAACCTTGAAAAAATATTGCATGCATTCATAGAAAAGTAAGAGGCCATTAATAAACAAAATAATCAAACTATGATTAACATAAAAGAAACTCTTGCTAAACTTTCTTCTGCACTCACCATTCACAAGAAAGGAAAATTTCCTTCTCAACCTCAACCAAATCCCAAGGGTCAGTATAGTCTAAATGAGGGTAGTTCAGAAAACTAACAAATGGATCAAGTCAAGTCAGTGATAACTCTTAGGAGTGGAAATGTTGTTGAAAAACAAATTCCCAAGCCTTGTGAGAAAGATGATAAATCAATTCTCTAAGAAAATGAAGAAGTTGACCAAAAGGAGACCAAACTCTTGCTTGCACCCCTATTTCCTCAAGCATTAAACAATTCAAGGAAATTGAACCATAACACAGAAATTTTTGATATTTTGAAACAAGTAAAGGTCAATATTCCTCTATTAGATGCTATCAAACAGATTCTATCTTATGCCAAATATTTGAAGGACTTGTGCACTGTTAAAAAGAAACTAAATGTGAAAAAGAAAGCCTTTTTGGCTGAACAGGTAAGCTCCATTATTCAGAACAATAATGCCTTGAAATATAAAGACCCTGGTTGTCCTACTATTTCATACATTATTAGAGAACATAAAATTGAAAATGCTTTACTTGATCTTGGTGCTAGTGTCAATTTGCTTCCATATTCAGTTTATCAGCAACACAACTTGGGTCAGTTAAAACTAACTTCTGTAACTCTTCTACTTGCCAATAGATCAATTAAAATTCTAAGAGGAATAATGGAAAATGTGTTAGTACAAGTTGATAAATTCATATATCTTGTGAATTTTATTATCTTGGATATTGAACCTATAGTTGATAGTTGCAAGTCAATTCCTATTATTTTAGGCCGTCCATTTTTAGCAACATCTAATACTTTGATAAATTGCAAAAATGGAGTGGTGAAGTTAACATTTAGAAATATGACACTAGAGCTCAATATTTTTAACATGTGCAAGCAACCACAGGAAGTCCTTAATGAAAAAGAGGAAGTTGAAGGAATTGAAGTCATCGTAGATGATCATCTTCAAACAAGGAGTTCTTCTGACCCATTAGAAATTTGTTTAATCAATTCACTTGACTCATACATTCCAAGTATTGGTAGAAGTTCGTATTCTAAAAGGAGAAGAGCAAAAAGGTTACAAGTCTGTCACAAATGTGCAAGATGGAATTGTAACAAGTGATGTCGTTCTTTGAAGATGGTTTCCGCAAACAGAGAAGATAAAATTTTCTTCATTAAGAATGGACTAAGTAAGGAGTCATTAAATGATATCTTATTGACTCTTCAGACGCATTTTTGTGGATCTATGCATCGTGAGCTTCTTAACTTATGGAATCTCTTCAAGGATGAACAAAAACGTTACAGTCTTAGGAATCTGACTCTAAAAGATCCTGTTTGTCAATTTATAAGAAAATTGGATGGGAAGCTTATTCTCGACTCATAGAAGGCGTTTAAGCCATTATTAGACGTTAAACCAGAGGCAGAAGTGAGCTATATCTACAACAACCTGTACATATTATCTTTTTCTTCTTCATGTTCTTCTTAAAAAAAAAGAATTTTTTTTTAACAAGGGCAATCCAGAAGGAGTACCATGACTTTAATTAGTTGTGGAGCCCCAGCCTTTGGCTGACCTGTCATTGACTCAGGTGGACCTTTGCATGCTGATCCTTAAAAAAAGTTCGTGTACCATGCTCTGTAGAGAGCCGCACTCCATAACCCAATGTTTACCATCTAGGCACTGTGAAGTTGATGGACCAGCAGAAGCGTCCCACTCTGGTTATTAGTGAGAAGTAACCCGCGGCTGCCAAAGCATATGAGAGATCTGAGCTTGATCATCTCTTTTATTAGAAGGGGCTCTCAGCGCCCTGGGATGGGACGTTCTGGATCTTGGACATTGCGGGTTCCAGATTTTAGCATCTTTGTTGATGTTACGAACCCAAGTATGAGCTTTCCAGGTTCCAGACCTAAGATGAAAACCCACGATGGTTTCTTTCTTTTTCTTTTCTTCGAATAAACGAGCATAAGTGTCTACTACACTGGTGACACGCAGTATAAAGATATGCCACTACTGCACTCATGATGTGCAGTATAAAGATACGCCATGAAAACTATACATAAAGGTATGTCATCATTTGCTATTATATTTCTTTTATCTTTGTATGATTTTGCTGTATTTTGATTTTGGACAGACGATCCTTTGAGCAGGGTCCTTCAGGGGTTTCTAGACTTCTTTACCTTGATGATTTTCTTGAAGTTAAAAAAAAACCAAGAACAAAAACAAATTTTTTTTTTAAAAAAGGGATTAGTCAAAAGGAAGTAATGAGGGAAGCAATATGAAACGAAAGGCAGGTTTGATACTTCGTCTATAACTTTCCTTTACCTTTGATTTTATTTATCGTACTTTGTTTCTATTTAAATTTGTGACAGATTTCTCCAATAGGTAATATCTTATATCCTTAACTCATCTATATTTTAACATTGAGGATAATGTTGTGATCTGGTTGGGGGAAAGGATAGTTGATCCAAATTTTTTTTTTAAAAGTATGATATGATTGTCATGAACTTACTAAACTAATGAATGATGGCAGAGTAAGGGGTAATTTTACTCTTGAGACGCATCTAAATTGGAAAGTATGTTTAGTTATATGACTGTCAGAAACCTACAGCAAAACCAATTAGGGATGACAGAGTAAGGAATAATTTTACTTTTAAAGTAAATTACTCCTGAGACGCATCTAGATTGGGGAAGTAACTATTCTGTGATGATTTGTGGAAGTAACAAAGTTTTATCATCTGATTTCCTTTGAATGATTCAAGTGAATGAATTCTCATATCCTTTAAAACAATTGAAATTCAGAGATCATAGCATGATTGAATAAATTGTCTTCTGTCTTAAATTTCACATGCTTGGTTATGGATGTTGAATTGATAGATTGAGAATGATAGAAATATGCCTTGTGAGATTTTGAGCCTATTGATGAATGTTTTAAACATTTGTACCATTTTCTTCTTTCTTGTGTGATTTTCACTCATGGAATTTTTACTTTAGAACTTGCTTTGATTCTTTTTTAGGCTACATTTTCATATGCATACATAAACATGATTGAGACATTTTTCTTGAAATAGCTACTTTAACCAAATAGGCAGTCTTGCTCAGCAGTATATTGTCTCAATATGATATCAAGTACTCTTATGACTTCTTGGAAATTCTTTAATTCCTGCTAACGTAAAGCATTGGAAATGGCCTATTTCCCCTTGCTTAACCCGTTTGAGATTATTTGACTATTCCTTGTTTCTAACTCATTATGTGCCTTAAATGAAAAATCATGTTCTTACCTGACTTTAGGGAATAAGAGAGCATTGGCTTTGTTAATGGATGAGTTTCTTGAACAAGTGTGGGGGTATGTGTGCAAAATAGATTAGTGAAAAAGGAAAGAATAACTAATTGAAAAAAAAAATATGTGTGCATACTTATGATCTAAAAAAAAAATCTGTAAAGAAGGGTCAACAAGGCGAAAATAGAAGAAGAAAAGAATATGTAAAGTGAATTTGTATTAAGTGGAGTTGGGATAAACTTTCATGCTTGTTAATTGAACTCAGCTTTCATGCTCTTTTATTCTCTTTGGTTTTTAACTTGCTAAATCCATATTACCACCCTCCTTTACCTTGATCTCATTACAACCTTAAATAAAGTCTTTATGATTTATGTGTGCATGTGTTCTGAGTAGTGAAAAAGTAAAAGATAAGCAAACTTATGGTAGTGCAATTTTTCATGGGTTGAATAGAGTGAAATACTTACCTTTTAAACACTAGAGGGATTGAGAGTGAATTCTGTGAGGATCTATCATTCTTGATTCATTCTTTTCAACTGAAGTTTCCTTGCTTGTTGGTTTGAGATGTGAAGAAATGTTACCTCATTAATGCTTTGATCACTTGAATTTCTGGTTGCCCTCCTTGATTCATCGAGTCTTTTAAAGTTTTTAGCTTTTGAGTGTGTGTCATTTTTTTTTGTTTCCTAGCTTTGGTCTTATGTATTTTACCCAGAAGTACAAAAAGTTAAGTGTGGGAAAATTTGATAATCACATATTTTATACATTAATAAACCCTTATTTTTAATCATTTATACTCTCCATGTACTTAATTGATTGAGCTTGATCATGATTTGTAAGTTTGGGTTCAAATTAGGCTTAATTGATATTTTTCAGCATTATTGAGATTTTACACTATTTTTGTATTTCAGCCATATCTTGAATTCTAGATGTCTAAAAATTATGAATTTTACCTTGTAAGAAAGCTGAGAAAAAACTCTACAACTTTGATGAGAGCTCGAAGTCTCAATCAGACATCTAGTGAAGCTAATTGGGCTTGGAAGTTAGAACACAAGTTTTATGATTGAAACCTGAATAATGTGCAGTAATTAGGACATAACTCGGGCTGTAGGTAGTCTTTTGAGCTGAAACCGGTGACATTGGAAAGTTAAGACAAAACCCTTCAACTCTCATGAAGACACTTTTTGATATTATAACGTTATGACAGACTTATGGTTGTGTGAAGACAACTAATTGGTTGAGTGGGGAGACAAACATGATAATAATCCAACCACTCATCCAACCACTCAACCACTCATCCAATAACTCAACCACTCATCCAACCACTCATTAATCAGCCCCCTTATTACTTTGTATCTTTCATATTCTATAAATAGCACCATTGGCTGCTCATTGGGGAGTGAGTTTGGAGATATTAGTTTAGAATTATTAATCTTTGTTTTAGATCAAGACCATGTTATTATGTTATTATAATTTTCTTTTGTTGTAAATAGAAGTTATGATCATCATCTTCTTCTTCTCTCTTTCTTTCTTTTTGCTCATGGGTAACTAATTTTCATCTTGCTTGGGTGAAGGGGTGAAGCTTTTGGTAATAAAATAAGGTTAGATTAATTTCTTTCTTATGCTTAAATGATATATTATCAAGTGATCATTATATATGTTGTATTTTGTTTTCAATCAATTTAGAAACCTTCCTTGTAAAGTGGAGTTCTTGATTCATTGTAGACAAGTGGTTTGACACAATGAATGCTTGAACCCATTTACACATGTTGGTGTTGGTAAATAATTTCTCCTTGTAAAGTGGAGTTCTTGATTCATTGTACACAAGTGGTTTGACACAATAAATGCTTGAACCTATTTACAAGTGTTGGTGTTAATAAATAATTAAAAAAATCATAATATAACTACGTATATAATTCTAAATGGACTTTGAATATTTTTATTTTTCGATTGGAATCTCCGTTGTGCATGTATTTCAATTGAGTTATAAAAAGAATTAACCTTGTCCTTAAATTATTACTAAAAGTGGATCTCTTAGCCCAAACAAGTTCTTTAATTTAATTGTGAACAAGTTTTATTATCTTTACTATTGTGATATAGCCTTTCCTTGCCTCAAAGAATTTTTTTTCTTCATCAATTCCCTATGGATCGACCTCGGACTCCCAAGAAATTTATTACTTGAGACAACCTGCATTTGAATTTGTAACCTTTAATCCGCATCAACTATCATTAAAAATGATTAAGGCGTCTCTTAATCCTCTCATCATGGTCACAATAATAAATTTGATTAAGGCATCCCTTAATCCTCTTATCACGGCCGCAATAATTCTGTTTTGCACATTGATTTATTTTTATTCACAAGACGATATTACAAAAATACTTTCTCCACAAAATAAATTGTATCACAATAGATATTATCATAGTATAAATATTGTAAGGAAATACGAACACTTTTAAAGAATCCAAATTAACCTTGCTCAATACACAGAACAATAATTAAGACTTTAAAATGATGAAGCATATAAAAAATTTGATAAAGAAAATAATTTTTTGTTCAAAATTGGCTTCCTGAAGTAAGGTTATTCGAATAACATAAAGTTTGTCTGAATAAATCTCTTCAAAAACTCATTTTTTAACATCATGTTAAGTTTTATTAGAATAACAAAAATTTTATTAGAATAACACTTTTATTCGAATAACAGAATTTTTATCAGAATAAATCTTTTTAGAAAAGCAACACTGGAAGTGTTCTGTCAAGTTTTATTCGAATAAATCACTAAAGAAAATAGTATTTGAAGTGTTTTAGCAAACTTTATTCAAATAACATCAGTGTTATTAGAACAAAAGGGTCAAAAATCAGTTTCTAGACTTCTGTAATGTCACCGTTATGTTAAATTAAAAGTAGCCCAATATGAATGGATGCAAAAAGGATGGACTGGGAGGTATGGTTGAAAGAAATAGAGAAAAAAAGAGTAATGTTTTTGTCATTTCCTACCTCTATTATGGATTTGAGATTGATGGATGAAAGGTGTTGAAATTGGAGGGTTGATGTAGTAGAAACAGGGGCTAGTTTTATGGCTTAGTTTGGTGTGTTGTGACGAATTTGAAAGAGTGGTAAAGTATTTATAGGGCTAAAGCAAGTTGCCTTACGTAAGAAAAATGATGTGGGGATGATGTTGGGGTTGTGCAACTATCCAAACGGGATCCATTCTCCAGAATTTATCTCTTCCTGTAATCATTCCCGTAACTAGATTTTATCAAGTTTATCACACCTAAACTTCATCTTGGACATTTCCTCCTCGTTGGGGAGAGTGACGAGGGCTTTAACGAAGCCCGAAGAGCAAGCTCCATTGAGATTGGGAAAACAAAATGTATGAGATAGAGGTAATATTTATATAAATATTACTGATATCGAATACTTGTAGTGATCCTGAGCAAAACACTCGGGAGGAAGGAAGGAACAAAGATATTTATATCGAAGTGTAGCGTGCCACGCCTACCTGCGCCTGCGTGCAACAAACAATACAAAAAACATAAAAAACAAAAACAAACAACTTTCACTGCATAGAATCTTGAGATAAAGGACCTAAATGACTTATGATTGTATAACTTCCCTATAATGACATTTGTCTCAACTGATGTCATATGCTGAGTTCATCTTTATTAAATGCTTAAACACTTGTCTTAGCTAAGTTTTAACTCGTGCTCAACTTGATCTTTTACCAACTATTTTTTATCATCTAGTTCCATTGGAACTAGTTGGTTTTACAATCCCTAGAAAAGAAACTAAATGGAAACTAAAGTTTCCATTTTTGCTGCAACGTGTTGTGTCTCCTGTTTTTTCTGATATGAGCTTCTTTATTCGAATAACATGGGTGTTATTCGAATAAAATGACCAACTTTTTCCTATTGTTTTGTTCTTTTAGACACTTTATTCGAATAATCCTCTAATTATTCGAATAAAAGAGTTTTTTATTTAAATTTTAAAGGTTGTTATATCATATTAAGTATCCCATATTTATTAATATTTTTAAGGATGTTACAAGGCACGTGCATGTGTATTAAATTATGTCCAAATCTACAATCTTAGCTCAATACTATAAGGTATCTATCTATAGAACTTATCCATATATAAATACTCCTCAAGAGTCTAGTTTAGACAAATGTGAGATTTAATCCTTAGATAAAACACATACATTGAGTTTGAAACACTCTCAAGACCCACAAATCTAACAAAAAAGAGTTCCCAAACATTGCACGTTTGGATTTTTTTTGTGCTATATTGTTTGGATTTTGACAAACATTCAAAGTAGATAGATTGGCGTGACTCAAACATTAGAGTATGCGAGTATGTATCTCATGTGTTGCAAAGACTTTTCAAATTAAGGTTGAATCTAAAAAAATATAGATTAAAAGATAAAAATATTTAAAATTATAAAGGAGCATAATTAGTTTGAAAAAGAATTTGAATTAAATTTTTTAAAAAAAGAGAAATTTGCAATGGCATGTTTTATTATTCGAGAGAAAATAAAATAAGAAATTTAGTCATTTCCAAAAAATATACTATAGTTTAATAAATAAAAGTGGATTACCAAAAATTCAATCCCAACCCCAAACATTTTACATAGTTCTTCCGAGCTTTGATAATACATCTCCAAGACAACCAAACAAACTTATATTATTTTAAATAAACTATATTAATGCACTTAAATTTTTGTACCTTATGCCACCATTAATCAAATTCAAAAGGTAGCAACTGACATAATATAAGAAAGGTTTTGCTGGTTAAGAATTTAAAATTGAAAGTTTTTTTTTTAAAAAGTAAAGTATTTAAAGTATTTGTGTTTTTTTTGACATATATATTGGGAATTGAAAGGTTCTACTTCTCATGCAAAACTTTTTATTTTGAATTTCTTAACAAACACCCTAGCAAAACTTATTGATAGCTGCCGAAGCTACTAAATTAGATGAGATTTGTTAACTGATTCACCAAAAACTTGAAGTATGTGGTGTAATCGGGTCGAGCAATTATATCACTCTAATTAATCAATTATATTAAGGGGTTAACATGGGGGTTTGGTTTGCAAGAGTAATTAAAAGACAATAATTAAAATGCTATAAAATGCTATAAACAAAATGAGAAAAAATAGCCAATCCAAGGGAATCAACAACTCTTGAGTTTAATCCATCATGGACCATTATGGACTTATTCACATGCTAACCAGATACTTAGTATATTCTACTAGATAAACATCTAGCATTTGGTTAATTAACTTTAGATGAAGTTAGCATCCATCTAACCCTAAATCAACCTAAAGCTCAGCATTCAACCAAGTTAGGCAATTCATCGAACACCTTTGATGCATTACCTAATCTCATGTGAAATCCTTATCCAAGCATGAATTCTCTACTAGGTAAGCACTTAGAATTTGGTCAATAATGAAAAATGGATTAAGCATCCATTTGTTACCCAAGTGGCTTCTTTACTTAAGAGCGGGTGAATTGAGTAGAAAAAATTATTTGAAAACTTTTCATAAACACTTTATAAACAATTTCTGTTGAAGCTATTTATAGATTGAAATGAACGAATAGAGAAGATAGAAAGATTCTCTCACAAGATCAACAAGCCAATAAAAAGAATATTTAAACAATTATATAAGATTAAAAAGTAGATATAAAGAGAAAGGGTTTAGAAAAGCAAACACAACGTTAATCCTAGGTCATTCACCAACCACTTATGACCTACGTCCAGTCCTCGAGAAAAACACCTAAGATTTTTCACTATCAATGCAAGCTTCAATGGGTACTTGCTATCATTACAAACCAGAGCGATCTCCACATCTTGGGATACCTCACCCTTGTGCTTGAGCCTCGATAATAAGGATACCTCACCCTTACAAATTTCCTGAGGGATACCTCATCCTCGTTACAATCAATCAAGGATCGAAAAAGAACAAACTCTTTCAAAGAGTGTGTACTACAACTTGAAGCACTATGAAGCCCTCTCAAGAATATCTCAAGAATTTCAAAAATAGAACAAAAGAGGGGAAAAAATGGAACTCAGATTAAGCACAATGGAAATATGTTTCTCAATATTTGTTATGTGTAAAAGTGAGCCAAAAGGGTCCATATATAGTGTTCTGAAAAAAGAGAGTCGTTAGGGCAATTATATAAGCAATAAATGCTTAGAAAATAACGTTTGTGCACTTTCAGCAGAGTAGTAATTGATTATAATAGTGATGTAATTATTATAATCGATTACATTGTTCTTGAAACTCATTCTGGGCTTTTTGAACTGATTGTAATCGATTACAACCTTCATGTAATCGATTACATGGTCTTTACCATAGGTGTAATATTACATACCTCATGTAATCGATTATATGATCACTAAGCCTTAGGGTATGATTACGAACATCCTTGAACCCATTTTTAAGCCCATTAAAGCTTGATAAACATTGAGATTTAAAAAAAAACTTGGATTTTTTTTAAAGAAATAAGCTTGTTTTTCATAATCCAAGACTTAAAAACCATTTGATTTAAAAATATCTTTTACGAAAATAATTGAGATACCAAGAGAGCTTCTTACATTAAGATCCTAAGTCCAAAAATTGTGTCAGCTTTGCATCTATTTGTACTTGGTCATCATCTTGGCTTTGTTATCATCAAAATCTTTATATCTTTATGAGCTCCATGACATAAGCATTCACATTCTCCCCTTTTTGATGATGATAAACCAACACACAGAAAGAGAAGCAATATATATATATATATATATATATATATATATATATATATATATATATATATATATATATATATATATATATATATATATATATATATATATATATATATATATATATATATATATATATATATATATATATATATATAATATCGAGAGATTATATAATATTAGAGATTAAAAGCATTGCTCTCCCCTTTAGTTTATGCATAAGGTTAAACAAAATATTAAGATACACATTAAGTACAAATTTCATATTAAGATACTCCCCTTTACTCATGCAATCTCTCCCCCTTTTGACATTATCAAAAAGCTATAAAAAGTTTATTGACATAAGCATTCAAAAATTTTGACAGAGTTTCAGCAGCATAACAGTATATCCTGGATCACCAGATAGAAGGACATACCAATAAAATAGTAGTTATAAGTCAAACAATAAATAAGCAACAGTCCAAGCAGTATATTAAAAAAGTCAGTAGTAGATGGTATCAACAATCCATAGTATCAGATTAAATAGAATATCCAATAGGCAGTAAAACACCAAAGCAATCATCAGCTCAACATATGTAATATTCATTATATTAGAGTATATAAATAGTAGAGTTAGCATAAGAAACAGAGGCATATACAAAATAGTATAAGAAATCTAATGGGTTAGACAATCATAGCAAAAATAAACATCCTGACTAAGTCACCCATCGACATTGTGTCGCCTCGCTATCCTCCTCTACAACAAACGTGTCATCAGGATCAACTCTAGCAGGAACAATGGGATCATCAGCAACACCACCAGCTGGGGATAAAGGTAATGGAGCATAGGGGTGGGAGTGCTCCTCAACTGACTTGGATCACTCTCTATCAAAGCTTGAATGAAGGCGACCTCCTCAATAGTGTGAGTCACTCGCTCCTCAAGGCGATGGACAGAAGCGCACAACTTAGAAAACTGATCATCAACATGAGTGCAGAGGCTGCGTAGCTCCTGAAGTAGGAGCTCCATAAATGGTGGAACTGGAGCAGTTGGAGGTGTGCCATCCTCAACATCCTTATCATCACCTCGGGATATGTGACCATCAATCCCATGATGTAGGTAATACCAGCAATCATCAATCTTCTTCAGTTGGAGCTTCGTCAGAGTGTGCACGCTGATGCACTTTTTCCCGTCAGAACTCTCATCATTTGCCTCCCCAAACAAAGGAATGTGGAAGTGTTCAAGGATTGCAGTGACAAGCATGGCATAGGGCAGAGGATAAGGATTATTCCTCACGCGCAGCATGTGCTGAATGACATAATAGGCCCAGCTAATGGAGTGGTCTGTGTTCATCGCCTATAAAGTCAGCACATCATCCTTGAGAACCTGAGAGTAATTGCTTCTTCTGGTAATCAAGGCCCTAGCTACAATGTAGTGTAGCACCCTGTTTTCCATAGTGAGCCTAGTAGCCAAAACCCTTGGGCCGAGATTGAAACTTGTCCTCAGCAAGGAATTCAAGGAAGTCTTATAATCATACTCATCACCCCACTGATTTGTTCCTGTAAAATTTGTACCATCAGAACTCAATCTAGTTAATTGATACCAAAGACCATGATTAATGACAATTTGTTTCTTCTTCACTTCGGATATTAAACAGGAATTCTCATATTTCATATTGGCATAAAACACTCGAACTAAATTAGGATAAATGACCTTCTTAATGCTCAGAATTTTGATCAAATTGAGTCTCTCAATTAAATGAAAACATTCTAAAGGCTCGCTTGAGCAAAATTCAGCAGTGAGGTGTCTGGGCTGAATGATTTTCAATAGATGAAACTATTGTCAAAATATTTTTGCTTGTTTGGAGGTTTTGAAATGCGCAGACAGATTCAACCCAGGAATAGGGAGAGAAGGAGCCTGGGAAGATGAAGCACCAGCAACCCCTGTTCAGGGTTTCTTTTCCTTGCTGGAAGATCCAGCCATTAGAGAGCAATGTGATGAAAAATAGAGAAAGGGAAAGGTGGTTGGTAGTGTGTGTGCTAAGAAAGTGATGGAAAAAGAGAAAAAAAATGGAGGAGTTTGGAGGTTTGGGTCATGGGTTTTGACAGAGAGAGGGAGACGAATGGGTGAGAGGAATATGAGGTTGAAATTTAGTGGATTTTAGTGAGAAATAGATGAAGGGTTTTGAGGAGAGTGGTTTTTCGAGGGATTTAGAGGTGGAATTGAGTGATTTTGTGAAGAAGTATGAGAGATTTTAAAGGATTTGTGAGAGATGGGTCACAACTATGAGAAAGAAAATGAAGAACTTTGGTGAAAAATGGCCGTTCGGGCATCAAGCGCTCCTTTTAAACCTCCTTGTAATTGATTATAAATGGGTTGTAATCAATTACATTTCTGGGTTCCTCTGTAATCGATTACAATGAGGAATGTAATCGATTACATTTTTTTGGGTAACTTTGTAATCGATTACAATGTATATGTAATCGATTACAACCATTCTAACTTTCATTTTGTGCTGACAGAACCTTTGTAATTGATTCCACAGTGTATGTAATCAATTACAAGCCTTCTATTTTGGGTTTTCTATCTTGAAACTACAGAAAACTCATCCAATTTACTTCAAAATACTTCCACAACCTTTCAAATTGATTCGAAGCCTCTTGCAAGCTTGAAAAACTATTCAACACTATGTTCAACAACATTTGTTTGTGCCAAACCAAAAAATCTGTAACGAGGATCAAACTATGCAGTTGAATTTGCTTCAAACTTTAGGAACTTGGTGAAAGCAATGAGCAGAGGATAGTTTTGAGTAGATGAAGGACTTAGTCATGATGGGGGTACCTATAAAACAAACTTAGGGGAGCCTTTGATGCTCAAGTCAATATTAGATTCAAAAATAGCTAAACGAAAAATAATTATGCAGAAAAATAACCAATTATGCCAAAAAACAGATTATACAGTAATATTAAATGCAAGATTGATCCAAAATTCCAAGTTCTCTTCTTGAATGAAAGAAAGTATCTTTAGGCAATGTTTTTGTGAAGATATCAATAAGTATATTAGTTGTTTCAATAAATTCTAATGCACAATCACCTTTTTGAGCATGATCTCTTATGAAATGATGCCTTATCTCAATATGCTTAGACCTAGAGTGCATAATGGAGTTTTTGGTCAAATTAATTGTGCTAGTATTGTCACATCTTATAGGGATATGATCAAGTTGAAGTCCAAAGTCTAGAAGTTGTTGCTTCATCTATAGGATTTGGGCACAACAACTTCTAGCTACAACATATTCAGCCTTAGCGGTAGACAATGCCATACTATTTTATTTTTTGTTATGCGAAGAAACTAAAAAGCTTCCATACAAGTGGCATGTCCCACTAGTGCTTTTCCTATCCAACTTGCATTCAGCGAAATCAGAATCGGAATAACTAATAAGACTGCAAGTGGCACCAGTGGGGTACCACAAACCCACGTGTGAAGTGCCAACAAGATATTTCATAATACGTTTAACTACACTCAAGTGTGATTCATTAGGATTTGCTTGGTATCTAACATACATGTATATACTAAACATAATATCCGATCTACTACAGTGAGATAAAGAAGGGATCCAATCATACCTCTGTACTTAGTGATTTCTATGGGATTACCTGCTTCATCTTTGTCCAAGAAACATGAGGTGCTCATTGTAATGCCCCTTTTTCTATAAGTAGCCGCGAAGAAGGAACATCACACTATTATAACTATGAAACATAAAACGGAATAAGTTAAATTGCGAAAAATAGTAATTGTTTTCAAAAATCGTAGTCCCGATTCATTCTATGGTTATTTAAATTCCTTTACAATTGTCACCATTTTTTTTCTTTTTCGTTAAGATTATAAATCATTACCAAGTGGCGTTAAGAGAGTTAAGTTAAAATCCACCACGTGTAGAGATCGTAAATAAAGCAGTTGCAATAAATAAAATTCAACAATGTGAAATGAACCATACACAATATATATATATATATATATATATATATATATATATATATATATATATATATATATATATATATATATATATATTTATTTATTTATTTATAAGCCTGTTTAATTACATTTCAAAATATACCAAAATGCAAAATATGTACCCATCCAAAGATATACAAATACACCCTAGCATGTACAGCAAAACATCAGACTTCCCAAAAAGATAAACGGTTAGCCATCAGTAGCTACCAATAGTATCAGCTCCTATGACCGATGAGAAGGGACCGTAGTCTGGTCCTCCTCGGGGTCCTCTTCGTTCGAGGAAACATCCATCGGAGCGATAGAGCAATGGGCAGGAGCCCGAGCAGTGGACAAAAAGGAGTCATCATGTGGAGTGTAGTAGATATCAGCCCACATGTCCTTAACGGGCATGTAAAAATCCAACTAGACAAAAACATGAAAATAAAAAATAGAGGCTTTGTACCAACCCCACGCTAGGGATACCGTCAGCTCCCCATGATATACACAGCGATCCGTCTGCACGTTAATGTGTCAGCAATCAGGACCTCCATGAAAGTTGATCCGCACGTAGCCAAAGAAACCGGGGAGCGCGACGACATCATCAAACAACTTCAGTCATAGGCTGGCCAGAAGGCTGGAAACTCAGGAGCTTCCTTGTCTTGCTCATGAACGTCTTCTCAAAATCGCACGATCCAACCAGAATATATAAAAATAAAAGAATTACAGAAAGAGGTGAGACACCCAGCTTTCAGTACCAAAATGGCAGCAAGAAAACAGAACGGCGCTGGATGCCCACATATAACACAGTTCATACATTTAATTACAGTAACAATAAAAATTAACAACAAGCACAGAATAAAAATTACTAACAGCAAGTATTATGAACAATAAAAAGAAAAGCATCAATAGTTCAAGAATTAAATAATTATTACAATTATAATAGCAAACATACTTTACAGTTATGGGTGCTTATGCTCAATGAATCATGTGACTGACAATTCACAATGCAAAAAGGGTACCAAAAAGTTTCTACTCCATGGAGCTAGACATAAACATTTTCAGAGTAAATGATCAAGGAGTAATGCCAGTATATCGTTAGCCTTAAATTATAGTGTGCTTTATCTCATAAAAATGTTTGCACAATGGCTTATACATGGCACCTCAACAGTTGATCGTGATATGGAACAGCGTCTTAGTCAGGATCGTCGGTGTGTCACATTGGTCTATCCCACGGCTCCAGTGGAGCTACCACTGTCTATTGTCAGACACCCACACCCTGACGTCCCCAGGGTCAACAACATATGACACCTACGCTTAGTCTATTCGTACCCACACAAAAGTGTTATTCAAACTCCTAGGCAAACATAGCCTTTACAACAATGTCCAACGGATAACACATATGCATGATGACATAATGCCTATCATGTATGTTTATCAATGATATGTTCCTCATAAACATTGCATATTATATGCATTCATCAATAATGTTCTTATCCATAACATACCACATTGTGCCCATGAGAAACACCAATAATATTCATGTATATTTATCAATAATATACTCATTCGTAACATGTCACAATTCATACAACTTAGACATCCATAATTCTCTAGTCCCATTTATGGACTCAAAATAACATAGCATTAAGTTCTCAAGTGGTAAAGCACTTCTTAAGGTTCATTATGGAATTTAACTTTAGATTATTCATTCTTATAAAATCCCCCTCTCTAGAGGAATCCTCTTAATAAATCAAGTCTTTCACTTTATTTTTGATTGTAATATCTTCATATTGAAGTTTTAGCATCATTTCATAGTTACCTAGCTGGTTCTACTTTGGGCGCCTAGGCACTATAATTGAAGCGCCTGAGCTCTGGTTGAGCGCCTGGGCACTAAACACGAAGCGCCTGAGTGCTCACCAAGCCGCGTTGCAAGAAAAATTTTCTGGGCAGAGAGCGCCTAGGTGCTCTATGCACAGCGCCTGAGCGCTAGTGCATTAGCAAGAGTTTTGTAGAATTCGTTTCTGCAGAACCTTGGCCCATCCATTATCAAAGTTTTTCAGTCATTTTCCAATAATCCAAAATATGATTCATGTCATCAAGATACAAAATAATAATCAATAAGTTCGTAATTATCAAAACACACAATGCAAATCCATATATTCATACAAATCAAACAACTACAAAATCATGAAAACAACACAATATAACAAAGAGAGTAATCTAACATGGATTCCCTCATCAACACAATACACAAGACATTTCCTTACTACCAAGATTAGTTGAAGCGGATCATCTCCCTCTTACCTATTTGGGAGACAAGACAATGGTGCTACTCTTTTTTGCTCTTGATTTTCGTTTTCCTCCTTTAAGAAAACACTAATGTAAGTGACTTCCACAATGTCCACTCAAACCATGGAAAAATGGGTTCTTGGTTACCTAGGTGACCAAGAAAAACGAAAATGACAAGAAACTAGAAGAAAGTTGAAGACTTTACCTTAAAGCTCCAAGCTTTAGCTTCAATGGTAGAAAATGGAAGAAGAGGAAGAAGAAGAAAAACCAAAGGATGGCCACAAAAGAGAACTTGGAGTAGTGGAAGGAAGCTAGAAATGGGATTGATTCAGCAAATCATGGAGATTGTCTCCAATAGGTAGGTGTACAGTGGAGAGGGAAGAAGAAGAAGAAGAAAAAAAGAAAAGAAAGAAAGAAAGAAAGAAAGAAAATGAGAAGAGAAAGAGTGTTTAGAAATGTGAGAGTGAAGAAATAAAATAAGAATGTGAATATTGGGCTCCCAAATGGCCTCTGCCGTGGAGAAGAATGGAGAAGGAAGAGAGAGAAATGTATGATTGGAGGAAACTTCTTAGAAGCTTCCCATTTATGAGTTTTGAATTAATTTAATCTTTATTTTGAAAATAAAGCTAACGGATTTGACACAAGGTAGATTTTTGGATAGTGTGATAAGGATTTTTAACACATGTTATCATCCAATGGATAATTGTTACAATTGACAGAAATTAGTATTAATTGTCCAGCGGAAAAGATTTACACAACAATTAATTATTTTAGCAGATAGAATTTCTCAAACTTCGTAAACTGTGTCCAGCCTCGGGTTTAGTAAGATCCCTCGTCAACGTTTCCACATATCAATATTCTCGAGAAAATATTTCATTTTTCTAGCTCGGCTCAATTTGCACGTAAAACGAAAAATAATATTAAAATATTCTGCGTTCTCAGAAAAATCTAAAAAAATTCTAGAAAATCATAAATATTATAAAATGAATATTTATCATGAAATAAATAAAATTTGGGGGTGTTACAGCTCTCCCCAACAAACAGAAATTTTGTCCTCGAAATTTTCATACCTTAAAGTAATTCTAGATATTGCTCCATCATCTTGTCCTCAAGTTCCCACGTCGTATCTCCAGTTGCTTCGTTCCAAACTACCTTCACTAGTGGAATGTCCTTCCCTCTGAGTTGCTTCATCCTCCTATCCTCAATCCTCACAGGATTTGTCTCATAAGTCAAGTTTTCCTTTAATTGTACCGAATCAGGTGCTATGGCATGATCAGGACTCAGAATGTATTTTCAAAGTTGTGACACATGAAAGACATTATGGAGATTTGAAAGGAAAGGGGGTAAGACTATTTGATATGTAACAAGACCTACCCGACGAAGAATTTGGTAAGGTCCAAGGAATTTTGGAGTGAGCTTTCTTGATTTGAGAACCCGACCGACCCCAGTCGTAGGTGTGACTTTCAAGAACACATGCTCTCCTTCCTTAAATTCAAGAGGTTTCCTCCTTTTGTCCGCATAACTCTTTTGTTGACTCTGAGTCGTTCTCATTTTCTCCTGAATCATTTTGACTTTTTCAGTTGTCTGTTGAATAAGCTCAAGCCCAACGGTAAGTCGTTCTCCATCTTGATACCAATATAATGGTGTTCGACACCTCCGTCCATATAGAGCTTCATAGGGTGCCACCCCTATACTTGAATGATAACTGTTGTTATAGGTGAACTTTGCCAATGGTAAAATCTCATCCCGACTTCCAGTTTGCTCTATAGCACAAGCTCTCAGCAGATCCTCTAATGACTGAATTGTTCTCTCGAATTGACTATCAGTCTGTGGATGGTATGTAGAACTCAGCTGTAACTTCGTTCCCATTGCTTCTTGAAGACTTTGCCAAAACTTCGATGTAAACCTCGGATCTCTGTCAGAAATAATACTAGTGGGCACACCATGAAGTCTAACAATCTCACCAATATATATCTGAGTCAACTTCTCCAATGAATATTTTATGTTGATCGGCAAGAAGTGTGCTGACTTCGTAAGTCGATCCATAATTACCCAAATTGAATCATATCCTTTCCTAGTCTTCGGTAATCCAACAACAAAGTCCATGGCAATACTATCCCATTTCCATTCGGGAATGGTCAAGGGTTGTAGCATTCCAGCTGGTCGTTGATGTTCAATCTTTATTTTCTGGTAAACCAAACAAGAAGATACGCATCTTGCAATATCTCTCTTCATCCCATGCCACCATAATAATTTCCTCAAGTCTTGATACATTTTGGTCATACCAGGATGCATACTCAACTGACTCGAATGGGCATGTTCAAGTATGTACTTCCTAAGTTCATCATCTTTAGGCACACAAACTCTTCCTTGGAATCTTAAAATTTCGTCATTTCCTTCCTTCAATGTTGATATGCCGCCCTACTTTATTAGCTCTCTTTCCTTTTGCAGAAATTTATCCACCTTTTGTTTTTCTCAAATATCATCCATTAAGTCATTCAAGATAGTAACCATGTTCATGCAGATTTTACCCGGTGTCAACTCCACAAACGACCATATATCTCTGAACTGTTCTATCAAATCTTGCTCTTTGATCATCATGGCAGAAACACTGATCGTCTTCCTACTCAAAGCATCGACGACCACATTCGTCTTTCTCGGATGATACTGAAGTTGGAAATCGTAGTCTTTCAAGAACTCCAACCATCTTCGTTGTCTCATATTCAGCTCCTTCTGATCATATAGGTATTTCAAGCTCTTATGGTCACTAAAGACATTGAATGTTGCTCCATACAGATAATGTCTCCATATCTTCAAGGCAAACACCACGGCAACTAACTCCAAATCATGCGTAGGGTAGTTCTTCTCATGCACTCGTAATTGTCTTGAGGCATAAGTCACCACTTTTCCGTTTTGCATAAGAACGCATCCCAATCCTTGATAAGAAGCATCGCAGTACATCTTAAATGGTTCGTTTGGATTAGGCAAAACAAACACGGGTGAAGTAGTCAGTCTCTTTTTCAGCTCTTAGAAACTTCCTTCACAAGCATCTGTATATTCAAACGCTTGGTTCTTCCTGGTGAGTTGAGTAAGAGGTCCAGCGATCTTAGAAAATCCTTCAATAAACCTTCGGTAATATCCAGCTAGTCCAACAAAACTTCAGATTTCGGTCACCGTCATTGGCCTTTCCCATTGTAGCACAGTGACGAGCGCCGAACTCAGTCAAAATTATAACCGAAGTTATTACCTAAACTTGTAGCACAGTGACAATACCGGATCATCTCCACGAGGATTGTAGATGCAATTTTAATCAAATCAAGTGAAAGTTAGCAAAGGGGGGTTTGATAGTTTAAGATCGCACTTAACAAAATTAAAGGAAGAAATAACAATTAAAGAGCAGTCAATTTAGAAACCTATCCAAGATTGGGCGGATTCAATCATAGACCCTTCATAGAACACTTGAAGCGCAATTGAATTGTTAATTTGGATATAACCGAGATCTCTGCATCAAATCTAGAATTCATACTAGACGATCGTTTAGAATTTAATTAACAAGTGATAATCACAAATCCGCAATCACATCATTCATTAAGATCTATGTTAATTTCAAGTACCAAATTCAATTAACTTAGGCATAAATCAGTAACCTAACCTTTTCAATTTTGTGATTAATTTAGATCAATCAGTTCTAAGTTTCATCACAAATCTCAATCTTAAACCAAGATCAAATCAGATCAACATAAATAGAATCACCATTCATGCATTCAAGATCAAGAAGAAGAAAAGAGGAATTCAATTACAAATCAAATACAATACATAACCAAGATCTCAAGAATCCAAACCACAATCTCTTCAAGAGTTCTAAATTGACCAAAAGTAGCTTAGCCCTCCATTACCATGAAGGGGAGCATCAAAATATACAAAAGCTATGAGAAACTATGAAGAAACAAGAAGAAACTATGAGAGAAAATGAAGGAGAATACAACTTATTCATGATAACCAATAGTGCCTTTTATAGAAGTCTAGGGTAACAAAATGACAAAGGGGAGTGGGTGGATGAGTGGGTGAGTGAGTGGAGTGTTTGAGTGGAGTGGTTGAGTGGGTTGGTTTAGTGGATTGGTTTAGTGGATGAGTAAATGGAATGGTTGAGTGGGTTGGTTGAGTGGAAAATACCAAAGGACTTTTGGTGAGTGGGAAATTATGGAGATGAATGGGTGAGTGGATGGATGAGTGGGTGGATTAGTGGATAAGTGGGTGGAGTGGTTGAGTGGTTGGATTAGTGGATGAGTGGATGAGTGGATGAGTGGATTAGTGGATGGATGAGTGGGTGGTTGAGGACGAAAATTTCGTGTCTGAATTGGAAGCCAAAAATGACCCACTATACTTCAGATCCATGAAAAGTACTCTTCATGAAAGTTGTAGATATTTGTCTTGGCTATAAAATGCATATCTGGTTCGTCCAATTTGGCTTCCTTCAGCCTAAGATATGTCCCAAATACCGCAGGTTGCTCAAACCCAACTTCAGCACCTCTGTTCCGACTTGCAAGCTCAAACTGACCTACTAGACTTCATTTTTTCAAAAAGTGTTCTTCATGAAAGTTGTTTATTTGGATCTTGAATATAAACTATCCAAATTTCAGCCCATCTCCATTATTACATCTTGAGATATGATTTTATGAGTGCACACCGTTCGGATTCTAGTGACAGAACCCGTATTCTGACTTCCATGTAAACTTAGGTCCCTTAGACATCTGTTTCGGACTTCGAGCTCTTCATCAAAGTTGTAGAGCTTCCTCATAGCTTTCCTACAAGGTAAAATTCATAATTATCAGATATTAGGAACTCAAGTTATGGCCAAAATACAGAAACAGTGTCAAGTCTCAATAATGCTGAAAATATTCAATTAGGACCAATTTGAGCTTAAACTCACAAAATCATACCAAACTCAATCAATTAAGAATATGGAGAGTGTAAATGACTAAAGATAAGGGTTTTTTAATGAATAAAATATGTGATTATCAAATTCTCCCACACTTAGCTTTTTGCACTCCTGGGCAAAACTCAAGACCAAAATTTTACAATCAAGAAGAACAACCAAAGGTTCAAGGGATCAAAACATTCATGAGTTAACAATTCTCCACATCTCAAACCAACAAGCAAGGTATCTTCAACATGAATCGAGAATGATAGATCTTCACAAGATTCCTTCTCAATCTCTCAAGTGTTTAAAAGGTAGGTATTTCACTCAATTCAACCCATGAAAATTGCACTACCATAAGCTTACTTATCTTCTACTTCTCCACTACTCAAAACACATGCACACACAAATCATGAGGACTTTATTCAAGGTTGTAGTGAGGTCAAGGTAACAGAAGAGGATAAAATGGATATGAGAAGATAAATACCAAAGAGAATAGAAGCAAATGAGAGTTGAGTTCAAATAACAAGCATAAAAGTTCATCCCAACTCTAATGTATATCCCTTTACATATTCATTTCCCAATCCTTTTTTTTTTTAATATGAACATAACTATATACATACTTTTTTTTAGGCACTCTTTCCTTTTTCAACAACCATTTTGTACACACCCCCACACTTGTTCAAAAACTCATCCATTAACCAAGCTAATGTTCTTTTATTCCCTAAGGTAAAGTAAGAACACAATTTTTCATTTAAGGCACATAATGAGCTAGAAACAAGGAATGGTCAAATAAGCTCAAAGGGGTTAAGCAAAGGAAAATATACAAGGTTGGCAGGAATCGAGAAATTTTCAAGAAGTCAAAAGAGTGCTTGATATCATATTGAAAACAAGGTTAGCTATTTGGTTAAACTAGCTAATTAAGAAAGAGGGTCAATGCAGCAAATAAATGAAAAAAGAATCAAAGCAGAATCATGGTCTCAATCATGTTCATGCATGCAAGTGAAATGTAGCCTCAAAAAGAATCAAAGCAAGTTCTAGAGTGGTCATTAACATGAGTGAAAATCACACAAGAAAGAAGAGAATGACATAAATGTTGAATCCATCCATTAGGCTCAAAATCTCACAAGGTATACATCCATCAAACTCAATTCATCAATTCAATCATCCATCACCAAGCATATCAGTTCAAGAAGGGAGAAAAGTTATTCAATCATGCAATGAACCCTTTTTATTTATTTATTTATTTATTTTTTTGATTGATTTTTTTTTTAACAAAACCAAAAGAAACAGAAACATGCTAAAATCTCTCCCCCACACTTAATATAACATTGCCCTCAATGTGAAAGAGAGATATAGAAAAGAGCAACACAACTTGATAAGAAGTGAATCAACACCAAGCAGAAAAGAAGCACACTGTCAGTGCCACATCAGACCCTGAAAAGAAATCAAGCAATAAAACTTTAGTACTTCCATAATTTAATACTAATTAATTACTACCTAAAAAAACTCCTTACTCTGCCACCAATTAAGATGCGTCTCAAGAGTAAAATTACTCCTTACTCTGCCATCACTAATTAGTTTAATAAGTTCATGACAATCATATCATACTTTCCAAACAAAACAAAATTTTTTTTTTAATAAAATCAAACCTATTAAAGAGAGTTTCAGATCTGGCTTTCTTTTCTTGTTACTTCCTTCACTGCTTCCTGTTGACCAATCTATCTGAGCTAATACCTGATCAGGTACATACTCAAAAGCTTCTAATTTATCAATGAGCTCATCAATAGTGGAGGCAGAGATAAGAAGTTGTCTTGCTTAGAAGGAGTGATAAATTTACGTTCCACACAAAAGGTGACTTTGTCAAGAAAAAATAACAAAAGATCAAAAAAATTATTAACATTCAAGAAACCAATGGGTTTATGGTGGATGTTCAGTTCGGCCCAAGAGACGATTTGAAAAATTTCTTCCAAAGTACCAAAACCACCGGGTAAGACAATAAATGCATCGAATTGTCAACCATTGTTTTCATTCGTCCATGCATGGATGTTACTTTAATTTTCTTCTCCAACTGTCTTTTCCATTGATGTTCAATCATTGAGTTAAAGGTTCGTGGAATGACACCTAAAACTCCGACCGCTTGTCTCTTACATATGCAGCAAGTGATATAGCCCCCATTAACCCACGGCACCCTCCCCCATATACAAGATGAATATTCCTCGCAGTAAGTGATCGACCAAGAGTGGTAGCTGCGTTTACAAACTCTAAACCCTTCCCATACTTAGATGCACAAAGTACACAGATATTTTTAAGTTGACGAATAGAAACACCTTCTATTTCTATTCTCACATTCTCTTTGAATGATTATGAGTTGGAGGAAAGTGGAGAAAATGGAGTGTTTAAATAGGAAAAAGAATGGAAAGGGGAATAATTGCACCTATAAGGGTAGGTTGGCTGTTGTCAGAAAAGGTTGAAATTAAGAAACACAGAATCTTTTCTTTCTTTTTTTTGTTTTTGCTTTTTTTTTTACTTCAAGAAAACCATCAAGGTAAAGAAGTCTAGAAACCCCTGAAGGACCCTGCTCAAAGGATCGTCTGTACAAAAATCAAAATACAACAAAATGATACAAAGATAAAAGAAATAGAAAATGATGACATACCTGTATGTACAGTTTCCATGGCGTATCTTTATACCAACTTGCAGCGTGACTATGAGTCATGAGTGCGAGACATCACGTCCTTTTTTTTTTTTTTGAAATTGTTAGAAAAACTTGATGAAATATAAGTGTATACTTACTTAAGATTGGGATGGAGGTAGTTTGCTTTTTCGGCTTTGTGCCAAAGCATTGTTGACCAATATTCGACCCATTCAAGACCAAATAAGACATAGGGCTCCCAAAAGGGACAAGTGACCATAATACGACTGTTTGCCTCAAAACCTCCTCACATGTGGGATACAATCTACCTTCTTTGTTTTTCAATTAAGAAGGATGGATCAGATGCATGCATTTCATTTCTATTTTCACATGTGGTATCATTCACGGTTTGTGTTACCAAAGCCAACCCTAAGACGTATACATAATTTTTTTTGAAAGATGACATGAAGAAGAAGAAGAGGATGATATGTACAGATTATTTGTGGATATGGCTCACATTTGCCTCTGGTTTAACGTCCAGTAACGGCTTAAACGTCTTCTATGAGTCGAGAATAAGCTTCCCATCCAATTTTCTTATAAATTGGCAAACAGGGTCTTTTAGAGTCAGATTCCCAAGACTGTAGCATTTTTCTTCATCCTTGAAGAGATTCCACAATTTAAGAATTTCACGATGCACCAATCCACAAGAATGCGTCTCAAGAGTCAATAAGATATCATCTAATGACTCCTTACTCAGTCCATTCTTAATGAAGAAAATTTTATCTTCTCTATTTGTGGAAACCATCCCCAAAGTACGACATCGCTTGCTACAGTTCCATCGTCCACATTTGTGACAGACTTGTAACCTTTTTGCTCTTCTCATTTTAGAATATGAACTTCTTCCAAGACCGGGCATAAATCCAGAATTCATACTAGATCTAACCGAGATCTCTGCATCAAATCCAGAATTCATACTAGACGATCGTCTAGAATTTAATTAACAAGTGATAATCACAAATCCGCAATCACACCATTCATGAAGATCTATGTTAATTTCAAGTACTGAATTCAATTAACTTATGCACAAATCAGTAACCTAACCTTTTCAATTTTGTGATTAATTTAGATCAATCAGTTCTAAGTTTCATCACAAATCTCAATCTTAAACCAAGATAAAATCAGATCAACATAAATAGAATCACCATTCATGCATTCAAGATCAAGAAGAAGAAAAGAGGAATTCAATTACAAATCAAATACAATACATAACCAAGATCTCAAGAATCCAAACCACAATCTCTTCAAGAGTTCTAAATTGACCAAAAGTAGCTTAGCCCTCCATTACCATGAAGGGGAGCATCAAAATATACAAAAGCTATGAGAACTATGAAGAAATCTAACCGAGATCTCTACGCAAACAAGAGAAGAAACTATGAGAGAAAATGAAGGAGAATACAACTTATTCATGATAACCAATAGTGCCTTTTATAGAAGTCTAGGATAACAAAATGACAAAGGGGAGTGGGTGGATGAGTGGGTGGGTGAGTGGAGTGTTTGAGTGGAGTGGTTGAGTGGGTTGGTTTAGTGGATTGGTTTAGTGGATTGGTTTAGTGGATGAAATGGTTGAGTGGATTGGTTGTGGAGTGGAAAAAATGCCAAAGGACTTTTGGTGAGTGGGAAATTATGGAGATGAATGGGTGAGTGGATGGATGAGTGGGTGGATTAGTGGATAAGTGGGTGGAGTGGTTGAGTGGTTGGATTAGTGGATGAGTGGATGAGTGGATAAGTGGATGGATGAGTGGATTAGTGGATGGATGAGTGGGTGGTTGAGGACGAAAATTTCGTATCTGAATTGGAAGCCAAAAATGACCCACTATACTTCAGATCCATGAAAAGTACTCTTCATGAAAGTTGTAGATCTTTGTCTTGGCTATAAAATGCATATCTGGTTCGTCCAATTTGGCTTCCTTCAGCCTAAGATATGTCCCAAATACCGCAGGTTACTCAAACCCAACTTCAGCACCTCTGTTCCGACTTGCAAGCTCAAACTGACCTACTAGACTTCATTTTTTCGAAAAGTGTTCTTCATGAAAGTTGTTTATTTGGATCTTGACTACAAACTATCCAAATTTAAGCCCATCTCCATTATTACATCTTGAGATATGATTTTATGAGTGCACACCGTTTGGATTCTAGTGACAGAACCCGTATTCTGACTTCCATGTAAACTTAGGTCCCTTAGACATCTGTTTCGGACTTCGAGCTCTTCATCAAAGTTGTAGAGCTTCCTCCTAGATTTCCTACAAGGTAAAATTCATGATTATCAGATATTAGGAACTCAAGTTATGGCCAAAATACAGAAACAGTGTCAAGTCTCAATAATGCTGAAAATATTCAATTAGGACCAATTTGAGCTTAAACTCACAAAATCATACCAAACTCAATCAATTAAGAATATGGAGAGTGTAAATGACTAAACATAAGGGTTTCTTAATGAATAAAATATGTGATTGTCACACAGCTTCCACCTTTGAAGGATCCACAATAATTCCTTCCTTTGAAATTACATGGCCTAAGAATTTCACTTCATCCAGCCAAAACTCACACTTGGACAACTTAGCATACAACTCTTTTTCCTTCAAAATCTGAAGAACTATATTGAGATGTTCAGTATGATCCTCCTGATTCTATGAATAGATCAAGATATCGTCGATGAAAACAACGACGAATTTGTCGAAATAAGGACGAAAGATCCTATTCATATAGTCCATGAATATCGCAGGTGCATTAGTCACACCAAAAGGCATCACCAAGTACTCGTAATGTCCATAACGGGTACGAAAAGTCGTTTTGGGAATATCTTCCACTTTCACTCTGATTTGGTGATAACCCGATCGTAGATCGATCTTTGCAAACATAGCAGCTCCTTTTAATTGGTCCATCAGATCATCTATCCTCGACAATGGATACTTGTTCTTGATTGTAATTTTATTCAACTGACAATAATCCACGCACAATCTTGAAGTACCGTCCTTTTTCTTAACTAGCAATACAGGTGCTCCCCAGGGTGATGCACTGGGTCTCACAAATTGCTTATCCAAAAGCTCTTCCAGTTGCTTCTTTAGTTCTACAAGCTCCGCTGGCAACATACAGTAAGGCGCTATGGAAATAAGGCCAGCTCGAGGTACCAAGTCAATAGCAAATTCAATCTCTCTTTCCGGTGGCAAGCCAAGTATATCTTTAGGGAAAACTTCAGAAAACTCCCGAACCATAGAGATTGCGTCCACATCAACCTCGTTCTCGACCTTCAAAGAAGATAACAACATGTATCCTCAAGCTCCTTCTTTCAAGAAAGCTTTCACTTGATTGACAGTCAAAAATCTAGAATTCTCATCCAAAGGGAAAACTATGGTTTTTCTAGAGCAGTCTAACAGGATATGGTTAGCAGATAACTAATCCCTCCCTAATATCACATCTAATTGAGACAATGGTAGACAAATCAAATAGACAGAAAAGATTTGACCTTCCACAATCAAAGGACAACTTAGATAGACTTTGGTAGTAACGACAGGTTTTGCAGTAGGAGTCGAAATAGTTAAATCAAAAGGTAAGGAAGACACAAGCAAACCAAGTCTTTTCACACAGTCATATGAAATAAAAAAAATGAGTTGCACCAGAATCATATAGTACAATTAAAAGGTTACCTTCTATGGTACCTTCTCCCTATATCAGATCTTCAGATTGAGAGGCCTTAGCACCACTCGAGGTATAGACTCTGCCTCCAGCCTGCGATTTTGTGGTCCTAGCAGCATTGACAGACAGTTCCACCTTGGCTTGATTACAGTCACGGGAAACATGTCCCAGTTTCCCACACCGAAAGCAAATGATTCCCTTGATCGAGCAGTCCCTAGTATAGTGCTCCTTCCCGCACTTCAAGCATCTTGGTGTAGGCGCATTAGTTTGACCTGTTCTATTTGGGCTTCCCCCAGAGTTCCCACCGTGCTGTCGTTGTTGTTGATTCCCAGATGGTTAGGAATAAGGCTTCTTCTAATGGCGACCAGCGTTACTGCTTCTGCCTCTTTGCGACCGAAAAGGTCCAAAGTTCTTGTTTCTAGCATCTCGCGCCTGGTCTATCTCTTCCACTTTCCGGCATGTGTCCAACAGCTCCGAAAATTGAGTAATCTTTAGAGTGACAATGGCCCTTTTCATGTCAAGCCTCAGACCTTCCTCAAACTTCTGACACTTCCATGTATTGTTTGTTTGACCTTGCACATAGGATGAAAACTTCGATAAGCTTTCGAACCTCGCAGCATATTCGCTTACAGTCATACTTCCCTGACGAAGACCCAAAAATTCCATCTCTTTCACATGTCTTGCACTTTTAGGAAAATATTTATTCAGGAATCTCTCCTTGAATACTCCCTAATTTATCTCCCGGTGTTCGGCTTCCAGCAGTCTCTGTTCTCCGGTCCACTAATTCTCAACATCGCCTACCATCATGAATGCAGCATAGGTCACCTTCTTATTATCAGCACAATTCATCCCATCGAATATCTTCTCTAGTTCTTTGATCCACAAGGTCGCCTTTTCAGGATCAAATTCTCCTTTAAACTGTGGAGGATTCGTACGACAGAATTCCACCAAATTCTGGGCATCAGCAGTTGCCTCTAGTTGCTGTGAAGCCTGTTCTTGTTGCTGAGCAGTATGTTGGTTCTGTTGTAGCATAGCTTCAGCCACTCTCTGGATTACTTCGATTGCCGCTGCCATATCTCCTCGACTAGCCATAATCTCTCTCAGATTAAGCTATACAGAACACAAAGATAAGTTAGATGTATCCTTACGAAACACTAAGCAAAGTTCACACAACATACACAAGCAATTCAACACCACAAGACCCAAAAGAAAACCCAAATTGGAAGCTTTGATACCAAGACATTGTAACACCCCTTTTTCTATAAGTAGCCGCGAAGAAGAAATGTCACACTATTATAACTATGAAACATAAAATAGAATAAGTTAAATTGTGAAAAATAGTAATTATTTTCAAAAATCGTAGTCCCAATTCATTCTATGGTTATTTAAATTCCTTTACAATTGTCACCATTTTTTTTCTTTTTCGTTAAGATTATAAATCATTACCAAGTGGCGTTAAGAGAGTTAAGTTAAAATCCACCACGTGTAGAGATCTTAAATAAAGTAGTTGCAATAAATAAAATTCAACAACGTGAAATGAACCATACACAATATATATATATATATATATATATATATATATATATATATATATATATATATATATATATATATATATATATATATTTATAAGCCTATTTAATTACATTTCAAAATATACCAAAAAGCAAAATATGTACCCACCCAAAGATATACAAATATACCCCAGCATGTACAACAAAACATCAGGCTTCCCAAAAAGATAGACGGTTAACCATCAGTAGTGACCAATAGTATCAGCTCCTATGACCTATGAGAAGGGACCGTAGTCGGGTCCTCCTCGGGGTCCTCTTCGTCCGAGGAAACATCCATCGGAGCGACAGAGCAATGGGCGGGAGCCCGAGCAGTGGACAAAAAGAAGTCATCACGTGGGGTGTAGTACATATCAGCCCACATGTCCCTAAGAGGCATGTAAAACTCTAACCAGACAAAAGCATGAAAATAAAAAATAGAGGCATCATAATGACCCCACCTAGGGACACCGTCAGCTCCCCATGATATACACAACGATCCATCTGCGTGTTAATGTGCTAGCAATCAGGACCTCCATGAAAGTTGATCCGCACGTAGCCAAAGAAACCACAGGGGCTCGGCAACATCCTCAAACAACTTCAGTCATAGTCTAGCCAGAAGCCTGGAAACTCAGGAGCTTCCTTGTCTTGCTTACGAACGTCTTCTCAAAATCGCACGATCCAACCAGAATATATAAAAATAAAAGAATTACAGAAAGAGGTGAGACACCTAGCTTTCAGTACCAAAATGGCAGCAAGAAAATAGAATGGCACTGGATGCCCACATATAACACAGTTCATACATTTAATTACAATAACAATAGAAATTAATAATAAGCGCAGAATAAAAATTAATAACAGCAAGTATTATGAACAACAAACATAAAAACATTAATTGTTCAAGAATTAAATAATTATTGCAATTATAATAATAAACATACTTTATAGTTATGGGTGCTTTTGCTCAATGAATCATGTGACTGACAATTCACAATGCAAAAAGGGTACCAAAAAGTTCCTACTCTATGGAGCTAGACATAAACATTTTTGAAGTGAATGATCAAGGAGTAATGCTAGTATATCGTTAGCCTTAAAATATAGTTTGCTTTATCTCATAAAAATGTTTGCGCAATGGCTTATACATGGCACCTCGATAGTTGATCGCGATATAGGACAGCGTCCCAGTCAGGATCGTTGGTGTGTCGCATTGGTCTATCCCACGGCCCCAGTGGAGCTACCACTGTCTATTGTGAGACACCCACACCCCAACGCCCCTAGGGTCAACAATATATGACACCTATGCTTAATCTATTCGCACCCGCACAAAGGTGTTATTCAAACTCTTAGGCACACATAGCCTTTACAACAATGTCCAATGGACAACACATATACATGATGATGCAATGCCCATCATGTATGTTTATCAATGATATGTTCCTCATAAATATTGCATATTATATGCATTCATCAATAATGTACTTATCTATAACATACCACATTGTGTCCATGAGAAACACCAATAATATTTATGTGTATTTATCAATAATATACTCATTCGTAACATATCACAATTCATACAACTTAGACATCCATAATTCCCTAGTCCCATTTATGGACTCAAAATAACATAGCATTAAGTTCTCAAGTGGTAAAGCACTTCTTAAGGTTCATTATGAAATTTCACTTTAGATTATTCATTCTTATAAAATCCTCCTCTCTAGAGGAATCCTCTTAATAAATCAAGCCCTTCACTTTATTTTTTGTTATAATATCTTCATATTGAAGTTTTAGCATCATTTCATAGTTACCTAGCTGGTTCTACTTTGGGCACCTAGGCGCCATAGCTAAAGCGCCTGAGCGCTGATTGAGCGCCTGGGCGCTAAACACGAAGCACCTAAGTGCTCACTAAGCCACGTTATAGGGAAAATTTTCTAGGCAGAGAGCGCCTAGGTGCTCTATGCACAGCGCCTGAGTGCTAGTGCGTTAGCAAGGGTTCTGTAGAATTCGTTTCTACAAAACCTTGGCCCATCCATTATCAAAGTTTTTCAGTCATTTTCCAACAATCCAAAATATGATTCATGTCATCAAGATACAAAATAACAATCAATAAGTTCGTAATCATCAAAACACACAATGCAATTCCATATATTCATACAAATCAAACAACTACAAAATCATGAAAACAACACAACATAACAAAGAGAGTAATCCAACATGGATTCCCTCATCAGCACAATACACAAGACATTTCCTTACTACCAAGATTAGTTGAAGAGGATCATCTCCCTCTTACCTATTTGGGAGACAACACAATGGTGCTACTCTTTTTTGCTCTTGATTTTCGTTTTCCTCCTTTAAGAAAACACTAATGTAAGTGACTTCCACAATGTCCACTCAAACCATGGAAAAATGGGTTCTTGGTCACCTAGGTGACCAAGAAAAATGAAAATGACAAGAAACTAGAAGAAAGTTGAAGACTTTACCTTAAAGCTCCAAGCTTTAGCTTCAATGGTAGAAAATGGAAGAAGAGGAAAAAGAAGAAAAACCAAAGGATGGCCACAAAAGAGAACTTAGAATAGTGGAAGGAAGCTAGAAATGGGATTGATTCAGCAAATCATGGAGATGGTCTCCAATGGGTAGGTGTACGGTGAAGAGGGAAGAAGAAGAAGAAGAAGAAGAAGAAGAAGAAGAAGAAGAAGAAGAAGAAGAAGAAGAAGAAGAAGAAGAAGAAGAAGAAGAAGAAGAAAGAAAGAAAGAAAGAAAGAAAATGAGAAGAGAAAGAGTGTTTAGAAATATGAGAGTGAAGAAATAAAATGAGAATGTGAATATTGGGCTCCCAAATGGCCTCTGCCGTGGAGAAGAGTGGAGAGGGAAGAGAGAGAAATGTGTGATTGGAGGAAACTTCTTGGAAGCTTTCCATTTATGAGTTTTGAATTAATTTAATCTTTATTTTGAAAATAAAGCTAATGAATTTGACACAAGGTAGATTTTTGGATAGTGTGATAAGGATTTTTAACACATGTTATCATCCAATGGACAATTGTTACAATTGACAGAAATCAGTATTAATTGTCTAGCGGATAAGATTTACACAATGATTAATTATTTTAGCAGATAGAATTTCTCGAAAAATATGAAACCTTGTAAATCGTGTCTAGCCTCGGGTTTAGTAAGATCCCCCATCAACGTTGCCACAGATCAAAGTTCTTAGTAAAATATTTAATTTTTCCAGCTCCGCTCAATTTGCACGTAAAATGAAAAATAATATTAAAATATTTCGCATTCTCAGAAAAATTCAAAAAAATTTTAGAAAATCATAAATATTATAAAATGAATATTTATCATGAAATAAATAAAATTTGGGGTGTTACACTGATTGGTGTGTCCATATACTTAGAGTTGTCCATTCCAAATTTCTTGAGAAGCTTCTTACAATACTTGGATTAGTTAATGAAGGTTCTATTTCTTGTTTGCTTGATTTGAAGCCCAAGGAAGAAATTGAGCTCTCTTATCATAGACATTTCAAATTTGCTTTATATAATATTAGCAAACTCCTTACACAGAGACTCGTTAGAGGCACCAAAGATAACATCATCTACATATACTTGCACGAGGAGTATGTCATGCTTTTTATTTTTGATAAAGAGAGTTATGTCAACTTTTCCTCTTATCATCCCTTTTTCCAAAAGAAACTTGCTCAACCTTTCATATCAAGCTCGAGGAGCTTGTTTTAAACCATACAAAACCTTTTTCAGTTTAAAAACATGGTTGGGCAAATCATAACTTTCAAAACCAAGAGGTTATTCAACATATACCTCTTCTTGGATAAAGCCATTTTAAAAAGTACTTTTAACATCCATTTGATATAATTTGAAATCCATGATGCATGCATATGCAAGTAACATTCTAATAGCCTCTAATCTAGCTACAGGTGCATATGTTTCTTCAAAATCTATGCCTTCTTCTTGATTATACCCTTTAGCTACAAGCCTAGCTTTATTTCTAGTTATTAAGCTTGCTTCATCAAGCTTATTCCTAAAGACCCATTTGGTGCCTATAATTAGATGATCATTGGGCCTTGGAACTAATTCCCAAACTTGATTTATTTCAAATTGGTTTAGCTCCTCTTACATGGCTAAAATCCAATGTTCATCGTTAAAGGCTTCATTTATGTCTTTAGGCTCAATTTGAGAAACAAAAGCCATATGGTTGCATGCATTTCTAATTGAGTTTTGAGTGCTTACACCTTTAGATACATCACCTATTACTTAGTCAAGATGATGATATTTTGAAGTCCTCCACTCCTTAGGAAGGTCCATGACTTATGAATCCTCTTGATTTGGGGTGTCCTCTTGACTTTCCTCTTGTTTCCTCTCTTCTTTCTCCTTGTTGTGTAAGTGTGTTTTTGCCAAAACCTCTGTAACATCATCAACAACAAAATCCTTTCTCAGTCAATTTGAGTTAGTTTCATCAAAAGCAACATGAATGAACTCTTCAATGGTCATAGTTCTTTTATTATAAATTCTAAAAGCCTTACTATGATTAGAATAACTAAGAAATATACCTTCATCAGACTTAGCATCAAACTTTCCTAAGTTATCCTTTCCATTATTTAAAACAAAACATTTACATCAAAAAACATGAAAATGTGAGATATTTAGCTTTCTTCCTTTGTATAATTCATAAGGGGTTTTCTTTAAAATTTGCCTAATTAGGGCCCTGTTCATTATATAATAAGTGGTACTTACTACATCCACCCAAAAATACTTAGTAAGGATAGCCTCATTGAGCATAGTTCTTGTCATTTCTTCTAAAGATTGATTTTTTCTTTCTACAACTCCATTTTGTTGTGGATTTCTAAGGGCAAAAAAATTATGCTCAATGCTATGTTCATCACAAAATGTTTCAAACTCATGGTTTTCAAACTCACCACTATGACCACTTCTAATGGATGTCATATAAAAACTTTTTTCATTTTGGATAACTTTGGCAAGTTTCTTAAAAGCTAGAAATGCATCATTTTTTGAGATAAGAGTAAGGTCCATGTAAACCTAGAAAAATCATCCACAATCACTAATGTATAGTAATTCCCACCAAAGCTCATTGTTTTAGAAGGATCAAAAAGATCCATGTGCAAAAGTTGTAAAGGTCTAGAAGTGTAAACTATATTTTTAGCTTTAAAAGAGACATTTACTTATTTTTCCTTTTGACATGCATCATATAATTTATCTTTTTCAAATTTGACATTGGGTAGTCCAATTACTAGCTCTTTAGAGACCAACTTATTTAAGTAATTTATGTGAATGTGTGCAATTCTTCTATGCCATAACCATGAATTTTTTTTCTTTACTCAAAGCATTTCGCATAATTTGAAAATATAACATCAAGACTAATTATATATATATATATATATATATATATATATATATATATATATATATATATATATATATATATATATATATATTTTATGACCAATAAATTTCACTTGTTTATCAACTTTTCCTTCAATTATGCAACAATCACTATATAGAATCCGGAAACCGGCATGTGATTGCCTATGCGACAATGAAGAATAGTTTTGATGACAACAAACACGAAAATGATGAGAAGACTAAGTCCAAGCTCTTCAAGTATAATCATTAGGACTTAGGATCTCTTGTACGGAGACTTTTTGGATATCTCATTGTTTTTGTACAAAAAGATAAAAATGTTTTTAAATTAATATTCCAAATTCAAAGAATATTTTTTTAAAAATTTAACTATTTTGGAACAGAGCTATTCGAATAGACTCCAAAGTATTCGAATAGACCTTACTTAAAATGTCATACGTTTTTCTGTTTTCAAACGGTATTCGAATAAGATCACTTGGTATTCGAATAACTAAAGCTCTCCAAAATCTATTTTTAATTGATCTATTCAAATAACTCACAAGGTATTCGAATAGACCTATTTCTAACTGAAAGCTTATTTAGCAGAGGTATTCGAATAACTTAACAGGTATTCGAATAACCTTCTTTGAAACTATTTTTCACAAGTCTTTTGAAACAGTGATATTCGAATAACCTTAAAGGTATTTGAATAACCCACAGGCTCTTGGTTTGAAATAATATGAGCTTTGCATATTAAATATGGCAATTATGTTTTCAACGGCTATTTTCTTGGAAAGCTCTATAAATAAAGACCTTGGGTCATCTTTGTAATTGTCTAACAATCTGAATTATTATTTACTTGTGTTAAAACGTGATTTACATTTTCTCTCTTATTTTTTGTGCTCTTTTCGCCAAAACTTTGAGATATTCGTAGAGAACTCTATTAGTGCTTCAATTTGTATTACTTGCTCTTTGTGAGAGTTTCTCTTTATCTATTTTCTACTGTATTTCTGAGAGAGTGAGGTATCCCTCAAAGGCTTTGTAACAAGGGTGAGGTATCCCTTGAAGGTTAGGGTGAGGTATCCTTGACAGTTTGAGGCTTTAGCACAAGGGTAGAGTTTCCCTGTGTGTGAAAAGTGCTCCTGATTGTAACAGTTGCAAGCACCAATTTAAGCTTGTCTTAAATAGTAAAAAATCTCGAATTGTGTTTCAAGGACTAGACGTAGGCCACAAGTGGTTGGTGGTCGAATCAGGATAAATATCGTGCCTGCTTTTCTAATCCTTATTCTTTTATTTATTTGCATTTAATTTATTATTTCCTGCAATTTATTTATTGGCTATTCTTAGTGTTCTTCTTTTCCTCCTTTAATTCACGCCTTTTAATATTTTATTTAAGCATATTTAATTTGTTTATGCTTTTACAAAAAGTTTTTAATACTCAATTCACACCCCTCTTAAGTACTGGAAGCCACTTGGTAACAAGTGGTATCAGAGCTAGACTTTTCTATAAAGAGCTTAGCGGCTTCAAGAGAACATGACTTCCTCAAATAGCTTTTTAGAAGGATCTTTCATAAACCGACCACCTTTTTTCAATGGGGATGGTTACGCATATTGGAAGGAAAGAATGAAAACCTTCATCAAAGCTATTGATCTAGATGTGTGGGATGCTGTAAAAAATGGTGCATTTATACCTACACAAGTGGTCGATGGTATAAAAACCAAGACACCTAGAACTGATTGGTCTGATGAGGATAAAAGAAAAGTTCAATATAATTTGAAAGCTAAAAACATCATTGCCACTGCCTTAGGGTATGATGAATTTTTCAGAATTTCAAACTGCAAAACTGCTAAAGAGATGTGGGACACTTTACAAGTTACCCATGAGGGTATTAGTGAAGTTAAGAGGTTGAGAATCAATTCTCTTACCCGTGAATATGAATTATTTAGAATGAACCAAGGATAAAACATTTAGGAAATGCAAAAGAGGTTTACCCACATTGTAAATCATCTTGCATCATTAGGAAAAAAAATTTCTAACGAAGATTTGATTAACAGAGTGTTAAGATGTTTGAGCAGGATTTGGAAACCCAAGGTGACAACCATATTAGAATCAAGGGACTTATCGACAATGACATTAGCTACCCTCTTTGGAAAACTCCATGAACACGAACTGGAGCTGAACAGACTAAGCCAAAGTGAAAAAAATGATAAAAAGAAAAATGGCATAGCTCTCAAAGCCACTGCCTCAACAATTGATGATGATGATGATGAGGAGGATGGAGAAAGCATGGAGAATCTTGAACTAAATGAAGAAAACGTTAGCCTTATGGTTAAGAAATTCAATAAGTTTCTCAGAAAGAAGGGAAACCAAAGAAGACCACCTTTTCCTCCAAAGAAAACTCATCATAAGGGGGAAGGAACAACTTCAACTCCAACTTGCTACGAGTGTAGAAAATCTGGACACATGAAAATGGAGTGTCCAATTTACCAAAAGAAGATGGAGAAATTTGAAAAGAAACCTTTCAAGGAAAGAAAGGGAAGAAGAGCCTACATAGCATGGGATGATAATGACATGGACTCAACTGATAGTTCAGATAGCGAAGAAGCCCATCTATGTCTTATGGCCAAAGGAGAAGAAGAAGAAGAAAGCGACAATGAGGTAAATTCTGATTTATTGCCTTCTTATAATGAATTACAAGATGCCTTTGAAGAACTACATGATGAATCACTAAGGCTCACTAAATTAATCTCTTCTTCTAAGAAAACAATTTCTTCTCTAGAAAATCAAATTCTTATTTTAAATAAAGAAATTGAAGAATTAAAAATTGAAAATAAAACCTTAGGAATTATTAATGCATGCACAACTCATTTTTCACATGCTTCTAAATCTTCATCTTATTCTTCATGCCATTTGCTTGAAAAAGAAATTGAAGACTTAAAGAACACCCTTGTTAAATTTACCTTTGGAAGGGATAATTTAAATATTTTATTAGGAAAACAAAGAGTTGTTTTTCAAAAAGCTGGAATAGGCTATAATATGAAAAATCAACAAAAATTTTATAAAAATTTCTTTGTACATTCAAGTACTTCAAGTAGTCCTTTTATTAAATGTTTCTACTGTGAAAAGAAAGGACATAGTGCATTAACAAGCAATGCAAGGAACAACATTAATACAAAAATTGGGACAAAAATGGTTTGAGTTCCAAAGGGTACTATACCCAAAACTGACATTCAAGGACCCAAGAAAATTTGGGTACCAAAAGTTAAAAATTAAATTTGTGTTGTAGGTGTGATTATAGGCAAAGAACTCAAATTAGTACCTCGATAGTGGATGCTCCAAGCACATGACTGGAGACAACTCAAAATTCTCATTCCTTATTCCCAAAACTCACGGACATGTAACCTATGGAGATAACAACAAAGGAAAGATTTTTGGAATTGACAAAGTTGGTAAGAGTCCTAACTCTTCTATTCATAATGTATTGCTTGTTGAAGGACTTAAAACACAATTTGCTTAGTATTAGTCAATTATGTATAAAGGAAATACAGTTATATTTGATTCAAATTGTTGCATAATTGAAGATAAAAATGACAAGCATGTTAAGTTTATTGGTCATAGAGTTAATAACATTTATATGATTAGTCTTGATGATATATCTTCAAGTGATGCGAAATGCTTTTTAAGTAAGGAAGATGAGTCTTGGTTATGGCATAGGAGAATTGCACACATTCACATAGACCACTTGAAAAAGTTAGTTTCTAAAGAGTTAGTAATTAGACAACCCAAGCTCAATTTTGAAAAAGATAAATTATGTGATGCATGTCAAAAGGGAAAATAACTAAAAGTCTCTTTTAAAGCCAAAAACATTGTTTCAACTACTAGACCTTTGTAACTTTTGCACATGGATCTTTTTGGACCATCTAAAACTATGAGCTTTGGTGGGAATTACTATGCGTTAGTGATTGTGGACGATTTTTCTAGATTTACATGGACTTTATTTCTTTCTCACAAAAATGATGCATTTCTAGCTTTTAAGAAACTTACCAAAGTTATCCAAAATGAAAAAAGTTTTTCAATTACATCCATAAGAATTGACCATGGTGGTGAATTTGAAAATCATGTTTTTGAAACTTATTATGATGAACATGACATTTAGCATAATTTTTCTGCCCTTAAAATTTCATAACAAAATAGAGTTGTAGAAAGAAAAAATCGATCTTTAGAAGAAATGACAAGAACTATGCTCAATAAGGCTTCTCTTCCTAAATATTTTTAGGTGGATGCAGTTAATACCGTGTGTTATGTAATGAATAGAGCCCTTATAAGGCCGATTTTAAAGAAAACCCCATATAAGTTATACAAGGGAAAAAAGCCAAATGTCTCACGTTTTCATGTTTTTGGATGTAAATGTTTTTTTTTTGAATAATAGAAAGGATAACTTAGGAAAGTTTGATGCTAAGTCTGATGAAGGTATATTTCTAGGCTATTCAATTCATAGAAAAGCTTTTAGAATTTATAATAAAAGAATTATGACAATTGAAGAATCCATTCATGTTACGTTTGATGAAACTAATCCAAATGGATCGAGAAAGAAGTTTGTTGTTGATGATGTTGCAGAAGCTTTGGCAAAATCACATTTGGACAACAAGGAAGAAAGGAAACAAGAAGAGGACCCCCCAAATCAAGAAGAGTCACAAGTCATGGACCTTCCTAAAGAATGGAGGACATCAAGACACCACCCTCTTAACTCTGTGATAGGTGATATCTCAAAATGGGTAATTACTAGAAATTATCTTAGAAATGCATGTAATCACTTAGCCTTTGTTTCTCAAATTGAACCTAAGAATATAATTGAAGCTTTTGATTATGAACATTGGATCTTAGCTTTGCAAAAGGAATTAAATCAATTTGAAAGAAACCAAGTCTGGGAATTAGTTCCTAGACCTAATGATCATCCTATAATTGGCACTAAATGGGTTTTAGGAAACAAACTTGATGAAAATGGCTTAATAACAAGAAATAAAGCTAGATTAGTTACAAAAAGTTATAATCAAGAAGCAGGAATAGATTATAAAGAAACCTATGCATCTGTAACTAGATTAGAAGCTATTATAATATTACTTGCATATGCTTGCATCATAAATTTCAAGTTATATCAAATGGATGTTAAAAGTGCTTTTCTAAACGGTTTTATTCAAGAGGAGGTATATGTTGAACAACCTCCGGGTTTTGAAAATCATGAACTATTCAACCATGTTTTTAAACTCAAAGCCTTGTACGACTTAAAACAAGCTCCTAGAGCTTTTTATGAAAGGTTTACTAAGTTTCTTTTAGAAAATGATTTTTCAATAGGAAAAGTCGATACTACCCTTTTCATTAAAAACAAAAAGCATGATATTCTCCTTGTACAAGTATATGTGGATGATATTATCTTTGGTGCTACTAATGAATTCCTTTGGAATGATTTTGCTAAGTCAATGCTGAATGAGTTTGAAATGTCAATGATGGGAGAACTTAATTTCTTCCTTGGGCTTCAAATTAGACAAACAAAAGAAGAGACATTCATAAGCCAAACCAAATACTGCAAGGAACTGCTCAAAAAGTTTGAAATGGACAATGTTAAGCATATGGCTACACCAATGGGCACTTTTTACTATTTGGATAAAGATGAAGGAGGTAAATTCGTAAAAATAACGAAATACAGAGGTACTTCATCATTGGGTAAGTTTTTCTCTCTCAGAATACACTTCTATTCATGATAAATGTGTTTTCCTGCTGAAGTTATTCGAATAACTCTGAAGTTATTCGAATACCATTGCATCTGTACGTGTTTTCTTATGTTTTTCTGATAGGTTTATTCAAATAGACTTGTGGCTATTCGAATAACCATATATCAGTCTTGAATATTCCATGTTTTGTAAGCTGGTCTATTTGAATAACTCAATAGTTATTCGAATAACCTGTTGCCTGTTGATATCAGTCTCCTTCATATACATCTGTGGTATTCGAATATATGACAATCTATTTGAATACAACCCTTTTCAGGGGTTTCTATTTTTGTGCTGGGTATTCGAATACTTATAGAGTTATTCGAATAACCCATGACTGGAAGCCAAGCTAAATTGGCCATGCTATTCGAATAACTTCCTAACTATTCAAATACCATCTAATAGAACGTATGTTTCTTGGTTTTCCTAGCAAGCCTATTCGAATAGATTACATACTATTCAAATATATTTTTGGGCCTTCTTTATATACCCCATCGTACCTTTCCGTTGCCACACTCTCTTTCTCTCATTCTCTCAGCTTTTCAAAACTCGTTGGCCTCCCTAAACCTCTCACCCACCATTTTTAAACCTTCTACCATTTCTCCCAACATCTCCCTTCATCAATGGCATCTTCCTATTCTCGCAAAAAATGTCCCTGCATGAAGACGACCTAATGCAACAACCCGCTGGACCTATGAAGGCTCTCATCTAATGAGAGCGAGCTTAGTCGTTTCATTTCTCATTTTTGGGAGCACAATCTTGTGCAACCGAAGTACCTCAACTTGGGCTTCTTCAAAAAAGAAAACGACTTTGATTTTTTGAACCTGCTTAGCCACTAATGTGTGCTTCAACTCTGCTCCTTCAAAGTTGTTCTCTATCCCGACCTGATTAAAATGTTCTTCTACAATTTGAAGATTGAAGGTCAGGATCTTCACTCCGATGTCTGCGACCAGCACATTGTGATCCTCCCTAGGATTGGGTTCAGTTCTTTGGGTTGCAGTCTTTTGGCCGCAATATCAAAGAAGATGGCGATTCACTTCTCCAGGAGTTCAACAAGAACAGGGCAATAAATGATGTTTTGAGGCCTAGGTTGGCGTTGCCTTCGACTTAAAAGGGAGTCAAAGGAGGCATGATGAAGAGCTAGGATAGGCTCCTACATTATGCCTATGCTCACATCTTAGCTCCTTAAGGTGGGAACTACGCCTAACTGGGCAAAGATGATATTTTTATGCTGTGGATTCTTAAGAGAGGTAACCAAATCAACTAGCCTATCTTCATCATGAAGCATATGATGAGGACAAAAGGAAAAGCGCGATCTGAATTGCCCTATGGACTGATCATCACTGCCTTCCTTGGCAAATATCCTCACATTCTGGAAATTGAGTGGCAACTCAGCTGACTCATCATCATGTGTTTGGTTCCTTTACGCTGAATAAGATGAAGATGATCAAGACTGATGATAGCTAGGTGTACCCAATTGAAGTAGAAGATGATGTGGAAGAACCTCCTGTTGCCCCTACTGCTGATCCTGCCCCTACTACTACTGATCCTGCCCCTGCTACTGCTGCTGCTAGTTCTGTCCCTCTGGATCAAGTCATGGCCACTTTACACGACAACCGGGCCTATATGGAGAATAACAAGGCCTATCTGAAGCATACCTTTTCTATCCTGTTTGATCGGCTCAATGATATTGAACATGAACAGGCTGCTCTTCGTGCTTAGTTCTAGCTTTTTGTGTGTTTTTGTTTATTGTATTGGCTATTTTGCTGGAATTGTATATGTACTTGGCCAATTATATTTAATGAAATGAGTATTTTGCTTCTATTTTGGACCTGCTATTACATGTTTCTTTGCTTCTTTGTCCTTAATAAACATAGATATTATTCAGCTTGTGCATACTTTTTTATCATGCCAAAAGAGGGAGAAAATTAACCAATATTATTTGAGAAAAGACAGGTAAATCAAGTACACTTATTGGATTCCAAAAGAAAGGGGGAGCTGCGTATGTCTCTGATATTAAAATATCTCTTACGAAAAAGAGGAGAGTAAGTCTCTTACCTTCAAATTTGTGAATTCCAATTTATCTGAACTAATGCTTTTCTCAATGTTAGTTTGTCATCATCAAAAAAGGGGAGAATGTGATTGCCTATGCGACAATGAAGAATAGTTTTGATGACAACAAATATGAAGATGATGAGAAGACCAAGTCCAAGCTCTTCAACTATAATCATTAGGACTTAGGATCTCTTGTACGGAGACTTTTCAGATATCTCATTGTTTTTGCACAAAAAGATAAAAACGTTTTTAAATTAATATTCCAAATTCAAAGAATATTTTCTGAAAAATTTAACTGTTTTAGAACAGAGCTATTCGAATAGACTCCAAAGTATTCGAATAGACCTTACTAAAAATGTCATACGTTTTTCTGTTTTCAAACGGGATTCGAATAAGATCACTTGGTATTCAAATAAGTAAAGCTCTCCAAAATCTATTTTTAATTGATCTATTTGAATAACTCACAAGGTCTTCGACTAGACTTGTTTTTATCTGAAAGCTTATTTAGCAAAGGTATTCGAATAACCTTCTTTGAAACTTTTTTTCACAAGTATTTTGAAACAGTGATATTTGAATAACCTCAAAGGTATTTGAATAACCCATGGGCTCCTGGTTTGAAATAATACGAGCTTTTCATATTAAACACAGTAATTAATGTTTTCAACGGCTATTTTCTTAGAAAGCTCTATAAATAGAGACCTTGGGTCACCTTTGCAAGTTGTCTAACAATTTGAATTATTATTTACTTGTGTTAAAACATGATTTACATTTTCTCTCTTATTTTCTGTGCTCTTTTCGCCAAAACTTTGAGATATCCGTAGAGAGCTCTATTAGTGCTTTAATTTGTATTACTTGCTCTTTGTGAGAGTTTCTCTGCATCTATTTTCTACTGTATTTCTGAGAGGGTGAGATATCCCTTAAAGGCTTTGTAACAAGGGTGAGGTATCCCTTAAAGGTTAGGGTGAGGTATCCCTGACAGTTTGAGGCTTTAGCACAAGGATAGAGTTTCCCTGTGTGTGAAAAGTGTTATTGATTGTAATGGTTGCAAGCACCTGTTTAAACTTGTCTTGAATAGTAAAAAATCTCGAATTGTGTTTCGAGAACTGGACGTAGGCCACACGTGGTTGGTGGTCGAATCAGGATAAATATCGTGCCTATTTTTCTAATCCTTATTCTTTTATTTATCTGTATTTAATTTATTATTTCCTGTAATTTATTTATTGGTTGTTCTTAGTGTTCTTCTTTTCTTCCTTTAATTCACACCTTTTAATATTTTATTTAAGCATATTTTATTTGTTATGCTTTTGTAAAAAGTTTTTAATACTCAATTCACCCCCTCTTGAGTACTGGAAGCAACTTGGTAACTAATCAATCAATTTTGAGCCATTCATTATTGCTTTATATTTAGCCTAATTGATGCTAATTGTTTTCAATATTATGTTTGTAGATGAGTTTTAGATGATTGGTCTTCATTGAGCTTAATTGTAAAAACTTCAATAATTTTTGGATTTTAACTCATTTCGACCTTTCTGTCTTGTACAGCCATAACTTGGGCTACAAATATTGTATTTGGATGATCTTGGAGTCCCCTGAAAGCTGAGACGACGATCTACAATCTTGTGTCTACTACAATTTTTCTAGTTCAGCTGGATTCAAGGCGAAATTGGGCCTCAAATTTAGGACACTATTGCTGTCACAAAGCTTGGACCTTTCCTCAATGATTTGGGCCTAACTCTCTCAATTTAAGCCCAATTAAGGCAAATGATATGTCTCTGAAAAGGTTATACAGAGGGCTACAATTTGAGCTAGGGGTAGATTAGGAATTACATAAGAATTTTTAGTTACAAACAGGTTAAGGCAGATTTCGAATTGACCTTTTGATTTGTTGTTGTTCAGTTTTAACAGATTTGAGCAGAAACCTTTTCTCTCTTTTCATCTTCTCTATTTTCGTTTTTCCCTCTTCTCTGCATTTTCGTAATGGCCATGGAAGGCTAAAGCTCCAATCAATCCAAGGAATTCAATGATTGTGGTTAGAGTTCTGAGTTCTCTTGTTCAATTGTAAATTTTATTTGTGTTCTTCCCTCTTCTCCTTCTTCAATTGATTTCTGATTATGAATTCAAAATTGAAGTTAGAATTAGGGTTGATTAATCTGAATCTAATGGAGAATAGATCATCGATTGATAATCTATGTTAATCCAAATTTGTTCCTAATTCAATCTTAATCAAGAATTACGATTGTGATTCTGTTTTAGTTGATGAAATTCTAGGTGATTATCTAGTTGAATTCGAATTAACAGAGGTGTAAGCAACAGAATTCCATTCTCTTTGAACAATGATTAATTCTGCCACTTAAATTGAAGACCTTGGATTGGTGTTTCCTTAATTGAATTTTCTTAAAATTTGAATTCGTTTTCTATTATTATAATGAACAAAACCCCCTACTTATTGATAACTTCTAACATGCTTGAGAAATCCGAATTGGTCCTTGGGAGATGACCTAGGTTATACATTATGCTATATTCCATTGTAAATCCTAGTCTATTTTGAGGCGAGTGCGACATCGCTGATCAAAATTTGGCACCGTTGGCGGGGATCTATTCTCGGTTTCTTAGGTTTATTAGGAGTTCCTAATAGTTGCTAATTTCTCTACATGCGTGATCAACTTTGTTGGGAAGTCCTTAAGTGCATTTTGCTGTTTTTCCGCTACTCTACTGATTCTGCTGCATCCTGCCTGCTGCATTCTACTTCATTATACATTCCATTTTGTGCATGCCTACTGCATTGCACCAGTTACTGTTCCATTGGCTCTTGTTTTATCTGCTGCATAATTTACTTCTGCTGCATAATTCTGTATTTCTGCTGGCTACATAATTCTGCAGTTTTGTTGTTCCATTGTGTTTTTCTACTGCAACACACCATTGTTCAATTCTGGTATAAATCTGTTGCTTTGCATTTTGCAGTTCATTGGATTTTCGTGTTACTGTTCCATTGGATTGTTTACTGTTCCATTAGATTTTTGCTGCATTTCATGATTCCTGTGAATGTGCATTGCTTCAATCAACACAATTGATACTTCTGTTGCACAAATAACACATTCATCTGCTACAAAATTTCCTACATAATCTGCTGAGTTACATAGCCTGGTTTGTTGCATAACCTTGCTGCGGTTACTGTTCCATTGGTCTCCTTGCACCACATTCGGCTTTTGCATGTCATTTTGCTGCATTTGATCATCCATATACTTCATTATTGATATTTGAAAGTTCTCATATTCATTCTTGAGTTTCACCTCCACTTTCACTTTTGAGTTTCACTTTGCTCCCATTTTTCTGAATCCAAAAAGGCACTAGTAAACAGGAATTGTACTTGCGATGGAGTTCTGAGCTGAAACTTGGTCCCCAAAGGTAAACCATCATTCTAAGCAAACAGATCCTAAAAGGATCATTCCTGCATAATTTGGCCAAAATCCATCGTTTGGTAGGGTTTTTGAGCAAATTTAGGTGAGACAATGGCATTTTTGTAATTTTTGGGTGAACAAACATGCTTAGAATGAGCTGAAAATTGGTGGGTTGAAGGAAAATGGCCTTCTCCACAAGGCTCACGCTTTACCGCGAGCAACACCCTGGTTTGCCCTAAATCCTTCATTTAGACCACTTTTTCATTTTTTGAAGATTTTTCATTGCATTTTTGAGTTCCATTTTAGTGTAGTTTTAAGTGTGTGGTGGTCCCATATCTTTTAAAAATCATTTGATAGGTCAAATAGATTTATTTTGGTGCATTTCTAGTGTTGGATACTCTATTTTGCTATTTTGTTGTTTTCAAGTTTTGCATGTTATATGACTAGGTCCAATCCTGGTTATTTGCATAATTTTGATCCTGAGATAGATAGGACTTTTCATACCTTGCATAGGTTCAATAGATTTGATTCTGCATTTGCTGAGCATATAGGAAGTAGTGATTCTTCATATACTTATCATACAAGTGATTCTGCTTCTGAATTTTTTGATTCTGCACTTTCTGTCATTGATCCATCTTTCAATTCTGATTCTGATTCTACCGAGCATACTGAGATTATGGATAATAGAACCTTGAAGGAGCTTGCTTTGCCCCGATGTTACATATCAGTCTTTATGCATTTGTATCCTGATGTTGATGTTCCATTTGAACTTAAATCTGGATTGATTCATTTGCTGCCTAAGTTCAATGGTCATGCAGGAGAAGATCCTCATAAGCACCTCAAGGAGTTCCACATTGTATGTTCTACCATGAAGCCTCAAGGCATCTCAGAAGATCACATCAAACTTAGAGCATTCCCTTTCTCATTACAGGATGCTGCTAAGGACTGGCTGTATTATTTGCATCCAAGATCTGTCACTAGCTGGAATAATCTTAAGAGGTTGTTTTTGGAGAAATTCTTTCCTGTATCAAGGGCTGCATCAATCCGAAAAGAGATATGTGGCATCAGGCAGTTTGACAGAGAACCATTATCTGAATACTGGGAAAGATTTAAGAAGATGTATGCTACCTGTCCTCATCATCAGATTAGTGACTAGTTACTAATCTAATATTTTTATGAAGGTTTGCTACCTATGGATAGGAGCATGATTGATGCTGCTAGTGGAGGAGCATTGGTAGACAAGACCCCTATGGCTGTAAGAGAATTGATTGAGAATATGGACACTAATTCCCAACAGTTTGGCACTAGAAGTAACTCAGTGGTATTGAGTAAAGGTGTCCACGAAATTGAGGCAACTTATGCTGCAGATCACAGAAAATTGGAAAGCAAAATTGATGACCTTGCATCCTTAGTGAGGCAATTGGCTGTGACTCAACAACAGAAGCCTGCTGCAGTAGCTCCTGCCAGAGTATGTGGAATCTGTATTTCTGTTGATCATCCAACAGATGCCTGTCCTACACTGCAAGAGGTTGATACTGATGGTACCCCCCAGGCCTATGCAACAGACATCTACAATAATAGGCCTCAACAGCAACAACAACAGAGCTACGATTTATCCTCCAACAGATATAACTCAGGCTGGAGAAATCATCCAAATCTGAGGTGGGGAAATACCTCTACATAGCCTGCTCCTACTCAATTTAGGCAGCAGCAGCTACCCTTCCAGTCCACTGCAGGACCCAGCAGACCATATCTGCACTTATACAGCCTACAATGCCCCAAAAATGCAAGGATCTTGGAATTTTTACTATTCTATGCACCATAGACAATAGCAAATTCGAAAATGCCATGTTGGATTTAGGTGCTTCAATTAATGTTATGCCTATGTTTGTGTTTCAATCTCTTGCTCTTGGGCCCTTGCAGAATATAGGAGTCATCATTCAGTTAGCAAACAGGAGTAATGCATACCCTGTTGGACTCATTGAGGATGTCCTTGTTAGAGTAAATGATTTGATTTTTCCTGCAGATTTCTACATTCTGGATATGGATGGAGAATCCGAATCCAGTAAGGCTCCCATCATTCTTGGCAGACCTTTTCTCAAAACTGCCAAAACTAAAATTGATGTTCATGCCGACACTCTTTCCATGGAGTTTGGAGATAATGTGGTTCGATTTAACATCTTGGATGCCATGAAGCACCCCATGGAAGAACATTCAGTTTTCCATATAGATTTGCTGGCTGATATAGTAGATGATAGCTTTTCTGAGCTCTTTGCTGATGATTTTCCATTCTTTTCTGATTTTGTTGATACCTACACATGTGATGCTTGTACTATTTTAGAAATGTGCAGTGTTTGTAATGAGATTACATCCTGTTTACATGGTGATTTTGATACAGATTGTGTGGAGTCTGAACAGCTATATGGTGGTGCAGCTGAAAATTTAAGGAAGTCAGAATGCAGTAATTTGATTACAGTAAGTACATATGAATCTGATTTCGTTGGATTGCAGGCTGTAAACACAGCCACTTCCACCAGGATCCTTCCATCTATAGTGCAACCACCTACACTAGAGCTTAAGCCACTCCCAGAGCACCTTAAGTATGCATACTTAGAGGAGGATAAGAAGCTACCAGTGATCATTTCTATTGCCCTCTATGCTGACCAAGAGGAGAGGCTGCTGCAAATACTAAGGAAGCATAAGAAAGCTATAGGTTGGACCTTAGCTGACCTTCCTGGCATTAGTCTTTCCATGTGCATGCACAGAATACTACTTGAGGATGGTGCTAAACCAGTGAGACAACCACAAAGGCGACTCAACCCTATGATCCTGGATGTGGCAAAGAAAGAGGTGACCAAGCTTCTATAAGCAGGCATCATCTATCCTATCTCAGATAGTGCTTGGGTAAGTCCAGTTCAAGTGGTTCCAAAGAAATCAGGAATCACAGTAGTGAAGAATGATCATGATGAGCTGATTCCTACTAGAGTGCAGAGTAGCTGGAGAGTTTGTATTGATTACAGGCGGCTCAACCAAGCGACAAGAAAGGATCATTTTCCTTTGCCCTTTATCGATCAGATGCTTGAGCGCTTGGCTGGAAAGTCTTTCTACTGCTTTCTTGATGGCTTTTCGGGGTACTTCCAGATCTATATAGCACCAGAGGACCAGGAGAAGACCACCTTCACCTGCCCTTTTGGCACGTTTGCCTACAGGAGGATGCCTTTCGGCCTATGCAATGCTCCTGGAACCTTCCAGCGATGCATGGTAAGTATCTTTACAGATTTTTTAGAGGATTGCATTGAGGTGTTTATGGATGATTTTGCTATTTATGGTTCCTCATTTGATGCCTGTTTGGACAGTTTGGATAGAGTTTTGCATAGGTGCATTGAGACTAACCTTGTTCTTAATTATGAGAAATATCATTTTATAGTAGAACAAGGCATAGTCTTAGGCCATATCATCTCTCAGAAGGGTATAGAAGTAGATCCTGCTAAAATTGATGTTATTTCCCAGTTACCTTACCCCTCTTGCGTGCGAGAGGTTCGTTCTTTTCTTGGCCATGCAGGTTTCTACAGGCGGTTCATTCTAGATTTTAGCAAAAAGGCCCTTCCACTATCTAACTTGTTGCAGAAAGAAGTTGTTTTTGATTTTGATGACAGATGTAGAGAGGCTTTTGATTGCCTCAAAAGAGCTTTGACCACCACTCCCATCATTCATCCATCTGTGTGGACACTTCCTTTTGAACTCATGTGTGATGCATCTAACTATGCATTGAGAGCTATCCTTGCACAGAGAGTTAGCAGACTTCCTCATGTCATTTCATATGCTTCTCGGACTTTAGATGCTGCACAGGCTAACTATACAACCAATGAGAAAAAGTTGCTTGCCATTGTATTTGCACTTGATAAGTTTAGATCATATTTGCTTGGCTCTAGAGTGGTTGTTTTTACTGATCATGCCGCATTAAAATTCTTGTTGAAGAAGGTAGAATCGAAGCCGAGATTGATTAGATGGATGCTACTTCTCCATGAGTTTGATTTGGAGATTAGAGATAGGAGTGGCGCAGAGAATTTGGTGGCGGATCATTTGAGCAAGATAGAAGGAGTTGTTGACCCTTCTCCTATCAGAGATGATTTTCCAGATGAGCAGCTCATGCAGCTCCATGATACCCCATTTTCTCCTTAGTTTGTTGATTTAGTTAATTACTTGGTTGCATCTATTTTTCCTCCTCATGCATCTAGATCATAGAAAGCTAAACTTAAGAGTGATGCTAAATATTATGTGTGGGATGATCCATATTTGTAGAAATTTTGTAGTGACCAGGTGATTCGCAGATGCATACCTGACCATGAGATCCAGTTCGTTCTTCATTTCTGTTATGCCTCTCTAGTTGGAGGTCACTTTGGACCACAGCGGACCGCTAGGAAGGTGCTGGATTCTGGATTCTACTGGCCTACCATTTTCAGAGATGCATATCAGGTTTTCAGTACTTGTGAGCAGTGCCAGAGAGCAGGAGTGGCTATCACTCGCAGGCAGGAGAAACCCCAGCAGCCCATTCTGTTCTGCGAGGTTTTTGATGTTTGGGGTATCGATTTTATAGGCCCTTCCCCTGTTTCTTTTGGTTTCTCTTATATTGTGCTTGTAGTTGATTATGTTTCTAATGGGTGGAAGCTAAGGCCACCAGGACTAATGATGCTCGAGTTGTTGTGGATTTTGTCAGGTCTAACATATTTTGCAGGTTTGGAGTGCCCCGAGCTATCATTAGTGACCAAGGGACTCATTTCTGTAACTGGACTTTGGAGGCTTTGTTTCGGAAGTATGGGGTCGTGCATAGAGTGTCTACTGCATATCATCCCCAAACTAACAGGTAGGCCGAGATTTCTAACAGAGAGATCAAGCAGATTTTGGAGAAGATGGTGCAGCCAAATAGGAAAGATTGGAGCCACCGGTTAGAAGATGCTCTTTGGGCTCATCATATTGCTTACAAGACACCTATAGGGATGTCTCCTTTCAGGGTTGTCTTAGGTAAACCACGTCACCTTCCGGTGGAGATAGAGCATCGTGCATACTGGGCAGTGAAGAGTTGTAACTGTAACACCCACCGTAGGGCATCACATTTTCGACTAAAATTTAAGACCTGAAAACCATTTAACAAAGACTTTGAGTTATAAAATATGGATTCTTAAAATTTCTTTTTGCTGACAATATAAACTTACCGAAAATATAACTAATACAGGAATTAGACTAAACTAATTAATACACATGTTTATTATACCATAAAATATTCGACAACATTAAAACATAATTTGAAGACTCAAGAAACAGTAGCAAACCCAATGACGAGTCCTACTTGATAGCACGATAACAACACTAATGAGAAAATTTAACATACATGTTTCGTTTCTCCACCAAACTGCACACTGTTGAAACTGAGAAGATTCCTCCTTGATGCCGTCACCGAACTCAGAACATTGCCTCCAGTTGAGTCTAAGAAACTTCATTCGCCTACTATACAAATTTAAACAATACAAACACAACAAACAATGCAGCAAAGAGGTGAGATCCCCTTTCACCAATACTAGGATGGTAGCAAAGAATGATACGAATGACAAAGTCATTCCATACACACAAATATCGCAAGTATAATCATGTTATCAATTTACAAATAATTCTAATAAACATATATTATAATAAAATGAACAGCAATAATATTACCATAACAAATAAAACAATTGATACAATAAACCATATTGTCACATTGCGCATAATAACTTAAATAAACACATCATACATAATAACACAACAAATATAAACATTGACAGTATATCAACAACAGATATCCATAATATACATATATAATGATTATGTTACCATAAAATATACCTCGACAATGCCACAATAATATGTACACAGACTATGCATATACACAATGCACTATATTCCTACTCCATGGAGCTAAACAGTTTCGGATATGAATGGTCCAAAAGATCTACTACCTATAATGACAGTCTAAGCTAAACGCGAGACATAAATAGTATTTGTCGGGACACTATGCCAGTGCGTTGCAACGGTACATCATGGCTAGGCAGATAATGTGACAAACAGGTCACTATGAATAACCGCGCCCTGACATCCCCAGTAGACCTCCCACTTGGGTCACATTATTCAGCTCTCATTCATTCCTAAACAACAAAAGCCATCACAGTCATCGACTATGCATACCCACTTGATGCATATATATGAACCATAATTATATAAATACCCTCAAATCTCAACAAACCTCAAATATAGTACGTTCCATCTGACAGTACTATTCCTCAATCTGTCCGGGTTTACCACTTTGGCCTGACAGTAAAACTCACTGTTTTAGTCAATCGCGTAGAAATTTTATCGCGTTTTCGTAATCTCGTCATTTTTACAAATGTTTTTAAATCGCGTAAATATATTTTGCTGTTTTTAAAATCGCGTAGTATTTTTAAATCATTTTCTCAATCGCGTAAGATTTTTAAATCATTTTCTTGTCCGAACTCCTTAAAAATCACTATTTAAATTAAACAGAAATAATATTTAATATGTTTAAACTACGTAGGATAATTTTCATACCGTATACAATATATTGGATATCTTTTCTATCTTATTTGTCTGTTTTTAACAAAATTGACAGTATTTTACTTAGAAAATCTATAACAATGGTTTTCTAGATTTTCTGTCAAAAATCCTTTTGTTTATATTACAACCAATTAATTACACTTTTGAAAACCACTAACGTGCTTCAAAACATAAAGTGAGCTCTACGTTAGAAATTTCACCAAAGCTACTGTATTTTCTTATAAATGGTAAAATTCTTAGTTTTAGCTCTTTAAACTTAATCTAATCATTTTTATTCCTCAAAACTCATTGTAATAAAATTTCTTTTGGCATTCTTACTTAACCTTGATTGAAAATAATTTTATAAACTAAAAACATTTAAATTTGGCATATTGGCCGAAATCCACAAAATTTGTCATTTAATCTTTAAGTTCATTTTTCTTGCTCTAAATCAATTTGTATCTTGTCAATTTACCTAAGTCAATTAAATTACTCTTTTGGAAAATTGTTGAGAACATTTTGGTTCCCTTTTTGTGGTGAGGTCGTGAGCCTTGGATTTGTGTTCTTTGGAACACTCATGCCAACCTTAACATGTTATTCACATCCTACTAATTATTTATGCATTTACTAACACATACAATATATTCAAAGCTTATAGACATATATTCAAAGCTTATAGACATGCATATCATTACAAATCACAACTAAGAAAGCTTTTAAAAACAATCCACACAAATGAATCCTTATGGATTCTCACACACATACAAGTCCACTCCTCACCACTAACACATGGTTGATGAGGGTAATCTCCCTCTTACCTCTTGAAGAAACCTCCAAAGTTCCTTGTATGTCTCCTTCAAGTAAACTTTCTCCACCAAAAGTTTCTTGAAAATCAAAGAAAACATGCAATATTAATACCTAAGGATCTAAACTAAAATAATCATGGATTAAAATCATGATTAGAACTTTGAAATGGATAGAAACATGAAGATTAAAGAACTCTACCTTCAAGGCTTCAAACTTGAGCTTTGAAGAACAAGATAGAAAATGGATGATTCAAGCTTAAGTTTCAACTGCAAAGTATCTTGAGATGAATTAAGGAAGCAAGATATAAGGTAGTTTAGAATTATAGAAGAGTGAATGATGGAATTAGGTGTGGAGGCTGTGAGGTTGAAGAAGAAAATGGGAAGGAAAATTTGAGAGCTTTGCTTGTTTGATAATTTTGGAGAAAGGTGAAGACTTTGATTAAATGAAAACAAAATCTCCTATTTACTATGCATAGCCGTGAACCATTTTGAGAGAAGGTGAGAAATATTTTTGTTTTGCTTCTTTAAATGATAGCTAGAAAAGTGACCAAATACATTTAAGTAGATAAATTTGCTTCCTCCACCAAATGTGCATAGCCGTAGGAAACCAAATGGAGAGCCACCAAAATTGACTAGCTTTATGAAATTGAAATTAAACTTGTCTTCTTTTACTATGCATGGTCGTAAATGCATAGAGAATGGGAATGAATTGAAATGTAAGAATTGCCTTCCTAAAGGCATGCATTGCCGTAAATGCACATGAAGAGAAGCCACCAAAATTGACTTTGTCTTACTTGTTTAATTAATGAAAGATAATAAGAATTAAATTGTGATATTTTGCCTTACAAAAATTTGCTTGGCCGTAGAATACAACAAAGAAAAGCCATCAATATTGACTAGTCTTCATTTTATTCAACTTAGGCTTTCTACGTGAATTTCACAAAGTGAATTGGTCATTTAGAGCAATTTGCTCTTTTCCTTCACTGTAGAATCAATAAATTTCAAGAAGTCCAAATTTGTTTAATAGCTTGTTTCCTATTGGTCCTTAAAGAGTCAAGCCATTATTCTTGACCAATTTTTATTAGTTGAATATTTACTAACTTGATTCCTATTGGTTGCTATTTTTGTTGACCAATTTCTATTGGTGCACACTGTATATTTTCTAGTATACTTTAACCAATGAATAATAATTACTGTTCATAAAGTTAGTGTCTATTGTCCAATGGGTACTAAAATATACATAGATTTTTCTCTTGCTCCAGTTGGGTAGCAACTATTGTTGATCATTTTCTACTGATTGTCCTTGATGAGTCACAAAGCGAGTCATCAAAGAGAAATTTCTAGAATATGTGACTCACTACGATGAGTCAGTAGGATGAGTCACCGTGGAGCTTTCTAGAACGGGTGAGTCAGCATGGCGAGTCATCAGCTGAGTCACCAATGGTGAGTCATGATGCTGAGTCAGCATGGTGAGTCGTCAAAGAAGCTTATGGAACAGGTGACTCACTGCGGTGAGTCACAGGGCGAGTCACCGCTTTTGGAACCTTCTAGAATCTGCAGAGTCACAGGTGCTGAGGTGTCACGTCGCGTGTCGAGTTTCTATTGGCCCTTCGTGATGAGTCACAACCACCAATATTGACCAGCTCCTCATTGGTCCACGTGTAAAGCATTCGATGACTAGGCACGTTGACAAGGCGTCTTCCAGAGTTTTCTAGAACAGTCTGGAACATGTGAGTCACTAGGCTAGTCACCTAGGTGAGTCACCAAACGATGAGTCATCGTCTTAAAACATTCTAGAGTGGGTGACTAGGCTTGCGTCTAGAATCATCCACTAGATATTTTTCAAGAAAAATATCATCCAATGGATAATAAAACATACCCCAATTTTATTTGTCAGATAAAATCGTAGGAAAATAAAACTTCAAAAACTGTTTCCGGTTTAGTAAGATCCCCCGGCTCCGAATCAACAGTACAAAGCTTTCTGGCCAATAAAAATTTTTACTTTTCCGGGCCCGTCCCGGGCCTGCATACAGCCCAAAAATATCAGAGATATATTAAATATTCAAAATATATCAAAAATATAATATAATATTCAAAATATCTCAAAATATCCTAAAATATCTTAAAATATCTAAAATATAATAAAATATTCAAAATATCTTAAAATATCTAAAATATATTATAATATTCAAAATATCTAAAATATCATAAAAATTCATAAAATCATATTAATTGTGAAACTCATGAAAATCAAATCAGATTAGTAAAAATAATTAAGGATTGAGAGAAAGAAATAAAATACGAAGGCTTATATATATACCGCCCAAAATAATATTAAAATAATCAAAAACGTAAAAACTCCCAAAAATTCCTAAAAGTCACAAATCATAAAATCCACAGAAGTCGAGTCGGATTACTCAAAATAATTTGGAATCGACGAAAACAAATAAAATACGTATTTTCGGGGTGTTACAATAACTTAGCAGTTGACCAAGCAAGTTCAGAGAGGAAGCTTCAATTGCAACAGCTGGAAGAACCCCGCTTGGAGGCTTATGAGAATTCAATGATCTATAAGGAAAAGACTAAGCATTTCCATGATAAGATGATTTCTAGAAAGGAGTTCTCCATTGGCCAAAAGGTGCTTTTGTTCAACTCTCGCCTTAAACTCATGCCCGGTAAGCTCCGTTCTAGGTGGGATGGTCCTTTTGTTGTCACTAGCATCTTTCCTTATGGTGCAGTGGAGATTTCGAATGAAGCCACCAATAAGAGTTTCAAGGTTAATGGCCACCGTCTTAAGCCCTTTCTTGAGAGCCCCGCAAGCCTTGCAAGCCCAGCATCTGTAGAGGAGCTCTCCTTGGCAAAGCCCACCTTTCCCCAAGTGCAAATCTTCCCACCATGATAAGGGTGTTTTCTTCCCTTGCTCTTTTATTTCACATGTATACTTGTCTTTTGCTTTTGCTTTATGTTTCCATTGAGGATAATGTGTGATTTAAGTGTGGGCGAGGGAATTTTGCTATTTCTGTTTTTCTATTTTTTCTTTTTTTTTGTTTCTGTTTTTACTCGCTTTTACTGTTTTATTTTTTTTTTGCTTTTCTGTTTTGCTTGAATTTGCTGGATTTTGCTATTTCTAATTCTGTTTTTGTTTGTTTTAATTCTGTTTTGATCCATTTTGCATGCCTTTCATTGAATATCTTGGTTTGTACAGGTTGTGAATAATTTCATCATTCTTAGTTTGAGGTTTCATGACATGATATAAATACTTTTCTTGCATTTTTGGTTTAGCAAGTTGACATTGAGAATTAAAGTGTTGCATCAATTGTGATAGGCTTGTCCTTGGTGAGATTTTGGACCTTATACATGGATGGATTGCATTATGCCATTCTCTTTTCTTTCTTGTGTGATCTCACTCATGATTGTTGGTGCTCTAGAACTTGACTTGATTCTTTTTGAAGCTCCTTGTTCACATGCATGTATTGAGATGATTGAGGCCTTCTTTCTTTGTTTAGCTACTTTGGCCAAATAGCCAACCTTGCATCATTTCCCTTTGATTACCCCCCTTGAGCCTAATTGCCTATTCTTTGCTTTAGCTCATTTTATACCTTTGTGAAAAACCATGATTTTACCTTACCTTAGGGAATGTGAGAGCATTGGTTCATTTCATTTGAGGAGCTCTTTTGCTTGTAGGCAGTTGATAGTTCAAAGTGTGGCGGTTATACAAATTGATGTGTAATATGCATGTAAGGTTATTATTAAAAAATGAAAAATAATAAATAAAAAGAAGAAAAAGAAAAGGAAGGATGGAATAAATAAATAAATAAATAAAAAAGAGATAAAAAAAATTGGTTAACGAAAGGTTGTGAAAACAAAAGGAAAGGTGATCAAAGTAAGAGAATGTGCATTACTTGTCATTTGAGTTCCTCCTCATTGCTCTTTTATTCTCTTGGGTGCTTAACTTGCCATATCCATATTGTTCCTTCCCTTACCTTGGCCTCATTACAACCTTGAATAAAGTCCTTTTGATCTTTATTTGCATGTGTTTCAAGTGGTGAAAATTAGAGACTTGTCAAGCTTATGGTAGTACTTGCTTTCATGGGTGCCTTGAGTGTAAATACAATCCTAAACACTTGAGAGTAGAGTATGCCTAGTGAGGATCTTATCACTTTTGGTTCATCATTTGATTCGATTTGTCTTCTTGCTTGCTTGAGATGTTGAGAGATATATTCATGTTTGTCTTGATTCCTTGATACTTTGGATGTTTGAATCTTGATCACTACCTTGCATTCTTGCAATTCATTGGAAGGTATGTTGATTTTGTGTTCTTGTGATGAAACCCCTTTTGGTTCAATTTTGAATTTTGCCCAGGAGTGCAAAGGTTCAAGTGTGGGGGATTTTGATCAATCAATTTTGAGCCATTCATTATTGCTTTATATTTGGCCTAATTGATGCTAATTGTGTCCAATATTATGTTTGTAGATGAGTTTTAGATGATTGGTCTTCATTGAGCTTAATTGTAAAAACTTCATTAATTTTTGAATTTTAACTCATTTTGACCTTTCTGTCTTGTATAGGCCACAACTTGGGCTACAAATATCGTATTTGGATGATCTTAGAGTCCTATGAAAGCTGAGACGACGATCTACAATCTTGTATCTAATGCAATTTTTCTAGTTCAGCTGGATTCAAGGCGAAATTGGGCCTCAAAGTTAGGACGCTGTTGCTATCACAAAGCTTGGACCTTTCCTCAATGATTTGGGCCTAACTCTCTCAATTTAAGCCCAATTAAGGCAAATGATATGTCTCTAAAAAGCTTATTCAGAGGGATATAGTTTGTGCCAGGGGTAGATTAGGAATTACATAAGAATTTTCAGTTACAAATAGGTTAAGGCAGATTTCGAATTGACCTTTTGATTTGTTGTTGTTCAGTTTTAACAGATTTGAGCATAAACTTTTTCTCTCTTTTCATCTTCTCTATTTTCGATTTTCCCTCTTCTCTGCATTTTCGTAATGGCCATGGAAGGCTAAAGCTCCAATCAATCCAAGGAATTCAATGATTGTGGTTAGAGTTCTAAGTTCTCTTGTTCAATTGTAAATTCTGTTTGTGTTCTTCCCTCTTCTCCTTCTTCAATTGATTTTTGATTATGAATTCGAAATTGAAGTTAGAATTAGGGTTGATTAATTTGAATCTAATGGAGAATAGATCATCGATTGATAATCTATGTTAATCCGAATTTGTTCCTAATTCAATCTTAATCAAGAATTACGATTGTGATTCTGTTTTAGTTGATGAAATTCTAGGTGATTATCTAGTTGAATTCAAATTAACAGAGGTGTAAGCAACAGAATTCCATTCTCTTTGAACAATGATTAATTCTGCCACTTAAATTGAAGACCTTGTATTGGTGTTTCCTTAATTGAATTTTCTTAAAATTTGAATTCGTTTTCTGTTATTATAATGAACAAAACCCCCTACCTATTGATAACTTTTAACATGCTTGAGAAATCCGAATTGGTCCTTGGGAGATGACCTAGGTTATACAGTATGCTATATTCCATTGTAAACCCTAGTCTATTTTGAGGCGAGTGCGACATCGCCGATCAGTAACACAACAGCGGTTAAACTGCGGTGGTTTATGGTTAACCATCATCGTTATAAACATTGTGGCGGTTCACGTGGTGTAATTGGCTAGCTGCCATTAATTATAGTTTTGATGATAACAAAATGAAGATGATGGCAAGACCAAGTCCAAGACCTTTAAGAATAGCTTTAGGACTTAGGATCTTTGTAAGGAGATTTATTGGATATCTCATTGGCTTTGGACACAAAGAAATATTTTCAAAATTTCTTTTCCAAACTTAAAGAATCATTTTCTGGATAGTTAAAAGTATTTAAAACTGATTTTATATCAGGGGTATTCGAATACTCCATAAGGTATTCGAATAACATGCCTGATACTCGTATCCAGAATTACTTTTGAAAGTAAGGTATTCGAATAACCATTTTCGTATTCGAATACACCTGATCTCGTATTCAAATAACCTTTCTTAACCATCTTCTAATCTTTTTCACAAGCCTTTTTAAAACAAAGGTATTCGAATAACCTTATAGGTATTCAAATAACCTTCTTCAGAATTGTTTTTCACTAAACAGTGGTATTCGAATAACCAGGAAGGTATTCGAATAACCACGGGATCCTGATATGGAAGGAAACGACCATTTTCTACATTTAATGTGATATTAATTATACCCAACGACTATTTTCCTCAAAGGCTCTATAAATAGAGACCTTGGGTCTCTTCTGAAGGTAGCCCATCTATCTGAATTATTCTTTGCTTGTGCTAAAATGTGGTTTTCAATTTTACATATTTTCCATGCTCTTTTTTTGCCAAAACCTTGAGATATCCTTAAAGAGCTCTATAGTGCTTCAAGTTGTATTATTTACTCTTTGTGAGAGTTTTCTATTTCATCTATTTTCTGCTTCTGTAAGGGTGAGGTATCCCTTGTTGTAAAGAAGGTGAGGTATCGTTCAAAGGGGGTGAGGTATCCCTCTAGTAAATAGGGTGAGGTATCCCTGTTTGTTGAGACTCAAGCACAAGGGTGAGGTATGCCAAGGTGTGAGGAGTGCTCTTGTTTGTAAAGATTGCAAGCACCCGCTTTAAGCTTGTATTGATTAGTGTAAAATCTTGAACTGTGTTTCGGGGACTGGACGCAGGCCACAAGTGGTTGGTGGTCGAACCAGGATAAATATCGTACTTGCTCTTCTCTTCTTTATCTCTTTATTTATTGTAATTTATTTATTGTTGCTTAATTGTTTATTTACTGTTCTTAAGGCATTTCATCATCTTTATATATTCAATATATTGCTTCGAGAAACTTGTGTTAAAAGGGTTTGCGAAAAAGTTTTTTAAATACTCAATTCACCCCCCTCTTGAGTACTATAAGCCACTTGGGTAACACGTGGTAGTTCTTATAACTGTTGCAGGTATTATATCTTGCGGCGGTTAAGGTGTATTTCCAGGCATTCATGAGGTAACATTTCTTCACATCTCAACCAACAAGCAATGAAACTTTAGTTGAAAAGAATGAATTAAGAATGATAGATCCTCACAGAATTCACTCTCAATCCCTTAAGTGTTTAAAAGGTAAGTATTTCACTCTATTCAACCCATGAAAAATTGTACTACCATAAGCTTGCTTATCTTCTACTTCTCCGCTACTTAGAACATATGCACATGCAAATCATAAGGACTTTATTCAAGGTTATAATGGGGTCAAGGTAAAAGAGGGTGGTAATATGGATAAGACAAGTTAAAAACTAAAGAGAATAAAAGAGCGTGAGAGCTGAGTTCAATTAACAAGCATGAAAGTTTATCCTAACTCCACCTAATACAAATTCCCTTTACATATTCTTTTCTTCTTCCCTTTTTCCTTTGTTGACCCTTCTTTACACATATGTTTTTTTTTAAGATCATAAGTATACACACACATTTTTTTTCAATTAGTTATTCTTTCCTTTTTCACTAATCCATTTTGTACACACACCCCCACACTTGTTCAAGAACTCATCCATTAACAAAGCCAATGCTCTCTTATTCCCCAAAGTCAGGTAAGAATATGATTTTTTATTTAAGGCACATAATGAGCTAGAAACAAGGAATAGTCAAATAATCTCAAAGGGGTTAAGTAAGGGGAAATAGGCGATTTCCAATGCCTTACGTTAGCAGGAATTAGAGAATTTCCAAGAAGTCATAAGAGTGCTTGATATCATATTGAGACAATATACTGCTAAGCAAGGCTGCCTATTTAGTTAAAGTAGCTATTTCAAGAAAAATGGCTCAATGCTGTTTATGTATACATGTGAAAATGTAGCCTAAAAAAGAATCAAAGCATATTCTAGAGTAACAATTCCATGAGTTAAAATCACACAAGAAAAAAAATGGTACAAATGTTCAAATCATTCATCAATAGGCTTAAAATCTCACAAGATATATTTCTATCATTCTCAATCCACCATATCAACATTCATATCCAAGCATATGATTTTTAAGAAAGAAGACAATTTATGCTAAGATCCAAGAATCCATTTGCTACTTCTTCACAAAATAATTATTTCCTCAACTAAGATGTGTCTCAAGAGTAAACTTGCCTCCAAGGCAAAATTTACTCCTTATTCTGCCATCCTTAATTGATTTTACTGCGAGTTGGTTTCTGACAATCATATTAATAAACATAGGCCCAATTAAGATACGCCTCAAGAGTAAAATTACTCTTTACTCTGTCATCCTTAATTGGTTTAGTAAGTTGCTGACAATCATATCATACTTCTCAATTTTTTTTTATAAACTATCAAACTATCCTTACTATCAAACTATCGTTCCCCCTAACTAGATCACAACATTGTCCGCAATATTAAAATATAGATGAGTAAAAAATAGAAGATAGCACCTGTTGGAGAAATTTGACACAAATTTAAACAGAACAAAGTACAATAAGTAAAATCAAAAGTAAAGCAAAGTTATAAACGAAGTGTCAGATCTGGCTTTCGTTTCATGCTGCTTCCCTCACTGCTTCCCTCACTGCTTCCTTCTGACCAATCCTTTTGTTTTGTATTTTTTTTTTGTTTTTTTGTTTTTTTTAACTTCAAGAAAACTATCAAGGTAAAGAAGTCTAGAAACCCCTGAAGGACCCTGCTCAAAGGATCATCTGTCCAAAATCAAAATACAGCAAAATCATACAAAGATAAAAGAAATATAATAGCAAATGATGACATACCTTTATATATAGTTTACATGGCGTATCTTTATACTATGCATCATAAGTGTAGTAATGACATATCTTTATACTACGTGTCAGCAGTGTAGTAGACACTCACACCCGTTTATTCGAAGAAAAAAAAAGAAAGAAAAAGAAAGAAACCATCATGGGTTTCTATCTTAGGTCTAGAACTTGGAGAGCTCACACTTGGGTTAGTAACATCAACAAAGATGCTAAAATCTAAAACCCGCAATGTCCAAGATCTAGAACGTCCCATCCCAGGGCGCTGAGAGCCCCTTCTAATAAAAGAAAGGATCAAGCTCAGATGCCTCATACACTTTGGTAGCTGCAAGTTACTTTTCACTAATAACTAGAGTGAGACGCTTCTGGCTATCCATCAACTCCATGGTGCCTAGATGGTAAACATTGGGTTATGGAGTGCGGCTCGCTACAGAGCATGGTACACGAACCTTATTTAAGGACCAGCGTGCAAAGGTCCACCTAAGTCAATGACGGGTCAGCCAAAGGCTGGGACTCCATAACTAATTAAAGTCATGGTACTCTTTCAGATTGCTCTTGTTCAATTTTTTTTAAAGAAGAAGAAGAACAAGATAATATATACATGTTGTTATGATTGTGGCTCACATCTTCCTTTGGTTTTACGTCCAGTGATGACTTAAACGCCTTTTATGAGTCGAGGATAAGCTTCCCATCCAATTTTAATATAAATTGGTAAACATGGTCTTTTAGAGTCAGATTCCCAAGATTGTAACATTTTTGTTTATCTTTGAAGAGATTCCACAAATTTAGAAGTTCACGATGCACAAATCCACAAGAATGCGTCTCAAGAGTCAATAAGATATCATTCAATGATTCCTTAATGATAACTCCATACATTGTAGTTATTTGGGCCCCATATCTATGCTTTATTATCTGCTTAGTCCTTGTTTTGATGCATGAATGGAAGAGTTTAGCTGTATATTCATATAATTTGATTTCAACGTCTTCCATCATGATTATGAGAAAATATGTGTAATTCTCGGATATATTGAGTACATTTGCACTGATTATCGAATTGGAAATTTTTCTATGGCAGGTAAGGTTCCAACCAAGTGAATCATTTCAGATTTGGACCAGCATTGCAAGAGAAAGCTAAGTGCAAGGATTAGCTTGTCACATCGCAGCGTGGTATTTGAATGCCGCGACATGTGCCTCCCCTGCATCCAAAGTCAGAGAGCTATGCATGTAACGCGCCGCGACATAGATAGTTGAATGCCACGACGTGACTCTATTTTCTGAGCCCTATAAATACTGTTGCATCGATTTTTATAGGAGTTAGGTTATATTTTAGAAAGTTACGGCCAGGTTTTAGCATTTCAGACCAGAAAGAAGCATAAGTTGCCAAGTTTGGAGTCTTTCTTCGCCTTGGTGGAGGATTGAAGCTTGGAGGATCACTCCTGTAACACCCCAATTTTTGGTTAATTACGATTTTGCCCTTATTGTACTGTTTTCTGATTTCTGTGTGTTATAAAATTAATTTCGTAATGCGTATTTGATTGTTTCGTGTGATTTGCTCCGAGTCAAGAAAATAATAATTTTCACGGGAAAATCTTGTTTGATTATTTGGAGTGGCGATCTTACTAAACCCAATCCGAATAATACGTATATCAATCTTTTAATTTTTAGAATTTTTCTCGTATAATAAAAATATTTATCGTGCAGAGAAAAATCTGTGGGACCCACGTTTGGCTTGTGGGACCCACATTTGCTTTGTGGGACCCACGTTTGGGTTTGTGGCCCCACTTTTAGGAAAAATTTACCAACGTAAAAGGCTTGTAAAATTCTAGACCAAAAGGTTAAAAATCCATAAAAATGGTTAGATTTAATAGATTAGTTAATTTAAAATCTAATTAAGTTAATCTAAAGGGTTAAGTGATAATTAAATAGATTAAAACCTAATTAGTTTTTACCAAATTTTAATTAGACAATTGTATTAGTATAATTAAGTAGAAGATTAAGGATTTTAATTAAATTAATGATTAACTAAAATACAAAGGAATCTAACTAACTTTTAATTAAACTTAATTAGGAGGACTTAAGCATAAATAAGTTATTAAAAATCAATCAAATTTTGATTAGAATTTCCTATAGCTATTTTTGGATCTATGCATGCATTATGCATTTAGTTGGTCAACAAAGGAGACAAAGCTCCATTATGAGTGTCCTATGGCCATTATTAAGCCAATTTTGTCAAAAAGGATGGCTAGCTCTCTTATTGAGCTCTACGACCATGCATGATGGGGGGGGGACTAATATTCACTTTGTTATTTCATTTCAATCATTCTACCTCATCCTTTCATTTCTCTCCTACCCAAAGAAACCAAAGAAAACTCCTAAGTCCCTTTTCTCCTACCATTCGGCCAACACCATTTCTTCTACTTCCATCCATCAAAAATTTCATCTAACTTCATTTCCTAAATCTAAACCATATTCTAAGAACATCTCTAGTTGTGAGTTTTTGCTAAATCATCCATTTGGAGCTTGGAAAATCACTTTGAAGTTTCTTTCCTATAAGGTGAAAATTCTTGTTTCTTGTTTCTAATTTTATTTTTGATGTTCTAAGCCATGATTGATCCATGGTTTATCTTTTTCATCCATAGTTTATGACTTTATAATTTGTTTAAGCTTGTTAGGATTTTTCTTGAAGCTACACAAATTTTCTAAGGAGGAGTCCAAGGAGATCTTGTCTTCCTTATAGGTAAGAGGGAGATTTAATCTCATCAACCATGTGTGGTGGTGAGAAAATGGATGTAATTGTGGTGAAGAATCCATAAGGATTCATTCACTTGGTTGTTTGTTTTGTGATTAATTTTGTGTGCATGTTTATTGTCTTTTCTAGTTGTGATTAATTTTGTGTGCAAGTTTATTGTCTTTTCTATTTGTGATTTATTATGCATGCAAGCATGTTTATAGCTTTGATATTTGGTATGTGTTTTATTATTGCTTTAATATATGGTATGTGTTCATAAATATATGTATATGTTCATAGATCTATGATAATTATTGTTGGATGTGCAAATATGTTGAGATTTGCAAAAGTGTTCCAAAGAACACAAGATGAAGAGCTTATGGTTTTGACTATGAAAAGAGAACCAATATGTTCTCAACCATTTTCTAAAAGAATAACCTAATTGATTTAATTAAGTTAAAGGATTTTTCAATGATTTAATGGATGAAAAATAATTTTAAATATGGTTTGTATAAAAGTGGTGATTTTCGGCCAAAATACACTTTTAATGTTTAATTGATCCAAAAATTATTTTCTAAATGTAAACTAGTTAGTTAACCTAAAAAGAATTCATTTACAATGGATTTTCAAGAAATAAATAAGTAAACAAATTTTTATTAGCATCTAGTATAGAAAAGAAATAAATTTTAGATACTTGAAAAATACTTACCTTTGAGTTTTAAAATATGTTAGCAATTTTCAAAGTGTATTTTATGGTTATAATAAAATAAATGATTTTTTAAAAAAGAAAACGTAGAAAATATCATTTAGTGGATTTTCTAAACGAAATCTTTGTCAAAATTGATTAAAAATGAGCAAGTATTGAAGAATGTTTCAAAATGTCATTTAGAAAGCAAGGAAATATTTTACGTAGTTAAAGAATAAAATTAACTATAGAAGAATTTATTAAAATCAAATTTTTGGGAAAAACGCGTTAAATTATTACTTAGAGTAATTTTTGTAAGAAAAATAGAATATAATATTCAAATAATGTTTTTAGTTTGGAAAGTTTAAAAAAATTTAATTTGGAATGTCAAGAAATATTTTATACAGGTGAAAAATAGTAGAAATAGCTTACTTTCACAGCGTATTTAAAATGGTGATTTTCAAACTACGCGATTGAGAAAATGATTTAAAAATGTTATGCGATTGAGAAAACGTTGAAAAATATTTACGTGATTGAAAAACGCGTCTGTAAAATGTGACGTAATTGTGAAAATGGGATAAAATATTTACGTGACTTATGGAAACATAAATTTTTACCGTCGTCAAAGTGGTGGACCCTGACACGTTAGGAAATAGTATTGTCAAGTGGAGACATCTTTTTTTTTTTATACGAAGGGTATTTCTGTAATTATGATGACAATGAGGATATTTATGTAATTATGATTCATGGTGATACTTGAGGGTATTTTTGTAATTATGGATCATTACATACATAGAGTGGTATGTCAATTTGGTTGAAATTGACGATTGTTGAATTACAATAGTATTGCGGGTGTGATAGCGTAGTGTGTTCATGTGGAGAACTTGGAGGCGTTAGTGTGCGATAGATTCCACATGTGGACGGATTGGTAGCTCCTAGGGCGTGTTAATCACACACTAGCGATCTCGACAAATACTATTCTTAATCGGGATCTATTGGGGGTATGCAGTACTATGCTATGCTGGATGTACACGACGTGTTTGATCGTGTACTATTCACACGACGTATTGTGTGTGCTATTTACACGACGTATTTGATTGTAATAGCTGGTTGAGGCGTTACGATGTGCGGACATGTCTACCTGATCATTCTCTCTCGATGTTTGTGTTTAGCTCCATGGAGTAGGAATGAGTCTGAGTACATGGCATATTTAATCTGCATCACTGTGTGAATAATTATAATTTGATTTATGATATTTCGCATCTGTGACATTTATACTTGATTGAGATATGATATATGTTGTGCTAACATGATTTTGTTGCTTTAACTGCTATATCGTATGTTTTGTCGTTTTCTTATTGCTATCTTGGTAATGATGTAGATTGTCTCACCTCTTTTGCATATATTTTACTTATTATTATTTATGTTCCGTAAAGTCGTTGAGGAAGTGGAAGGGAACAAGCTGTTGGATTGTCAATACAACGAGGAGCAAGAACCGAGTGACCGGGTTCGAGGACGGTGAACCTCGAGATCATCCATATCATATGGATTGATTGCGGCGTGGTATGATGTTACCGTGAGATATTTACGTCTTCCGATAAACTTCCCGAGGAGGATCCTTCGAGGATCGTAACTTCTAGTGTTATGCTTGGGCTTTGGTTTATGGTTTGCTTTAAACCGCAGCAGGTTCTTTGTTTTAATTAACTAGTTTATAATATGTAAATTATTTGTACCTATTAAACACAAAATCATATGTATAATTATGGTGTGTATGTAATAGTTTGTTTTATTTTATGTTCTGTTTATTTTATAATATAATGTTAAAAAAATATATTTTTATAGTTTATATTATTATATATTACTGCAATAATTTATAACTTGGGTAGAGGTTATTATTATTGTTCGAAAATGTGACATCCCTATTAGGGTGTGACAACTCCCCTTAGCTTTGTTCTTCTCTTTTCTTCTCCTTTCTCTTTTCCATCTCCATGACTATGAGTTTTTGTGATATATTTTCATTTGTCATGGCTGGTTAGACTGTTTATAGGGCTTTACTTTGGATCCTCCTATGGATATTGATTAATGTTGTAATCCTTTAAGTTATATACATGATTTGGTTTCTGTTCAATCATATAGTGTTTAATGCTTTGATTGTTTGATCAGCTTTCAACTGATTTGTTCAAATCTAATGAACCTAGACATAGGAATTTGGATTTGAGATCGTGTGTATGATTGATACATGTTCTATTTCATTCAATTCGCTTGGATGCGATGATTCGTTAATAGGATAGAAATATACCTATTGACCATGCATAGTAATTAATTGGGAATAGATCATTCATTAGTAGAGTTTACACTAATTCTCATGGAAACATAGTGGACTAGGTAAGTGATACCAGAGTTGATTGACCTAGACATAAGCTTTTGACTAAATCAGATTCCCAAGCTAACCTAGCCATTACATTTATATTACTCATAAGGGTTACTTGTTAACAATTGAAATAGGAGGTGAAAAAGGATGCCCTATTTTCTAAATCATTATCTCAACTCAATCTGATAGTTTTTAAGTTCTTCTTAGTAGTTTAATACGAACCTTTCCAATTTATATGTCATTTAATAGAAATACTTAAGTTATTAGTTTATAATTAGTATTGAATTTAATGTTTGTCCTCATGGGAATGATATCCGACTCCTAGTTATACTACAAGTGCGATCCGTGCACTTGCAGTAAGCAAAAGAGCCAACAAGTTTTTGGCATCGTTGCCTAGGACAGCGATTTAAATTTAGCTTAGCTAATATAAACAACGAAGTTAAGTATCTCTAGTTCAAGTTTCTTTTGTTCCATATAGATTTAATTCCTTATTCTTTAATTGTTTCAAGTTTAGTAAGATGATGGAAGAAATCGCTACGAACGAGGTGGAGGACAATAGTCGCACAAGGCCATTGAGGGAGTTTGCTACTCCTCAAATGAATAATTTGCACTCTAGTATTAGACGTCCTGCCATCCGAGTAAACAACTTTGAGATTAAGCCAACCATTATCTAAATGATCCAAGCTTCAGTACAGTTTGGCGGCTTATCCAATGAAGATCTCAACGCATATCTCTCAAACTTTCTGGAGATTTGTGACACGTTTAAGCATAATGGAGTATCTGATGATGCTATTCGTTTGAGGCTCTTCCTTTTCTCTTTAAGAGATAGAGCTAAAAGCTGGCTGCATTTTCTTCCAGTGGGATCAATCATAACTTGGGCAGAGGTATGTACCAAATTTCTGAACAAATACTTCCCTCTGACCAAGACTACAGAGATGGTGAATGATATTACATCATTCACCCAGTCTGACTCAGAATCATGAGATACCACCTTGGCACCAGATTTATTCATTTCATAAGGGCTTGCTCCACCACTGCCGCCCAATAGTAGATGCTGCAGCCGGAGGCTCCTTGTTAAGCAAATCTTTCGATGATATCTTCCAGCTATTGCAGGAATTAGTTGCTAATAGCTATCAATGGCCTTCAGCAAGGAATACTCCACGGAGAGTAGCTGGTGTGCATGAGGTGGATGCGATAACCTCATTAACAGCATAAGTTATGGCATTGGCAAGCAAGATAGACAGTATGGGACAACAAAGATCTCATCAAAGCCCATTTGTCCTTTGTGACAATTGTGGTGATAATCACGCGAGTGATAGGTGCCCTGGTATATCTGAAAGTGCACACTATGTGGGCAACTATTGCTCCCAACCGAATAACCCATACTCCAACCAATATAATCCTGGATGGAGGAATCATCCAAATTTCTCATGGAGGGACAATCAAGGACCCTCTTCCTCCTCTAATGCTCCTGGACCTGAACGTCAGTATAACCCTCCTGAATTTCCAGCTCAGCCCAGACAACCAATGCAAGAAAGGAAACTTGCATTGGAAGATATGTTCATGCAGCTGATGGCAAAGAACGATGCTTTTATTTCCAAGACTGACTCTTACATGCAAAGGGCAAATGATCACTTATCAAAGAATGATTCGATGATTCAAAGCCAAACGACTTCGATCAGAGCATTGGAAACGCAAGTGGGACAATTGGCAAATGCCATCAACAACAGGCCCCCAGGCACCTTCCCAAGTAACACTGTTAATAATTCAAATGGTGCCTCGAATGAGGACTATAAAGTCATCTCACTGAGGAGTGGCAAGGAAATTGAGGGAAATCCTAGGACGAGATTACTAGAGGATGAAGTGGTCAAGAGCCAAGACCATAGAGAAATAGTCTACAAGGAGGTGGACGACAAGAAAGAAAAGGAAAAGGATGAAAGTAAAGTCCAAAAGAAGGTCGAGGATAAGAAGTTTGTGAATAATCCATATATTCATCCTTTTCCTCTTCTAAGCAGGTAAATCAAGCATAAGATGGACGAGCAGTTCAAGAAGTTTTTGGAAGTTTTCAAGAAACTTCATATAAACATCCCATTTGCTGAAGCCTTGGAGTAGATGCCCAACTACATTAAATTCATGAAGGATATTTTGTCCAAGAAACGTAGGCTGAGTGAGTATGAAACAGTGGCATTGTCTGAAGAATGCAGCGCCGTTTTGCAACAGAAGCTTCCCCTAAAGCTGAAGGATCCGAGAAGCTTTAAAATCCCTTGTGCCATAGGGAAGGATTTCTTGGGGCAGGCCTTATGTGATATGGGGGCAAGCATTAATCTCATGCCCCTATCCATATTCCAGACGTTAGGGTTGGGGGAATGTAAGCCCACATCCGTAACCCTCCAACTTGTCGATCGTTCTTATACTTATCCCAAGGGAATTGTGGAGGATGTCCTGGTGAAAGTGGACAAGTTCATATTCCCTGCGGACTTCGTGATACTGGATATGGAAGTGGATCACAGGGTCCCTTTGATTTTAGGCCGCCCATTCCTTGCAACAACCAGAACCCTCATAGATATGGAGAAAGGAGAGCTCACTATGAGGGTCCAAGATTAGGAGGTCACCTTCAACATTTTTAAAGCTATACAGAGTCCTAAAAATCAAGAAGAATGTTGTTTGGTAAGTAAAGTTGATAAGAAGACATCTGAGGCACTTGGTGGAAGTATAGTAAGAGCTCTCAGTGAAGGTCAATTGATCTCAATACGAGGAAGTGAAGAAGATGAACTGGAGTGGCTGAATTCAAAAAGTGTGATTAAGTCATGTAATCCACCTATTGAGAAAGTTCTAAATGAGAAGCTTAAACCCTTTCCATTTTAAATGTTTCAACCTTATTTTGATGCAAAGGAGGAAGATCCTCCCCCTTGGAGCAAATGCAAGTGGAACAACATATAAAGTCCTGCTGGGACTATAAATCAGGCCCTTCTTGGGAGGGAACCCAAGCTAATTATCTTTTGTTTTAAATATGTTCATAGTTTGTGTTCTTATGTCCTTAGTACTTAATATGTGATTTTTGTGGTTTGTTTAAGTAGTTAATAATTAAACTGTTATTTGATCATTTAGGGATATTGTATATGTGTTAATGACCCATTTTGACCAAAAGTCTTGGCTGAAGTCAGTTTGCTACATAATTTAGCAGACTGACCTCACACATCGCGGTGTGAGTTGAATACACGTCGCGGCGTGAGGCCTCAGTAGGTCATTTATCAGTTGATCTATGTTGCGGTGGTAAATGTGTTCATGCCGCGACGTTTTGTGTCTATTGTTCAAAAAAATATAAATATAAATGTGTAATAATAATAATAGTATTTATTTAAGTATTTATTTTGGAGGGAATTTATCGCGTCGCGACGCAGTTCATATCACGTCGCGGCATGGTACGTCTATTGGGGTTAAATGCCGCAACGGTTCATTCGTCCCTCATTATGTAACCCTCTCCCTCATTTCTCTGTGTTTTCTCTCAAATCTCCCCTCCTCATTTTCCATTTCTCTCATCTTCAGCCTCATTTCCTTATTTCAAAACAAGGTATGAAGCTCTCCCCTTCTGTTTATTTTCAAATTTCTTATGTTTTTATTTCATTTTTTTATTTCCTATGTTAAATGTATATTTATTGTTGTTTAGTAAGGTTAAATGTGTTTAAATAGTAGAATGTTTTAGTTTTAAGGTTGTTTACTATGATTTACTGCCTAGGGGAGTTGATTTGGATGATCTGATGGGTATTTCTGGGTTCGGGTTGATTGCGTGCTGTGGTGTTGTGTATGAATGCCACGACTCCAGGATAAAAGTGTTTACATGCTGCGGCGTGTACATTGAGTGCTGCGGCATGAATATGAAATAGTTTGAATGCCGCGGCGTATCATGTGTATGCCGCGGCATGGACATGAACAGCTTGAATGCTACGACGTAGGTGTCAATGTCGCGGCGTGAGTTATGTAATTTTCTAGAATTTTCCAGAAATTGCAAATTTGTCATATGTGTACATTGCCATTACTTGATATTGACTATTTGGAATTCTTTTTTAGGATCAATATGGCTCTAAGATGACAGAGAGGATCCTCTAGCTAGAGACACCAAGAGCCATCTCCCCCTCCGCCATTTGATGAGGGGCGATTTGTTTTCGTTGTTGCTGTACAGAGGTATATCGTACTGGTTTCAAAACCAATGATGACAGAGAGAGGGTTCTCCTTTAAGGAGGCCATACCAGAGAACATCGACCAAACCATCTGCCATCATCAATGGAGTCGATTTGCATAGCACTCGGATGTTGGGGTCTTTCCTGTAGTTCGTGAATTTTACACGAACATTGATACTGCTAACGCCAACACCACCATTGTTGTTGTGCAGGGTCGCCATGTTTCTTATTCAGTTTTGGTCATCAAGGCGGCACTTGGTTTGCCTACTCCCCCAGCAGTCTGTGAGTACTCTTACTTCCTCATTGTAGACCCAGACGACATCGACCTCGCTATGGTTACTGCCAGGATCTGCACGCTTGCATCACAACTAGTAGAGTGGGTCTTGAGCGTCCAAGATGCACGACCCAGATACTTCAGACAAGCCTGCTTGACATCAGAGGCTCGGGTGTGGTATCATTTCATCAACACCCGTATCTTGCCATTTAACAACCTGTTAGAGGTGACTCGAGATCAAGCGATCTTGATCAACGTTATTCTCGAGTATCAAGCTATAGATGTTGGCCATATCATTTACCGATAGATCTGGAGAGTTGCTAGGGAGTGTCGGAGTCTGTTTTTTCCTTCTCTTATCCAGAGGTTGTGTCGAGGGCAGATGGTCCAATCTCAGGACAATGAGGAGCGCACAGAGGCCAAACAACCTCTCAACGATTCCTTTCTTGAGAGGGTACAAGCAGCACCAGTAGCACCACCAGCTAGGGGACCACCAAGGCAAGCTCCAACTGAGCCTAGAGCGGGGCCTTCACAGTCTAGGGTAGTTACATCAGATGATCTTGCATGGAGGGCACAAATAGAGGCTCGGGTCACTGGTCTAGAGGGCCAGGTAGCACAGACGACAACCATGCTGGCGTATCTTATCCAGACTCAGCACTGGACTGCGAAGCATTTGTACTTACCGATGGAGGACTACCCCGTCCCAGACTTCTCGCCCATGGCAGTTGGTGACCCACCACCACCACCCTAGGAGCCAAGGGCCTTTCACCAAGCAGGCCATGATGACGATGAGGAGGACAAGGATGCAGACGATGAGGCCACTGATTCTGAGGAGGCTTCAATCTAGCCCTTGAGGCTTTCAGGGCTTTTTTCTTTCATTGTAGTTCTTTTTATCAGTCTATTGTAAGTTCTTATGTACAGTGTGGACACTGTTTCCCTCAGGTTTGGGAGGTGTCTTAGACTTATTATTTTGATGTTTATGCATGATTATAATATAATGTTTTGTTAGTATTACCTATTGTGGATATGCTATTTTGGTATTTTAGTATAGTTATGTATGTGTGTAATTATGTATGCTTGTCAGTATCCAAAGGAACTTGTATCTTGATAATCATTTCTTAAAAATTTTATTCAAGATACAATTGTCGTTCCCTTTCACAATTTGAATCATAAATGTTAAAAACTAATGTGAAATGATTGTTCAATGATAGATATGGATGCAAATTGACCTTAACATTTCTGTGAATCCATATGCAGTCTTTGAAGCATGTTGAAGCAATCTAGTTTCATTTTAGGATTGATACATTTCTCACTTGCATGTTTGTTGAACTTTGGGATTGATAAGAAGTCTTGCCTAGAGAAAGTTTAGGGATTGTGCATGTGAAAGTGACGGTTATCTGTGAAATTATTTTTGAACTCTCTTGAGGTGAAATCCTAATTTGTGCATGATTGAGGAAATGATTAGGGCATTCTTTGGACCGATTGAGCCTTAAAAAGCTTATCTTGGCATGATCATATCCTTAGGTCCCCTTTGAAGCGTTATGTATATTTGGCCTTATGTTTTTCATCACCTATATATTCCATACCATGTAACCATTTATAAATGCATGTGAAAACATGACATTTGTTATCTTACCATCATTGTTGTTGAGTGCATATATATATGATCTCTTGAATTGAGTCTATTAATTAGAGGTACTATGTAAGTCAAATTCAAAAAGAACTTGTTTGAACCATCTGCGGTTAGAAAATCATTGCTTTGTAAAAGTAAAAGAAAGAAAAATTGAAAAGAGACAAGCAAAGCAAAAGAAAAGAAAAAGAACAGTTAAAAATAAAGCATTGAATGGTTCTTATGAGTTTTGATCTCTCAAAGTTCTTGTGGTATACCCTGATAATCTCACTTGTGCTCAAGTCTTGAAATCATATGTGTATGTGTCATGATGTTTGTATTAAAGCCATTCCCTTTGTTCTTTAACCCATACCATTGGCCTAACATTATAAGCTGATAAAGACCTTTTGATCTTCAATCATGTGTGAGTTACATTAGTGGAGAGAGAGAGAGTTGAATTACAATTTTGTGGATTCCTTGATGCATATTCATTTGGATGTTCATAAACTTATCCGGGTAAGTCCTAATTGAAAAGAAGAAGTTTGGTATGCATAATTGTGGGAAATTGTATCTTGATTGAAAGGAACTTGTGATTGTCAGCATGTGTAAGGTTGTATACGTGTGAAACTAAGTGTGAGGTAAGTACGTTCTTTTGAGATTTTATGCAGTTATTTTATATGAGTTTAGTTTAAGTGAAAGTGGAATGTACAAATTGGAGAAGCAGGTTAGCAAGTTGATTGATTTGAATGTACTTTGTTTTGCTCGAGAATTAGCAAAAATCTAGGTTTGGGGGTGTGATAACTCCACAAATTGTAGTAATTTGGGCCCCATATATGTGCTTTATTGTTTGCTTAGTCCTTGTTTTGATGCATGAATGGAAGAGTTTAGCTGTATATTCATATGATTTGATTTTAGCGTCTTCCATCATGATTCTGAGAAAATGTGTCTGGTTCTCGAATATATTGAGTACATTTGCACTGATTATTGAATTGGAAATTTCTCTATAACAGGTAAGGTTCCAACCAAGTGAATCATTTCAGATTTAGACCAGCATTGCAAGAGAAAACTAAGTGCAAGGATTATCTTGTCACGCCGCGGCGTGGCATTTAAATGACGTGGCGTGTGCCTCCCCTGCATCCAAAGTCAGAGAGCTACGCATGTAACATGTCGCGGCGTAGATAGTTGAATGTCGCGACGTGACTCTATTTTCTGAGCCCTATAAATACTGTTGTATCAATTTTTATAGGAGTTAGGTTATATTTTAGAAAGTTGTGGCCATGTTTTAGTATTTCAGACTAGAAGGAAGCAAAAGTGACCAAGTTTGGAGTCTCTCTTCACCTTGGTGGAGGATTAAAGCTTGGAGGATCACTCCCCTTAGCTTTGTTCTTCTCTTTTCTTCTCCTTTCTCTTTTCTATATCCATGACTATGAGTTTTTGTGATATATTTTTGTTTGTCATGGCTGGCTAGGCTGTTTATAGGGCTTTACTTTGGATCCTCCTATGGATATTAATTAATCTTGTAATCCTTTGAGTTATATACATGATTTGGTTTTTGTTCAATTATATAGTGTTTAATGCTTTGATTGTTTGATCAGCTTTCAACTGATTTGTTCAAATCTAATGAACCTAGACATAGGAATTTGGATTTGAGATCGTGTGTATGATTGATGCATGTTTTACTTCATTCAATTGGCTTGGATGCGATGATTCATTAATAGGATAGAAATATACCTATTGACCATGTATAGTAATTAATTGGGAATAGATCGTTCATTAGTAGAGCTTACACTAGTTCTCATGGAAACATAGTAGATTAGGTAAGTGATACCAGGGTTGATTGACCTAGACATAGGCTTTTGGCTAAATCAGATTCCTAAGCTAACCTAGCCATTGCATTTATATTACTCGTAAGGATTACTTGTTAACAATTGAAATAGGAGGTGAAAAAGGATGCCCTATTTTCTAAATCATTATCTCAACTCAATCTGATAGTTTTTAAGTTCTTCTTAGTAGTTTAATACGAACCTTTCTAATTTGTATGTCCTTGAATAGAAATACTTAAGTTATTGATTTATAATTAGTACCGAATTTAACATTTGTTCTCGTGGGAACGATACTACAGGTGCAATCTGTGCACTTGCGGTAAGCAAAAGAGCCAACACTTAATCAGTCCATTCTTAATGAAAAATATTTTTTTCTTCTCGATTTGCGGAAACTATTCCCAAAGAACAACATTTCTTGTTACAATTCCATCGTGCACATTAGTGACAGACTTGTAACCTTTTTGCTCTTCTCTTTTTAGAATACGAACTTCTACTAAGACCTATAGCATGTATGAGTCAAATGAAATTGAAAACTCACTTGCTAGTCGGACCTTTGCTTCAATTATCAAGCGTATATCTTTCGACATACCCTTGTTCATTAATAGTCTCAATCTTTCACATCTAGCTTTGTAGATTTTTGTCAGAGTATTTTGAGGTAGGGAAAAAAATGTTTTCATAAATTTGAGAGAATGACATCCATTTTAGAGGAGAATGATTCAGTTATTATGGGAAACTGAAAACAAACCGACTCGAGAGTCGTGGAGTACCGTTATCCACCATTTAACCAGGAACACAAAGAACTGCAAAAAGAAGGCAACAAAATTAGAATAAATTCTATTCATATCAAGGATTCGAAAGAGAGATGAATTCTACCTCATCAACTTGGTTTTCCAGAAATTGTTTGAGTCTTTGTCCATTGACTTTAAACACATTACCATTCTTAGGATTTTCAATGTCTATGGCCCCATGAGGATACACATGTTTGACAACAAAAGGACCACTCCACCTAGATCTCAAATTTCCAAGGAATAGGTGCAGACAAGAATTATAAGGCATAGATTTTTGACCAATTTCAAAAAAAATTCTCAAAATTGACTTGTCATGAAAAGCTTTTGCTCTAGCTTTATATATCTTTGAGTTTTCATATGCATCATTTCTCAATTCCTCAAGTTCATTTAATTGTAATTTGCGTATCTTGCAAGCATCATCAAGGTTTAGGTTGAAAGCTTTAATGGCCCAAAATTCTTTATGTTCCAATTCTATAGGTAAGTGACAAGGTTTTCCATAGACTAACCGATAGGGTGACATGTCCAAGGATGTTTTGAAAGCAGTACAGTAAGCCCAAAGTGCATCGTTTAGTCTTAAAGACCAATCTTTATGATTTGGGTTAACCATTTTTTTCAAAATTTGTTTAATCTCCCTATTTGCCAATTCAACTTGTCCATTTGTCTGAGGGTGATAAGGGGTGGCAATTTTGTGTGTAATATAACCTGTTGATTATTTCTATATCTTAAGTGTCTCATGTTTGATCTAATTGGACTTCATGTGTGGTTAATTGTTAACTTTTAGCTAAGTTTCTAGATATGAAGTTTAATCGGATCCTTATTGTGAAACTTTGCTTAAGTGTGTTTATAAGCACTCATAATCACATTGTGTTTTTCAGGAGATCAATATCACCCCTAGAAGCAAAGAGAAAAGAGAGCATATGAAGAATTTAGGTTGAAATTGAAGAAACAAAAAAACATGGCTCATGTCATAAAACACAGGGCCGTGTTATTCTTTGGAAATTTAATTAGATGCAATTTTTAGCCTGGAACGAAAACATGACCCGTGTCATAAAACACAGGGGGCCGTGTTTTTCTCTATCTGCGTAATTCCATGAAAACTTGTTAGCAGAATGAAACATAGGGGGCTGTGTAACTAAACATGGCCCGTGTTTGTATCTCAAAAATTAGAATTTTAAAATTGGACAAGGATTATGGGCCTAAAAGCTATAAATAGGATTGCTTAAGGTTCCTAAGGGATATCTGGACTGAGATCTGTCAGAGAATAGAAGAGGATTCGAAGAACAAGGAAGAGGGAGACTTGATTGAAGATTGGAGACTCAGGTTCAAACAATCAGAGATCAATCAACCTTATTCGCTAGAAACTAGTTTGATATTCAGTTTTCCTTCGTTCTTTCAGTCGTGACTATGTTTCTATTTCGTTTCTCTTATGATTTTGAATTTTCCATGTGTGGCTAAACTCCTTATTTGGTTAAGGGAGGATGAAACTCTAGTTTTGGTTATGTGAACCTTGCATATCTCTTTATATCAATTCAATTGAATTTTTATTCATATATTTTTTATCTTAATTTGGTATAAAGGTTTTTATACTTTCTGCCAATTGCGAAAATGGTAAAACTAGGATTGCTATACGCGGTTGCGATGGTAGGACTACTGAGACATATGATCTAAGTAATTTAATCCCAGTATGTGATTAGATCTTAGTGTGATTGGTTTTCTAAATCTAAATGCAATCATTAGGTGGGGATAAGAGTGGTTGCTTTATAACTAACTAGTGATTAGGATTTAATTTGAGCGGTTGCTGACTTAAGCAAAACTTAAGGAAAACAAGAGATTTGTCTCACAATTATATAAAAGCATAATTGGTTAAATTGGTATAAAGGGAATGTAAGTTAGCATAGTCATATAAATCTAGTGGTGGATTCCATCTCTTAACCATTGTCTTTTAATTAGTAAATCAAATCGTGTTTACTGTTATTATTTTAGAATTATTTTTTGTTTTTAGTTTAACAAACAAAACCCCTTTTTTAATGTTTACTGTTTTTAAGAGTTTAAAATTAGGAATCAATTCATAGTGTTAATTGAATTAGTTTTCTATGGATCGACCCTTGCTAACTACAACTGGTTGCAAAGTTTTTATATTTTTGGCAGAACTTGACAACTAATTTTCATTCTAAATTTTGATCACAATCCATACCACACCAAATTTTGGTGCCGTTGCCGGGGAACTAAATGTCCAATTGCGCTATTAATTTGTTTCCTATTTTTCACTCTGTGTTTGTTTCAGTTTTTAGTACTTTTATTCCTTCTTTTCGACTGTTTTGTAGGTGTTCATGTCCAGTGGTGAAGTGAACAAGCAATTGAGGAATCTAAGGCATTACTTTGAACAAGTCAGCTCACAGTTTCTTCTTCAATTCACACCTGCTAACGTCGAAGTTGCTCGCCATATAGATTTATCCAGTTCTGAGATATCTTTTGAAACATTTGAAGAAGTGGTGATGACAGAAAATACTTTAAGGGCATTGGGTGCTCCAGATTTAGACTAACAATCTCTTTGCAAAGAAATTTCAAAAACTGAAGGGGCATTTAAGTTAAAGTCCGACCTAATCCACCTTCTACCATCTTTCAATGGATTAGCCGGGGAGGACCCCAGCAAGCATCTAAAGGAGATCCATGTGGTGTACTCTAGCATGAAGCCTACGGGAATTCCAGTGGATCAAGTCTAGCTCAGAGCTTTTGCATTTTCGTTAAAAGATTTTGCAAATGAGTGGTTGTACTATTTGCCACCCGGATCCATTACTTCATGGCAAGATATGGCTCGAGCTTTCTTGGATAGATACTTCCCTGCCTCAAAGGCTGCAACCATCAGAAAAGAAATTTGCGGCATTCAACAAAGGTATGGGGAGTCACTTCATGATTACTGGGAGAGGTTCAAGAAATTATGTTCTAGCTATCCTCAACATCAAATCAACGAGCAACTTTTTATTCAATATTTCTATGAGGGTTTGATGGTTATGGACCGCTATATGATTGATGCTACTAGTGGAGGAGCTTTGGTTGATAAGACTTCAGAAGAGGCCAGAAATTTGAAAGCAAGAATGATTACGAACACTCAACAATTCTTTACCAGGAATGACACAGGAGTGCGAGCAGTTAAAGAGGCAGAAACAGTTAGCTTGCAATAACAAATGACTCTGTTGGCCGCCATGGTTCAGCGGCTTATGGATATTGAGAAAGCACCAGTAAATACTTGTAGGATTTGTTGCTCTTCAGCACATCCCACTAATATGTGTCATACTTTACAAGAGGACACATATGAGGAGGTAAAGGTGGTAGGTGGATATTCTGGACTTTTCACAAACTACAACCCCTACTCCAACACATATAATTCGGGGTCGAAGGATCATCCTAACTTGAGCTACGAAAAGCAGCCCCAGAACCAACCTCCAGCCTATGGACCTCCAAGATTTCAACATAGGCAAGCATCTTTTCCTCTGAGGCAACAACAAGTTCAAGCTCCTAAGCAACCTAAGCCTGTACTAGAGGAGCTAATGAGGCAAATGACCACTAACAATATTCAGTTTCAATAAGAAACAAGGGCCACCATCAATAACTTGCAGAATCGAGTAGGGCAGTTAGCCGTAAAAATCAACAAGGTTCAGAGCTAACTTTTTAGGAGACTTCCCTCACATCCGGAAGTGAATCCAAGGGAAAATGTTAGTGCTGTCACATTGCAAAGTGGGAAGAGGTTAGATGAACCTCCACCTCCCTCACAAGTCATTAAAGACAAGGATCAAAAGCCAAAAGAGGTGAATGAGGAGGGGCAAAACTCCAAAGCCCCCAAGGTGAGTATTCCTGAACTCCATCCTAAGTATGTCACTAAGGCTCCTGATTGCGGGATTAAAGGATGCAAACCCAAGTGTAAGTTATCTCAAGTAATAAATTCTCGAGAGTCCGAGGTCGATCCACAAGGAATTGATGAAGAAAAATTCTTTGAGGTAAAGATATGATTTGTCACAATAATAAAAATAATAAAACTTGTTCACAACTAAATTTAAGAACTTGCTTGGGTTAGGAGATCCACTCTTGGTAATAAATTAAAGGCAAAATTATTTCTCTTTATAACTTAATTGAAATCCACACACAACGGAGGTTCCAATCGGAAAATATAACATTCAAAGTTCAATTATATATGCAATCATATTATGATTCCTTTAATTATCTACCAACATTTGTAAATGAGTTCAAGCATTCACTGTGCCAATCCTCTTGTTTACAATAAATCAAGATCTCTACTATACAATGAAGGTTTCTAAATTGATTGGAAACAAAATACAACATATATAATGTTCACTTTATAATATATCATTTAAGCACAAGAAATAGAATAATCTAACCTTATTTCATTACCAAGAGCTTCAATCTGTCACCCAAGCAAAATGAAGATTTAGTTACTTATAGACAAGAAGAAAGAAAGAGAGAAGAAGAGAAAGATGAACATAACTTCAAATTAGAACAAAAGAAAATTATAACAAAGGAAGACAATATACAAGCATGAACATAATTTCTCCTAACCAAGCCTAAAACCAAAGTCTCCTAAATGATCAGCCAATGGAGTATTTTATAGAGGATTAGAGATACAAAATGACAAGAGGGAAGATTAAGAGTAGATGAGGAGTGGGTGGATGAGTGGAAAATGCCAAATGGTGAGTGGAAAATTAATGAGATTCTTTGTCTCTGAAATCATTCAGTGCTGATCTCATAGATGCCATCAGAATGTGACGAGCGCCGAACTTAGTCAAAATTATAACCGAAGTTATTACCTAAGCTTGTAGCACAGTGACAACACCGGATCGTCTCCTCAAGGATCGTAAATGCAATTTAATCAAATCAAGTGAAAGTTAGCAAAAAGGGGGTTTTGACAGTTTAAGATCGCACTTAACAAAATTAAAGGAAGAAATAACAATTAAAGAGCAGTCAATTTAGAAACCTATTTAAGATTGGGTGGATTCAATCATAGACCCTTCATAGAACACTTGAAGCGCAATTGAATTGTTAATTTGGATCTAACCGAGATCTCTGCATCAAATCCAGAATTCATACTAGACGATCGTCTAGAATTCAATTAACAAGTGATAAACACAAATCCGCAATCGCACCATTCATGAAAATCTATGTTAATTTCAAGTCCGAATTCAATTAACTTAGGCACAAATCAAGTAACCTAACCTCTTCAATTCGTGATTAATTTAGATCAATCGCTCTAAGTTTCATCACAAATCTCAATCTTCATTTATGTGATTAGTTTAGATCAATCAGTTCTAAGTTTCATCACAAATCTCAATCTTAAACCAAGATCAAATCAGATCAACATAAATAGAATCACCATTCATGCATTCAAGATCAAGAAGAAGAAGAAAGAAGAAGAAAAGAGGAATTCAATTACAAATCAAATACAATGCATAACCAAGGTCTCAAGAATCCAAACCACAATCTCTTCAAGAGTTCTAAATTGACCCAAAGTAGCTTAGCCCTCCATTACCATGAAGGGGAGCATCAAAATATACAAAACTATGAGAAACTATGAAGAAGCAAGAAGAAACTTAGAGAGAAATGAAGGAGAATTTACATCTTGTTCATGATAAATGGTGCCTTTTATAGAAGTCTAAGGTAACAAAATGACAAAGGGAAGTGGGTGGATGAGTGGGTGAGTGAGTGGAGTGTTTGAGTGGATGGATTAGTGGGTTGGTTTAGTGGATTGGTTTAGTGGATGAGTGAGTGGAATGGTTGAGTGGTTGAATTAGTGAAAAATGCCAAAGGACTTTTGGTGAGTGGGAAAATATGGACATGAATGGGTGAGTGGATGGATGAGTGGATGGATTAGTGGATGAGTGGGTGGAGTGGTTAAGTGGTTAGATTAGTGTATGAGTGGATGAGTGGGTGATTTAGTGGATGAGTGGATGAGTGGATGAGTGGATTAGTGGATGGATGAGTGGATTAGTGGATGGATGAGTGGATGGTTGAGGACGAAAATTTCGTGTCTGACTTGGAAGCCAAAAACGACCCACTATACTTCAGAATCACGAAAAGTGTTCTTCATGAACGTTGTAGATCCTTGTCTTGGATATAAAATGGATAGCTGGTTCGTCCAATTTGGCTTCCTTAAGCCCAAGATATGTCCCAAATACCGTAGGTTGCTCAAACCCAACTTCAGCACCTCTGTTCCGACTTGCAAGCTCCAAATGACCTACTAGACTTCTTTTTCTCAAAATGTGTTCTTCATGAAAGTTGTTTATTTGGATCTTGACTATCCAATGTCCAAATTTCATCCCATCTCCATTATTACATCTTGAGATATGATTTTTTTGAGTGCACACTGTTCGGATTCTACTGACAGAACCCGTATTCTGACTTCCATGTCAACTTAGGTCCCTTAGACATCTGAATCAGACTTCGAGCTCTTCATCAAAGTTGTAGAGCTTCCTCTTAGCTTTCCTACAAGGTAAAATTCATGTTCATCAGATATTAGAAACTCAAGTTATGGCGAAAATACAGAAACCGTGTCAAATCTCAATAATGCTGGAAATATTCAATTAGGACCAATTTGAGCTCAAACTCACAAAATCATACCAAACTCAATCAATTAAGAATATGGAGAGTGTAAATGACTAAACATAAGGGTTTCTTAATGAATAAAATATGTGATTATCAAATTCCCCCACACTTAGCTTTTTGCACTCCTGGGCAAAACTCAAGACCAAAATTTTACAATCAAGAAGAACAACCAAAGGTTCAAGGGATCAAAACATTCATGAGTTAACAATTCTCCACATCTCAAACCAACAAGCAAGGTATCTTCAACATGAATCGAGAATGATAGATCTTCATAAGATCCCCTCTCAATCTCTCAAGTGTTTAAAAGGTAGGTATTTCACTCAATTCAACCCATGAAAATTGCACTACCATAAGCTTGCTTATATTCTATTTCTCCACTACTCAAAACACATGCACACACAAATCATGAGGACTTTATTCAAGGTTGTAGTGAGGTCAAGGTAACAGAAGAGGATAAAATGGATATGAAAAGATAAATACCAAAGAGAATAAAAGCAAATGAGAGCTGAGTTCAAATAACAAGCATAAAAGTTCATCCCAACTCTAGTGTATATCCCTTTACATATTCATTTCCCAATCCTTTTCTTTTTTTAAACACTAGGTTTTTTTTTTTTTTTTTTTTTTTTTTTTTTTTTTTTTATATATATATGAACATAACTATATACATACATTTTTTTTTTCTTTTTGGACACTCTTTTCTTTTTCAACAACCATTTTGTACACACACCCCCACACTTGTTCAAAAACTCATCCATTAACCAAGCTAATGTTCTTTTATTTCCTAAGGTAAAGTAAGAACACGATTTCTCATTTAAGGCACATAATGAGCTAGAAACAAGGAATGGTCAAATAAGCTCAAAGGGGTTAAGCAAAGGAAAATATACAAGGTTGGCAGGAATCAGAGAATTTTCAAGAAGTCAAAAGAGTGCTTGATATCATATTGAAAACAAGGTTGGCTATTTGGTTAAACTAGCTAATTAAGAAAGAGGGCCTCAATCATGTTCATGCATGCAAGTGAAATGTAGCCTAAAAAAGAATCAAAGCAAGTTCTAGAGTGGTCATTAACATGAGTGAAAATCACACAAGAAAGAAGAGAATGGCACAAATGTTGAATCCATCCATTAGGCTCAAAATCTCACAAGGTATGCATCCATCAAACTCAATTCATCAATTCAATCATCCATCACCAAGCATATCAGTTCAAGAAGGGAGAAAAGTTATTCAATCATGCAATGAACCTTTTTTTTTTGTTTTGATTTTTCTTTTGATTTTTTTTAACAAACCAAAAGAAAAGAAACATGCTAAAATCTCTCCCCCACACTTAATATAAACATTGTCCTCAATGTGAAAGTGATAAATAAAATGGAAAGAAAAGAGCAACACAACCTGATGAGGGGTGAGATAATGGCAAGCAGAAAAGATGTGTAAGAATCAAAGTTGCAATAAAACACGAAAACTCACAAAACAAATGAGTAAAATGTAAAACCAAAATAACATGACTGGAATAATATAAAATTAAAGAGGAAATGCGGGTCTTTTAGAGTCGATTCCCAAGATCAGTAATACACTTTGTTCATCTCTAAAGAGATTCCACAATTAAGAAGTTCATGATGTACCAGGCCACAAGAATGCATCTCAAGAGTCAATAAGGTATAACTTAATTGACTCCTTACTCAAAATGCCATTTAAGGTGAAGTATGTTTTTATCTTCTCGGTTGCGAAAACCATCCCCAAAGATCTTGAAAACAAATCTAGTTGGGTTGCCTCCCAATAAGCGCTTGTTTAACGTCGTTAGCTCGACGTTGGGACACTTCTTAGTGATCTTTATAATGTGGATGGTAAAAGCCCATCACTTTCACTTCCACATTTTTCGGCTTGAGATGGTGTCCATTGGTCTTATTAAGTGAGGTTGGTGAAAAGACTCCACCAGGATCCCATTGGTTGAAACGTGATGACCAAGTTATGGTTGACACAACATGATAGCATTCACTAGGGTCCCATTGGTTGAAGTGTAATGACCAAGTTAAGCTTGCAGCATGAGGGCTCCCATTGGGGTCCCATTGGTCTTTCTTAATTTCCTTGACTTCACCAATGGCATGCAACACGTGTAATTTGGCAATTCTGCTTTCATTGATTATATTGGACCATGACCCAAAAACAAAATCTACTTCAGTAGTTACTGTCATATGCTGCCTTTCCTCCTTCTTTGAAAATTCCTCAATGGCCTTCAACTCCACCTCCCTATGTGTTGTAGACTCTGCAACTGCATTGCTGATAGACCCTTCAATATCATTAGATGCTGCATAAACAGAATCATCAACTTTCAAATATGCAGAAATCTCAGCACACGTAACACATTCTATATCACCGTCACAATCAGTACATGAGTTGCAATTGATAGAATCATTAAAACCAATAAAATCAGGAAATTCAGCACACAACTCATCATGAGTTTCCTCAACTAAATCTGCAGGTAAATCAATATGACAATTAGAATGCAGGGAGTTGGGAATTGTTTGGGAAGAGAGTTGGTCTGACTCTTGACTTCTCGCTCATTAATAGTGGTTGTCATCTGCTCAATTTGGGTTGTTAAATCCTGAATAGTGGCAGTGAAATTCTGTTGGAACTCAATTTGGGTTTTCATCAAGTCCTCCCATGAAGGCTCAAGTTTTGTGGTTGATGGACTTGTTATCTGCTGGAATGGCTGCTCATATTGAAATGATTGTTGCTGTAGTGATGCCGTATTGCCATATCCCAGATCCGGATAGTATTCCCAGCTAGGGTTGTATGTGTTGAAGAAGGGGTCATAACTCTGTTGCTGCTGCTGGAACTGTGGTTCATCAGGAAAATAACCAGTTGCTGCAACAAATTGATCTGGAAAAACAGAACTACCATACTGAAGTGTAGGGCATGCATATGTGGGGTGAGATGAACAAAAACAAATGTTACACACAAGTGTAGCTTCCTGCATAGGTGATTGTTGTCTCACTACTATATGTCTTACCAAAGAAGTCAACTCCTCAAGTTTTGACTCCATTATGCATGGTCCATTGTTAGAAAAGTTAATAAAAAGCAAAGGTTAGTAAAAACACTTAAAATGAAAAGATTACACTTACTAATCCCCGAAACGGCGCCAAAATTTTGACGAGCGCCGAACTCAGTCAAAATTATAACCGAAGTTATTACCTAAGCTTGTAGCACAGTGACAACACCGGATCGTCTCCTCAAGGATCGTAAATGCAATTTAATCAAATCAAGTGAAAGTTAGCAAAAAGGGGGTTTTGATGTTTAAGATCGCACTTAACAAAATTAAAGGAAGAAATAACAATTAAAGAGCAAATAATTTAGAAACCTATCTAAGATTGGGTGGATTCAATCATAGACCCTTCATAGAACACTTGAAGCGCAATCGAATTGTTAATTTGGATCTAACCGAGATCTCTCGCATCAAATCCAGAATTCATACTAGACGATCGTCTAGAATTCAATTAACAAATGATAAACACAAATCCGCAATCGCACCATTCATGAAAATCTATGTTAATTTCAAGTACCGAATTCAATTAACTTAGGCACAAATCAAGAAACCTAACCTCTTCAATTCTCGTGATTAATTTAGATCAATCAGGTTCTAAGTTTCATCACAAATCTCAATCTTCATTTATGTGATTAGTTTAGATCAATCAGTTCTAAGTTTCATCACAAATCTCAATCTTAAACCAAGATCAAATCAGATCAACATAAATAGAATCACCATTCATGCATTCAAGATCAAGAAGAAGAAGAAAGAAGAAGAAAAGAGGAATTCAATTACAAATCAAATACAATGCATAACCAAGGTCTCAAGAATCCAAACCACAATCTCTTCAAGAGTTCTAAATTGACCCAAAGTAGCTTAGCCCTCCATTACCATGAAGGGGAGCATCAAAATATACAAAACTATGAGAAACTATGAAGAAGCAAGAAGAAACTTAGAGAGAAATGAAAGAGAATTTACATCTTGTTCATGATAAATGGTGCCTTTTATAGAAGTCTAAGGTAACAAAATGACAAAGGGAAGTGGGTGGATGAGTGGGTGAGTGAGTGGAGTGTTTGAGTGGATGGATTAGTGGGTTGGTTTAGTGGATTGGTTTAGTGGATGAGTGAGTGGAATGGTTGAGTGGTTGAATTAGTGAAAAATGCCAAAGGACTTTTGGTGAGTGGGAAAATATGGACATGAATGGGTGAGTGGATGGATGAGTGGATGGATTAGTGGATGAGTGGGTGGAGTGGTTAAGTGGTTAGATTAGTGTATGAGTGGATGAGTGGGTGATTTAGTGGATGAGTGGATGAGTGGATGAGTGGATTAGTGGATGGATGAGTGGATTAGTGGATGGATGAGTGGATGGTTTGAGGACGAAAATTTCGTGTCTGACTTGGAAGCCAAAAACGACCCACTATACTTCCGAATCACGAAAAGTGTTCTTCATGAAAGTTGTAGATCCTTGTCTTGGATATAAAATGGATAGCTGGTTTGTCCAATTTGGCTTCCTTAAGCCCAAGATATGTCCCAAATACCGTAGGTTGCTCAAACCCAACTTCAGCACCTCTGTTCCGACTTGCAAGCTCCAAATGACCTACTAGACTTCTTTTTCTCAAAATGTGTTCTTCATGAAAGTTGTTTATTTGGATCTTGACTATCCAATGTCCAAATTTCAGCCCTTCTCCATTATTACATCTTGAGATATGATTTTTTTGAGTGCACACTGTTCGGATTCTACTGACAGAACCCGTATTCTGACTTCCATGTCAACTTAGGTCCCTTAGACATCTGAATCAGACTTCGAGCTCTTCGTCAAAGTTGTAGAGCTTCCTCTTAGCTTTCCTACAAGGTAAAATTCATGTTCATCAGATATTAGGAACTCAAGTTATGGCCAAAATACAGAAATCGTGTCAAATCTCAATAATGCTGGAAATATTCAATTAGGACCAATTTGAGCTCAAACTCACAAAATCATACCAAACTCAATCAATTAAGAATATGGAGAGTGTAAATGACTAAACATAAGGGTTTCTTAATGAATAAAATATGTGATTATCAGAATGCAGTAATGTAGTCTTCATAAAAGTTGTAGCATTTTGTCTCAGCTTTCCAATGGCACCAAAATCATCCAAAAATTCATTCTACAATCTAATATATGACCTAATTACTGCAGACTGTTCAGGCCCAGTTTCAGTACCTCTGTTTTGACTTCCAGACCCAATATCACCTCCAAGCTGTCTGAATGAGCTCTTATGTTCTTCATGAAAGTTATAGATATGAGTCTTAACTTTCAAGTTCCCAAATTTTAGCCAAATAACATTCCTACAGCTTGAGTTATGCTCTGATTACTGCACACTATTCAGGTTCTAGTCACAAAACCTGTGTTCTGACTTCCAAGCCCATTTAGCTCCACTAGATGTCCATATTTTACCTGGAGCTCTCATGAAAGTTGTAGAGCTCTCTCTTATCTTTCCTACAAGGTAAGATACATAATTATAAGACATATAAAACTCAAGATATGGCATAAATACGGAAACAGTATAAGACTCAAATAATGCTGAAAAAATCAATCAAGTCCAATTTGAGTCCAAACTTACAAAACGTAACCAAACTCAATCAATTAAGTACATAGAGAGTGTAAATGACTAAAAATGAGGGTTTATTAATGTATAAAATATGTAATCATCAAATTCCCCCACAATTAGCTTTTTGCACTCCTAGGCAAAACACATAATACCAAAGCTAGGAAACAAAGAAAAATAACATAGACTCAAAAGCTAAAAACTCTAAAAGACTCGATGAAGCAAGAAGAGCAACCAGAAATTCAAGGGATCAAAGCATTAATGAGGTAACATTTCTTCACATCTCAAACTAACAAGCAAGGAAACTTTAGTTGAAAAGAATGAATCAAGAATGATAGATCCTCACAGAATTCACTCTCAATCTCTCAATTGTTTAAAAGGTAAGTATTTCACTCTATTCAACCTATGAATAATTGCACTACCATAAGCTTACTTATCTTCTACTTCTCCGCTACTCAAAACACATGTATACAAAAATCAAGAGAACTTTATTCAAGGTTATAATAGGGCCATGGTAAAGGAGAGGGGATAATATGGATATGAGAAGATAAATACCAAAGAGAATAAAATAGCATTATAGTATAGTTACAGTGAAGAAGATGTTTGAGAACATTCATCATAAAGGATAATGACCAATATTTGACTAATGTTTTATTGAAGATCAATCCCAAATTGATGAATTGAATTCATTGTTAGGCCTAAACCTTCTCCTTCTCTTCTTGTTGTTTTCAAGTATCCACCTTTATTCTAGACTCTGATAATCCTTTGATCGCAAGGTGGTCAGTTGTTTCTTTTTGTTTTTTTTAATCATTTTGCACGCACACCCTAACACTTATTCAATAACAAGGTCAATGCTCTCTTATTCCCTAAGGTTGGGTAAAACATGTTTTTTTTTTCTTTTTTTTGAAGGCACGTAATGAGCTAAAAACAAGGAATGGTCAAATAAACTCAAAGGACTTACATAAGGGAAAATATACAAGGATGGCTATTTATTCAAAGTAACTATTTCAAAATGCCTCAATCATATTTATGTATGCATGTGAAAATATAGCCTAAAAAAGAATCAAAGCAAGTTCTAGAGTAACAATTCCATGAGTGAAAATCACACAAAAAAGAAGAAAATGATACAAATGTTCAATTCATTTATCAATAGGCTCAAAATCTGACAAGATATATTTCTATCATTCTTAATCCACCAATTCAACATCCATAACCAAGCATGTGAAATTTAAGAAAGATGACAATTTATTCAATCATGCTATGATCTCTGAATTTCAATTGCTTCAAAGGATGTGAGAGTGCATTCACTTAAATCTTTCAAAGGAAATCAAACAACAAAACTTTGTTACTTCCACAAATCAACACTAAATAGTTACTACCCTAACTAAGATGTGTCTCAAGAGTAATAAATTATTTTCAAAATTTACTCTTTACTTTGCCATCACTAATTGGTTTTACTACGAATAGGTTTTTGACAGTCATATTTGATAACTCCACAATGTGTAGTTATTTGTGCCCCATATCTGTATTTCTCAGATTGCTAAAGTCCTTGTATTCATGCATATTTAGAAGGTTTTACGCTTATATTTGTTATATTCAAATCTGATACCTTCCCTATATGATTCTAAGCAAACTGTACGTATTATGTTATTGATTAAGTGAATTTGTAACTCTTACTGATTTAGTGTTTTCTCTATCATATGAAGGGCTCTAAACAAGATGATATATGGAACAATTGAGCTAGAATGGGAAGAGGAAGCCAAATTTGGATTTCTGACTTCAACGCCATGACATGGCATGTGAATGTCGCGGCATGAGCCTCCCCTGCATCAAAGTCAGAAGGCACGAAGAATTGAGCACCGCGACACAAGGAAATCAATGTCGCAGCGTCCCTGACCTAATTTAGGTCGCGCTGCAGTGCAGGCATGTTAATGCCACGACATGCCTTTGTTTTTCTGAGTCTATAAATAGATTTTAACTGAATTTTAAGGGAGAGCTCTATTTTAGTTTCTAGGTTTTAGAGATGCTGCAGCCTGAACTTCATTTCTGGGCTGATTGGAGGCCTAGGGAGGCTAGGTTGGATGCCATCTTCCTCATGGAAGGAGATCCAAGCTTCAAGGATGCTATCCATGGATTCCTTCCTCTTCTCCCTTTGTTTCTCTTCTCTTCCCTATCTTTTGAGCATCGTTTTTTATTGTAATTTCATGTTCAATAGATTAGCAGCTGTATTTAGGAAATACTTTAGATCTTTCTATGTGTATTGATGTTTATGTTATCTTTTGAGTATATATTGATGTTTAGCTTTGTTCTTCCGTGCCTATGCTTAATGCTTGCTTCTGCTTGATCAACAATTGCATGATCTTAATTGATGCAAATGAACTAGACATAGCGATTTGTGGAGATGGACATGGTATGGTTGATGCATGTTCGATGAGTTCAATTGGCTTGGATGAGTTGATTCGCTAACTGGATAGAAATATACCTTTTAGCCATATATTAGCAGTGTTTGAGAATAGATCGTTCATTAGTGGAGTTTATACTAGTCCTCATGAAAACATAAGAAACATAGTGGATTAGGTAAATGACACCAGGGTTGATTGACCTAGATATAGGCTTTTGACTAAATCAGAATCTCAAGCTAACTAACTATTCATTGATGTTGCTTATAAGGATTGCATATCATTAGTATGAAATAGGAGGTGAAGAAGGATTCCCTAGATCTCTAAACCATTATCTTTATTGCTTTTGTAGTTTAGATTTAGATTATTTGCATTTCTTTATTTTATATGTTCTTGGATAGAATTTAGCTAAGCTATTGGTTGTTACTTAGTAATGGAAGCCATATATCCTTGTGGGAACGAACTTTTACTCTGTATTTGTATTACTGGAATGACCCGTGCACTTGCGGTACACAAATGGTCTAACAAGTTTTTGGCGCCGTTGCCGGGGATAATGGTGTATTTCCAAAGAGTTTAACCTTATTCCTTAGCAATTGCTGGGGGATAACGGTTTAATTCTATATTGCTAATATCAACAATGAGTTTGGTTAGTTCTAATTCAAGTTGTATACAATCTATGTTAATTTAAGTCTCTTTATGTTATTGCTTTAGGTTCAATAAAGAAGTCGGATGATCCTAATCATATGAGCTCCTTCAGGAAATTCGGACTCCTCAAAAGGAAAAGCCTTGGATCAAGTTTAAGAAGACTAATCCGCACAATTCATTTTGGTGACAAAGTCCTGCCGGGACTATAACTCAGGCCCTTCTTGGGAGGGAACCTAGGTTTTTATGTTTTTTGTAAATTAGTATATGTTTAGTAAGTTTTAAGTCATAAATATGTAGTAAGTTTAGTTTTGTAGCTTTAGTTAGTTTTTAGGCTTTTCTTTAGTTTAAAGTCTTAAATATGTTAGTATTATTGATTTTTGTATTTTTGTAGTTAGTATGTTTGATTTTAGTATCTTTAGTTAGTTTTAAGTCTTATATATGTTAGTACTTTGATTGTAGTAAGTTTAGTTAGATTTTATGTTTATGTTTAGTTTTAGGTTATATATAGGTTAGTAAGTATGATTTTGAGTTTTTATATATTTTAGTTGTCCATTTTATGTTTTAGCCTTTTGGACAAGTGTTAGAGGTGTTGAGGACCTCTTTGGGAAAAATCCTGTAGCAAAACTGAGTTTGCTGCAAAATTTTGCAAGTTGGCTTCTCATGTCGTGGCATTAGTTTGTTGCACGCCGCGGCGTGACAGTTATTTATGCGCATTTGAGCCAAATTCCAGAGACCTCAGTGCCATGGCGTGGAAATTGAAACGCCGCGGCGCCCACCTGCTGAACTTGTTTAAAAAAGAGAGCTATTTGTTTTGGGTGCTACTGAAGGCACCCATTCTGATCAAATGCCGCGGCATGGATGCTGTGTGCTACGGTATGTTGTGTTGAAATATATATATTGTACATGATTAGTTTATTTCAAGCGTTTATTAAATATTTGTAGTATACTCAGCTCTCACATTTCAGATGTTTATAGACTCATGTACCTTGGAAAGTAAGGACTTCGTCTCACTTAAGTTTGGGGGAGTGTCATTACATGATTTGATTACTATGATATATTATGTAATGCATGTGATGATATTTTCTAGATGCAGTTGTGATAGCCACCATGTTTCTATGAGTTTCTATTTGTTTTGGTTATTACTGATGGGTTTACAAAAAAGTTTCAATTTTTACTTTATGCTAATGATGTATGCATGTCATATTGAAAAGTTGAATCTAATTGAATGCATGCTTTATTGCAAAAGAATGCTGGAGTTATTTGGGTTGTTCATGATATGAAAGGTTGCTATTTGTCCCCTTTTGAGTGAAACCTTATATGATCTTGAAGCATGTGAAACCGTTTAGTTGATTTTTATGCATGATTTACATTCCACTTAGATGTAAGTGTAACTTTGAGTATGATAAGAGTGCATGTTTAGAGAAAGTTTATGGATGTACATGTAGAGTTTCAATGATCCTAGAAGTTGTTTTTAAACTCTCTTGAGGTGAAATCCTAGATTGTGCATGACTGGGGAAATGATTAGGGCATTATTTGGACCGATTGAGCCTTAAAAAGCTTACCCTGAATGACGATATCCTTAGGTCCTATTTTGAAGCATGTTAATTGTTTGGCCTTATATGTTTTTCATTCACCCATGTATTCCTTACCCTGTTAACCGTTCTAATGCATGTGAAAACATTGCATTTTCTTCCTACCTTCATTGTTTGTTGAGTACATGATGTGTTATTTCTTAAAGTGAGTCCAATGAGTAGGGGTATGTATGTTTGAGAAAAATGAGCCTGAAGGAACCAAATGCAATCAACAAAGAAAAAGAAATTGTTTTGTAAAAGTAAAAAGAAAAAGAGAAAATGAAAAGAGAGAAAAGCAAAGCAAACAATGAAAGAAGAAAAGCTGAAAATAAAAAGCATTGCATGGTTCTAGCAAATTGTGATCCTTCACTGTTGAATACCCTTCTAATCTCAGTTAGTGGCTCAAGTTTTGAAATCACATGTTTATGTTTCTCAATGTTTGTATGTATCTTTTTCCTTCTTTTCTTATGCCCATTACCATTGGCCTTACATTACAAGCTGAAAAGACCCTCTTGATCCTCAGTTGTGTGTGGTTTACATTAGTGGAGAGAGAGTTTAAGATCAATTTTGTGGATTATATGATTCATATGCAGGTATGCTTATAAACTTATCCGGATGTGTATGATTTGAATAGGAGAAGTTTATCTTGCATGTTCATGGATAATGTGAATTGCATGGAAGGAAGCTGGATTGTTAGCATGTGAAGGATTATGTATGTGTGAAGTTGGTTTTGGGGTATTTGCACTTTTTATGGATTGAAGTTATCATACATACTAGTAGCTGGGATTAATTGAAGAAAAGAAAGATTGAAACTTGCTAATTGCTGAATGCATGTTGAGTTTAAATTGTAAGTGAGTTTACTTGGTCATGGTTTGTTTTGCTCAAGGACTAGCAAAAGGTTAAGTTTGGAGGTGTGATAACTCCACAATGTGTAGTTATTTATGCCCCATATCTGTATTTTTTAGATTGCTAAAGTCCTTGTATTCATGCATATTTGGAAGGTTTTGCGCTTATATTTGTTATATTCAATTCTGATACCTTCCCTATATGATTCTGAGCAAACTGTGCGTATTATGTTATAGATTATGTGAATTTGTAACTCTTACGGATTTGGTGTTTTCTCTATCATAGGAAGGGCTCCAAACAAGATGATATATGGAGCAATTGAGCTAGAATGGGAAGAGGAAGCCAAATTTGCATTTTAGACCTTAACGCCGCAGCGTGGCATGTGAATGTCGCGGCGTGAGCCTCCCCTGCATCAAAGTCAGAGGGCACGAAGAATTGAGTGCCGTGGTGCAAGGAAATCAATGCCGCGGCATCCCTGACCTAATTTAGGTTGCGCTGCGGCGTAAGCATGTTAATGATGCGGCGTGCCTTTTTTTCTGAGTCTATAAATAGATTTTAACATAATTTTAAGGAGAGCTCCGTTTTAGTTTCTAGGTTTTAGAGAGGCTACGGCCTGAACTTCATTTCTGGGCTGATTAGAGGCCTAGGGAGGCTAGGTTGGATGCCATCTTCCTCATGGAAGGAGATTCAAGCTTCAAGAATGCTATCCATGGATTCCTTCCTCTTCTCCCTTTGTTTCTCTTCTCTTCCCTCTCTTTTGAGCATGATTTTTTATTGTAATTTCATGTTCAATGGATTAGCAGCTGTATTTAGGAAATATTTTGGATCTTTCTATGAGTATTGATGTTTATGTTATCTTTTGAGTATATATTGATGTTTAGCTTTGTTCTTCCATGCCTATGCTTAATGCTTGCTTCTGCTTGATCAACAATTACATGATCTTAATTGATGCAAATGAACTAGACATAGGGATTTGTGGAAATGGACATGGTATGGTTGATGCACGTTCGACGAGTTCAGTTAGCTTGGATGAGTTGATTCGCTAACTGGATAGAAATATACCTTTTAGCCATGTATTAGCATGTGTTTGAGAATAGATCGTTCATTAGTGGAGTTTATACTTGTTCTCATTAAAACATAAGAAACATAGTGGATTAGGTAAATGACACCAGGGTTGATTGACCTAAACATAGGCTTTTGACTAAATCAGATTCTCAAGCTAACTAACTATTCATTGATGTTGCTTATAAAGATTGCATATCATTAGTATGAAATAGGAGGTGAAGAAGGATTCCCTAGATCTCTAAACCATTATCTTTATTGCTTTTGTAGTTTAGATTTAGATTATTTGCATTTCTTTATTTTATATGTTCTTGGATAGAATTTAGCTAAGCTATTGGTTGTTACTTAGTAATGGAAGCCATATATCCTTGTGGGAACGAACTTTTACGCTGTATCTGTATTACTTGAACGACTCGTGCACTTGCGGTACACAAATAGTCTAACAATATCACTAAACATACTTCCCAATTTAGTTACGTCTCAGGAGTAAAATTACTCCTTACTCTACCATCATTCATTGGTTTAGTAAGTCCATGATATTCATATCATACTTCCCAAAAAAAAATTTTTTTTTAGTCAACTATCCTTCCCCCCAACCAGATCACAACATTGTCCTCAATGTTTAAAATATAGATGAGTAAAGGATAGAAGATATTACTGTTTGAGAAATCTAACACAAAGTACAGTAAATAAAATCAAAGGTAAAGAAAAGTTATAAATGAAGTGTCAGATCACACTTTCTTTTCATGTTGCTTCCCTCACTACTTCCTTTTGACCAATCTATCTGAGCTATTGCTGGATCAGGATCAGAGATCAAAGGTAAAGGAAACATTTTTTTTTGTTTTTTGTTTTGTTTTGTTTTGTTTTGTTTTGTTTTGTTTTGTTTTTAACTTCAAGAAAGCCATCAGGGTAAAGAAGTCTAGAAACCCCTGAAGGACCCTGCTCAAAGGATTGTCTATCCAAAACCAAATACAATAAAATCATATAATGATAAAAGAAATATAATAACAAGTGATGACATATCTTGATGTACAACTTTCATGGCGTATCTTTATACTAAGCGTCATGAGTGTAGTAGTGACATATCTTAATAATGCATATCACCAATGCAGTAGACACTCACGTCCGTTTATTCGAAGAAAAGAGAAAGAAGAAACCATCGTGGGTTTCCATCCTGGGTCTGGAACCTGGAGAGCTCACACTTGGGTTCATAACTTCAACAAAGATGCTAAAATCTGAAACCCGTAATGTCCAAGATCCAGAACGTCCCATCCCAGGACGCTGAGAGCACCTTCTAATGAAAGAGAGGATCAACCTCAGACACCTCATACGATTTGGCAGCCGCAGGTTACTTCTCACTAATAACCAGAGTGGAACATGTCTGCCTGTCCATCAACTCTACAGTGCCTAGATGGTAAACATTGGGTTATGGAGTGTGGCTCTCTACAGAGCATGGAATATGAACTTTTTTGAGGACCAGCGTACAAAGGTCCACCTGAGTCAATGATGGGTCATCCAAAGGCTAGGGATCCATAACTAATTAAAGCCATGGTACTCCTTCCGGATCGCCCTTGTTCAAATATTTTTTTTCTTCTTTATTTTTTTAAGAAAACATGAAGAAGAAAAAGAAGACAATATGTACAAATTGTTGTAGATATGGCTCACATCTGCCTCTGGTTTCACATCCACTAATGGCTTAAATGCCTTCTATGAGTCGAGGATAAGCTTCCCATCCAATTTTCTTATAAATTGGCAAACAGGGTCTTTTAGAGTCAGATTCCCAAGACTGTAGCGTTTTTCTTCATCCTTGAAGAGATTCCACAAATTAAGAAGTTCACAATGCACAAATCCACAAGAATGCGTCTCAAGAGTCAATAAGATATCATCTAATGACTCCTTACTCAGTCCATTCTTAATGAAGAAAATTTTATCTTCTCTGTTTGTGGAAACCATCCCCAAAGAACAACATCGCTTGTTACAATTCCATCGTGCACATTTGTGACAGACTTGTAACCTTTTTGCTCTTATCCTTTTAGAATATGAACTTCTTCCAAGACCTAGCATGTATGAGTCAAATGAAATTGAAGACTCACCTGCTAGTCGGACTTTTGCTTCAATTATCCAGTATACATCTTCTAGCATACCCTTGTAAATTAACAGTCTCAATCTTTCACATCTAACTTTGTAAATTTTTGTCATAGCATTTTGAGGGAGGGAAGGAAAATATTTTCTTAGGTTTGAAAGAATGACATCCATTTTAAAGGAGAATAAGGATTCAGTTATTTTAGAAAATTGAAAAACAAACAGACTTGAGAGTCACGGAGTACCGTTATCCGCCACTTAACCGGCAACACAAAGAACTGTACAAAGAAGGCAACAAAATTAGAATAAATTCTATTCATAACAAGGATAAGAAAGAGAGATGAATTCTACCTCATTAACTTGGTTTTTCAGAAATGGTTTGAGTCTTTGTCCATTGACTTTAAACACATTACCATTCCTAGGATTCTCAATATGTATGGCCCCATGAGGATACACATGTTTGACAACAAAAGGACCACTCCACCTAGATCTCAATTTTCCAGGGAATAGGTGCAGATGAGAATTATAAAGCTGAACTTTTTGACCAATTTCAAAAGATTTTCTCAAAATTGTCTTGTCATGAAAAACTTTTGTTCTGACTTTATAAATCTTTGAGTTTTCATATGCGTCATTTCTTAATTCCTCCAATACATTTAATTACAATTTGCATATCTTGCAAGCATCATCAATATTTAGATTAAAAACTTTAATAGCTCAAAATGCTTTATGTTCCAATTCTACAGGCAAGTGACAAGGTTTTTCATAGACTAACCGATAGGGTGACATGCCTAAAGATGTTTTGAAAGTAGTACAGTAAGCCCAAAGTGTATCATTTAGTCTTAAAGACCAATTTTTACGATTTGGGTTAATCGTTTTTTTCAAAATTTGTTTAATCTCCCTATTTGCCAATTCAACTTGCCTACTTGTCTGAGGGTGATAAGGGGTGGCAATTTTGTGTGTAATACCATATTTCTTCATTAAAGATTCAAATGGTTTATTGTAAAAATGTGTTCCCCGATCACTGATGATAGCTCGAGGGATTCCAAATCGACACAAGATGTTTTCTTTTAAAAATTTGAGAACAGTTTTATGATCATTGTGTCGGCATGGAATCACCTCAATCCATTTTGAGACATAATCAACTGCAAATAAAATATACATAAATCCAAATGAAGATGGAAATGGGCCCATAAAATCAATTCCCCAACAATAAAAAATTTCAATGACAAGGATGGGGTTCAGAGGCATCATGTTTCTTTTTGAAATTGAGCCCATTTTTTGACAATTTTCATAACTTTTGCAAAAAATATAGCAATCCTTAAATAAAGTAGGCCAATAAAATAATCATTGTAAAATTTTCGCAGCTGTTTTCTTTGAAGAAAAGTGGCCTCCATATGCTTCTAAGTGACAAAATTTAATGACACTACCTACCACACTATCAGGCACATATCTCTGAAAGATTTGGTCAGGACAATATTTCTTATAAAGTATAGAAGTTCTTGTTTTGCCCTATCTCTTTGTCAAAAATATGGAATATCTTTTTGATTATGACAAAAGGGGGAGAAGAAAAGCAAGTTGTTGAGAAAAGGTATAAAATCAATGATTCTGGGATTCCAATATCAAGGGGGAGTTGTGCAAACTCTGAACTTGTCACATCTTGAAAAACAGAGGGGGAGTAAGTTGTATTTAATACCTTGCATGAACACCAATTTAAATTGAACTAACGTTTTTCTCGATTGATTATTTGTCATTATCAAAAAGGGGGAGAATGTGAATGTAAATGATATTGGTTTTGATTATCGACAAACAAGAAAACAATGAGGTACAAAGATCAAGTCCAAGGCCTTTCAAGATTAGCCTTTAGGTTCTAGACCATATGTAAAGGTAAAATGGATTCACACAAAAAGCTCTTTTCTTATTTCAAAACTTATTCTTAAAAGGCTTTACTTAATCATGTTTTTCATCTTGTGAAAATTGTGTTCAAGTTTAAGTAAAACTCTTTTAGAATGTTTGGAAAGCGTTTAAATAACCTTGGTTGTGAAATTCTGTGAAAACCCTTTGTCTCTAAATAAGTCATATTTGAATATGAGTTTACTCATATTCAGTTATATGCTCAAAACAGAACATGTCTTGTAATTCTTCAATAAGCCATATTCGAATATGAGATTACTCATATTCGGTTATAAGCTTAAAACAGATCATGGCTTGTATTTCTTTAAAAGGCCATAACCAAATATGGCTTATCTTGTAATTGATTATTTGGGTTTCCATACGTGACAATTGCTCCTTAAAAATCCATATTCGAATATGGCATATTTTATAATAGGTTATGAGTATTTTCATAACAGGATATAACCCCTTCATATTCGAATATGAGTAAACCCATAATAGGTTATTTTTGCAAACCAGAAACATTGGAAACTCCTCTTTCATGCCATAACCGAATATGGAAATGCCATAACAGATTATGGACACTTCCAGAACTCTTCTTCAACGGCTCTTTCAATGGCATTTAATGCCCTCAACCACTTCTAACGTCTCAAAACTCTTTTGGGCTATAAATAAAAGTTGTTGGGCATTGATTGTAGGTTGAAAAACTTTTTGAAAATCATCTTAGAGCATTTATAACGAGTTTTCTAATCATCTCTTTAAAAACCCTGTTTTGAGCTTCAACTTGTGTGAATCCAAAATACCATAGCTCTTCAATTTGTATTATCTACTCTTTGAGAGAGTTTCTATCATTTAAACACTATGTTTATCTTGTAAAGAGGGTGAGGTATCCCTCTAGTGAAAAAGGGTGAGGTATCCCTTGTTGAAAAGAAGGTGAGGTATCCTTCAAAGGTGTAAAGAGGGCGAGGCATCCCTTAAAGGTTGTAAAGGGTGAGGTATCACTGTTTTGAGGCTCAAGCACAAAGGGTGAGGTATCTCAAGGTGTGGTGAGTGCTCTAATTTGTAAAGGTTGTCAAGCACTTATTGAAGTTTGAAGATATAGTGGAAAATCTCTAGCAGTTGCTTAAGGACTGGACGTAGGGCACAAATGGATTGGTGGCTGAACCAGGATAAACTTTGTGTTTGATCTTCTAAACTCATCTCTTTAAATTTGTGCATTTATTTTATATGGTTACTTGAATGTTACTTATCTTAGCTTATTTAATTTATGAGTGAAGTATTCAATCTCATTTATCTATTCACTTCAATCATCTAATAGCTTCAACGAAAATTGATAATCAAACGTTTTGCGAAAGATTTACGAAAATATTTTACATACTCAATTCACCCCCCTCTTGAGTATTGAGGCCGCTTGGAAACAAAGCTTTTTCAATTTTATATTCTCTAATAATGTATGAAACTGTAGGACAACCAGGATCTTTATATTTCAATGCATTATTGTTCTGAATAATGAAACTTACTTGTTCAGCCAAAAAAGCTTACTTTTTCACATTTAGTTTCCTTTTAATAGTGTACAAGTCCTTCAAATATTTGGCATAAGAATGAATATGTTTGATAGCATCTAACAAAGGAATATTGACCTTAACTTGTTTTAAAATTTCAAAAATTCTAGTGTTATTGTTCAATTTCCTTGAATTGTTTAATGCTTGAGGAAATGAGGGTGGAAGTGAGAGTTTGGTCTCTTTTTGGTCAACTTCTTCATTTTCTTGAGGGATTGGTTCATCATCTCTCTCACAAGGTTTGGGAATTTGTATTTTAACAACCTTTCCACTCCTAAGAGTTATCACTGACTTGACTTGATCCATTTGTTGGTTTTCTGAACTACCCTCATTTAGACTATATTGACCCTTAGTATTTGGTTGAGGTTGAGAAGGAAATTTTCCTTTCTAATGAATGCTGAGTGTAGAAGAAAGTTTAGCAAGAGTTTCTTTTATGTCAATCATGATTTGATTATTTTGTTTATTAATGGCCTCTTGCTTTTCTATGAATGCATGCAATGTTTTTTCAATGTTTTTCTTATATGGTGGGACATAAGGTGCATATCCTTGAGAATTTTGAGAGTCCTGTTATGCCTGAGGATGTGGTGGTTGCATAAACTATGCTTGATTATTATTCCTCCAGCTGAAGTTCGGGTGATTTCTCCATCCCAGATTGTATGTATCTGGAAAAAAAATGACTTTTTAAAATTATTCATTGCATTTACTTGCTCATTTATAACTTCTTTAAAAAAAGGAATCTTAGGACATTCATGTGTTGAGTGTCCTAAGTCATCACAAATGCTACAAATTTCTTCATTTTGCACATATTTGATTTTTTTTTTGCTTTTCCTAATTTCATGGCTTCAACCTTTCAAGCCAAACTGGAAAACCTAGCATCTAGATCTTCCTCTTGACTAAGGTGATATTTTTCTTTATTTGTACTTATAAAGTTAGATCTAATTGAATTTTCAGAAATATTAGTACCATGCCAAGATTGCGAATTTTCAGCCAAGTGGTTTAAATAGTCTAAAGTTTCATCAGGTTCTTTATCAAGAAACTCACAATTGCACATTATTTCCACAAATTGTTTAGTTTCAGGTGTTAAACTTTCATAAAAGAAGCTTATAATGTGTCATTTTTCAAAACCATGATGTGGACAAGAATTTAACAAATCTTTAAACTGTTCCCAATGTTGAAAATATGCTTCATTTGAGTTTTGAGAAAAATTTTAGATTTGTCTTTTCATAGCATTGGTTTTATGTGTTGGAAAAATTTCTTTAAAAACTCACCTTGCATTTCTTGCCATGTGCTAATTGATCTTGGTTTCAAAGTGTTAAGCCAATTTTTTGCTTTATCTTTTAAAGAAAAAATAAATAATCTAACCTTAACAATCTCTTCAGTGCAATTTTGATCATTGAAAGCAATACATACTTCCTCAAATTTTTTTAAATGTAAATATGGGTTTTTAGGTTCTAAACCATGAAAATTATGAAGTAAAGAAATCATATCTGGCTTAAATATAAATTATTGACATCGAGTGGAAAGATAAAACATGATGGACTAGAATTTCGAGATAGTTGCAAATATTCACGCATGGTTCACAACGGTTGATTTTTATGTTCATCATGTACACTTTCATTTTCAGCCATTGTGTCAATTGTGTGTGATTGTGATACAGACAAATCAATATATAAAGTACCAGGATAAATTTTAACTAAACGACCAGAATTTAAATCATGATACTAATTAAGCATAAATAAATGACGTAAAATAAAAATAATATACAAGTTGGCGGTATAAACCAGCCACTAAATATTAAGCATAAATAAATGACATAAATAAATAAGTCAAAAATCGTAAATAAATGACTTAAATAAATAAGTTAGTAAGTTAGAAAGTCGAAAAGCATATATAAATAAGTCAAAAGGCATAAAATAAAAAAAAATTAGTAAGCATAAATAAATGACCTAAAAAAATAAAAAATTTAGAAAGTATAAATAAATGACATAAATATAAAAGTTAGAAAGTTAGTAAGCATAAATAAATGACATAAATATAAAAGTTAGAAAGTTAGTAGGTTAGTAAAGAAACCGAAGGACTAGGAAGCCGATCTTTTGCTCCAGTGAGGAAGAAGAGAGAAAAGATTTTATTAAAGAAAAAGAATCTCAATAAATTAAAACATCAAATTGAGTCCCCGACAATGGTGCCAAAAACTTGATGCGAATTAAATGATGCAAACCCAACTACAGGTTGTCTCAAGTAATAAATTTCTCAGGAGTCCGAGGTCGATCCATAGGGAATTGATGAAGAAAAATTCTTTGAGGTAAGGAAAGGCTTTATCACAACAATAAAAATAATAAAAATTTCACAATTAAATTAAAGAACTTGCTTGGGCTACGAGATCCACTTTTGGTAATAAATTAAGGACAAGATTAATTATTTTTATAACTTAATTGAAATCCATGCATAACGGAGGTTGTAATCAAAAAATAAAACATTCAAAGTCGATTTAGAATTATATATGTAGTTATATTATGGTTTCTTTAATTATTTACTAACACCAACACTTGTAAATGAGTTCAACTATTCATTGTGCCAAACCACTTGTCTGCAATTAATCAAGAACTCCAGTTTACAAGGAAGAATTATTTACTAACACCAACACTTGTAAATGGGTTCAAGCATTCATTGTGCCAAACCACTTGTCTACAATGAATCAAGAACTTCATTTTACAAGGAGGATTTCTAAATTGATTGGAAATAAAATACAATACATATAATGAACCATTAATAATATATCATTTAAGCACAAGAAAGAAATTAATCTAACCTTATTTTATTACCAAAAGCATCACCCCTTCACCCAAGCAAGATAAAAATTAGTTACCCATGAGCAAGAAGAAAGAAAGAGAGAAGAAGTAGATGATCATAACTTCTATTTACAATAAAAGAAAATTATAACAAGTAAATAACATAAGCATGATCTTGATCTAAAATCAAGATTACCTTAATAGGCAGCCAAGGCTACCTTTTATAGAATATCACAAGCAAAAGATGATAATGAGTAGAACAATAAGTGGGTGGATAATTAAGGAATGGGTGGATAATTGAGGAGTGGGTGGATGATTAAGTGGATGATAGAGGAGTAAGTGGATGATTGCAAAAAAATGCTTGTCTTCACTTGCACAAAATAATTTTGGACCAAAGTGATGCTTGCCGACAGAATCTCAGAAAATGGCATTCATGAAAGTTGTAGGCCTTTGTCTTGGCTATAAAATGCCTACTTGAACCATCCAATTTGGCCTCCTATAGCCCAAGATATGACCCAATCATTGCAACTGCTCAGGCCCAATTTCAACTCCTCTATTCTGACTTGCAAGCCCAATATGATCTAATAGACCTCAGAATCGTGAAAAGTGTTTTTCATGAAAGTTATATATTTGGGTCTTAACTATCAACTGTCAAAATTTTAGCTTATTATCATTCCTACAGCCTGAGATATAGCCTAATGAGTACACAAAGGTCAAGCTATCAGGATCAACACTCTAGTTCTTGCTTCAATTCCAATTTGAGTAATCCAAGCTTGTGATATGGCCCTTGAGGTCTTCATGAAAGTTGTAGGGAATTGTTTTAGCTTTCTTACAAGACTAAAATCACATAAATCAGACATATGTAACTTAAATTATAGCCAATTTATTGAACACTATCGAAGAGATAAATTCAAGCTAATTTATGCAATAATTCTTTCAATGATCCAATTAGGTCCAATATCATATAATGTGATAAAACCAACTTAATGAAACCTAATTGAACCTTAAGAAGCCCAGTGAGAAGGTTATAAAATATATAAAATATATTGTTATCAAACCGAAGTTTCACCCTCCTTTTCTCATTTTTGTCTCTCTTTTTTCTCTTTTTTTTTTTTTTTTTTGAAGAAGAAGATAATATGTACATGTTACTATGAATGTGGCTAACATCTTTCTCTAGTTTTACATCCAGTAACGACTTAAACGCCTTCTATGAGTTGAAGATAAGCTTCCCATCTAATTTTCTTATAAATTAGCAAACAGGGTCTTTTAGAGTCAGATTCCCAAGACTGTAGCATTTTTTTTCATCCTTTAAAAGATTCCACAAATTAAGAAGTTTACGATGCACAGATCCACAAGAATGCATCTCAAGAGTTAATAAGATATCATCTAATGACTCCTTACTCAGTCCATTCTTAATGAAAAATATTTTATCTTCTCGGTTTACGAAAACCATTCCCAAAGAATGACATCCCTTGTTATAATTCCATCATGCACATTAGTGACAGACTTGTAACCTTTTTACTATTTTTCTTTTAGAATACGAACTTCTACCAAGACCTGGCATGTATGAATCAAATAAAATTGAAGACTCACCTGTTAGTTGGACTGTTGCTTTAATTATCTAGCGTACATCTTCCGGCATACCTTTGTGCATTAACAGTCTCAATCTTTCACATCTAGCTTTGTAGATTTTTGTCAGAGCATTTTGAGGGAGGGAAGGAAAATGCTTTCTTAAATTTGAGAGAATGACATCCATTTTAAAGGAGAAGGATTAAGTTATTATGGGAAACTGAAAACAAACCGACTTGAGAGCCACAGAGTACCGTTATCTGCCACTTAACCAGGATCATAAAGAACTGCAAAAAGAAGGCAACAAAATTAGAATAAATTCTATTCATAACAAGGATTAGAAAGAGAGATGAATTCTACCTCATCAACTTGCTTTTCCAGAAATGGTTTGAGTCTTTGTCCATTAACTTTAAACACATTATCATTCCTAAGATTCTCAATGTCTATGGCCCCATGAGGATACACATGTTTGACAACAAAAGGACCACTCCACATAGATCTCAATTTTCTAGGGAATAGGTGCAGACGAGAATTATAAAGTAGAACTTTTTGACCAATTTCAAAAAATTTTCTCAAAATTGACTTGTCATGAAAAGCTTTTGCTCTAGCTTTATAAATGTTTGAGTTTTCATATCCATCATTTCTCAATTCCTCAAGTTCATTTAATTGCAATTTGTGTATCTTACAAGCATCATCAAGGTTAAGGTTGAAAGCTTTAATGGCCCAAAATACTTTTTGTTCTAATTCTACAAGCAAGTGACAAGGTTTTCCATAGACTAACCGATAGGGTGACATGCCCAAGGATGTTTTGAAAGCAGTACGGTAAGTCCAAAGTGCATCGTTTAGACTTAAAGACCAATCTTTATGATTTGGGTTAACTATTTTTTCTAAAATTTGTTTAATCTCCCTATTTGCCAATTCAACTTGTCCATTTGTCTGAGGATGATAAGGGGTAGCAATTTTGTGTGTAATATCATATTTCTTCATTAAAGATTCAAATGGTTTATTGCAAAAATGTGTTCCCCCATCACTGATGATAGCTCGAGGAATTCCAAATCGACACAAGACATTTTTTTTTAAAATTTGAGAACAATTTTATGATCATTGTATCAGTATGGAATCGCCTCAATCCATTTTGAGACATAATCAACTACAATCAAAATTATACACAAATCCAAATGAGGATGGAAATGGACCCATAAAATCAATTCCCTAACAATCCAAAATTTGAATGACAAGGATAGGTTTCAGAGGCATCATGTTTTTTTTTTAATGGAGCCTAATTTATGACACTTTTCACTACTTTTGCAAAAAGTATAGCAGTCCTTAAATAAAGTGAGCTAATAAAATTCGCACTGCAAGATTTTCGTAGCTATTTTCTTTGAAGTAAAGTGACCTCCACATGCTTTTGAGTGACAAAATTTAATGACACTATCTACCTCACTATCGGGCACACATCTCCAAAAGATTTAGTCAGGACAATATTTGAACAAATATGGGTCATCCCAATAAAAAATTTTCACTTTTGTCAAAAATTTCCTCTATCTTGGTGCGTACAATGAGGCGACATCTTTCCTATTGTAAGTTTGGACAAATGACCTGTGACAACATTTTTGGCTCCTTTCTTATCTTCTATTGTGATGTTGAAATCTTAAAGCAACAAGATCCACCGTATCAATCTTGGTTTGACATCCACTGGATAGCTTTGCTCTTCTCCCAAGAATGTGTACTTCAACCCAACTGGTAACAGCTTTAATTCTAGTGTGGATACGTCTTCATGGTTATTATCATTCCATGGTTTTAGCTCTTCGAATCTTGGCTTCCATCCCTTGTACTCCATTACCTATGTACAATCAAGCAAAGAACATATTTCAGAGTTATCATCATCTAATTACATGCCTGAATCAAATGAATTGACTAAACAAATTTCTAATGGGTTAGAAGAACTCCTTATTTGAAGATGATCATCTACGATGGCTTCAATTCCTTCAACTTCCCCTTTTTCATCAAGGATTTCATGTGGTTGCTTGCACATGTTAAAAACATTGAGCTCTAAAGTCATAGTTCCAAATGTTAGCTTCACCACTCCATTTCTACAATTTATCAAAGCATTAGATATTGCTAAAAATGGACGGCCTAAAATAACATGAATTGACTTGCAACTCTCAACCATAGGTTCAGTATCCAAGACAATAAAATCTACAGGATATATGAATTTATCAACTTGTACCAACACATCTTTTACTATTCCTCTTGGAATTTTAATTGATCTATCAGTAATTAGAAGAGTTACAGAAGTTGGTTTTAACTCACCCAAGTTGAGTCTCTGATAAACTGAATATGGAAGCAAATTGATACTAGCACCAAGATCAAGTAAAACTTTTTCAATTTTATGTTCTCCAATAATGCATAAAATTATAAGACAACCAAGGTCTTTATATTTCAACGCATTATTGTTCTGAATAATGAACCTTACTTGTTCAGTAAAAAAGGCTTTCTTTTTCACATTTAGTTTTGTTTTAATAGTGCACAAGTCTTTCAAATATTTGGCATAAGATGGAATATGTTTGATAGCATCTAACAAAGGAATATTGACCTTAACTTGTTTTAAAATTTCAAAAATTCTAGTGTTATTGTTCAATTTCCTTGAATTGTTTAATGCTTGAGGAAATGGGGGTGCAAGCGAGAATTTAGTCTCTTTTTGGTCAATTTTTGCATTTTCTTGGGGAATTGGTTCATCATCTCTCTCACATGGTTCAGGAATTTGTTTTTCAACAACCTTTCCACTCCTAAGAGTTATCACTGACTTGACTTGATCTATTTGTTAGTTTTCTGAACTACCCTCATTTAGATTGTACTGACCCTTGGGATTTGGTCGAGGTTGAGAAGGAAATTTTCCTTTCTCGTGAATGGTGAGTGAAGAAGAAAGTTTAGCAAAAGTTTCTTTTATGTTAATCATGGTTTGATTGTTTTGTTTATTAATAGCCTCTTTCTTTTCTATGAATGCATGCAGTGTTTCTTCAAGATTTTTCCTATATGGTGGGACATAAGGTGCATATCCTTGAGAATTTTGAAAGCCCTGTTGTGCTTGAGGAGGTGGTTGTTGCACAAATTGTGACTGATTATTATTCCTCCTGCTGAAGTTAATGTGATTTTTCCATCCCGGATTGTATGAATCTGAAAAAGAAGAAGTAAATGACTTTTTAAAATTATTCATTGCATTTACTTGCTCATGTACAACTTAGGAATCTTAGGACATTCATTTGTTGAGTGTCCTAAGTCATCACAAATGCCACAAATTTTTTTATTTTGCACAGATTTGATTTCTTTTGCTTTTCCTAATTCTATGGCTTTAACTTTTCTAGCTAAATTGGCAAACCTAGCATTTAGATCTTCCTCTTGACTAAAGTGATATTTTTCTTTATTAGCACTTACAAGATTAGATCTAATTGAATTTTCAGAAATATTAGTACCATGCCAAGATTGAGAATTTTTTGCCAATTGGTTTAAATAGTCTAAAGCTTCATCAGGTTCTTTATCAAGAAACTCACCATTACACATTGTTTCTACAAATTGTTTGGTTTCAGGTGTTAAACCTTCATAAAAGAAGCTTATACTATGCCATTTTTCAAAACCATGATGTGGGCAAGAATTTAACAAATCTTTAAACCGTTCCCAACATTGAAAATATGCTTCATTTGAATTTTGGGAAAAAAATTGGATTTGTCTTTTCTTAACGTTGGTTTTATGCATTGGAAAAAATTTCTTTAAGAACTCACCTTGCATTTCTTGCCATGTGCCAATTGATCTTGGTTTCAAAGTGTTAAGCTATGTTTTTGCTTTATCTTTTAAAGAAAAAGGAAACAATTTAAGCTTAACAATTTCTTTAGTGTAATTTTGATCATTGAAAGCAATACATACTTCCTCAAATTCTTTTTGATGTAAATATGAGCTTTCATATTCTAAACCGTGAAAATTAGGAAGTAAAGAAATCATACATGACTTAAATCTAAAATTATTGGCATTGAGTGAAAAGATAAAGCATGATGGACAAGAATTTCGAGGTAGTTGTAAATATTCATGCATGGTTCGCAACAGTTGATTTTCATGTTCATCATGTACACTTTCATTTTTAGTCATTATGTCAATTGTGTGTGATTGTGATTCAAACAAATTAATATATAAAGTACTAGGATTAATTTTAACCAAACGACTAGAATTTGAATCACGATACCAATTGAGCATAAATAAATAACTTAAAATAGAAAAAGTAATGTACAAGTCGACGATTTACACCAGCCATTAAAATATTAACAATAAATAAATAAAATAAAATAAAAAAATAAAAAATGTACAAGTTAGTAAGTCAGAAAACAAAAGTAAATGACATAAATTAAAAAGTTAGATAGCAAAATTAAATGACATAATTTAAAAAGTTAGATAGCGTAAAAAAATGACATAAATATAAAAGTTAGAAAGTTAGTAAGCATAAATAAATGACATAAATATAAAAGTTAGAAAGTTAGTAGGTTAACAGGTTAGTAAGTTAGAAAGTTAGAGAGTTACTAAAGAAATCGAATGACCGGCAAGCCGATCTTTTGCTCTGGTGAAGGAGAAGAGAGAACAAATTTTATTAAAGAAAAAGAACCTTAATAAATTAAACTTCAAATCAAGTCCCTGGCAATGGCGCCTAAAACTTGATGCGGATTAAAGGATGCAAACTCAAATGTATGCTGTTTTAAGTAATAAATTTCTTGGGAGTCCGAGGTCGATCCACAGGGAATTGATGAAGAAAAATTCTTTGAGGTAAAGAAAGACTTTGTCACAACAATAAAGATAATAAAAATTGTTCACAATTAAATTAAAGAACTTGCTTAGGCTAGGAGATCCACTTTTGGTAATAAATTAAGGACAATATTAATTTTTTTTATAACTTAATTGAAATTCATGTACAATGGAGGTTCCAATCGGAAAAAAACATTCAAAGTCCATTTAGAATTATATACGTAGTTATATTATGGTTCCTTTAATTATTTACTAACACCAATACTTGTAAATGGGTTCAAGCATTCATTGTGCCAAACCACTTGTCTACAATGAATCAAGAACTCCACTTTACAAGGAGGGTTTCTAAATTGATTGGAAACAAAATACAACACATATAATGATCACTTGATAATATATCATTTAAGCACAATAAAGAAATTAATCTAACCTTATTTTTATTACCAAAAGCTTCACCCCTTCACCCAAACAAGATAAAGATTAGTTACCCATGAGCAAGAAGAAAGAAAGAGAGAAGAAGAAGAAGATGATCATAACTTCTATTTACAACAAAAAAAATTACAATAAATAAATACCATAAGCATGATCTTGATCTAAAACCAAGATTACCCTAATAGGCAGCCGAGGCTACCTTTTATAGAGCTTCACAAGCAAAAGATGACAATGAGTGGGTGGATAATTAAGGAGTGGGTGGATAATTAAGGAGTGGGTGGATGATTAAATGGATTATTGAGGAGTAGGTGGATGATTGCAAAAAATGCTTGTCTTCACTTGCACAAAATAATTTGGTGTCAAACTCGTGCTTGTCGACAGAATCTCGGAAAGTGGCCTTCATTAAAGTTGTAGGCCTTTGTCTTGGCTATCAAATGCCTACTTGAACCATCCAATTCGGCCTCCTACAGCCTTAGATATGACCCAATCATTGCAACCACTCAGGCCTAATTTCAGCTCCTCTATTCTGACTTGCATGCCCAATATGACCTATTTGACCTCAGAATCGCAAAAAGTGTTCTTCATGAAAGTGGTAGATTTTGGTCTTATGTCAAAATTTTAGCCCATTATCATTCCTACAGCCCGAGATATGGCCTGATAAGTTTATAGAGGTCAAGTTGTCAGGATCAAGACTCTAGTTCTTGTTTCAATTCCAATTTGAGTAATCCAAGCTTGTGATATGGCTCTTGAAGTATTCATGAAAGTTGTAGGGAATTGTCTTAGCTTTCCTATAAGATCAAAATGAAATAAATCAGACATATGTAACTTAAATTATAGCTAATTCACTGAACACTGTCGAAGAGATAAATTAAGGCTAATTCATGTAATAATTCTTTCTATAATCCAATTAGGTCCAATATCATAGAATGTGATAAAACTAACTTAATTTCGCCTAATTAGACCTTAAGAAACCCAGTGAGAGGGTTATAAAATGTATAAAATATATTGTTATCAAATTTTCTCACACTTAGCTTTTGCACTCCTAGGCAAAACACATAAGACCAAAGCTAGGAAACAAAGAAAAACAACACAAACTCAATAGCTAAAAACTCTGAAAGACTCGATGAGTCAAGTAGAGCAACCAGAAATACAAGGGATTAAAGCATTAATGAGGTAACATTTCTTCACATCTCAAACCAACAAACAAGGAAACTTTAGTTGAAAAGAATGAATCAAGAATGATAGATCCTCATAGAATTCACTCTCAATCCCTCAAGTGTTTAAAAGGTAAGTATTTCACTCTATTCAACCCATGAATAATTGCACTACCATAAACTTGCTTATCTTCTACCTCTCCCCTACTCAAACTCATGCACACACAAATCATGAGGACTTTATTCAAGGTTGTAATGGGATCAAGGTAAAGGAGCGTGGTAATATGGATTTGACAAGTTAAAAACCAAAGAAAACAAAAGAGCATGAAAACTAAGTTCAATTAACAAGCATGAAAATTTATCCCAACTCCACCTAATACAAATTCCCTTCACATATTATTTTCTTTTCCCTTTTTACCTTGTACACTCTTCTTTACACATTTGTTTATTTGTTTTTTTTAGATCATAAATATACATACTTTTTTTTTCAATTAGCTACTCTTTCCCTTTTCACCAACCATTTTGCACATACACCTACACACTTATTCAACAACTCATCCATTAACAAAGTAAATGCTCTCTTATTCCCTAAAATCAGGTAAGAACATGGTTTTTCATTTAAGGCACATAATGAGTTAGAAACAAGGAATAGTCAAACAATCTCAAAGGGGTTAAGCAAGGGGAAATAGGTCATTTCCAATGCCTTACATTAGCAGGAATCAGAGAATTTTCAAGAAGTCATAAGAGTGCTTGATATCATATTGAGAAAATATGCAGTTGAGCAAGGCTGCCTATTTGGTTAAAGTAACTATTTTAAGAAAATGTCTTAATCATATTTATGTATGCATGTGAAAATATAGCCTCAAAAAGATTGAAAGCAAGTTCTAGAGTAACAATTCCATGAGTGAAAAAAAATCACACAAGAAAGAAGAGAATAGTACAAATGTTCAATCCATTCATCAATAGGCTGAAAATCTCACAAGGCATATTTCTATCATTCTCAATCCACCTTTTCAACATTCATATCCAAGCATGTGATTTTTCAGAGAGAAGACAATTTATGCTAAGATCCAAGAATTCATTTGTTACTTCTATACAAAATCATTATTTCCTCAACTAAGATGCATCTGAAGAGCAAAATTTAATCCTTACTTTGTCATCCTTAATTGGTTTAGTAAGTTACTGATAATCATATCATACTTCCTAATTTTTTTTAGGTCAACTATCCTTCCCCACAACCAGATCACAACATTGTCCTCAATGTTAAAATATAGATGAGTAAATGATAGAAGATATTACCTGTTGCGGCAATTACTGAAAAGAGAAATTTGACACAAATTTAAACAGAAAAAAATTACGATAAATAAAACCAAAGGTAAAGAAAAATTATAGATGAAGTATCAGATCTAGCTTGCGTTTCATGCTGCTTCCCTCACTGCTTCCTTATGACCAATCTATCTGAGCTTTTTTTTTTCAACTTCAAGAAAATCATCAGGGTAAAGAAGTCTAGAAAAACCTAAAGGACCCTACTCAAAGAATTGTTTGTCCAAAACTAAAATATAACAAAATCATACAAAGATAAAAGAAATATAATAGCAAACGATGACATACCTTTATGTACAGTTTTCATGGTGTATCTTTATACTGCGCGTCATGAGTGTAGTAGTGGCATATCTTTGAGTTGCATGTCACGGATGTAATATATGAACTCCATAAGGATTGTTGAACCGACAACAAGAGCTTCTGAGTTCTTTCCGTCCTGCTTGCGAAATAACATCCCTCTATCTTTTGCAAACCAAATTAAAGGCCTGTATTCTAAGAAGATGGTACCTGGCCACAACTAATTAGAACTCGCCATAGAGACCTACTAATTAAAGTAAGTACACGACTCAGTAATAGTTTCTATTCACTGTAAAGATGGGACGCTTCTTTCTTTCCATCAGTACTACAGTGCCTTGATTCCAAGAATTGGGAATGTAGCACATGACTTTATACAGAGCAAAGTACACGAACCTTATTTAAGGACCGACATGCAAAGGTCCACTCGATTCAATGATGGGTTAACCAAAAGCTGGGCCTCCACAACTAATTAAAGTTATAGTACTCCTTCTGGATCGCCCTTGATCAATTTTTTTTTTAAATAAGAAGAACAAGATAATATATTCATGTTGTTATGATTGTGACTCACATTTTCCTCTTCTAATAACGGCTTAAACGCCTTCTATGAGTCGAGGATAAACTTCCCATCCAATTTTATTATAAATTAGCAAACAAAGTCTTTTAGAGTTAGATTCGCAAGGTTGTAACGTTTTTGTTCGTCCTTGAAGAGATTCCACAAATTAAGAAGTTCACGATGCACAGATCCATAAGAATGCGTCTCAAGAGTCAATAAGATATTATCTAATGACTCCTTACTCAGTCTATTCTTAATGAAGAAAATTTTATCTTCTTTGTTTGCGGAAACCATCCCCAAAGAACGACATCACTTGTTACAATTCCATCGTGCACATTTGTGACAGACTTGTAACCTTTTTGCTCTTCTCCATTTAGAATACGAACTTCTACCAAGATTTGGCATGTATGAGTCAAATGAAATTGAAGACTCACCTGCTAGATAGATCTTTGCTTCAATTATCCAGTGTACATCTTCCGACATACTCTTGTGTATTAACAGTCTCAATCTTTCACATCTACCTTTGTAGATTTTTGTTAGAGCATTTTGAGAGAGGAAGGAAAATGTTTTCTTAAATTTGAGAGAATGACATCCATTTTAAAGAAAAAAGATTCAGTTATTATGAGAAACTAAAAACAAATTGACTCGAGAGCCACAGAGTACCGTTATCCGCCACTTAACCGGGAACACAAAGAACTACAAAAAGAAGGCAACAAAATTAGAATAAATTCTATTCATAACAAGGATTAGAAAGAGAGATGAATTCTACCTCATCAACTTGCTTTTTCAGAAATGGTTTGAGTCTTTGTCCATTGACTTTAAACACATTACCATTCCTAAGATTCTCAATGTCTATGGCCCCATGAGGATACACATGTTTGACAACAAAAGGACCACTCCACATAGATCTCGATTTTCTAGAGAATAGGTGCAGACGAGAATTATAAAGTAGAATTTTTTGACCAATTTCAAAAGATTTTCTCAAAATTGACTTGTCATGAAAAGCTTTTGTTCTAGCTTTTTAAATGTTTGAGTTTTCAAATCCATCATTTCTCAATTCCTCATGTTCATTTAATTACAATTTGCATATCTTGCGAGCATCATCAAGGTTTAGGTTAAAAACTTTAATGGCCCAAAATGCTTTATATTCCAATTCTACAGGACAGTGACAAGGTTTTTCATAGACTAACTGACACGGTGACATGCTCAAAGATGTTTTAAAAGTAGTATGGTACACCCAAAGTGCATCGTTTAGTCTTAAAGACCAATCTTTACGATTTGGGTTAACCGTTTTTTCCAAAATTTGTTTAATATCCCTATTTGCCAATTCAACTTGTCCATTTGTCTAAGGGTGATAAGGGGTGGCAATTTTGTGTGTAATACCAAATTTCTTCATTAAAGATTCAAATGGATTATGGCAAAAATGTATTCCTCCATCACTGATGATAGCTTGAGGGATTCCAAATTGACACAAGACATTTTCTTTTAAAAATTTGAGAACTATTTTATGATCATTGTGTCAGCATGGAATCGCCGAAAATCCATTTTGAGACGTAATCAATTACAACCAAAATATACACAAATCCAAATGAGGATGGAAATGTGTCCATGAAATCAATTCCCCAACAATAAAAAATTTCAATGACAAGGATAGGGTTCAGAGGCATCATGTTTCTTTATGAAATAGAGCCCATTTTTTGACAATTTTCACAACTTTTGAAAAAGGTATAACAATTCTTAAATAGAGTAGGCCAATAAAATCTACACTGCAAGATTTTCGTAATTGTTTTCTTTGAAGAAAAGTGACCTCCATATACTTCTGAGTGACAAAATTTAATGACACTACCTTACCTTACTGTCGAGCATACATCTCCGAAAGATTTGGTCAGGATAATATTTGAACAAGTATGGGTCATCCCAATAAAATTTTTTTACCTATGTCAAAAATTTCTTTTTGTCTTGGTGTGTTCATTGAGGCGGCATCTTTCCTGTTATAAGAAAGTTGACTATGTTAGCAAACCAAGGCATGGAATTGACAGAAAATAAAAATTTATCGAGAAAAGAATCATTGATGGGTGTGCTATCAAAAAGTGAGCATGTTGTAAGTCTGGACAAATAATCTGTGACAACGTTTTCGACTCCTTTCTTATCTTTTATTGTGATGTTGAATTCTTGACGCAACAAAATCCACTGTATCAATCTTGGTTTGGCATCCAGCTTAGACATCAAATATCTAATAGCAACATGATCGGTGAAAATCACAATAGATGAACTAATTAAATAAGATCAAAATTTGTCTAGTGCAAATATTACAGGTAGTAGTTCTTTTTCAGCAGTGGTGTAATTCATTGGTACACTATTTAAAGTTCTACTTGCATAACAAATCACATCAGGCTTACCTTCCTTTCTTTGGCCTAAAACAACACCCACAACAAAATCACTAGCATCATACATCAACTCAAAAGGCAAAGACTAATTAGGGGATTGCATGATAGGAGCAGATGTCAGAAGACCAATTAATTTTTTAAAAGATTTTTGACATTCTTAAGTCCAATGAAATGATGCATATTTCAACAGAAGATTACATAATAGTTTAGATATGGTACTAAAGTCTTTTATGAATCTTCTGTAAAATCATGCATATCCTAAAAAGGAATGAACTTCTCTAACTATTTTTGGGGAAGGCAAATGGGTAATTAATTCAACTTTGACCTTATCAACTTCAATTCCTTTAGAATATATCACATGACTTAATATTATTCCTAAGGTAACCGTGTAATGAAATTTTTCCCAGTTTAGCACAAATCATTTTTCTTCGTATCTTTTAAGAATTTTTTCCAAATTATCAAGATAATTTTCAAATGAATTTCCAAACACAGTCAGGTCATCCATGAAAATCTCTAAATAATGCTCAATTATGTCACTAAAAATACTTAGCATGCATCTTTGGAATGTTGACGGAGCATTACAAAGGCCAAAAGACATTATTTTATATGCAAAAATACTAAAAGGACATGTAAAAGTAGTTTTTTCTCGATCCTCTAATGCAATTGGTATTTGATTATAACCCGAATAACCATCAAGAAAATAATAGTATAGATGTTCTGCTACCTTTTCCAGAATTTGATCAAGAAATGATAAGGGGAAATGATATTTCTTAGTAGCAGCATTTAATTTTCTATAATCAATACATATACGCCAACTGGATGAGACTCACGTAGGTATTAATTCACATTTTTCATTCTCAACCATTGTTATTCTAGATTTCTTAGGCACAACTTGTGTAGGGCTTACCCACTGGCTATCAGAGATAGGATAGATAATTCCAACATCAGCTCTAACTACCTCTTTCATGTGTGGATTTAATCTTCTTTGAGGTCGTTGAGATGTTTTAGCATTATCCTCAAAATGTATTCAATGTGTATAAATTAATGGATTAATGCCTCTTATGTACTTTAATTTCCATCCAATTGCACTTTTATGCCTTTTAGTACTTCTGTTAACATACCTTCTTGTTCTTCAGTAAGGGACAAGGAAATTACCACTGGAAAGCTTTGCTCCTCTCCCAAAAATATGTACTTCAACCCAGGAGGTAATGGCTTTAGTTCCAGTGTGGGTACCTCTTCATGGGTATTATCATTCCTGGGTTTTAGCTCTTCAAATCCTGGGTTCCATTCCTTGTACTCCATTACCTGTGTACAATCAAGTAAAGAGCATATTTCAGAGATATCATCATTTAATTGCATGCCTAAATCAAATAAATTGACTAAACAAATTTCTAATGGGTTAGAAGAACTCCTTGTTTGAAGATGATCATCTACGATGGCTTCAATTCCTTTAACTTCCTCCTTTTCATTAAGGACTTCCTGTGGCTGCTTGCACATGTTAAAAACGTTAAGCTCTGTGTCAAATTTTTAAATGTTAGCTTCACCTCTCCATTTCTGCAATTTATCAAAGCATTAGATGTTGCTAAAAATGGACGGCCTAAAATAACAGGAATTGACTTGCAACTATCAACCATAGGTTCAGTATCCAAGACAATAAAATCCATAGGATATATGAATTTATCAACTTGTACCAACACATCTTCCACTATCCCTCTTAGAATTTTAATTGATCTATCGACAAGTAGAAGAGTTACAGAAGTTAGTTTTAACTCACCCAAGTTCAGTTGTTGATAAACTAAATATGAAAGTAAATTGACACTAGCACCAAGATCAAGTAAAACTTTTTTAATTTTATATTCTCTAATAATGCATGAAACTGTAGGACAACCAGGGTCTTTATATGCATTACTGTTCTGACTAATGGAGCTTACCTGATTAGCTAAAAAGGCTTTCTTTTTCATGTAACATCCCGGAAAAACATATTAGACTTTTATATATGTACAAAGGTAGCATATAAGTTGTTTGATATGTCAGTGAAGATTTGTGATAAACAGAGTTAGTTTAGGTACTTTGCTGCAACACAGAGTGTGGAAAGTGGCCTATAATGACTCAGTAAATAGCATAAATTGCTATTTGAAGGGAAACAAGTTTAGATAATTTGTTTCTAGGTCACAAATAAGTTAAATAAGGTGTGGTTAAAGTTTTAAGAGAATCAGAGTCAGTTTGGTATTTTTAGGCATACTGGTTGTGCATTTTAATACCGAATGACTAGCAGCAGATATAGAAAATGATGAGAATTGTGAAACAATAATTTAGATGAATCGAATGATTTATTCTAAAGTTGTTGGAAGCTGGAAAACTTGAATTAGCATAATTCGGGTGTCCTTAGCAGATATAAGTTTCAGTGTAAAGCCTTAAGTTAATCTTTTCTCTTAATGCCATCCATGTCATACCCTCTATATCTCTCTTCTCTCTCGGCAGAATGAAGAAAAATAGAGAAAGAAAGAAAAGAAAGAAAAGGGAGAAAGGAGAAAGGGGAAGAAGGAGAGGAAGAAGATCAAGGATTAAACTTCAAGATCAAGAGTCTTCAAGAGGTAAGGGGTTTTCTACTCATCTTTTCCCTTTAATTCTCATTTGATGGGGTTAAGGATTTTGAGTAGAAATAAAGGTTTGGATGACCAAATCCTAATTCTTAGATTGGTTCTTGATTCCAAGAACTAGGTTAGGATAGTTTAAGCTTAGAGAATGCTAGATAGCTATTTATGGCTCAAGGACAACCATTAGAATCCATAGGAAATAGATTTGGAAAATGGTTGGGGTTAGGTGATTTTGGACCTAGATCTATGCCCTAAGAGAATTTATAGGTTGTAAAAGAGTCACAAGAAGTTTAAGGGCCTAGATTAATGTTAAAAATCACTTAGAATCCATGAGGAAAGGTTTGGAAATTGGTTTTTCAACCAATTATGCAGAATTCGCATTATGTAGAATTTTCTGCAGAATAGTCACGCCTAGGCATGATATTTCCAAGCCTAGGCGTTGGATGATCAGTTTTCAGCCCTGCGAGACAAAGAGAACCATGCCTAGGCGTGGACAGGGCAACATTCAGACAACTTGTATTGTTTGTTGCATAACTTGAGTTGTAGATATCAGAATGACTTGATTCTAGAGCCATTTGAAAGCTAAGACATAAGGCGATTTGCCTATAAAATTTTAGAATCATTAAAGTTAGGATATAGCTCTGCTGCATTTATGAAAATTAGTCTTTTTAAGGGTCCAGAGCAGATTTCATCAAAGATGTTATTTTAGTGATTTGAAATCCCTAGTTGTTAGGATCCTTTGTTTATGCCTAGTAAAGATTGTTGAGACACTTGAGAGGCTATTTCTTTGAGAGAAAAACCTAGTGGCATACAAGAAAAGATAAAAGAAAAGTAGTGCATCCATTAGACATGGATTGCTAGAGATCAAGAGCTTAGCTTCTTAAGCAACTTAAAGTTGCACAGAGATCAGAAGAGAGGTGATAAGAGATTTAAGAAGCGAGATGGCATTAGTAGAGTGCCATAGTGCCTAAGTGGCAAAAGTTAAGGGCCAAGGTGCCAAGATGGCAATAGTGGAGTGCCATAGTGCCTAAGTGGAAAGAGTTAAGAGCCAAGGTGCCGAGTTGGCAAAAGTTAAGTGCCAAAGACCCTAGTTAGCAAGAGTAAATGCCATAGTGCATGAAGAGCTCTCAAAGAGTTAAAGAGAGTTAGTAATACAAAGACAACAATATACTAAGTCTAGTTGGCATTGGTTCAATGTCGTAGTGCATGAAATACTCCCACAGAGAAGAGGTGGAGTTAGTAATGCAAGATGGACTTAGTATGAGATCATGTGGTGGTTATGTTAGAGTTAGGACATAACTCCGCATTACACACACTTCACATTTCACATATGCTTGCTATTCCTTGAGAGCAGATGATGGAGGCATCCACTCAGTTTATGGTAGGTTATAGGAGGTTACATGATATGATTACAGACTCATTCCCTACTAGTAGGTTATAGGAGGTTACTTGTTATCGTATCAGATTCCCTCCCTACCTAGGGGTGTAGGAGGTCATGTGTTGTGATGACAGACTTTGTTCCTAAAAGTAGGCTATAAGAGGTCACACATTATCATGGTAGAATTCCTCTGCGCCTAGGGGAATAGTTAAGTATTCATGACATTGCACCAACACTATCATACACTTTTATTTGAGCATAAACATACATCATTTCATCATAACATTATTTAATATTTTGTTTGGTTTGAATATATCTATGTGATTGTTGTATATATGTTACTCTATGCCTTCGGTGACAACTGTATGTGCAGTTGTCTGGCCGATGATTTCAAATGATTGTATGGGCAGTTGTTTGATATCATCATGGTTTCGGTTATCAGAGTAGGAATATAGTTTGCTAAAGAACATTCATAAAGAGAGAGTTGTAATTGTTTCTTATACAGAAAATATTAGTTCAGTTGGGTTTATTCATTTTGAATGTTTAAACTGCTGGTTTTAGTATACTTATACTGAGAAATGTGATTTCTCACCCCGTTTGTTGCCATGTAAATCCAGGTAAAGGTTCATCCAAAGGTAAGAAGAAGAAGTATGAATACAAAGATAGTTTTTATACTTTCTAGTTTAAAGCTTGTATTTATTTACGTGCTTTTAGTTTGTACAAGAAGTTATGTATACAATAAGCCCTTTAGTGGCGATGTTATATGTATAACTTTTAGTTTTCTGCAAGGCTCTCCATTATTATTTATTTAAATGATATGGATTAGTGTTATGTTAAGTTAGAAGTAGCATAACTAATACTGCTTATCTAGGTATACTCTGATATACTAGGTTACCGGTATTAGGGTGTTACATTTCACATTTAGTTTCCTTTTAATAGTGCACAAGTCCTTCAAATATTTGGCATAAGAAGGAATCTATTTGATAGCATCTAACAAAGAAATATTGACCTTAACTTGTTTTAAAATTTCAATAATTCCAGTGTTATTGTTCAATTTTCTTGAATTGTTTAATGCTTGAGTAATGGGGGTGCAAGCTAGAGTTTGGTCTCTTTTTGGTCAACTTCATTTTCTTGGGAGATTGGTTCATCATCTCGCTCACAACGTTCGGAAATTTGTTTTTCAACAACCTTTCCACTCCTAAGAGTTATCACTGACTTGACTTAATCCATTTGTTGTTTTTTGAACTACCTTAAAAAATGTGTACTTCAACCCAGGAGGTAATTGCTTTAATTCCAATGTAGGTACTTCTTCATGGGTATTATCATTCATGGGTTTCAACTATTCAAATCTTGGCTTCCATTCCTTGTACTCCATTACTTATATACAATCAAACAAAGAGCATATTTCAGAGATATCATCATCTAATTACATGTCTGAGTCAAATGTATTGACTAAACAAATTTCTGATGGGTCAGAAGAACTCCTTGTTTGAAGATGATCATCTATGATAGCTTCAATTCCTTCAACTTCCTCATTTTCGTCAAGGGCTTGCTGTGGTTGCTTGTACATGTTAAAAACATTGAGCTCCAGTGTCATATTTCCAAATGTTAGCTTCACCACTCCATTTATGCAACTTATCAAAGCATTAGTTGTTGCTAAAAATGGACGGCCTAAAATAACAGGAATGGACTTGCAACTATCAACCATAGGTTCAGTATCCAAGACAATAAAATCCACAGGATATATGAATTTATCAACTTGTACCAACACATCTTCCACTATTCCTCTTGGAATTTTAATTGATCTATCAGCAAGTAGAAGAGTTACAGAAGTTAGTTTTAACTCACCCAAGTTTAGTTGTTGATAAACTAAATATGAAAGCAAATTGACACTAGCATCAAGATCAAGGAAAATTTTTTTAATTTTATATTCTCCAATAATGCATGAAACTGTAGGACAACCAGGGTCTTTATATTTCAATACATTACTGTTCTGACTAATGGAGCTTACCTGATCAGCCAAAAAGGCTTTCTTTTTCACATTTAGTTTCTTTTTAACAGTGCACAAGTCCTTCAAATATTTGGCATAAGAAGGAATCTGTTTGATAGCATCTAACAAAGAAATATTAACCTTAACTTGTTTTAAAATTTCAATAATTCCAGTGTTATTGTTTAATTTTCTTGAATTGTTTAATGCTTGAGTAATAGGGGTGCAAGCTAGAGTTTGGTCTCCTTTTGGTTAACTTCTTCATTTTCTTAGGGGATTGGTTCATCATCTCTCTCATATGGTTCGGGAATTTGTTTTTCAACAACCTTTCCACTCCTAAGAGTTATCACTGACTTGACTTAATCCATTTGTTATTTTTTGAGCTACCTTAAAAAATGTGTACTTCAACCCAGGAGGTAATTGCTTTAATTCTAGTGTAGGTACTTCTTCATGGGTATTATCATTCATGGGTTTCAACTATTCAAATCTTGGCTTCCATCTCTTGTACTCCATTACCTGTATACAATCAAACTAAGAGCATATTTCAAAGATATCATAATCTAATTACATGCCTGAGTCAAATGAATTGACTAAACAAATTTCTAATGGGTCAGAAGAACTCCTTGTTTGAAGATGATCATCTACGATGGCTTCAATTCCTTCAACTTCCTCATTTTCATCAAGGGCTTGCTGTAGTTGCTTGCACATGTTAAAAACATTGAGCTCCAGTGTCATATTTTCAAATGTTAGTTTCACCACTCCATTTCTGCAACTTATCAAAGCATTAGTTGTTGTTAAAAATGGATGGCCTAAAATAACAGGAATGGACTTGCAACTATTAACCATAGGTTCAGTATCCAAGATAATAAAATCCACAGGATATATGAATTTATCAACTTGTACCATCACATCATCCACTATTCTTCTTGGAATTTTAATTAATCTATCGGTAAGTAGAAGAGTTACAGAAGTTAGTTTTAACTCACCCAAGTTGAGTTGCTGATAAACTGAATATGGAAGTAAATTGGCACTAACACCAAGATCAAGTAAAACTTTTTCAATTTTATGTTCTCGAATAATGCATGAAACTATAGGACAACCAGGGTCTTTATATTTCAAGGCATTATTATTCTAAAGAATGAAGCTCACTTGTTCGGCCAAAAAGGCGTTCTTTTTCACATTTAGTTTCCTTTTAATAGTGCACATGTCCTTCAAATATTTGGCATAAGAAGGAATCTGTTTGATAACATCTAACAAAGGAATATTGACCTTAACTTGTTTTCAAATTTCAAAAATTCTAGTGTTATTGTTCAATTTCCTTGAATTGTTTAATGCTTGAGGAAATGGGGGTACAAGCGAGAGTTTGGTCTCTTTTTGGTTAACTTCTTCATTTTCTTAGGGGATTGGTTCATCATCTCTCTCACAAGGTTTGGGAATTTGTTTTTCAATAACCTTTCCACTCCTAAGAGTTATCACTGACTTGACTTGATCCATTTGTTGGTCTTCTGAACTACCCTTATTTAGACTGTACTGACCCTTAGGATTTGGTTGAGGTTGAGAAGGAAATTTTCCTTTCTCATGAATGGTGAGTGCAGAAGACAATTTTGCAAGAGTTTCTTTTATGTCAATCATGGTTTGATTATTTTGTTTATTAATGGCCTCTTGCTTTTCTACTAATGCATGCAGTGTTTTTTCAAGGTTTTTCTAATAGGGTGGGACATAAGGTGCATATCTTTGAGAATTTTGAGAGTCCTGTTGTGCCTGAGGAGGTGGTGCAAAATGTGCTTGATTATTATTCTTCCAATTAAAGTTCAGGTGATTTCTTCATCCCAAATTGTATAAATCTGAAAAAGAAGAAGTAAATGATTTTTTAAAATTATTCATTGCATTTACTTGCTCATGTATAACTTCTTTAAAAATAGGAATCTTAGAACATTTATGTGTTGAGTGTCCTAAGTCATCACAAATGCCACAAATTTCTTCATTTTGCACAGATTTAATTTCTTTTGCTTTTCATAATTCTATGACTTTAACCTTTCTAGCCAAACTGGAAAACCTAGCATTTAGATCTTCCTCTTGACTAAGGTGATATTTTCTTTTTTTAGCACTTACAAGGTTAGATCTAATTGAATTTTCAGAAATATTAGTACCATGCCAAGATTGAGAATTTTCAGCTAACTTGTTTAAATAGTCTAAAGCTTCATCAGGTTCTTTATCAAGAAACTCACCATTGCATAATGTTTTCACAAATTGTTTAGTTTCAGGTGTCAAACCTTTATAAAAGAAGCTTATAATGCGCCATTTTTGAAAACCATGATGTGGGCAAGAATTTAACAAATCTTTAAACTATTCCCAACATTAAAAATATGTTTCATTTGAATTTTGGGAAAAAATTTTGGATTTGTCTTTCATAGCATTGGTTTTGTGTTGGAAAAAATTTCTTTAAGAACTCACCTTGCATTTCTTGCCATATGCCAATTGATCTTGGTTTCAAAGTGTTAAGCCAAGTTTTTGCTTTATATTTTCAAGAAAAAGGAAACAATTTAAGCTTAATAATCTTTTCAGTGCAATTTTGGTCATTGAAAACAATACATACTTCCTCAAATTCTTTTAGATGTAAATATGGGCTGTTAGATTCTAAACTATGAAAATTAGGAAGTAAAGAAATCATACTTGGCTTAAATCTAAAATTGTTAGCATTGAGTGAAAAGATAAAGCATGATAGACTAGAATTTCGAGGTGGTTGCAAATATTCACGCATGGTTTGCAACGGTTGATTTTCATGTTCATAATGTACACTTTCATTTTCAGTCATTGTGTCAATTGTGTGTGATTGTGATACAAACAATATAAATGACATAAATATGAAAGTTAGAAAGTTAGTAGGTTAGTAAGCTAGAAAGTTAGAAAGTTAGAGAGTTAGTAAAGAAACTGAACGACTAGCAAGTCGATCTTTTGCTCAGGTGAGGGAGAAGAGAGAAAAGATTTTGTTAAAGAAAAAGAACCTCAATAAATTAAAACTTCAAATTAAGTCTTCGGCAATGGCGCAAAAAAGTTAATTGCGGATTAAAGGATACAAACCCAAGTGCAGGTTGTCTCAAGTAATAAATTTCTCGGGAGTCCGAGATCGATTCACAGGGAATTGATGAAGAAAAATTATTTGAGGTAGGGAAAGGCTTTGTCATAACAATAAAGATAATAAAACTTGTTCATAATTAAATTAAAGAACTTGTTTGGGCTAAGAGATCCACTTTTGGTAATAAATTAAGGACAAAATTAATTCTTTTTATAACTCAATTGAAATTCATGCACAACGGAGGTTCCAATAGGAAAATTAAACATTCAAAATCCATTTAGAATTATATATGTAGTTATATTATGATTCCTTTAATTATTTTCTAACACCAACACTTGTAAATGAGTTCAACCATTCATTGTGCCAAATCTCTTGTCTACAATGAATCAAGAACTCCACTTTACAAGGAAGAATTATTTTCTAACACCAACACTTGTAAATAGGTTCAAGCATTCATTGTGCCAAAACACTTGTCTATAATGAATCAAGAACTCAACTTTAAAAGGAGGGTTTCTAAATTGATTAGAAACAAAATACAACACATATAATGACCACTTGATAATATATCATTTAAGCACAAGAAAGAAATTAATCTAATCTTATTTTATTACCAAAAGCTTCACCCCTTCACTGAAGAAAGATGAAAATTAGTTAGCAATGAGTAAGAAGAAAGAAAAAGAGAAGAAGAAGAAGATGATCATAACTTCTATTTACAACAAAAGAAAATTATAACAAGTAAATACCATAAGCATGATCTTAATCTAAAACCAAGATTACCCTAATAGGCAGCCAAGGCTACCTTTTATAGAGCATCATAAGCAAAAGATGACAATGAGTGGGACAATTAGTGGGTGGGTAATTAAGGAGTGGGTGGTTGATTAAATGGATGATTGAGGAGTAGGTGGATGATTGCAAAAAATGCTTGTCTTCACTTGCACAAAATAATATGGTGCCAAACTCATGCTTGCCGGCAGAATCTCGAAAAGTGGCCTGCAGGAAAGTTGTAGGTCTTTGTCTTGGCTATCAAATGCCCACTTTAACCATCCAATTTAGCCTCCTACAACCCAAGATATGACCCAATCATTGCAACTGCTCAGGCCCAATTTCAGCTCCTCTGTTATGACTTGCAAGCCCAATATGACCTATTACACCTCAGAATCTCGAAAAGTATTCTTCATGAAAGTTATAGATTTGAGTCTTAACTATTATCATTCCTACAGCCCAAGATATGGCCTAATGTGTATACAGAGGTCAAGCTGTCAGGATCAACACTCTAGTTCTTGCTTCAATTCTAATTTGAGTAATCCAAGCTTGTGATATGGCTCTTGAGGTCTTCATTAAAGTTGTAGAGAATTGTCTTAGCTTTCCTACAAGACCAAAATCACATAAATTAGACATATGTAACTCAAATTATAGCTAATTTACTGAACACTATTGAAGAGATAAATTAAGACTAATTCATACAATAATTCTTTCAATGATCCAATTAGGTCCAATATCATAGAATATGACAAAACTAACTTAATTAAACCTAATTGAACCTTAAGAAGCCCAATGACAGGGTTATAAAATGTATAAAATATATTGTTATTAAATTCTTCCATACTTAGCTTTTGCACCATTGGGCAAAACACATAAGACCAAAGATAGGAAACAAAGAAAAGCAACACAAACTCAAAAGCTAAAAACTCTAAAAGACTCAATAAATTAAGAAGAGCAACCAAAAATTCAAGGGATCAAAGCATTAATGAGGTAACATTTCTTCACATCTCAAACCAATAAGCCAGGAAACTTCAGTTAAAAAGAATGAATCAAGAATGATAGATCCTCACAAAATTCATGCTCAATCCCTCAAGTGTTTAAAAGGTAAGTATTTCACTCTATTCAACCCATGAAAAATTGCACTACCATAAGCTTGCTTATCTTCTACTTCTCCGCTACTCAAAACACATGCACACATAAATCATTAGGACTTTATTTAAGGTTGTAATGGGATCAAGGTAAAGGAGGGTGGTAATGTGGATTTCACAAGTTAAAAGCCAAAGAGAATACAAGAGCATGAAAGTTGAGTTCAATTAAGAAGTATAAAGATTTATCCCAACTCCACCTAATACAAATTCCCTTTATATATTCTTTTCCCTTCCCTTTTTGCCTTGTTGACCCTCCTTTATACATTTGTTTATTATTATTTTTAGATCATAAATATATACATACATTTTTTTCAATTAGTTACTTTTTCCCTTTTCACCAACCATTTTGCACACACACCTCCACACTTGTTTAAGAACTCATCCATTAACAAAGCTAATGCTCTCTTATTCCCTAAAGTTAGGTAAGAACATGGTTTTTCATTTAAGGCACATAATGAGCTAGAAACAAGGAATACTCAAATAATCTCAAACGGGTTAAGTATGGGGAAATAGGTCATTTTCAATGCCTTGCGTTAGCACGAATAAGAGAATTTCTAAGAAGTCATAAGAGTGTTTGGTATCATATTGAGACAATATGCTACTGAGCAAGACTGCCTATTTGGTTAAAGTAGCTATTTCAAGAAAAATACCTCAATCATGTTTATGTATGCATGTGAAAATGTAGCTTCAAAAAGAATGAAAGCAAGTTCTAGAGTTACAATTCTATGAGTGAAAAAAAATCACACAAGAAAGAAGAGAATGGTACAAATGTTCAATCCATTCATCAATAGGCTGAAAATCTGACAAGACATATTTCTATCATTCTCAATCCACTATTTCAACATTCATATCCAAGCATGTGATTTTTAAGAAAGAAGACAATTTATGCTAAGATCTAAGAATTCATTTGCTACTACTACACAAAATAATTATTTTCTCAACTAAGATGCATTTCAAGAGCAAAATTTACTCCTTACTCTGTTATCCTTAATTGGTTTAGTAAGTTACTGACAATCATATCATACTTCTCAAATTTCTTTAGGTCAACTATTCTTCCCCCCAACCAGATCACAACATTGTCCTCAATGTTGAAATATAGATGAGTAAAGGATAGAAGATATTACCTGTTACGACAATTACTAAAAAGAGAAATCTGACACAAATTTAAATAGAAACAAAATATGATAAATAAAACCAAAGGTAAAGAAAAGTTATAGATGAAGTGTCAGACTTGGCTTGCATGTTGCTTCCCTCACTACTTCCTTCTGACCAATCTATCTGAGCTTTTTTTTTATTTTTTTTAACTTCAAGAAAACCATCAGGGTAAAGAAGTCTAGAAACTCCTGAAGGACCCTGCTGAAAGGATCATCTGTCCAAAACCAAAATATAACAAAATCATACAAAGATAAAAGAAATATAATAACAAATGATGACATACCTTTATGTACAGTTTTCATGGTGTATCTTTATAATGAGCTTCATGAGTGCAGCAGTGGCATATCTTTGAGTTGTGTGTCACCAGTGCAACATATGAACTCCATAAGGATTACCGAACCGACAACAATAACCTTTGAGTTTTTTTCGTCCCGCTTGCGGAATAGCTGCCCCCTATCTTCCTGCAAACCAAATTAAAGGCCTATATTCTAAGAAGATGGTACCTAACCGTAGCCAGTTTGAACTTGTCATAGAGGCCTACTAATTAAAGTAAGTATACGACTCAGTAATAGTTTCCATTCACTGTAAAGACGGGACGCTTCTTTTTGTCTATCAGCGCTACAGAGCCTTGGTTCCAAGAACTGGGAATGTAGCACGTGGCTCTATACAGAGCAAAGTACACAAACCTTATTTACAGACCGATGTGCAAAGATCCACCTGAGTCAATGATGGATCAGCCAAAGGCTGGGTGATATATGTGAAACAACACCACATTTTGTTCTTTGCTTGCATGCATTTTTAGGCATTTTAGTTTCCTTTTTTATTTGTTTTTCCTTTAATTCGGATAATTATGGTGTTTGTTGTGTTGTTGTGCAGGATTGGTGCTAAATTGGCTTAGAAATAGGTGGAAAGCTTGCATGATTAAAGTTGGAGCTTAAAGGATAGCAAATTGGGACAAAAGGATCATTCTAGAAAAGTCCACAACCTGGCCGTGGAATTGTCCAGGGCCGTGGATCGAGCAGCTATGCAAAAGAAACAAATGTGGTTTGGCAGAAGGGTCCACGACCTGGCTGTGGAATTGTCCACGGTCGTGGATCGCGGTCTGACATAATTTTTAAAATTCATTTTTCTTTCTTTTTATGGGCTTGGACCAATTTAGACCCCCTAGGGTATATATAGTTGTTTTTAATACAATATTAGGGATTAGAATTCTATTTGAAGGAGGCACATTTCGAGGCTCTAGATCTTCATCTTCCTCCTCTCTTCTCCCTTCGCTATGGGTTTGGATGTTCTTTATTATGTTTTCTTGTTTCTTCTTCTCCATGTTTGAGTAGTTCCTTTCATTTTTAGGTTTGGGCAATGCCCTTTGATACATTGATGATGATTAATTGACTTGGTTTACCCTTTTTATTAATTTTGAATGTTCTTTGATTCAATCCTTATCGCGCTTATTCATGTGAATATGTTGGCTACATATTTGCATCTCATGGATATTTAGGGACGTACTGAGAGGTGAACCTAAGTGTTTGAACAATAAGAATTGAACTTAAGGTTTAAATCACGAGAGTACGTTTAGCCTTTCGAGGACTTAATGAATTACCACAAAGCATAAAGGGTTCAATTTAAATTCAATTACCACGAGAGTAGGAATTGGTTTAATTAGGCACGATTCTTGTCTCTTGAGAAAGAACATTAACTAATTTAGGGGAATTCACCTTCAATGGAATTTCAATTTTAATAAAAGGGTTGTCAATTAGGATTTGTCTTGTATCATTATGGTTACCCCCAATCGTAGAAGCTTTCTTGAATTTGAAAAACCTTTCTTAACAACTTGCTATTTTTGTTCTTAACTTTGCATTTTAATATTTATTTATTTAATTGCTTGGTTACTACGTTCTTATCACTCAACAATTATATTCCCTTTATTTAATTTAATTGAATTAATTAATTAATTAGTATTCATAGACATAGTCCCTATGGATTCGATCTTTTTATTACTTGATGACAAAATCGTACACTTGCGAATTTCACATATCAAGTTTTTAGTGCCATTGTCGGGGATCGAACCCGGGTCACCTGCATGACAGGCGGGAATACTTACCACTATAACATATGGATAATAGACCGCTAAAAGAGTATGCAACCCCTAATGCTCAGGGTTTGCGATATGGAATTGCTCAGCTAGTCATTGAAGCTGGACACTTCACCATACCACCTGCTTTACTCTCTATGATAAGGCATAACCACTTTGGAAGATTACCATCAGAGGACCGAATGATCATGTGGATACATTCTTGGAGTTCTGTGAGACCCTCAAGATTGAAGGCGCCTCTGTTGATGCTATTCGCCTCCGCCTATTTCCATTATCACTGAGAGATAGAGCTAGAGCTTAGTTGAAGTCTACGCCCGCTGAAATAATCACTACTTGGGACCAATTGGAGCAAGCTTTCTTGGACAAATTCTTCCCACCTTCCAAGATTGCCCATCTTAAGACCCAAATCACAAGCTTCATTCAAAAAGATGGAGAGTCATTGTCGGAGGCTTGGGATAGATATAAGGCTTTGTTGGAAGCCTACGTACATCATGGGTTAGAAAAATGGTTGATTATCCACATATTCTCTAATGGTCTAGAATATTCTTCAAAGGTGTCTCTTGACTCCGCAGTTGGTGGAGCTTTGATGAACAAAAGACTAACAGAAGCTTATGAGATCATTGAGAGTGTTGCTGCAAATCATCACCAATGGGCAAATGAAAGAGGTAATAACTCGAGAAAACTCTCGGGAGGTAAGTTTGAGGTAGACAGTGTTGATTTGATTATGTCAAAATTTTATTCTTTGAATAAGCGTTTTGAAAAACTTGAAAAAGCTAATGTTAATGTCATAGGTGCTTCTAACATTTTTTGTGAGATTTGTGGAGTACAGGGACACATGAGTGTCATATGCCAAGTTAGAATTGGCTCCTCACAAGGTGCATCGGTGGAGCAAGTGGAATTATGCCATAATTTTCATGACTTCAACCTAAAAGGGAGAAATGATCCATATTCTCAAACTTACAACCCTAGTTAGAGGTCACATCTTAACTTTTCCTACTGGAATAGTCAATATCAAGCTGGGCAAGGTAGTGCTAAACCCTCTTTTGGATTCCAACAGGTACAAAAATCTAGACTTGAGTCTCTTCTTGAGAACTTTGTTGAGAGTCAATCTAAGCAAACTGAGGAGTTTAGGCAACATGGGCAAGTTGTGATTGAGGCTATTAGAGAGTTGTCATCTAAGGTTGACAATTTGGCCATTCATAATAAGATGTTGGAAACTCAGATTGTCCAACAAGCAGGCACTTCATATAGGCAATAGGGTAAGTTTCCTGGTCAACCTGAAATAAATCCAAGTAATGAACACTGTAAGGCTGTGAGTTTGAGAAGTGGAAAGAAATTAGAGGATCCCAAGGGTAAGGGGGAGAGTGACAAAAATAAAGGGAATGAGGAAAAAGAGACTAAGACACAACCCTTAGAAGAGGAGGAAACTAATGAGAAGGTGTCTAAGTATGTACCCCCTAAACCATACTAACCCCCAGTGCCCTTCCCTCAATGATTGGCTAAGGCCAACCTAGATAGGCAATTTAGGAAGTTCCTAGAGGTCCTTAAGAAATTTTACATTAATGTACCCTTCAATGAAGTGTTGCAACAAATGCCTACCTATGCTAAATTTCTTAAGGACATTTTGTCTAATAAGAGAAAGCTAGAGGAATATGAGACAATAGCTTTAACTGAGAAGTGTAGTGCTTTAATTCAAAATAAATTGTCTCCTAAGCTAAAAGATCTAGGTAGCTTCTCTATTCCTTGTTTGATTGGTAACACTAGTTTTGATAAAGCTTTGTGTGATTTGGGGACTACTGTAAGTCTTATGCCCCTTTCTGTGTGTAAGAAGTTGGAGGTGGGTGAACTAAAACCCATAACTATCTCCCTTCAATTGGCAGATCGGTCTGTCAAATACCCCATAGGCATCTTGGAGGATGTTCTTTTTAGAATGGGTAAGTTTTTCATACATACTGATTTTGTTGTGCTTGAAATGGAGGAGGATTCCCAAATCCCCATTATTCTTGGTTGGCCTTTCTTAGCTAATGTTGGTGCTATAATTGATGTTTAAAATGGTAAATTGTCTTTAACTATTAGTAATGATAAGGTTGAGTTTGATCTTTCTAAATCTATTAAACAACCTTCTTTTGAGGACTCTTGTTGCTGGATTGATTTATTGCACCATGTGATGAAAGATGAATCCACCAAAATTCACTTTGAAGATCCATTGGAGAGATGCTTGGTTGGTGGCGGGTCATTAGATTCTAGAGGTGAGGTAGCCGAGTATGCCCGTTTGTTGGAGGCAACCTCGAAAATTCCACCTTACAAAGTCAAAGTGGAAAAGCTTGAGCCAAGGCATAAGTTTGAAGATTGGGAAGAGGAAAAGGCTCCTAAGGTAGAACTTAAAACCCTTCCTTCCACTCTCAGGTATGAGTTTCTTGGTCCTAACTCTTCTTATCCTGTCATTGTTAGTGCTAGCTTGAATGAGTTAGAGACTGAAACATTGCTTAGAGCTCTTAGAATGCATGGAAAGGTCATAGGATACACTCTCGATGATATTAAAGGCATAAATCCTTCATTTTTGTGTAACACCCTTGTGGGGATGTCACATTTTCGATGCAATAAAATAAAACCTTACCCAAGTTATAAAACGTTTGGTACATAAATAATATGAGTTGTAAAATTTTTCTTTTTATACTGGATATCATCAAATAAAATAACACGGAACATAAAATAAAACAAACTATTATCACACACCATAATATACATATGATTTTGTCTTAAGTTGTACAAATAATTTACACTACAAATATTTAACAAAGCAGTAAAAAGTTTGATACCAAACTAATATACAAACATGCCCAAGGGCACATTAAAGATTTCTAACCCTCTAAAGGATCACTCTCAGATGGACCATCAGATGACAGAAATCCAGGATGTCTCACAACTCTACAGACAGGAGTCCGTACTGTCAACACACTACTGATCTCACTAGGCGCATGAAAAATTCCTCCCCAATAATGCTTAAGAGTCAGCGGCATCTCAAGATGTAAATACAGAGTAGTAGTAAAAATAGGCTCCTCGTTAAACTTTCTACGCAGGGACACAGTCAGACGCCCCATGTAGACTATCGATCCTCTATCCTCACGCAATCGCCAAGCCTCAAAGCCTCCGTGAAACTCAAGTCTCACAAAACCAAAGAATTCGGGCAATGTCATGACCACAAGATCAATCCAGATGGTACGGGTGATTAACGGCTCGTCTTCCTCGAACTGATCACTCGGCTGGTGCTCCTCAGGATACTGAATATCAAGAGGCTGCTTCTCTTCCTCTTCCTCAAACTCTTTACAGAATATAATAATAATACAGAAACGCATACAAAGAGATGAGATAATCTACATCATTACCAGCATGACAATAAAGAAAATGACAATACAAACAAATATTATAGTTTAACACAATAATACACACCATCACATCATATGCAGTACCTCAAATTAACACATCATACATGCTATCACAAGTTACAGTAAACATAAAAATGCAGATCATAAATGTAAATGTATATCGACTCATTCCTACTCCATGGAGCTAAACACAGACATCAGAGAGAATGATCCGAAAAGAACTATCACTACCTCAGGCTACCCAACCAAACTATTACACTGTCCAACGTCGTGTCTATAGTCCACAGTCCAAAACATCGTGTAGTAGTACATAGTCTAAATACGTCGTGCACTACAGACATTGTACCAAATAGTCTCTACAAGATCTTGATTAAGAATAGCGCTTGTCGAGATCATTAGTGCGTTGCCTGTTACCACGGCCCAGAGGAGCTACCAACTGTTCACATGTAGAATCCTCCGCACACTAACGCCTCCAAGTTTAATAAATGAACCACATTATGCCTATCACACCCACAACATGGTGTAATTCATCTCGTCAATCAATCGCCAATTTTAACTAAATTGACACAACTCTCAATGCATGAATAAGAACCATAATTACATAAATACCATCGGTCTCAATATGCCACCATATTTATGTAAATACCCTCAGTCTCAATATTTCCAAATATAGTACGTCTCCACTTAACAGCACTATATCTCAACCTGTCCGGGTCCACCACTTTGGCCCGACAGTAAAACTTACTGTTTCATTTAGTCGCGTTTTCACAATCGCATCACTTTTATAAATATTTTTAAATCGCGTAAATATATTTTGACATTTTTAAATACCGCGTAATGTTTTTAAATCATTTTCTCAATCGCGTAAGATTTTTAAATCGTTTTCTTAACCGTATAGCTTAAAAATCTTTATTTTAAAAATGCGTAAGCTATTTCTAGTACTTTTAAACTACGTAGAATATTTTTCTTACGTTATAAATATATTATAAAACTTTCTATTTTATTTATCCGTTTTTAGTAAATTTTGATTGCATTTTGTCTAGAAAATTTATTAAATGATATTTTCTACGTTTTTCTTTAAATACTACATATTTTAACCTTAGCCTTTATTTACACCTTGAAACTTGCTAACATGCTTCAAAACTCAAAAGAGTGAGCTCTACGTTAGTATTTTTTAAGTGTTTACTTTATTTCTTACTTATAACAAATTCTTAGGATTCTAAAACTAAGTCCATTCATTTTATTCCTCAAAGATTCACTGAAATTAAATTCTTTTGTAGATTAGCTACTTAACCTACGTTAGAAAATAATTTTTGGAAATCAAATATACATTGAATGGCATGTTGGCCGAATTCAACATATCCTTTACAAATGGTCATTAAATCATTTTCTATCTTCTAAATCATTTTCAAATTCATTGTTTTACCTAAATTCATTAAATTATTGTTTAGAAAATGGTTGAGAACATTTTGGTTCTCTTTTTCTTGGAGAAACCGTGAGCTCCTTTTGTGTTCTTTGGAACACTCATGCAATCCTTACATGTTATTCACATCCTACAATAATATTCATACATCTATAAACACATGCAATATATTTTTAAAGCTATAGACATGCTTACAAATAAAATCAACCACAAATAGGAAAGCATTAAACAACCAAGTGAATGAATCCTTATGGATTCTTCACCATAAATACAATCCATTTTCTCATCATCACACAAGGTTAATGAGATTAAATTTCCTTCTTACCTTAAGGGAAGACAACTCCTTCTAACCCTTCCTAGTTGGTTTCGTGTGGCTCCCAAAGAGTTCCTAACAAGCTTAAACAAATTTTAAAGAGTTATAACTATAGGAGAAAAATATAAACCATGGATCAATCATGACTTAGAACATCAAAAATCATGTTAGAAATAAGAAACAAAGATTTTCACCTTGTAGGAAAATCTTCAAAGATGGTTTTCCAAGCTCAAGATGAACTTTTTTGAAAGAACTCTCAACTAGAGATGTTATTGGAATGGTATTTGGATTTGAGAAATAAGGTTAGGTAAAATTTTAGATGAGTATAGGTGTGGGTTTATGGTGTTGGCTGAATGGCTCAATGAAGAAAGTTAGAGAGTTGTTCTTGGTGTTCTTAGAGAAAAGAAAGGTTGAAGATGAAAAATGACTAAGTAAAATGTTCTTCTTTACTATGCATGGCCGTAGGACTCCCTAAAGGAGGTGGTCTCCTTTGTTGACTCCTCCTAACACGTAATGACCTTAGATGTGATCTAGGGTTGATATTCAAAGCTTTGCCTCCAAGCTTGTTTCTCATTGGTGTAGGAAATCAAGTCATCAAGTGACTAAGCACTTCTTGATCCTTCTTGAACATGCTTGACCGAATGGCCTAATGAGAAGCAAACCAAGTTTGTGCTCATTTATGTAATTTAGTTACACTTAAGTGCATTTGATTAGTTTGCTTAGTTACTTGCCTAACTATCTAGTTACTTAGGATAACTAAGCCTTGTCTTGATATTTTTAGAACCTTCTCTAACTAGAACTTAAATAGATAGCTAACTAGGTTTACTTCATTTAGTTACTACATAAGCTTCCTATACTGACTTAGTTAGGTTTAAGCTAACTTTGTTAAGCCTTCTAGTCATAAACTAACAAGTCTAACCATTTTTGTGGACTTACTTCCTATTGGTCTAGAAATTTCAAGCCACTAATGTTGACTAGCTCTTATTGGCTTAGGATTTAATCTAGACAGAAACGTTGACTGGTTCACTAAACGTGGGTCTCACATACTTTTCCAGGTCCATGGTCCATTTTGGAGCAGATTTCTACTATTTTTGACACAGTAGGTACTGTCAAATAAAATAATATTATAATAATATAAAATTATTTTATTGCATATTTAAATTTTAAAAATTAAAAGATTAATACATGTATCATTCAGAATTGGATTTAGTAAGATCCCTCAACTTTGAATAATTAAAATAAGATTTTTCTAGCTAGAAAATTATTATTTCCTTGACTCAAAGCAAATTACACACAATGATCAAATACAATAACGAAACAGTCAAATTCAATTTATAACTCATAGAAAACATAAAATAGTACATTTAGGACAATACCGTACTTAACTCAAAAGTTGGGGTGTTACATTTTGCATGCATAGAATTTTGATGGAGCCTGACCATAAACCCTCTATTGAGCATCAACGTAGGTTGAATCCTAATATGGAAGAGGTTGTTAAAAAAGAGATTCTTAAGTTGCTTGATGCTGAGGTAATTTACACAATTTCTGATAGTGAATGGGTTAGTCCTGTGCATGTGGTTCCTAAGAAAGAGGGGATGACTGTAATTAAAAATGAGAAAAATAAATTAATTTCCACTAGGATAGTCACATGTTGGAGGATGTACATTGATTATAGGAAGTTGAATAATGCAACTAGAAAAAATCACTTTCCCCTACCCTTCATTGATCTAATGCTTGAGAGGCTAGCTAGGCACACATACTTTTGTTACTTAGATGGCTATTCGGGATTCCACCAAATCTCCATCCATCTTAGTGACCAGGAGAAGACCACATTTACTTGCCCCTATAGCACTTTTGCCTATAGGGGAACGCCTTTTGGTCTATGTAATACTCCTGCTACTTTTCAAAGTTGCATGACTGCAATATTCTCTGAATTTATTAAAAACATCATGGAAGTTTTTATGGATGATTTTTTGGTTTATGATACTAACTTTGATGATTGTTTGTCTAATTTGTCTAAGATTTTGTAGAGATGTAAAGAGGTAAATCTTGTCTTGAATTAGGAGAAGTGCCATTTTATGATACAAGATGGCATAGTGCTTGGACATTTGGTTTCTGGAAAAGGAATTGAGGTGGATAAGGCAAAAATTGAAGTGATTGAGAAATTGCCTCCACTAGTGAATGTGAAGGGAGTACAAAATTTCTTGGGACATGTCAGTTTTTACTGGAGATTTATTACAGATTTTTCTAAAATTGCTAAACCTTTGTCTAATCTCTTAGTAAAATATGTTCCATTTAATTTTGATAGTGACTGTTTGAATGTCTTTTGCAGGTTGAAAGAAGCTTTGATCACCGCTCCCATTTTGCAAACACTGGATTGGAATCTACCATTTGAGGTCATGTATGGTTCCAGTGACTATGTCGTAGGAGCTGTGTTGGGGCAAAGAAAAGACAAGAAAGTGCATGCAATTTACTATGCTAGCAAGACACTAGATGGAGCTCAAGCAAACTATGCCACTACTGTAACACCCCAACTTTTGGAAAAATGTTCCGAATGTTCTGTTTGCTGTTTTTTAAACTTTTGGGTGAAAGACTGTTGTGTCCCTATTTTACTGTTTCTTGTTTTCTGCATGGTTTATAAATACGTTTTTTACAGGCTAAGATTTTATTTGGTCGTTTTACGTAATTTGTTTCGAGACCGTAAAATAAAAGTTTTGTCAAGCTACTGTTTTAATTTTTCTGTGTGATATACAGATATATTTTACTGTCTGTAATTTTATTTGAACGTTTTGGATGATTTGCTTCGTCGTGGGGAAAAATAGAAAAATGACCATTACATCCTGAATGTACTATTTTTAATTTTTTCTATATGTTACAGTGTTTAATATTACTATCTGTGATTTTATTTGGACTTTTTGTGTGATTTGCTCCGGGACAGGAAAATAATATTTTTTCGGGTCGGGGAAATCTTAGTTAATTATTCAGAATTGGGGGATCTTACTAAACCCGATTCTGAATGATATTGTTGTTAATCTTTTAATTTTTAGAATTTAATGTCAAATAAAATAATTTTGTATTATTATAATATTATTTTATTAGTCAGTATAATTAAATGACAGTGGACCCGAAAATGTTTTGCGGGACCCACGTTTAGATAAAACAGTTAGTTTAGTAGCTTAATTAAACCTCATTAGTGATGGAACATTCAAGAACATAGTGATTAAGCTTAATGACTAGGCTTAATTAGTGACTAAGCATGGTGACTAGGTTAAGTGACAAGGCTAGAATGAACCAATGAGAGCAAAGCTTGGTGAACAAGGCTTAATCCTCACCATTGATCCATTCTAAGGCTAGGATGGAGCCAACCTAATGGACACCTTGCATGGCTTGAAGTCTACGGCCATTTGGCTTTTGGAAGACCAAAGTTCACTTCATTTTCATGCAATTTCTCTCTTCTCTCTCTTCCAAGAACACCAACCTCCATTGTTGTTTTTCTTTCAAGCTATTCGGCCAAACACCCTAGCTCACTATCCAACCACTCAAAATTTTATCCAACCAAGTTTTCTAAACCTAAACATAATTCTAAGAACATCTCTAGTTGAGAGTTCTTGCAAAATTCTTCATTTGAAGCTTGAAAACCTACTTGGGAGATTTTACCTAGAAGGTGAAATTTCTTGTTTTCCATTTCTAAACTCTTTTTCAAAGTTCTAAGCCATGATTTATCCATGGTTTAAGCTTTCTTTTATGGTTAATAACTTGTAGAAATTTGTTTAAGCTTGTTAGGTGATTTGGTGGAGAAAACCGAAAGCCTAGGAAAGGTGTGAAAGCATATTTGTCTTCATTTAAGGTAAGAGGAAGACTTAATCTTATCATCCTTGGGTGGTGGTAAGAAGATGGAGATTTGTTTGTGATTGTAGAATCCATAAGGATTCATTTGTGTGTTCGTTAATAGCTTTCCTATTTGATGTTTGTATAAATTTGCATGTCTACAAGCTTTGATAATATTGTATGTGTTAAAAATGCATGATAATTTATAGGATGTGAACAACATGCCAAGGATTGCATGAGTGTTCCAAAGAACACACCAATGAGGCTCACGACCATTAACCAAAATGTTCTCATTTTTTTAAAAAGTGTGATTGAATTAACCTAGGAAAATTAATGAGATATAAAATTGTTTAGATCAATGAAAAGGAATTTAGAGATCAAATAGCACAAGTATATGTTTCGGCCAACATGCCAAACCAAGTATCCATGATTTCTAAAGTCAATTCCAAACTAGTTTCAATCAAAGAGATGTAATGTATGTTAAACGGAAATTTTCTACAATGAGTTTTGAAGAAACAAATTGATTAGAATTAAGTTTAAGAAATTAAAACTAATGATTTTATTATTAGAAATGAAATACAGTAACTTTTGTAAATTCCTAACATATGGCTCATCTTATATTTTGAAGCATGTTAGTGGTTTTCAAAAGGGTTAAATTACATGGTTAAAAATTAAGTAAACAAAATTTTTACGAAAAAATTAGAAAACCATTATTATAATTTTCTAAACAAAATACTGTCAATTTTTATTAAAAACGGACCAGTAAGATAGAAAAGATGTCTAAAAGACAGTATACGGTATGAAAAATTATTCTACGTAGTTCAAAAGTACTAAATATTATTTCTGTTTATTTAAACAATAATTTTTAAGGAATTCGGATAAGAAAATGAATTAAAAACCTTACGCGATTGAGAAAACATTTGAAAAACTTTACGCGATTTAAAAACGTATTTTACGTAAAAAATGAAAAACAACGAGATTTTGAAAGTGCGATAAAATTTCTACGCGATTGACGAAAACAAGTTTTAACTGTCGGGCCAAAGTGGTGGACCCGGACAGATGGTGAAACAGTATTGCCAAGTGGGTGCGTACTGTATTTATATGCGATTTGCCAGTGAGGGCATTTTCATAATTTTTGCCAGTAAGGGCATATGGTGAAACAGTATTGCCAAGTGGGTGCGTACTGTATATATATGCAGTATTGCCAGGTGGGTGCGTACTGTATATATATGTGATTTGCCCGTGAGGGCATTTTTGTAATTTTTGCCAGTTAGGGCATATCTGAAATTTTTATCATGCATTGAGTCATGCCAGTTTTGGTGGATTGATTGACGAGGTGAATAACATCGTGTTGTCGGTGTGATAAGATTAATGTGGTTCAAATTTGAATGGACTTGGAGACATTAGTGTGCATAATCCCATATGTGGACAGTTAGTCGCTCCTCTGGGCCGTGGTAACTGGTAACACACTAATGGACTCGACACGCACTATACTTAATCAAGATCTTGTGAAATCTATTAGTGCAAGCCTGTAGTGACACGACGTATGACAGTGTGCTACACCACTATGCTATTTCAGTGGGCTATAGATGCAACGTGTGACAGCGCAATAGTTATGGGCGGTCGACGGTACTAATAGATTTTGCGAGTCGTTCACTCTGATATCTGTATTTTTTTTTAGCTCCATGGAGTAGGGTTGTGTCATATCTCATATAATTATGACTTATACATTTTAAGGTTATTATTTGCTCTATTTTATCTATCTGTATTATTTTATTTATCTATACCATGATTTATTTGTGTTATTTTGTCTATCTGTACCACTATATGTTGTTACATTTCGTTCTGTGTTACATTACATCTGAGTTATTACGCATTTCATTTATGTTATTGTAGTATGCTATATTGTATGGATTGTTATACCTGTTGTATTGTCGTTTTCTTATTTACCATGTTTGTGGTGATATAGGTTGTCTTACCTCTTTCTTGTATGTGTTATTTGTATATTTTAAATTATGTGTTAAAGAGTTTGAGGAAAAGGAACAACCTCTTGTGTGTGAGTACCCCGAGGAGGAGGAAGATCAGCAAGCCGAAGATCAGTTCTACGATCAAGAACCATTCGATCATCCATATCCATTGGATTGATTGCTTGAGTATGGCGGTGCCAGGATTTCTGGGTTTTGTACGACTCGAGTTTCATGGTGGATCGACAGCCTGGCATCTGCGTGAAGACAGAGACTCGGTGACTTACATGGGATGGTTGACCGTGTCCTTACGTAATGAGTTTGATGGAGAACCAGTCATGACGACTACGGTGTTTTTGCATTTAGAGTTGCCGTTATCTCTTAGGCGTTATTGGGGTGGTATGTTCACTGCGCCTAGTGAGATTAGCAGCGTATCGACTGCGCGGTCTCGTTTCCGCCGAGAGTCGAGGCATCCTGGATATTTATCTTCTGATGATCTTCTTGAGAGTGATCCTTCAGACGGTTAAATATTTATGATGTGTACTTGGGCGCGTCTGCGTTTGTATTTATAGTCTGTTATTGCTTTTGTTTACTGTTTCAGTTTAAATATTTTAGTTGTAAATTATTTGTATAACTTATGACTAAAACCCTATGTATATTATGTGTGATGTTATTTTGTTGATTTTGTATTTCCGCGTTATTTTATGTAATAATATTCTGTTTAACAAGAAGAATTTTACAACCCGTATAATTATGTAACCAATGTTTTACAACTTGGTTAGATTTTATTTATCTTTCTTTTATTTTTTTTTAAATGTGACATCCCCACAAGGGTATTACAACTACAGAGAAAGAATTGTTAGCGATAGTCTTTGCCTTTGAGAAGTTTAAGTCCTATCTAGTGGGTTCAAAGGTGACTGTGTACACTGACCACTCGGCACTTAGGCATCTCATGAGCAATAAGGAAGCAAAGCCTAGACTTATCCATTAGATCCTTCTTCTACAAGAGTTTGATTTGGAGATTCTGGATAGAAAAGGAACAGAGAATCAAGTGGCAGATCATTTATCGAGGCTTCAGCAACCGGTGAATGAGGAGAGTGAATTACCTATTGATGATTCTTTCCCCAATAAGCAATTGCTTGTAGTTTCTGTGGAGAATGCTCCTTGGTATGCTGACTATGCAAACTACTTGGTTAGCAAGGTTCTACCTCTCGAGCTTAATTATCAACAGAAGAAGAAATTTTTCTTAGATCTGAAGTGTTTTATGCGGGATGACCCATACATATACCGGAGGTGTGCTGACGGTATCTATAAGAGGTATGTCTCAGAGGAAGAGGTTCCAAGTATATTTAGTTATTGTCATTCCGCATCTTATGGAGGATATGCTAGTGCCTCCAAGACGGCAACCAAAGTTCTTCAGTCTGGCTTCTTTTGCCCTCATATTTTTAGAGATGCTCAAAATTTTGTGCTATCATGTGACCCATATCAAAGAACTGGAAGTATCTCCAAGCAACATGAGATGCCTATGACCACTATTCTTGAGGTAGAGATCTTTGATGTTTGGGCATTTAACTACATGGGCCCTTTTCCATCCTCCTGCAACAACATATTTATTCTTATAGCCATTGATTACGTATCTAGGTAGGTGGAGGTTATTCTATTCCCAACAAGTGATGCAAAGACTGTAATCAAGCTATTTAAGAAGATCATCTTTCTGAGGTTTGGAGTTCCTAGGGCTGTGATTAGTGATGAAGGTTCACACTTCATTGAGAGACAGTTTGAGAACCTCTTGAAGAAATATGGAGTCACTCATAAGATTGCTACACCTTACCATCCTCAGACTAGTGGCTAAGTAGAGGTATCTAATAGAGAGATAAAGAGTATTTTGGAGAAAACTATGTCTAGATAAAGAAAAGATTGGTCATTGAAGCTTGATGATGCTTTTTGGGCTTACCGCACTGCTTACAAGACTCCTATTGGGATGACACCGTTTAGATTGATTTATGGGAAGCCCTGTCATCTACTCATTGAGCTTGAATATAAAACTTTTTGGGCTATTAAGCTTCTAAAGTTTGATTTAAAAGCGGAGGGAGCAAAGAGAAAGCTTCAACTTCATAAGCTTGAAGAGCTGAGATTGGATGCTTATGAGACCGCCAAGTCATACAAAGAAAGAACTAAGAGGTGGCATGACAAGCATATTCTTCATAGAGAGTTTCATGAAGGAGAATTAGTGCTTCTTTTCAATTCTAGATTGAAACTATTTCCCGGAAAGCTTAAGTCAATATGGTTTGGGTCATTTCTAGTGAAGAAAGTGTTTCCCTATGATGCAGTAGAGGTTTGGAATGAAGAGCGAGGGAATTTCAAGGTTAATGGTCAAAGATTGAAGCATTATCTAGTGGAGGAGCAACTTGAGAAGAGGAAGAACATTGCCCTCCGTGACCCAACTGAAGAAGGATGAAAGCACAAGAGTTGAACTAATGACTTTAAACAAGCGCTTCTTGGGAGACAACCCAAGTTTGTTTGTCTTTTCCTTTTAATTTCTTCTTTTTCTTTTGATTTTGTGTATTGGATTACTGGTTTAATCTTTATCTCATGGATCTTGTTTAGGTTTGACCCTTTTTGAAGCTCAAATTAGAAGGAGAGTGAAGTCAGAAAGTTCCACACCCAACCCATGAAAAATTCTATGGCCATGGATTGAAAACTAGAAGGAGAATACAAAAGTCAGAGACATCCACAGCCTGGTCGTGGATCCAACCATGGCCGTGGAATGCAGGGGGCTCGTTTTCAAAAAAAAAATCAGCCAGCAACATCCACGGCCTGGCCGTGGTTGGCACCATGGTCGTGGATCGTCCCAGCGCACACAAAAAAAAAAACCCTAACCCCAATTCAAAAACGCAGCCCACCCCTCTTCTTCATTCCACCATATTCTCTCCTACTTCATCTTCTTCCTACTCTCACCCAACCTCCATACCCATAACTCCAAACCTCCATTACTCCTCATTTCCCTCACAAAAACACGGAAACCACCTTCATCCACGCTCTTAAAGCTCTTTCTTCACCTCTATTCTTCCTCTTTTTTCCTTCTTTCTTCTCCACTATAACCACTATAACCCACCATACCCAAACTTTCAAAATCCCCTTTTCACACATAAACCACCCTTCTCTTCCACTTTTTTACCATTTCTAACTGTAATACCCCAAAAATTTGCTATTTTTACAATAATGACTCAATTGTATTGTTTTGTGATTTCTGTGTGCTGTAAATTTATTTTGACTGTTTCGTGACAGTTTTTGATCGTTGTGTGTGATTCACTCTGGGTCAGGAAAATAATAATTTTTGGGCCGAGAAAAATCTTTACTGATTTCTTTGGCGCTGGGGGATCTTACTAAACCCAAATCCAAGAGATACGTGTCACAATCTTTTAATTTTTAGAATTTATCTGTAAAATAAAAATATTTTATATTTTTATTATTCAGCGGACAAATTTATACTGACTTGTGAACAGTATATTCTGTCCATTGTGTAATAATTTCTGTAACTATTGTCCATTGGACAATAGTTTGTAGAAAAATATTTAATGATTTATTTTATGAACTAATTAGAATAATTGAAGCTTGATGAGAACCAATAGGAAATGGTCAACGAAAATAGCTAAGCTAGTTAGCTTTGTAACTAGATGTAACTAGATTACTTAAACTAAGTTAGTATAAGCCTAGGAAGTAACTAAATGGAGCAAACTTAGTTTGCTACTCATTAGGGTTCCTAGTTACAAGAGTTTTCTAGAGTCTTCTAGAAGGTTTGTGAGTCATTCATGAGTAACTAGATAGTTAGTAATGGAACTAGGAAATCTAACTAAGTTAGCTTAATCTAGTTAGGATGTAATTGAACTAAAACTTGGTTACCTTTCTCCTTGGAGCTCCACAGCTAGGAAGCTTCACCAAGCATCTAGAATTAGGTGATTCACTTGCTTTTAAGCCAATAGAAACCTAGGTGACCATTGCATGACATTTTAGTGACATTAACCATGTGATAGTCATGATTGGTAGCAAAATTCCTTGACTCTCCTTTCCTATACATCTCACGGCAATGCATAGAGAAAATAGACTATCTATTTCATTTTCATCTCACTTTGAAGACATAAGCTCTCCTATCTATTCTCTTTCTCCTAAAGTTTGAACAAAGAACTCCATTCTCTCCATTTTTGAAGCTCACGGCTAGCACACCAAAAGCCAACATCTAAGTTTCCTAAATTTCATCTAACTTGATTTCCTAAACCCAAACACCATTCTAAACATATTTCATGTGTGATCAAAGTCTAGTTTTTCCATCTACTCTCTTGAAAATCAAGCTTTAGTTTCTATTTGTGAAGGTAAAAATTCTTGTTCGTGTTTCAAAGTTTGGTTCTTGAATTTCTAAGTCATGTTTGATCCATGGTTTCTCTTTGTTAAGTTTAGTTTGTGACTTGTATTGGTTTAAGTTTGTTAAGGTTTCAGTTGGAGGGCTACATGAAATTTCTTGGAGGAAGCTACTTGAAGGATTTCGTCTTCTTTGAGCTAAGAGAGAGATTAACTTCATCAACCATATGTTGGTGGTGAGAAAGTGATTTGTTTGTGATGAGAAATCCATAAGGATTTACTTATTTGTATGGTTTATAGCTTACTTTGTTTCTGATAATTTTTTGTTGATATGTTTTATTGCTTTGATTATATGCTTGATTATATGATTTTGAAGCATGTTTGATTTATTGTATTAAGTAGGCTGTGATTCATATGATAAAAAGTTGTAAGAAGGTTACAAAGAACCTATGGAGGCTCATGGTTTTACACCATCAAGAGGGCAAGATGTTTCAAAATTATTTTCCAAAATTATGGATTAAAGGATTTAATGATAAGAAATTGGATTTAAGAGTTTTGTAAAGAATTATGTGATGTAGAATAATTAGATATGATTTATGAAGCATAAACGAATTTTTGGCTAACATGCCAAAGTTTAGTATTTTAGATCCAAAATCTTTTTCCTAAGAGAAGACTTTGGCAACTAATTAATAAGAATTGAATTTAATAAATATTTAGTAGAAAAAGGAAAATAGATTTAATATTTAGAATTTAATTAGCTTATGTAAGTTATAATGAGGAATAAAGTTAAAACTTGAAATTTGCTAACGTATAGCTCACCCTTTGGGTTTTGAAGCGCGTTAGAAAATTTTGAGCTATAATATCTAATTAAATCAAGGAAGTGAATTTTTGTAAAAAATAGTATAAAAAGTTATATTAAGGATTTTTAGTGGGATAATATTCTAAACAAGGCCAAAAGGATTATATTGTGTGGAGAATTTTATAAAAGAGTTTAGAAAGCTAAGAAATATTTTACGCAAGTGAAAAATACTAGAAAAATCTTACGCAATTTAAAAATAGAGATTTTTAAGCTACGCGATTGAGAAAATGATTTAAAATCACTACGAGATTGAGAAAACATTTAAAAATGTTTTCGCGATTGTAAAAACGTTGGAAAATACTTACGCGATTTGAAAATGTAAGAAAAAAGTTCTGCGATTGTGAAAACGCGATAAAATGTTTATGCGATTGGAAATAACTGCGGGTTACTATCGGGCTACAGTGATGGGCCCAGTTATGATGGAAAGTGATACTGCCAAGGGATGGCGTGTGTATGTGAAGTACTATAAGAATAATGTTTTATGTATTTTGGATCATATATCATGTATAGAAAAACATATCAGCTTATGTGGTTAAGGCAATTGTGCCTAGGAGATTGAAATTACACCTTCGTACGGGTGGGAATAGTGTAGTTACGATCTTCAGTGATCTTGGAGACGTCGGGGTGTGGAATGTCATAAGTGGCCAGTTGGTAGCACCTCTGCATCATGGTATCCTATGCAAACACACTGACGGTCTTGACGGAGTTATTACTCTTTTCGTGATTTGTGAAAGTATCTTGTATTGGCCAAGTTGCGCACTATGATGTATTGGCACATAATTTGAGACTAACGATATGCAGACATGTACTCCTTATCTTTCTCTCTAAAATTGTGATTAGCTCCATGGAGTAGGTTTTGGTCTTTGTGCATATGCATAGTGGGTCATCATATTGATTTGATAATTATGTTATTTGGATATATTATATGTGATGAAATATTATGTCTGTATGTGATATTATGGTATCTGTACCATTTACTATCATTTTCTATATTTCCTCATTGGTATTGATGTAAGGGATCTCACATCTTTGCTATATTATATCTGTTTTATTGTATATGTCTGATGAAGACCGAGGAGACGAGGAAGCTGGTAACTCTTTTTACCATCAATAGCTCTTTGTTGTTTTGTCTGTATGGCGGTGAGACGTCAAGTTTTAGGTTTTGTTACCATGCAGTTCCATGGGGGAACTGACGCGTGGAGATTTGATTATGGTAATAAGCAGTTTGTTTATACCGAGGACTTGACTCTTAACCTCAGTGGTACTAGAAATGGAATTCCTGTTCTGACGCAGCATGCATCTGTGCGTCTAGAGTTCACAATGCCAATACGTGAGCTTTGGGGTGGAAGTTTCTATAACCCACTGGAAGACTCCATAGTGTCATCTGCCAGAACACCTATTAGGCAGTTGTTGTATCTGCCAGGGTTTTTTCATGAGGATACTGAGGACGAGGATCCTTCTGAGGGCCCGAATCCTTAGTTAGTTTCGTTTAAGAGATTATGGTTTAGTATTTTATATTTCTGTCGTATGTACTGTATATATTAACTTTTGGGCTTGAGTGTGTAATTATGTAAATTATTTGCAAATAATGTTTCTTTATGTATGCAAGTATGTTGAGTTTAATTTCAATTATGTTTTATGTTTAAAGGTTTTTATTTAATTATAGTTATTCTGCAAAAGAATTTTTAAAATCAGTATTTCTACAAGATTAATTCTTTTACAACTCAGGTAAGTTATATTAGGATTAGTCTTAAATGTGATACCCTTCCATAGGTGTTACATTAGTTGGTATCAGAGCCCTAGTTAGAGTCTTTTGGGTTTTTGTGGTTAGGTCTGTTTTGCTTAAGTTGTGTGATTCTCTGTGTTTGGTTTCTGAAAGGTTATATCTGACTTTTATTTGTGTTTTTGATTACTAGTGAAGAAAGCTATGTCTTGTAATAGAGGAGCCCGTGCGAACGTGGGACGCAATGAGGACCCAATGACAGCAGCAGCAACAACAATTCAACGTATGGAAGATGTGATTATGCAACAAAATCAACGAACTACACAACAAGAAGAAAAATTGAAAAATTAGGGCAAAAAAAAATGAAAAATTGACTCTAAAAGGGAGGCAACTTTGTTGGATTGCTGCTATTGTAGTGTGAAGAAGAATAATGGGTCCCAATCGTCAGAGGGCAGAAGTTGCTTCAAGCTCGTGGACACGAGGAAGAGGTACTGGCACTTCAAGAGATGGTCCTTAAGGAGGACAATATCTACTGCCTCTGCTTGCGTAATAGAGAACACCCATACCCCTTCCTAACCCTTATTCTACCACTGTGCGCAACCCTAAAAATTGGCGCACACCTGGGTGTGAAGCAGATTAGTCGATTAATGTTCAGCGCCCCTTTCGCCTTCCACCAAGGGTAGGCACCTCTCGCCCTTCTTCTTCCTCTTGTGCAAGTCTTTCAGTGGATGCTCTCACTCGAATATATACCTCTCTAGAGGGCCTTTATGCTGAGCAGGTGCAGTAGTGCCATATGATAGGGCAACATAATATTTTAATAGAGGAGCTTCGTTAGTAGGGTCATGCTACTGATGGTTGCCTGTAGGCCATGGAGGGCACGGTTCAGAGCATGGCGAGCATGGTCCAGGCCATCTATAGTTGGCATCTGAGCCAGAACCCTTTCCCACCACCGTTGTGAGTCCTTTTCTTTTATTCGTTCTCTTGTTATAGATTTTTACATTGGGGACAATGTAAATTTCTAAGCTTGAAGGGGGTATTTTCATTTTCATTTTTATTTTTATTTTTCATTTTATTTTCAATGCATTCTCATGTCTCTCATGTCTCATATTGCATTGCATCTTTATATTGCAATTTCACACCATCATATCTCTCGGCTTTTTGGTTGAACTTTATGCTCCTCTCTTTTGGGGATTTTGAGATGGTATTGATTTGGAACCCAACTTGTTGATTCTTGTGGTAGGCAACAAGCATTGTTTTAATTAATAATGGAGCTGATTTCTTGATAATTGATAAGTAGCATATGTTCTCTGAATTTGTGCTTTTCATTTATTTTTGAACCTCTAAATGTGAGTTTTGAGCCTGTATGGGATTTATGCATTATATGATTTTTGCTCCTATTCTCTATGTTGAGTGATAATTCCTCATTGATTTTGTGCTCTAGAACTTAATTTGAAACCATTTTGAGGCGAAATTTTTGTTTGCATGCTTGAATGTGATTAAGGCATGTTAGGTATTTTTCTGGCCTTCTGAAATAATTGTCATACTTTCATCCACTAGTTGCCCATCTTGAGCCTATTGCATAATTGTTTATCGGTAATCATTTAGAATATTAAATGGAGCAAATTGGGTTTGAAAGTTGTGTTGGGAATCATATGTTTTTGAGCCTTCTCTTTCACAAATAAAAAAAAAAAGAAAAATATAAAGGGAAAGGGAAAAGAAAATAAAAGAAAATCATGAGATGAAAGCCTAAAAAAGAAGAAAAAGAGAGGAAAGAAAAGAAAGGAAGAAAATGCTTGGAAATGTGGAGTTATGCTTTTGATTGAAAAAAGCCATTACTCCATTTATGTTCTAGTGGGTTTCTTGTGCTTATTGAAAATTTTGTTAACCCTTTGTGCATACCTTTCTTTTTTTACCGTACCTTACATCATTCCCATGACCCTATTACAACCCTTGAAAGACCTTTTGATGCTTGCATGCATGCAAATTATTAGTGAAAATTTAGTTTCTTATCAAGTTTATGGAAGTGCTTTTTCTTTGAGGAATCTTGAACGCATTGTCTTTACCCTTAAACACTTTGAGTGTTGTAAGTAGAGTGAACCTAATTCAGTGAGGAGCATGATTTCTGAGAACTTTTGCCTTTTATTCGACTTGATTTTGACTACCTCTCTAACTCTTGGTTTGCCTTTGCCTATTCCTTGGTTGGTTGTTTACTCGAGTTCCTCATTCATTGTTGCTTTTTGGTCCCACTTCTTGGTTTGGCTTTAGTTATTGCTTCGGGAGATGTAACGCCCCAATTTTTAGAAAATATTCTGAATGTATTGTTTTCTGTTTTTCATGCTTTTGTATGAATGACCGCTGTGTCCCTATTTTTCTGTTCTTGAATTCTGTATGAAAACAATTACGATAATACAGGTTCAAATTTTATTTGATCGTTTTACGTAGTTTGCTTTTGAGACGGTCAAATAAAATTTTTTCTCGAGCCATCTTGTATTAATTTTTCTCGAAAGATATACAGCTAAATAATACTTCTGGATATTTTATTTGAACGTTTTGGGCGATTACCTACGTTGTGGGAAAAATGGGAAAATGACCGTTACGTCCCGAACGTCTCGTTTTATTTGTTTTTGTCTGTTTTTAATTGTTTTCTTCTTGATTTAATGCCGAAAATACCGTCTGTGATTTTATATGAACTTTTTGTGTGATTTGCTTCGAGGCAGAAAATAATATTTTCCTGGCCGGGAAAATCTTATTTGATTATTTAGAATTGGGGGATCTTACTTAACCCGATTCTGAATGAGTCTAAAAATAATCTTTTAATTTTTAGGATTTAATCACAAATAAAATAATTTTATATTATTATAATATTATTTTATTAGTCAAGATGTTTTAGTGACAAGTGGACCCTAAATATTTTGCGGGACCCACAATTAGCGAACGGTTAGATCGGTAGCTTAATTAATCACCGTAGGGTCATTTTGTAGAACTTTCCAGAACAAGTGACTCACTAGTACTCAAAGAGCATTTATTACGCAAAGTGACTAAGCCATGTGAGTCACCATAACCAACCAATGGGAATTAAGCTTGCTCACCAAGGCTTAATCTTAGCCTTTGATTCATCCAATGGCTTGGATGAAGCCAAGCAAGGTGCCCACCTTGCACCCCACTTGAAGTCCACGGCCAAGAGGCTTTTGGTGACCTAAAATCACTTTGTCTTCATCACTTTTCTCTCTTCTCTCTCATCAAGAACCCTAGCCACCATTCTTGCCCATTTTCTCCACCATATTCGGCCAAGCTTGTTTCCTAACACTCCAACCATCCAAAAATTTTTCTAACCAAGTTTCCTTAATCTAAACACCATTCTAAGAACCTTTGTAGTTGGGAGTTTCTTCAAATTCTTCCATCTAAGGCTTGGAAACCAACCTTGGAAGTTTTACCTAGAAGGTGAAATTTCATACTTTTCTTTTCTCTCTTCTTTTTCAAAGTTCTAAGCCATGATTCTTCCATGGTTTAGCTTCTTTTTCATGGTTAGTAACATGTAGGTTTTGTTTGAAAATTTTAGGTGTTTGGTGGAGTGAAAACCGTGACCTAAGGAGGTGAGAAAGCAAGTTTTGTCTTCATTTAAGGTAAGAGGAAGACAATTCTTATCATCCCTTGATGGTGGTAAGAAGATGAGTTGTTTGTAGAATCCATAAGGATTCGGTGGTGGTGTGTTTATTGATGTGTATTTGTTAATTTTTGTGATTGCTAGTAGCTTAAGTGTTATGTGTTAGTAGCTTTCTTATTTGGTAATTGTAATAATCTTGCATGTCTAATAGCTTTTGAGAGCATGTCTACAAGCTTTAATTTAGGTTTTATGTGTTAGAAATATTTTGCATGTGTTAGAAATATTTTGCATATGTTAGAGATATAATGCATGTGTTAGAAATATATGATAAGCCATAGGATGTGAATAACATGTGTAAGATTGCATGAGTGTTCCAAAGAACACATTCTTTAGCTCACGCAATGCCAAAGTGTGAGGACCAAAATGTTCTCTTGATTTTTCCTAAAGTGTAGCTAAATTAACCTAGGAGAATCAAGAAAGTTTCTAATTGATTTGATCAAAGAAAAATGCATTTAGAAATCAAATGGTACAAACTTAGCATTTTGGGCCAACATGCCTAAAGGATTAAATTGACTATAGATAACTATTTTCTAAAATGATTTAATGAACTTAGACTATAGAATACATTTGATATGATTTAAAAGGTGAAAGACATTTTGGAAATCAAATGCAAAAGTTTTATAAAATTCGCCAACATGCCACTATAGGTAATCATGATTTTTAAAACTTGATTCTAAACCTTTTTCAATTAAAAAGAAACAATACAAGTTAAGAAGAAATTTTCTATAATGATTTATGAAGGAACCAATTGATTAGAAGTAAGTCTAAAGGGTTAAAATTCATAATTTTATCATTAGGAAGGAAATACAAAGAATGTTAAGAAATTTTCTAACATATAGCTCACTTTTGGTTTTGAAGCATGTTAGAGATTTCAAAAAGAATTTAATGAAATGGTTAAAAATTTAGGTAAATAGAAATTTTATGGAAAATTTAGAAAATCATTATTATAAGTTTCTAAACAAAATACTGTCAATTTTTAGTAAAAATGAACCTATAAGATAGTCAAAATATCCTAATGACAGTATACGGTATGAAAAATTATTCTACGTAGTTTAAATGTACTAAATATTATTTCTATCTGTTTAAATGGTAATTTTAAAGGTATTCGAATAAGAAAATGATTTAAAAATTCTACGCGATTGAGAAAACGTATTAAAAATGTTACGCGATTTTAAAAACAGAAAAATATCTTTACCCGATTTTTAAACGTTTGTAAAAACGACGAGATTTCAAAAACGCGATAAAATTTCTACGCGATTGACCGTTACCGTATTTATTTTTCGCTGTCGGGAAAATGTGAACCCGTACAGGTTTTTGAGGTTATTTCGCTGTCGGGAAAAAGTGAACCCGTACAGGCTTTCTGCCATTGAGGGTATATTTTTATCTTGAGGGCATTTTCGTAATTTCATATATTTGGAATTATGTTTTGTCTTTATGCCAATTTTTGGTGTTTTGGTTGACGAGACGAATCACATCGTGTTGTCGATGCGATAAGTGTAGTGTTGTTTATTGTTCTAATAAACTTGGAGACTTTAGTGTACGGGATCCCACATGTGGACAGATTGGTAGCTCCGGGGCCGTGGTAAACCGATAGCACACTAATGTACTCGACATACACTATATTTAATCGAGGTTTGTAAAGTCTAGTAGTACATTGCCTATAGTGCCACAACGGAGATCATGAACTATACTACGCCCGGATGGTGGATTCCCAAAGTGTCGTAGGCTATTGACGCAACGTGTGATCGCGTAATAGTTGGTTGGGCAGCCGTGGTACTAATAGATTTTGCAAGTCATTCTCTCTGATATCTGTTTGGGTTTAGCTCCATGGAGTAGGGTTGTGTTTTGGTGTATTTGAGTATATCTTGGATAATATTCCATTTTTTTTCTATTTATCCATATCTGGTAATATCTTGGATGTTCTTACATTTTCTCTATTTATATTTATCTGATAATTTTTATGTTAGTTGTCTATTTCTTATCTTATCTTATCTGTGAGATTGATTTATCTGTGTGATTTTCTCTATTTGTGTTATGTCTATGATGTTCTGAAACACTAGGATATCTAATATGAATTACTGTTATAGCTTCTTCATATTGTATGAACTGTGTAATTGTTATTTGTCGTCTTCTTATTTGCCATGTTGTGATGATTTTATGTTGTCTTACCTCTTTATTATATGTGTCTATTGTCTATTTATTTTATGCGGTAAAGAGTTTGAAGAGGAAGAAGAGGAACAACCTCTTGAGATCGTGTACCCTGAGGAAGAGGAAGGTCAGCAAGCCGACGATCAGTTTTACGAGCAAGAACCATCCGATCATCCATATCCTCTGGATTGATTGTGTGGGATGGCGACGCCAGCATTTTTGGGATTCATAGAGCTGGTATTCCATGGAGGTGATCTGGCTTGGCATTTGCGAGGAGATCGTGCTTCTGTTACCTATGCTGGACGTATGACCGTGATTCTACGTCATCGTTTGACGGAGATCCGATTGCGACGACGACGCTTTTTCTCGCATTTAGAGTTGCCCTTATCCATTAGGCGTTATTGGGGTGCCGAAAACCCCGAGCCTAGTGAGATAAGCATCGTATCGACCGCGCGATCCCGTTATCGCCGTGTGTCGAGACATCCGGATATCTATCTCCCGATGATCATTTTCGGGACCGAGAGTGATCCATCCGAGGATTAGATAACCATGATGTTTTTTTTTTGGGCGCGTCACAATAGATATGTCGTATATATTAACTCTTTTATTGCTTTCTTTACTGTTCTTGTTTAAATAGTTGTAGTCTTAGTTGTAAATTATATGTACAGTTTATAACTTAACCATATGTATATTATTAGTGATGATGTTTTTTTTATTTCGTATTTTCCGCATTATCTTTTTTGTTACATATTTCTGTCTATCAGGAATTATTTTTACAACCCGTAATAATATTTATCAAATGTTTTACAACTTGGGTAGATTTTATTTCTATTTCTTTTTATTTTCTTTTATGTGTGACATCCTCCAAAGGGGTGTTACATTAGTTGGTATCGAGCCCAAGTTAGAGTCTTTTGGGGTTGTGGTTGGGTCTGTTTTTGTTTGTCTTTGTGTGATTCTCTCGTGATGTTTGTGATTTATATCCTTTCGGAATATCTAGAAGGATGTATCCGACTCTGTTTTGTTATGTTTGAAGAAAGAAGATGGTGGTAGAGGTAGAGGACGTGCTAACGTAAATCGAGATGAGGACCCGATGTTGGTTGTCGCCGAGGCTATGCGGCGATGGTCAAGTGATAACTCAAAGAAAATTTGAGAGCAGCCCAACAACAAGATGCTACAGCAGATGCCCTAAATTTATCTGAATTTAGGCGTCATAATCCGCCACAATTTAGAGGCGAGGTGGATCCGGAGAAAGCGAGTCAGTGGATGCAAGATTTAGAAAGAATCTTTGAGGGGATGAGATGTATAGATGAAAAGAAAGTAACTTATGCTGTTTTCATGCTGAGAGGAGATGCAGAACATTGGTGGAGAGGAATCCGCCGAGTGTTGCAAGCTGAAGGGACTGAGATCACCTGGGAAGTGTTTTCTAATACTTTTCTGGATAAATATTTTCCTGCAAGTGCTAGGCATGCCAAGGAAATGGAATTTCTTGGTTTGCGACAGGGGAATATGACGGTGAATGAGTATGCCACAAAATTTGAGAGTTTGTCTCAATTCTCGATTATGCTCAGACACGACAAGATGATGTGTGGAGATGCGGGAAGTTTGAATCGTTTAAGGGTGGAACCGAAACGAGGAGTGGTATCTTTGAGGATGACTCGGTTTCATGCGTTGGTGGATGCTTGTGCTCGACTTGAAGAGTTGGAGCCATCTAGAGATCGAGGAATCGAATTTTGGACCGACAAGATTCCAGAGAGGTGGAGGTAGTAATGCCAATCGGTTTCAGCGTAAGCCGTATACCAGGCCAACAGGAAGTCAATCTCAACGACCATCTGTTAGTGGAAGTGCAAGTGGTAGTGGAGCTGGACAGAGGGTGACGTTTACGCCAACATGTTTTAAGTGCGGGAAGAAAGGTCATATTTCTCCCGAGTGTACAGTTAAAGGTGCAATTTGTTTCAATTGTAAACAACCTGGGCACATAGCAAAGGATTGTTCACAGCCGGAGAGAAAACCTGCTGTTCGGTATGTTAAAGCTAATCAGCAAAAATCTGGAAGTACTCAACCGAGATCCGGAGGACGAGTGTATACAATGGTGGGATCTGAGATTTCTAAGTCTGATGATCTTATTCAGGGAGAAGGAGACATTGGAGGTAATCTTCTGACTGTATTGTATGATTCTGGAGCTACACATTCGTTTATTGCCTATGATTGTGTGGAAAGGCTGAAGTTGCCTATATCTTCTCTGAATGTTATGTTGAATGTATCTACACCAACTGCTAAACCTGTAGTTACTTCTAAGGTCTGTTTGGATTGTCCTATTGTTGTGAAGGACCGTTTGTTTTTGGTTGATTTGATTTGTTTGCCTCTTATTGAGATAGATGTAATCTTAGGGATGGACTGGTTATGTTCTAACCATATCCTCATAGATTGTGCGAAGAAAACTATAGTTTTTCCTAAGGAAGAAGAGTCTGGATTCTTAACCGCTGTTAAGGTCAAGTCTTTACTAAGAGATGGAGCGCAGGGATATCTGGTATTGTCTTCTCTAGAAGTTAAGAATGAGAAGGATGTGAATACTATTCCTGTTGTCAACGATTTTCCGGATGTTTTTCCTGAAGATGTACTCGTTTACCGCCCGAGCGGGAGATCGAATTCTCAATTGATTTAGTACGGGAACAGTGTCCTATCTCAATTGCACCATATCGTATGTCGCCAGTAGAGTTGGAGGAGCTGAAAAAGCAATTGATAGAACTGTTGGAGAAAGAATTTGTACGACCTAGTGTTTCCCCATGGGGTGCGCCAGTACTTTTGGTCAAAAAGAAGGATGGAACATCACGACTTTGTGTGGACTATCGGCAGCTGAACAAGGTGACTATCAAGAATAAATATCCGCTTCCAAGAATCGACGATTTGATGGATCAATTGAGAGGAGCTGTGATATTTTCCAAGATAGATCTACGATCAGGTTATCACCAGATTCGTGTGAAAGGGGAAGATGTGTCGAAAACTGCTTTTCGAACTCGTTATGGACATTATGAGTATCAGGTAATGCCATTCGGGGTGACGAATGCTTCTGCTATATTTATGGATTATATGAACAGAATATTTCGTCCGTATCTAGACAGATTTGTCGTTGTCTTTATCGATGACATTCTGATCTATTCTCAATCGAAGGAAGAGCATGCTGAACATCTGAGTGTTGTTCTTCAGATTTTGAGGGAGAAGCAGTTGTATGCGAAGTTGTCTAAGTGTGAGTTCTGGTTGGAAGAAGTTCAATTTCTTGGACACGTAATTTCTAAAGAAGGTATAGCGGTGGACCCATCGAAAGTGGAGACTGTTTTACAGTGGGAGAGACCTAAGACAAGAAGTTCGAAGTTTTGTTGGACTTGCTGGTTATTATCGGAGATTTATCGAAGGTTTTTCCAAGATTGCTGGACCACTTACACAACTTACGAGGAAAAGTCAAGCTTTCGAATGGACGGAAGAGCGTGAAGCTAGTTTTCAAGAGTTGAAGAAGAGGTTAACAACTGCGCCGGTTGATCCTACCAGATTCGACGAGATCTTTCGATGTGTATTGTGACGCTTCTTATCAAGGACTAGGATGCGTGTTGATGCAAGACCGGAATGTGGTGGCGTATGCTTCTCGACAATTGAAGATTCATGAGAAGAATTATCCTACGCATGATTTAGAATTGGCTGCGGTAGTTTTTGCTTTGAAGATATGGAGACACTTTCTCTATGGAGCAACGTTCAACATTTTCAGTGATCACAAGAGTTTAAAGTACTTGTACGACCATAAGGAGCTGAATATAGGCAGGCAGCGAAGGTGGTTGGAATTTCGAACGATTACGATTTTCAACTTTTATACCATCCTGGTAAGGCGAATGTCGTGGCCGATGCCTTGAGCAGAAGATTATTAGTGTTTCTGCGCTAATGATTAAAGAGAAGGAGCTCATTGAACAGTTTAGAGATGAGTGGTCATTTGTTGAGTTGAAACCGGGGAAGATCTGTATTAGCATGGTTACTATCTCGAGCGAGCTGATGGAAGACATAAAGGAAAAGCAAAATGCCGATAAATTTTTGCAAGGAATAAGGGAGCAAATGAAACAAGGCGAGACACTAGAGTTCAAGGAAGGAACTGATGGAATTCTGAGATTTCGGGGTAGAGTCTGTGTTCCTCGTAATCGAGAGTTAAGAAGATATATTGTGAAACATGCCCATACTAGTCTATTGAGTATGCATCCAGGTATAATAAAGATGTATCAAGACTTGAAGAAGTTATTCTGGTGGCATGGAATGAAGGGTGATGTTGTTAGATGCGTGTCAACTTGTCTAGTTTGTCAAAAGTCGAAAGTTGAACACCAAAGACCAGCTGGGATGTTGCAACCATTATCGATTCCAGAATGGAAATGGGACAGCATTTCTATGGATTTCGTGTTACTTGGTTTGCCAAAGACAAGGAGAGGTCATGACGCAATATGGGTTATAGTCGATAGACTTACGAAATCGGCTCATTTCTTACCGATCAATATCAAATATTCATTGGAAAGATTAACCCGAGTTATACATCGTGAAATTGTCGACTACATGGTGTACCGACAAGTATAATTTCGATCGTGATCCGAGGTTTACGTCAAGATTTTGGCGAAGTCTGCAAGAAGCTATGGGAACTAAGTTACGACTGAGTTCAGCGTATCATCCGCAGACTGACGGTCAGACTGAAAGAACTATACAGTCTTTGGAGGATTTATTGCGTGCTTGTGTTTTGGAACAACGGGGAAGTTGGGATGAATTTTTATCTTTAATAGAATTCACCTACAACAATAGTTTTCACGCAAGCATCGGAATGGCACCTTATGAAGCATTATATGGAAGACGATGTCGAACGCCGTTATCTTGGTATCAAGATGGAGAAAGTATGATCATTGGACCGGAGCTTGTACAACAAACTACGGATAAAGTCAAGATGATACAAGAGAAGATGAGGACGACGCAAAGCGGACAAAAGAGTTACGCGATAAGCGAAGACGACCTCTTGAATTTGAGGAGGGTGAGCATGTGTTTTTGAGAGTTACTCCTACGACCGGTGTCGGAAGAGTAATTAAGTCTAAGAAGCTTACTCCTAAATTCATTGGACCATATCGATTATCCGACGTATTGGTCCCGTAGCATATCGATTGCTTTGCCGCCGTTTCTATCCAATTTGCATGACGTGTTTCATGTGTCTCGATTCCACGGAAGTATATGCCGATCCGACACATGTTATACAACCGATGACGTACAATTAAAGGAGAATTTAACTTACGAAACTTTACCTGTCAGGATAGAGGACAGAAAGGTAAAGCAGCTTCGAGGGAAGATGATCGAGCTGGTGAAAGTTATATGGAATGAGGTGACGGGTGAAGCTACTTGGGAACTGGAAGATAAAATGAAGGATCAAGTATCCTCATTTGTTCGGATGAACATCAATTTCGAGGACGAAATTTTTATTTGTTGTGGGGAGTGTTGTAACGCCCCAATTTTTAGAAAATATTCTCAATGTACTTTTTTCTCTTTTTTTCATGCTTTTGTATGAATGACCGCCGTGTCCCTATTTTTCTGTTCTTGAATTTTTGTATGAAAACAATTACGATAATACAGTTCAAATTTTATTTGATCGTTTTACGTAGTTTGCTTTGAGACGGTCAAATAAAATTTTTCTCGAAGCTATCTATTAATTTTTCTCGAAAGATATACAGCTAAATAATACTTCTTGGATATTTTATTTGAACGTTTTGGATAATTACCTACGTTGTGGGAAAAAATGGAAAATGACCGTTACGTCCCGAACGTCTTGCTTTCTGTTTTTGTCTGCTTTTTAATTGTTTTCTTCTTGATTTAATGCCGAAAATACCGTCTGTGATTTTATATGAACTTTTTGTGTGATTTGCTCGAGGCAGAAAATAATATTTTCCGGGCCGGGAAAATCTTATTTGATTATTTAGAATTGGGGGATCTTACTTAACCCGATTCTGAATGAGTCTAAAAATAATCTTTTAATTTTTAGGATTTAATCACAAATAAAATAATTTTATATTATTATAATATTATTTTATTAGTCAAGATATGTTTTAGTGACAAATGGACCCTAAATATTTTGCGGGACCCACAATTAGCGAACGGTTAGATCGGTAGCTTAATTAATCACCGTAGGTCGTAGAACTTTCGAACAAGTGACTCACCTAGTTGACTCAAAGAAAATTTATTACGCAGTGTGACTAAGCCATGTGAGTCACCATAAACCAACCAATGAGAATTAAGCTTGCTCACCAAGGCTTAATCTTAGCCTTTGATTCATCCAATGGCTTGGATGAAGCCAAGCAAGGTGCCCACCTTGCACCCCACTTGAAGTCCACGGCCAAGAGGCTTTTGGTGACCTAAAATCACTTTGTCTTCATCACTTTTCTCTCTTCTCTCTCATCAAGAACCCTAGCCACCATTCTTGCCCATTTTCTCCACCATATTCGGCCAAGCTTGTTTCCTAACACTCCAACCATCCAAAAATTTTTCTAACCAAGTTTCCTTAATCTAAACACCATTCTAAGAACCTTTGTAGTTGGGAGTTTCTTCAAATTCTTCCATCTAAGGCTTGGAAACCAACCTTGGAAGTTTTACCTAGAAGGTGAAATTTCATACTTTTCTTTTCTCTCTTCTTTTTCAAAGTTCTAAGCCATGATTCTTCCATGGTTTAGCTTCTTTTTCATGGTTAGTAACATGTAGGTTTTGTTTGAAAATTTTAGGTGTTTGGTGGAGTGAAAACCGTGACCTAAGGAGGTGAGAAAGCAAGTTTTTGTCTTCATTTAAGGTAAGAGGAAGACAATTCTTATCATCCCTTGATGGTGGTAAGAAGATGAGTTGTTTGTAGAATCCATAAGGATTCGGTGGTGGTGTGTTTATTGATGTGTATTTGTTAATTTTTGTGATTGCTAGTAGCTTAAGTGTTATGTGTTAGTAGCTTTCTTATTTGGTAATTGTAATAATCTTGCATGTCTAATAGCTTTTGAGAGCATGTCTACAAGCTTTAATTTAGGTTTTATGTGTTAGAAATATTTTGCATGTGTTAGAAATATTTTGCATATGTTAGAGATATAATGCATGTGTTAGAAATATATGATAAGCCATAGGATGTGAATAACATGTGTAAGATTGCATGAGTGTTCCAAAGAACACATTCTTTAGCTCACGGCAATGCCAAAGTGTGAGGACCAAAATGTTCTCTTGATTTTTCCTAAAGTGTAGCTAAATTAACCTAGGAGAATCAAGAAAGTTTCTAATTGATTTGATCAAAGAAAAATGCATTTAGAAATCAAATGGTACAAACTTAGCATTTTGGGCCAACATGCCTAAAGGATTAAATTGACTATAGATAACTATTTTCTAAAATGATTTAATGAACTTAGACTATAGAATACATTTGATATGATTTAAAAGGTGAAAGACATTTTGGAAATCAAATGCAAAAGTTTTATAAAATTCGGCCAACATGCCACTATAGGTAATCATGATTTTTAAAACTTGATTCTAAACCTTTTTCAATTAAAAAGAAACAATACAAGTTAAGAAGAAATTTTCTATAATGATTTATGAAGGAACCAATTGATTAGAAGTAAGTCTAAAGGGTTAAAATTCATAATTTTATCATTAGGAAGGAAATACAGTAATGTTAAGAAATTTTCTAACATATAGCTCACTTTTGGTTTTGAAGCATGTTAGAGATTTCAAAAAGAATTTAATGAAATGGTTAAAAATTTAGGTAAATAGAAATTTTATGGAAAATTTAGAAAATCATTATTATAAGTTTCTAAACAAAATACAATTTTTAGTAAAAATGAACCTATAAGATAGTCAAAATATCCTAATGACAAGATACGGTATGAAAAATTATTCTACGTAGTTTAAATGTACTAAATATTATTTCTATCTGTTTAAATGGTAATTTTAAAGGTATTCGAATAAGAAAATGATTTAAAAATTCTACGCGATTGAGAAAACGTATTAAAAATGTTACGCGATTTTAAAAACGTAAAAATATCTTTACCCGATTTTTAAACGTTTGTAAAAATGACGAGATTTCAAAAACGCGATAAAATTTCTACGCGATTGACCGTTACCGTATTTATTTTTCGCCTGTCGGGAAAATGTGAACCCGTATGTGTTTTTAGGTTATTTTTTGTCGGGAAAAAGTGAACCCGCATGTGCTTTCTCGCCATTGAGGGTATATTTTTATCTTGAGGGCATTTTCGTAATTTCATATATTTGGAATTATGTTTTGTCTTTATGCCAATTTTTGGTGTTTTGGTTGACGAGACGAATCACATCGTGTTGTCGATGCGATAAGTGTAGTGTTGTTTATTGTTCTAATAAACTTGGAGACTTTAGTGTACGGGATCCCACATGTGGACAGTTGGTAGCTCCGCTGGGCCGTGGTAAACCGATAGCACACTAATGTACTCGACATACACTATATTTAATCGAGGTTTGTAAAGTCTAGTAGTACATTGCCTATAGTGCCACAACGGAGATCAGTGAACTATACTACGCTGGATGGTGGATTCCCGTGTCGTAGGCTATCGACGCAACGTGTGATCGCGTAATAGTTGGTTGGGCAGCCGTGGTACTAATAGATTTTGCAAGTCATTCTCTCTCGATATCTGTTTGGGTTTAGCTCCATGGAGTAGGGTTGTGTTTTGGTGTATTTGAGTATATCTTGGATAATATTCCATTTTTTTCTATTTATCCATATCTGGTAATATCTTGGATGTTCTTACATTTTCTCTATTTATATTTATCGATAATTTTTATGTTAGTTGTCTATTTCTTATCTTATCTTATCCGTGAGATTGATTTATCTGTGTGATTTTCTCTATTTGTGTTATGTCTATGATGTTCTGAAACACTAGGATATCTAATATGAATTACTGTTATAGCTTCTTCATATTGTATAAACTGTGTAATTGTTATTTGTCGTCTTCTTATTTGCCATGTTGTGATGATTTTATGTTGTCTTACCTCTTTATTATATGTGTCTATTGTCTATTTATTTTATGCGGTAAAGAGTTTGAAGAGGAAGAAGAGGAACAACCTCTTGAGATCGTGTACCCTGAGGAAGAGGAAGGTCAGCAAGCCGACGATCAGTTTTACGAGCAAGAACCATCCGATCATCCATATCCTCTGGATTGATTGTGTGGGATGGCGACGCCGCATTTTTGGGATTCATGTAGAGCTGGTATTCCATGGAGGTGATCCGGCTTGGCATTTGCGAGGAGATCGTGCTTCGTTACCTATGCCGGACGTATGACCGTGATTCTACGTCATCGCTTGATGGAGATCCGATTGCGACGACGACACTTTTTCTCGCATTTAGAGTTGCCCTTATCCATTAGGCGTTATTGGGGTGCTTGAAAACCCCGAGCCTAGTGAGATAAGCATCGTATCGACCGCGCGATCCCGTTATCGCCGTGTGTCGAGACATCGGGATATCTATCTCCCGATGATCATTTTCACACCGAGAGTGATCCATCGAGGATTAGATAACCATGATGTTTTTTTTTTTGGCGTCGTCAACAGTATGTCTCGTATATATTAACTCTTTTATTGCTTTCTTTATGTTCTTGTTTAAATAGTTGTAGTCTTAGTTGTAAATTATATGTACAGCTTTATAACTTAACCATATGTATATTATTAGTGATGATGTTTTTTTTTATTTCGTATTTTCCGCATTATCTTTTTGTTACATATTTCTGTCTATCAGGAATTATTTTTACAACCCGTAATAATATTTATCAAATGTTTTACAACTTGGGTAGATTTTATTTCTATTTCTTTTATTTTCTTTTATGTGTGACATCCTCCAAAGGGGTGTTACAGGAGAAGCAAAATGTTAAGCTTGAGGGGATTTGATGTGTGTGAAACAACACCATATTTTGTTCTTGTTTTGCATGCATTTTTAGGCATTTTAGGTATTTTAGTTTCCTTTTTTATTTGTTTTTCTTTTAGTTCGGATAACTGCGGTGTTTGTAGTGTTGTTGTGTAGGATTGGTGCTAAATTGGCTTAGAAATAGGTGGAAAGCTTGTATGATTGAAGTTGGAGCTTAAAGGATAGCAAATTGGGAAAAAAGGATCATTCCATGATTGAATAAATGTTCTTCCCTCTTAAAATTTCCACATGCTTGATCGGCATGTTTGGTTAAAGAAGCAAACGTGGTTTGATAGATCCACTACCTTGTAAATTGTCCATTGTCGTGGATCGGATTTGGCATTTTTAAAATTTGTTTTTCTTTCTTTTTCACTTGGACCAATCACTCTAAACCTTACTTTGATTCTTTTTTATATATTTTTCACTTGCAATACAATATTAGGGATTGGAATTAGCTAGTTTGAAGAAAGCACCTTTGCATCTTTCTAGATCTTCCCCTCTTTTACCTATTCTTTGTCTTAGCTCATTATATGCCTTTGTGAAAAATCATGTTTTTACTTTACCTGAGGGAATGGGGTTCAATGGAGCCTTTTGATACATTGATGATGATTAATTGACTTGGTTTACCCACATTGATGTTAATTTTGAATGATTCTTTGATTCAATCCTTATCGCACTTATTCAAAATTTGAAGAGGAACAAAATAAATCTCAAGAAAGGTTTAAGGAAAAAAATAAGAGAGATGAACCTAGGTGTTTGAACAATAATAATTGAACTTAAGATTTAAATCATTGAGAGTAGGTTTAGCCTTTCGAGAACTTAATGAATTACCATCATATTCATATTATTTCAATTTAAATCCAATTACAACCTTGAGATAAAGTTCTTTAATTTTTGTGTGCGTGTTTTGAGTAGTAGAGAAGTAGAGAAAGAATATTAACAAATTTAGGGGAATTCACCTTCAATGAAATTTCAATTTTAATAAAAGGGTTGTCAATTAGAATTCTTCTTGTATCATTGATTCATGTTTTTCAAATTGTGGAAGCTTTTGCTTGTTGAATTTGAAAAACCTTTCTTAACAACTTGTTATTTATTTAATTACTTAGTTACTACGCATTCTTTCATATCATTGGAAATTATATTCCCTTTATTTAATTTCATTGAATAAATTAATTAATTGGTATTCAAAGACATAGTCCCTGTGGATTCGATCTCATTATTACTTGACGACGAAACCGTACACTTGTAGATTTTACGTATCACTGGGGCTCCACAACTAATTAAAGTCATGGTACTCCTTCCGGATCGCCTTTGTTCAATTTTTTTTAAATAACAAGAAGAACAAGATAATATATACATGTTGTTGTGATTGTGACTCACATTTTCCTCTGGTTTTATGTCCATTAATGAGTTTAAATTGTTTTTGTATTTTAGTCGATGATAAACTTTCCATCCAATTTTCTTATAAATTAAACAGTTCTTTATATAGTCGGAAAGATCCCAAGAATGTATCGTTTTTGTTAGTCTTTAAAGAGATTCCATAAATTAAGAAGTTCAAAGATGCTTTGAAATCCACAAGAATGTTCTCAAGAGTCAATATACCTTCACCATCTTGGAATATCTCTTTTCAAGCCCAAATTCTTAATGAAAAATATTTTATCTTCTGATGGGTTTTAGATGGAAACCATCTCAAAGAACGACATCATTTGTTACAATTTCATCGTGCACATTTGTTACAGACTTGTAAGCTTTTTGCTCTTCTCCTTTTAAAATACGAACTTCTACCAAGACCTTGCATGTATGAGTCAAATGAATTGACTAAACATATTTTTAATGGGTGGATTATGAACTCCTTGTTTGAAGATGATTATCTATGATGGCTTCATTTTTATTCCTTCAACTTCTTTTTGTCATCAAGGAAGAACTTCCTTCTTGTTTGCACTTGTTAAAAACATTGAGCTCTAATGTCATATTTCCAAATGTTAGCTTCACCACTCCATTTCTGCAATTTATCAAAGAATTAGTTGTTGCTAAAAATCATTGGTTCTTTTGTAATAACAGTGTTTGACTTCCTCTATCAACTTTTCCTTAATCTTGAAGACAATTAAATTCACGTGATTATGAATTTATCAACTTGATCAACAATCTTTCATATTCCTCTGAGAATTTTGATTAATCTGTCGATTAATCTAAAATCATGAATTATAGAAGTTAGTTTTAACTTACCCAAGTTAATTGAATAAACCGAATATAGAAAAATTAAACTAGCACCATAGATCAAGTAAAACTTTTTGTTAATTTTATGATTGTCTCCAATAATTTGCATGAAAGATTTAGGACAACCAGTTAACCATTTATATTTCAAGACATTATTATTCTATGAAGAGTGGAGCTTTCCTGATCATCCAAAAATACTTTTTTTTCACATTTAGTTTCCTTTTAATAGTGCACAATTGATCCTTCAAATATTTGGCTAAGAAGTCAAACCCCTTTCCTAATTTTGCTTGATAGCATCTAACAGAGGAACATTGGCCTTAACTTGTTTTAAAATTTCAAAAATTCCAGTGTTATTGTTCAATTTCATTGAATTGTTTAATGCTTGAGGAAAATGGGGTGCAAGCGAGAGTTTGGTCTCTTTATGGTCAACTTCTTCATTTTCTTGCGGGATTGGCTCATCATCTCTCTCACAAGGTTTGGAAATTTGTTTTTCAATAACCTTTCCACTCCTAAGAATTATCACTGATTTAACTTAATCCATTTGTTAGTTTTCTGAACTACCCTCATTTAGACTGTACTGACACTTGGGATTTGGTTGCGCTTGAGAAGGAAATTTTCCTTTCTTATGAATGGTGAGTGCAGAAGACAGTTTAGCAAGAGTTTCTTTTATGTCAATCATGGTTTGATTGTTTTGTTTATTAATGATCTCTTGCTTTTTTATCAATGCATAGAGTGTTTCTTCAAGGTTTTTCCTATATGGTGGGACATAATGTGTATATCCTTGAGAATTTTAAGAGTCTTGTTGTGCCTGAGGAGGTGGTGGTTGCATAAATTGTGCTTGATTGTTATTCCTCTAGCTGAAGTTCAGGTGATTTCTCCATCCCGGATTGTATGAATCTGAAAACAAAAGAAGTAAATGGCTTTTTAAAATTATTCATTGTATTTACTTGCTCATGTACAACTTCTTTAAAAACATGAATCTTAGGACATTCATGTGTTGAGTATCCTAAGTCATCACAAATGCCATAAATTTCTTCATTTTGCATAGATTTAATTTCTTTTGCGTTTCCTAATTTCATGGCTTCAACCTTTCTAGCCAAACTGGAAAACCTAGTACTTAGATCTTCCTCTTGACTAAGGTGATATTTTTCTTTATTAGCACTTACAAAGTTTGATCTAATTGAATTTTCAGAAATATTAATACCATGTCAAGATTGAGAATTTTCAGTCAACTGATTTAAATAGTATAAAGCTTCATTAGGTTCTTTATCAAGAAACTCACCATTGCACATTGTTTCTACAAATTGTTTAGTTTCAGTGTTAAACATTCATAAAAGAAGCTTATAGTGCGTCATTTTTCAAAACCATGATGTTGGTAAGAATTTAACAAATCTTTAAAATGTTCTCACCATTGAAAATATGTTTCATTTGAATTTTGGAAAAAAATTTGGATTTGTCTTTTCATAGCATTGGTTTTATGTGTTGGAAACAATTTCTTTATGAACTCACCTTGCATTTCTTGCCACGTGCCAATTGATCTTGGTTTCAAAGTGTTAAGTCAAGTTTTTGCTTTATCTTTTAAAGAAAAAGGAAACAATTTAAGCTTAACAATCTCTTCAGTGCAATTTTGGTCATTGAAAGTAATACATACTTCCTCAAATTCTTTTAGATGTAAATATGCGCTTTCAAATTCTAAACCATGAAAATTAGGAAGTAAAGAAATCATACCTGATTTAAATCTAAAATGGTTGCCATTGAGTGGAAAGACAAAGCATGATGGACTAGAATTTCGAGATGGATGCAAATATTCACGCATGGTTCCCAATAGTTGATTTTCATGTTCATCATGTGTACTTTCATTTTCGGTCATTGTGTCAATTGTGTGTGATTATGATACAAACAAATCAATATATAAAGTACCATGATTAATTTTAACCAAATGACCAGAATTTGAATCACGATACCAATTAAATATAAATAAATGATGTAAAATAAAAATAATATACAAGTCGGCGGTATAAACCAGCCATTAAATATTAAGCGTAAATAAATGACATAAATAAATAAGTCAGAAAGCGTAAATAAATGACTTAAATAAATAAGTTAATAAGTTAGTAAGTCAGAAAGTGTAAATAAATAAGTTAGAAGGCATAAAATAAAATGAAATTAGTAAGTATAAATAAATGACATAAAAAAAAATAAAAAGTTAACTATTTAGAAAGCATAAATAAATGACATAAATATAAAAGTTAGAAAGTTAGTAAGCATAAATAAATGACATAAATCTCAAAAAGTGTTCTCCATGAAAGTTGTAGATTTCAACCCATTATCATTCTTACAACCCGAGATATGGCCTGATGAGTACACAGATGTCAAGCTGTCAGGATCAGCACTCTAGTTCTTGCTTCAATTCCAATTTGAGTAATACAAGCTTGTGATATGGCTTTTGAGGTCTTCATGAAAGTTGTAGGAAATTATCTTAGCTTTCCTACAAGACCAAAATCACATTAATCAGACATATGTAACTCAAATTATAGCTAATTTACTGAACATTATCGAAGAGATAAATTAAGGCTAAATGATGCAATAATTCTTTCAATGATCCAATTAGGTCCAATATCATAAAATGTGACAAAATTAACTTAATTAAATCTAATTGAACCTTGAGAAGCCCAGTGAGAGGGTTATAAAATGTATCAAATATATTGTTATCAAATTTCCTCATATTTGCTTTTGCACTTCTGGGCAAAACACATAAGACTAAAGCTAGGAAACAAAGAAAAACAACACAGACTCCAAAGCTAAAAATACTAAGACTCGATGAATCAAGAAGAGTAACTAGAAATTCAAGGGATTAAAGCATTAATGAAGTAACATTTCTTCACATCTCAAACCAACAAGCAAGGAAAGTCAGTTGAAAAGAAGGAATCAAGAATGATAGATTCTCATAGAATTCACTCTCAATCCCTCAAGTGTTTAAAAGGTAAGTATTTCACTCTATTCAACCCATGAAAAATTGCACTATTATAAGCTTGCTTATCTTCTATTTCGCTGCTACTCAAAACACATGCACACACAAATCATGGGAACATTATTCAAGGTTGTAATGGGATCAAGGTAAAGGAGGGTGGTAATATGGATTTGATAAGTTAAAAATCAAAGAGAATAAAAGGGCATGAAAATTGAGTTCAATTAACAAACACGAAAATTTATCCCAGCTCCACCTAATACAAATTCCCTTTACATATTATTTTCCTTTTCCTTTTTACCTTGTTGACCCTTCTTTACACATTTGTTTGTTTTTTTTGGAAAATAAATATACACACACAATTTTTTTTAATTAGCTACTCTTTCCCTTTTCACCAACCATTTTGCACACACACCCCCACACTTGATCAAGAACTCATCTATTAACAAAGTCAATGCTCTCTTATTCTCTAAAGTCAAGTAAGAACAATATTTTTCATTTAAGGCACATAATGAGCTAGAAACAAGGAATAGTCAAATAATCTCAAAGGGGTTAAGCAAAGGGAAATAGGTCATTTCCAATGCCTTACGTTAGCAAGAATCAGAGAATTTCCAAGAAGTCGTAAGAGTGCTTGATATCATATTGAGACTATATACTGCTGAGCAAGGCTGTCTATTTGGTTAAAGTAGCTATTTCAAGAAAAATGTCTCAATCATGTTTATGTATGCATAGGAAAATATAGCCTAAAAAAGAATGAAAGCAAGTTCTAGAGTAACAATTCCATGAGTGAAAAAAAATCATACAAGGCATATTTCTATCATTCTCAATCCACTATTTCAACATTCATATCCAAGCATATGATTTTTAAGAAATAAGATAATTTATGCTAAGATCCAAGAATCCATTTGCTACTTCTACACAAAATAATTATTTCCTCAACTAAGATGCGTCTCAAGAGCAAAATTTACTCATTACTCTGTCATCTTTAATTAGTTTAGTAAGTTACTGACAATCATATCATACTTCCCAATTTTTTTTAGGTCAACTATCCTTCCCCCCAACCAAATCACAACATTGTCCTCAATGTTAAAATATAAATGAGTAAATGATAGAATATATTACTTGTTGCGGCAATTACTGAAAAGAGAAATTTGACACAAATTTAAACAAAAACAAAATACGATAAATAAAACCAAAGGTAAAGAAAAGTTATAGATGAAGTGTCAGATCTGGCTTGCATTTCATGTTGCTTCCCTCACTGCTTCCTTCTGACCAATCTATCTGAGCTTTTTTTTTTGTTTTTTTTAACTTCAAGAAAACCATCTAGGTAAAGAAGTCTAGAAACCCCAGAAGGACCCTGCTCAAAGGATCGTCTGTCCAAAACCAAAATATAACAAAACCATACAAAGATAAAAGAAATATAATAGCAAATGATGACATACTTTTATGCACAGTTTTCATGGAGTATCTTTACACTGCACATCATTGGTGCAGTCGTGGCATATCTTTGAGTTGCGTGTCACTGGTGCAACATATGAACTCCACAAGGATTGCCGAACCGACAACAAGAACCTTTGAGTTCTTTACGTCCCGGTAGCGGAATAGCAACCCTCTATCTTCTTGCAAACCTAATTAAATTCCTGTATTCTAAGAAGAGGGCACCTGACCCTAGCCAGTCAGAACTCACCAAAGAAGCCTACTATTTAAAGTAAGTATATGGCTTAGTAATAGTTTCCGTTCACTGTAAAGACGGGATGCTTCTTTCTGTCCATCAGTGCTACAGAGCCTTGGGGTTCCAAGAACTAGGAATATAGCACGTGGCTCTCTACAAAGCAAGGTACACGAACCTTATTTAAGGACCGGCGTGCAAAGGTCCACTGAGTCAATGATGGGTCAGCCAAGGTAGGGGCTCCACAACTAATTAAAGTCATGATACTCCTTCTGGATCACATTTTTACAAAAAAAAAATTAAATAAGAAGAAGAACAAGATAATATATATATATGTTGTTGTGATTGTGACTCACATCTTTCTCTGGTTTTATGTCCAGTAATGGTTTAAATGCCTTCTATAAGTCGAGGATAAACTCCCCATCCAATTTTCTTATAAATTGGCAAACATGGTCTTTTAGAGTCATATTCCCAAGATTGTAATGTTTTTGTTTGTCCTTGAAGAGATTCCATAAATTAAGAAGTTCACGATGCATAGATCCACAAGAATGTGTCTCAAGAGTTAATAAGATATCATCTAATGACTCATTACTCAGTCCATTCTTAATGAAAAATATTTTATCTTCTTGGTATACGAAAACCATTCTCAAAGAATGACATCGCTTGTTACAATTTCATCGTGCACATTTGTGACAGACTTGTAACTTTTTTACTCTTATCCTTTTGGAATATGAACTTCTACCAAGACCTGACATGTATGAGTCAAATGAATTGACTAAACAAATTTCTAATGGGTCAAAAGAACTTCTTGTTTGAAGATGATCATCTATGATGGCTTCAATTCCTTCAACTTCCTCCTTTTCATCAAGGGCTTCCTGTGGTTGCTTGCACATGTTAAAAACATTGAGCTCTAGTGTCATATTTCCAAATGTTAGCTTCACCACTCCATTTCTGCAATTTATCAAAGCATTAGTTCTTGCTAAAAATAGACGGCTTAAAATAACAGGAATTGACTTGCAACTATCAACTAAAGGTTCAGTATCCAAGACAATTAAATTCACAAGATATATGAATTTATCAACTTGTATAACACATCTTCTACTATTCCTCTTGGAATTTTAATTAATCTATCGGCAAGTAGAAGAGTTACAGAAGTTGGCTTTAACTCACCCAAATTGAGTTACTGATAAACTGAATATGGAAGTAAATTGACACTAGCACCAAGATCAAGTAAAGCTTTTTCAATTTTATGTTCTCCAATAATGCATGAAACTGTAGGACAACCAGGTTCTTTATATTTCAAGGCATTATTATTTTGAAGAATGGAGCTTATCTATTTAGCCAAATAGACTTTCTTTTTCACATTTAGTTTCCTTTTAACAGTGCATAAGTCCTTCAAATATTTGGCATAAGAAGGAATCTATTTGATAGCATCTAACATAGGAATATTGACATTAACTTGTTTTAAAATTTTAAAAATTCTAGTGTTATTGTTCAATTTCCTTGAATTGATTAATGCTTGGGGAAATGGGGGTGCAAGCGAGAGTTTAGTCTCCTTTTGGTCAACTTTTTCATTTTCTTGGGGGATTGGTTCATCATCTCTCTCACAAGGTCTGGGAATTTGTTTTTCAATAACCTTTCCACTCCTAAGAGTTATCACTGACTTGACTTAATCCATTTGTTAGTTTTCTGAACTACCCTAATTTAGACTATACTGACCCTTGGGATTTGGTTGAGGTTGAGAAGGAAATTTTCCTTTCTCGTGAATGGTGAATGCAGAAGACAGTTTAGCAAGAGTTTCTTTTATGTCAATCATAGTTTAATTGTTTTGTTTATTAATGGTCTCTTGCTTCTCTATCAATGCATGCAGTATTTCTTCAAGGTTTTTTTCCATATGGTAGGACATAAAGTGCATATCCTTGAGAATTTTGAGAGCCCTGTTGTGCCTGAGGAGGTGGTGGTTGCATAAAGTGTGCTTGATTATTATTCCTCTAGCTGAAGTTCGAGTGATTTCTCTATCCCAGATTGTATGTATCTAAAAAAAAAGAAGTAAATGGCTTTTTAAAATTATTCATTGCATTTACTTGCTCATGTACAACTTCTTTTAAAATAGGAATCTTAGGATATTCATGTGTTGAGTGTCCTAAGTCATCACAAATGCCACCAATTTCTTCATTTTGCACATATTTGATTTCTTTTACTTTTCCTAATTCCATGACTTCAACCTTTCTAGCCAAACTAGCAAACCTAGAATTTAGATCTTCCTCTTGACTAAGGTGATATTTTCCTTTATTAGCACTTACAAGGTTAGATTTAATTGAATATTCGAAATATTAGTACCATGCCAATATTGAGAATTTTCAACTAATTGGTTTAAATAGTCTAAAGCTTCATCAGGTTCTTTATCATGAAACTCACCATTGCACATTGTTTCCACAAATTGTTTGGTTTCAAGTGTTAAACCTTCATATAAGAAGCTTATAGTGCGCCATTTTTCAAAACCATGATGTGGGCAAGAATTTAACAAATCTTGAAACTGTTCCAACCATTGAAAATATGCTTCATTTGAATTTTGGAAAAAAATTTGGATTTGTCTTTTCATAGCATTGATTTTATGTGTTGAAAAAAATTTCTTTAAGAACTCATCTTGCATTTCTTACCATGAGCCAATTGATCTTGGTTTCAAAGTGTTAAGCCAAGTTTTTACTTTATCTTTTAGAGAAAAAGAAAACAATTTAAGCTTAACAATCTCTTCAATGCAATTTTTGTCATTGAAAGTAATACATACTTCCTCAAATTCTTTTAGATGTAAATATGGGCTTTTAGATTTTAAACCATGAAAATTAGGAAGTAAAGAAATCATATCTGACTTAAATATAAAATTATTGGCATTCAGTAGAAAGATAAAACATGATGGACTAGAATTTTGAGGTGGTTGCAACTATTCATGTATTGTTCACAACAGTTGATTTTCATGTTCACAATTGTGTGTGATTGTGATTCAAACAAATCAATATATAAAGTACCAGGATTCATTTTAACCAAACGACTAGAATTTGAATCACGATATCAATTAAGCATATATAAATGATGTAAAATAAAAATAATGTACAAGTCGGCGATATAAACCAGCCATTAAATATTAAGCATAAATAAATGACATAAATAAATACGTCAGAAAGCATAAATAAATGACTTAAATAAATTAGTAAGTTAGTAAGTCAGAAAGCGTAAATAAATAAGTCAGAAGGCATAAAATAAAATAAAATTAGTAAGCATAAATAAATGACATAAAAAAAAAAAAAGTTAGAAAGCATAAATAAATGACATAAATATAAAAGTTAAAAAGTTAGTAAGTCATAAATAAATGACATAAATATAAAAGTTAGAAATTTAGTAGGTTAGTAAAGAAACCGAAGGACCGGCAAGCCGATCTTTTGCCCCGGTGAGGAAGAAGAGAGAAAAGATTTTATTAAAGAAAAAGAACCTCAATAACTTAAAACTTCAAATCAAGTCCTCGGCAGTGACGTCAAAAACTTGATGCGGATTAAAAGATGCAAACTCAAGTACAGGTTGTCTTAAGTAATAAATTTCTCGGGAGTTCGAGGTCGATCCACGGGGAATTGATGAAGAAAAATTCTTTGAGGTAAGGTAAGGAAAGGCTTTGTCACAACAATAAAGATAATAAAACTTGTTCACAATTAAATTAAAGAACTTGCTTAGGTTAAGAGATTCACTTTTGGTAATAATTTAAGGACAAGATTAATTCTTTTTATAACTCAATTGAAATCCACGCACAACGGAGGTTCCAATCGGAAAATAAAACATTGAAAGTCCATTTAGAATTATAAACATAGTTATATTTTGGTTCATTTATTTATTTACTAACACAAACACTTGTAAATGGGTTCAAGCATTCATTGTGCCAAACCACTTATCTACAATGAATGAAGAACTGCACTTTACAAGGAGGAATTATTTACCAACACCAACACTTGTAAATGGGTTCAAGCATTCATTGTGCCAAATCACTTGTCTACAATGAATCAAGAACTCCACTTTACAAGGAGGGTTTCTAACTTGATTGGAAACAAAATACAACAAATATAATGATCACTTGATAATATATCATTTAAGCACAAGAAAGAAATTAATATAACCTTATTTTTATCATCAAAGGCTTCACCCATTCACTCAAGCAAGATGAGGATTAGTTACTCATGTACAAGAAAAAAGAAAGAGAGAAGAAGAAGATGACTGTAACTTCTATTTACAACAAAAGAAAATTACAACAAGCAAATAACATAATAGCATAATCTCGATCTAAAACCCAGATTACCCTAATAGGCAGTTAAGGCTACCTTTTATAGAGTATCACAAGCAAAAGATGACAATGAGTAGGACAATGAGTGGGTGGATAATTAAGGAGTGGGTGGATGATTAAGTGAATGATTGAGGAGTAGGTGAATGATTGCAAAAAATGCTTGTCTTCACTTGCACAAAATAATTTAGTGCCAAACTCATGGTTGCCAACAGATTCTTAGAAAATGGCCTTCATGAAAGTTGTAGGCCTTTGTCTTAGCTATCAAATGCCCACTTGAACCATCCAATTTGGCTTCATACAGCCTAAGATATGACACAATCATTGCAATTGCTTAGGCCCAATTTTAGCCCCTTTTATTCTGACTTGCAAGCCCAATATGACCTCCAAGACATCCGAACTAGCTCTTGTGTTCTTCATGAAAGTTGTAGATTTGGGTCTTGACTTTCACATGGAATTGTTTCAGCTCAGTGTAACTCATATAGCCTAAGTTATGCCCTAATTAGTGCACACGGCTCAGGTTTTAGTGACAAAACTCATTTTCTAATTTCCAGGCTCAATTAGCTCCACTAGATGTCTGATTGAGACTTTGAACTCTTCATCAAAGTTGTAGAGCTTTCTCTCAGCTTTCCTAAAGGTAAAATTCATAATTTATAGACATCTAAAACTCAAGATATGGCCGAAATACAGAAATAGTGTAAAATCTCAATAATGCTAAAAAATATCAATTAAGCTTGATTTGAACTCAAACTTACAAATTATTACCAAGCTCAATCAATTAAGCACATGGAGAGTGCAAATGATTAAAAATGAGGGTTTATTAATGTATAAAATATGTGATTATCAAATTCTCCCACACTTAGCTTTTTGCACTCCTAGACAAAACACATAAGACCAAAGCTAGAAAACAAAGAAAAATGACACAAACTCAAAAACTAAAAACTCAAAAAGACTCGATGAATCAAGAAGAGCAACTAGAAATTCAAGGGATCAAAGCATTCATGAGGTAACATTTCTTCACATCTCAACCAACAAGTAAAGCAACTTCACTTGAAAAGAATGAATCAAGAATGATAGATCCTCACAGAATTCACTCTCAATCCCTCAAGTGTTTAAAAGGTAAGTATTTCACTCTATTCAACCCATAAAAAATTGCACTTCCATAAGTTTGCTTATCTTCTATTTATCTACTACTCAGAACACATGCACACATAAATCATGAGGACTTCATTCAAGATTGTAAGGGAATCAAGGTAAAGGAGGGTGGTAAAATGGATTTGGCAAGTTAAAAACCAAAGAGAAAAAAAGAGCATGAAAGTTAAGTTTAATTAACAAGCATGAAACTTTATCCTAACTCCACCTAATACAAATTCCCTTTATATATTCTTTTCTTCTTCCATTTTTGCCTTGTTGACCCATCTTTATAATTTTTTTTAGATCATAAGTATACACACATAATTTTTTTTTTCAATTAGCTACTCTTTCCTTTTTCACCAATCCATTTTGCACACACACCCCCATACTTGTTCAAGAACTCATCCATTAACAAAGCCAATGCTCTCTTATTCCCTAAAGTCAAGTGCTTGATATCATATTGAGATAATATGCTGCTGAGCAAGGCTGCCTATTTGGTTAATGTAGCTCTTTCAAGAAAAATGCCTCAATCATGTTTATGTATGCATGTGAAAATGTAGCCTTAAAAAGAATCAAAACAAGTTCTAGAGTAACAATTCCATGAGTGAAAATCACACAAGAAAGAAGAGAATAGTACAAATGTTCAAACCATTCATCAATAGGCTCAAAACCTCACAAGGCATATTTCTATCATTATCAATCCACCATATCAATATTTATATCCAAGCATGTGATTTTTAAGAAAGAAGATAATTTATGCTAAGATCGAAGAATCCATTTGCTACTTCTTCACAAAAAAAATTATTTCCTCAACTAAGATGCGTCTCAAGAGTAAACTTGCCTCCAAGGAAAAATTTAGTCTTACTCTGTCATCCTTAATTGGTTTTTCTATGAGTAGGTTTCTAACAATCATATCAATAAACATACTTCCATAATTAAGATGTGTCTCAAGAGTAAAATTACTTTTACTCTGTCATCCTTAATTAGTTTAGTAAGTTATTGACAATCATATCATACTTCCCAATTTTTTTTATAAACTATCAAACTATCCTTCCCCCCAACTAGATCACGACATTATCCGCAATATTAAAATATAGATGAGTAAATGATAGAAGATAGTACTTGTTGGAGAAATCTGATACAAATTTAAACAGAACAAAGTGTGATAAATAAAATCAAAGGTAAAGGAAAGTATAAATGAAGTGTCAGATCTAACTTTCGTTTCATGCTGCTTCCTTCTAACCAATCTTTTTTTTATTTTTTTTTGTTTTTTTAATTTTTTTTGTTTATTTTTTAACTTCAAAAAAACCATCAGGGTAAAGAAGTTTAGAAATCCCTGAAGGACCCTACTCAAAGGATCATCTGTCCAAAATCAAAATACAACAAAATCATGCAAAAATAAAAAAAAATATAATAGCAAATGATGACATACCTTTAAGTATAGTTTTCATGGCATATCTTTATACTGTGTGTCATGAGTGCAGTAGTGGCATATCTTTATAATGTGTGTCACTAGTGTAGTAGACACTCACGCCCGTTTATTTGAAGAAAAGAAAAGAAAAAAGAAGAAAGAAACTATCGTGGGTTTTCATCCTGGGTCTGGAACCTAGAGAGCTCACACTTGGGTTTGTAACATCAACAAAGATGCTAAAATCTGAAACCCGCAATGTCTAAGATCCAGAACGTCACATCCCAAGGCACTGAGACCTCTTCTAATAAAAGAGAAGATCAAGCTCAGATGCCTCATACGCTTTGGCAGTTGTGGGTTACTTCACACTAATAACCAGAGTGGGACACTTCTGCCTGTCCATCAACTCCATAGTGCCTAGATGGTAAACATTGGGTTTTGGAGTGTGGCTCTCTACAGAACATAGTACATGAACCTTATTTAAGGACAACATGCAAAGGTCCACCCGAGTCAATGATGGGTCAGCAAAGGCTGGGGCTCCATAACTAAATAAACTCACAGTACTCATTTCGGATCGCCTTTGTTCAAAAAAAAATTTTTTTAAAGAAGAAGAAGAACAAGATAATATATACATGTTGTTGTAATTATGGCTCACATCTTCCTCTAGTTTTACGTCTAGTAATGGTTTAAACGCCTTCTATGAGTCGAGGATAAGCTTCTTATCCAATTTTCTTATAAATTGGCAAACAGGGTCTTTTAGAGTCAGATTCCCAAGACTATAACGTTTTTGTTTGTCCTTTAAGAGATTCCACAAATTACGAAGTTCACGATGCACAGCTCCACAAGAATGCGTCTCAAGATTCAATAAGATATCATCTAATGACTCCTTAATCAGTCCATTCTTAATGAAAAATATTTTATTTCTCGGTTTGTGAAAACCATTCTCAAAGAACGACATTGCTTGTTACAATTTCATCGTGCACATTTGTGACAGACTTGTAAACTTTTTACTCTTCTCCTTTTAGAATATGAACTTCTACCAAGACCTGACATGTATGAGTCAAATGAATTGACTAAACAAATTTTTAATAGGTCAGAAGAACTCCTTGTTTGAAGATGATCATCTACGACGGCTTCAATTCCTTTAACTTCCTCCTTTTCAACAAGGGTTTCATGTGGTTGCTTGCACATGTTAAAAACATTGAGCTCCAGTGTAATATTTCTAAATGTTAGCTTCATCATTCCATTTCTGCAATTTATTAAAGCATTAGTTGTTGCTAAAAATGGATAGCCTAAAATAATAAGAATTGACTTGTAACTATCAATCATAGGTTTAGTATCCAAGACAATAAAATCCACAGGATATATGAATTTATCAACTTGTATAACACATCTTCCACTATTCCTCTTGGAATTTTAATTAATCTATCGGCAAGTAGAAGAGTTACAGAAGTTGGTTTTAACTCACCCAAGTTGAGTTGCTGATAAACTGAATATGGAAGCAAATTGACACTAGCACCAAGATCAAGTAAAGCTTTTTCAATTTTATGTTCTTAAATAATGCATGAAACTGTATGATAACCAGGGTCTTTATATTTCAAGGCATTATTATTCTGAAGAGTGGAACTTACCTGTTCAGCCAAAAAGGCTTTTTTTTTCACATTTAGTTTCTTTTTAACAGTGCATAAGTCCTTCAAATATTTGGCATAAGAAGGAATCTGTTTGATAGCATTTAACAAAGGAATATTGACCTTAATTTGTTTTAAAATTTTAAAAATTCCAGTGTTATTGTTCAATTTCCTTGAATTGTTTAATGCTTGAGGAAGTGCAAGCGAGAGTTTGGTCTCTTTTTAGTCAACTTCTTCATTTTCTTGGGGGATTGGTTCATTATTTCTCTCACAATGTTCGGGAATTTGTTTTTCAACAACCTTTCTACTCAATGCCAACAATTTTAGATTTAAGCCAGGTATGATATGTAAATATAAAAGTTAGAAAGTTAGTAAGCATAAATAAATGACATAAATATAAAAGTTATGTTACCAAGTGGCTTCCTGTACTCAAGACGGGGGTGAATTGAGTATTAAATTTTTTTCACAAAAGCGTAAACAAATTAAATATGCTAAAATTAAAATATTAAAATGGCGTGAAATAAAGGAAGAGAAGAAGAACAACCAATAAATAAATTGCAAGAGATAACAAATTGAATGCAGATAAATAAAAGATTAAGGATAAGAAAAACAGGCACGATATTTATCCTAGTTCGACTACCAACCACTTGTGGCCTACGTCCAGTCCTCGAAACACAGTTCGAGTTTTTTCACTATTCAATACAAGCTTAAAACAGGTGCTTGCAACCTTTACAATCAAGAGCACTTTTCACACACAAGGAAACTCTACCCTTGTGCTAAAGCCCCAAACTGTCAGGGATACCTCACCCTTACACAAACATTCAAGGGATACCTCACCCTTGTTACAAAGCCTTTGAGGGATACCTCACCCTCTCAGAAATACAACAGAAAATAGATGAAGAGAAACTCTCATAAAGAGCAAGTAATACAAATTGAAGCACTATAAAGCTCTCTAAGGATATCTCAGAATTTTGGCAAAAGAGCACTGAAAATAAGAGAGAAAATTGTAAATCACGTTTTAACACAAGCAAAAATAATGCAAATTGGTCGGGACCTGCAGAAGTGACCCAAGGTCTCTATTTATAGAGCCTTTGAGCAAAAATGCCCGTTGGAAGAATTAAATTCATATTTGATTTCAAAATACGTCTGTTTCTTTATAAAACAGGATTCGTGGGTTAGTCAAATACCATCATGGTTATTCAAATACCACTGTTTAGTGAAAACCAATTCTGCAGGAAGTTATTCGAATACCTATAAGGTTATTCGAATACCTCTGTTTCAAAAAAGCTTTTGAAAACAGTTCAGAAGAAGTTTATTCGAATACTTCTCAAGCTATTCGAATACTTCTATTTAAAAATAATTTTCTGTAATCAGGTGTATTCGAATACCACATGGGCTATTCAAATACCTCATTTTTGAAAACCAAATTTAGGAAATCCTGTATTCGAATGCCAGGTGTGCTATTCGAATAGCACTTTTGAAATCATGAAAATAACGTAGCAGGTTATTTGAATACCTTGGGAGTTATTCGAATACCCTTGTTAAAAAACCATTTGAAAACCTTTAGGGTTTGTTTGGAAGTTTAGAGGGAATGGAAAGGGAAGGGTTTAAAGGGAAAGGAAGGGAAGGAAATAGGAAGGTTACCCTCCTCCTTGTTTGGGAGTGTGAAATATAAGAGGGGAAGGAAATGGAAGGTTTAGGATATGTTTTTTATCATTTTACCCTTTAGTCCAAAGACTTAACATAATTAATATTTTAATAAAAAAAATAATGACAAAAACTTAACAAAAAATCAATTTAAAATATCTTTCATTATAATTTTTATCTGTTTAAAAAATTATCTCTGAATATTTTTATTTTATTAAAAATTTCTGTAAAATTATTTCTCTCTACAAAAGTTGGAAAATTATTTTTCTAGAGATAAATTTTTAAATAAAATATTCAATCTCTTTAAAAATATTCATTCGAAAAATATTTTTTCTTCTCTATAAATATTGACTCTCTTTCTCAAATTATTGTCTCTTATTTATTTAAAAATTCATTTTATTGACACATGTGAGACACAAATCTATTTGTTAACTTTAACTATTTTTTTAATTATTCAAAAAAACTGTTTTATTATGAGAACTTTTAATACATATTTTTTAATTATATAGAAATGTAAAAATAGTAAGAATCTTGTAATAACATTGTGCTTCTCAATTCTTAATAGCTTGAACAATAGATAATTGAGTTTTTCATAATAATAGGAAATATACACCAAAACATAAAATCATACATAAGGAAATAAGTTGTCTATAATAACATACATATACATTATCCAAAAGCATCAAAATTATCCTGAGTTCAAACTTGATGAGCACTTGCATAACTCCACCGATTTTTTAGTCCTTTTTTGTTGGTGAAGGACCACAGTAGATTTTGTTCAATACTTGCAAAATAAAAATGTTGCTAAAGTAATTTCAAGACCACCATATATTATAATTAATTGCAATTCATTTAAAAAGACCACTATAGTTATGCTATGACATTTTACATACAATTATCCACAGTCATGTTACAATAGCTCCTAAAAATAGGAAATAAGGAAGTAACATGAAAACACAAAAATAATCTAACAAGAGAATAGTAAAAAAAAATACCCAAAAAGATAATTAAAAAAAAGAATATTCAGTATTACAATATTATTTTCACCATCAAGTTTAAGATTAAAGTGTAATTAATCTTACAAAAGACAAGTTCACATGAAGATGAATCAATGACACAACACAAGAAAGTTAGAACAATTACCTCGACGAACCAGAGGGACCAACAGGACTAAGCACCATCTCTAGTAGCAACTCTTTGCATTTGTCCTGGAGGACAACCAATCACTCCTCTAATCCTCTCGGGATTGTCAAGAAGATAAAGGTATGCACGGGTGAACAAGTGCCTCTCAATCTTCAAATCCTCCGAAGCTTCCAAATTTCAAATTCGAAATTAGAAGTTTCTGTGAACTCTCTCATACACAAGAAGATTTCTCTAAGAGCTACATTACCTCTCTAAGAGCTCCCGCAATATCTTGAAGTGCCACCTTTATCCCTTCAATTTCATCTTCATCCTTTGTCCTTCTAGACCTTTTACATTTGCTCTCTTGACTGCGAGTTCCTTTTCCGTCGTCGAGATGTGACTTCATTATCATTCCCAACCTCTTGAACACTGTCGAAGGTCACCTCATTTGTTTCAATAGACTCGATTCTCCAATAAGTGGCCTTTTGTTTCTAATGTCTTTTGCAGTCTCAGCATGTTGTCCAGTAGCTCTATCCTCTCCACATAGAATCATCATCTTGTCATAATTTGGAAAAGGCTTTGTCATCCACTCTTTAGCTTCAGGCTTAGCCTATCATAAAAATATTATTGACCATGGTAAAAAAAATTATTAAGGGAAGACATAAGAGATATAAAATCAAGTAAAATTATTAAGAGAAAACATACCTCAATTAGCTTTTGCCAAACTTCAGGTTCAGCACACCAATGCTTTGTGATTGGGTCCCAAGCAAATCCACTCAATCCATTTTTGAACAAATCATAACATTTAGAAAATCGTCTCTTTAATAACTTCCAACAACCTTTGACTTTTTCCTTGTCAAAAGCTCTTTGAAATTTATATTGCAACTCTTTAGTTATGGCTTCATAAACTTTTGAAGTAAAGGTCTCATTCACTTTATTTCCCTCGTATTGTTGATGCAAGAAAGCATCAACAAGAACGTTATCCATCTCTTCTGTCCATGTCTCTCTTTTAGTCTCAGACATGATTCCTAAGCATAGTATGTTAATTCAATTTCAATATAAAGAAAAAGAATTTAATATATGAAAAAATGTTATCAATTAACATCACAATCTTAATGAAGTCATAATATACATGTTCAATCTAAATATAAGAATGAAACAAATCAACATATATAATCTCTCCACATAGCATCGGCTATAGAATTTCTTAAATTGTCTCCTAAACGGGTATGTTCTTCATCCTCATCATCATCTACTGAAGCATGGCCATGTTGTTGAGGTATGTTTTGATTGGCAATTTCTTCATCCACATCAAGAACCAGCTTCTTCATCGGATCTACTATCATCAAATAATTATGCAAAATGCAACATGCTAAGATAATCATATTTTGAGTCTTGATTCCATATGTTGGTTCAGTGCCACTTGCAATGATAGGAAACCTTTTTTCAAAACCCCAAAAGCCCTTTCAACAAAGATTACGCAATGATGAATGACGATGATTAAATAATTCTTGAGGTGTTCGAGGCAGATTTCTTGATGAAAATTCTTTCAAATGATAGCGTGTTGATCTATAAGGTGTGATTAGTCCCTTTCTCAACATGAATCCAGCATCAAGGACATAATATTTACCTATTAAAAAAATCAAAGCTAAGATGTAACTAATGGAAGAAGAGGAAAATGGAAAAATTTTCTATTAATTACCTCTAGGGATTCTAAGATAATCTGGTCTGCATAATGCATCTTTTAATATCCTTGAATCGGATGCAGTGCCCTCCCATCCAGGTAAGACGTAAGTAAATCTTAAGTCAAATGAGCACGCAACCAACACATTTTGTGTTGGAAAATCTTTCCTACCACGATATTTTGAAGCTTCAACCGAGGGGACTTTTACACGAACATGTGTACAATCAATTGCACTGATACAATCCTATCATTCACATTTTGTCATCATATATATTTTTAATTATACATGTTTATTAATTTTAATATGAAAATAGATTTTACCTTAAAAAATGGGTTAAAGCGGTTGCTTCCAAGAATTTCTATAGGAATTTGTGAACCATCAGGTTGTTTGAGATATTTCTCTTCTAACTCCACTATTGATCGAAGCACACGATGAAAATGACGACTAGTAGTCTCCCCAGACCGTCTAAACCAAAATTGAACCTCTCGGTTTCTAACATTATGTGTTAGAATGTAGAGTGTTTTGGCAACTTGTTCCTTTATAGTTACCCGTTGTGTTGGTTGGAGACCACCCTCTCGTTTTAGCATAACACACAAGTCCAAAAAGGTTTTAGGCCCCATTCTTATTATCTTACGACTTTCACTACTACTAATTCGCATCATTATCTTTTCTCGTGCTCTCTCCTTCTCTAAGGTCAAGGTACGATCAATTATCCTACTCCGAGAACGAAGTCTAATTATGTAATAATAAACGACAAGGCATATAACATGAACAATAGCCAATCGACGTCTTTCTCTCCATATTAACAATCCAAGATTTCTTTGTTGTCCTTGATCATCCATCTATAAAGATAATATTTATATCAACCATCAGTTAGCCTTGTTTAATACAAACCAGGATTCATGGCAATTTATTACAAACAATGAGAAGAATAAAATGAGATACAACAAACAATTCAAAGGAAAATATAGTCCAATAAAAGAGATTGTATAAGTCAATCCATTAGCATGCATTCTCATATGTTCTTACACTACATTACACCTTTGTCTCATCAATCATGTATTGTAAATTATAAGATCGTGATATCTTATAATTAATTTTTTTATTTATGCTGGATGTAATTAATATTCGTATTTATCAAAGATTCTGTGAAAGATTAATGCCTCATAAATAAACAAGTATAATTATCAAGATAATGCGTAATAACATCTAGATATCATTCTGCTTAGCCCACGATTTTCAGCTTCTTCCTTCTTCATTTCCACTTTAGATAGTTCATCAATATTGTCTCATATATATGATGCTGCCAAGTTTACGTGGCAACCACAGTATTGTGTGGCACATAAACCTTGAAGCAAAGCAAACCAATTTTGTTACGGTTCTAATGTTTCAGAGATGTCATGCTATATTGCCACATGGTTCACATGGTGATTCAATATATATGGTCATCAAAATCCTATCAATCATTTTGTTGCCTCTCTCAACGTTATTCCACTTCAAAAATCTAGCCAGCAATTTGGCAGAAACAAATACACAAGACTAGAATAAGACATGTTTATAGTGAGCTAAGACCCATCTTAATTAATTTTGATACTAACAGGCCACCACAATGCACAAAGCATATGGAGAATTATATAAGTATTAAGAAGACACACAAGTTCTGTATCATGCATCCATCACTTCTCAGAGCTCACACTCTGCCTATTGAGTTTAACATGATCTGCACTATTCTTTAAGCATTGTTTGTCTCTCTGCTTCTCTCTCTTTTTTTCATTTTGTTTTTTTAGGATGAATTTATCTCTGCTACTGTACATACTCACATTTCATTTTACGTAACACATATCTGTTTCTTTACATACAAACACATATATACATAATCTGCATTTGCACCTAAAAAGACTAAGGATACTTCAAAAATTAAAATGAAGTTTGATGTAAGGAGCAAGCGCTCAAAAAATAGAGCCATTTTCATAGATATGATGTTATTTTCTTACTTGAAGAAACACAAAAAAAAAGTCATTTTCATAGATATGATGTTCCTAAAATACTTTAAGTATATGCATATATACGTGATATTTAATTGCTAGTGTGACCATACTATTATTTTTTGCATTTTTTATGAGAGAAAAAACAAAAAGAATCTTCCCATGTCATCTTATTTATTTTGAATTATATGGTAGGTGAAGAAGTGAATCAACCAATTGCAGGTGTAAGGTTGGGACATAATTACGGTAAAACTATTGGACTGCTTTTCCTGTTAGTCTTGAGGAACTATATACAATTTCATATAAAATATTCATTTTTGTTTTTTATATTTTTGTCAAATAAAAGAGGTAAAATTATCAAAAATAAATTGTCTCTCATTCTCGTGTGTTTACTGAAAGGCATTTTATAAGAGTTTACGCCTACAGGAATAGATGTTATTTATCCATTACCTTTACCTGAAATTATCCTCATTTGGCAGTTGATTAAAGGATACTTAAAGGATAAATTATATGTCATAATTATAATTTTTTTTTTAACATTCTTTCTAAAACAATTTGAGTACAATTTGTGGGACACAAGCACAAGCTGTTGAGGAATTATTTAATATTAGGTTCTGCACGTGTTCTACTACTCACTGCAATGTAGTTGTACCAGAACAATCAATAAAAACAGCAACTCTACCTATTTTCCATTTTTGTCACTTCTTGGTGCCGATTCCCTTTGCCTAATTCCCATATGTATGAAAACATAAAGAAAAGTCAAAGACTGGTTTAATGTATTCTGGATGATGTTAATGAACTCATTATTTATTCAATTGGTTAGCTAATTTGAACGCTCACTTATTTCTCATATCACAACAATAACTCTACCAACTTCAAATTTCTATTTTTTAGTGTCAATACATACATTTTCTACAAATTAGTACTCTTGATATTTTTCACCTGCAATATATTTCGAACATTTCATATAGATAGCAGAGAACATATGATTTTATATAAAATAAAAAATTTATAATGTATGTATATTCTATAAAAATTTAGCAAGAGAGGAAGTTATCCTTCTCACAACCAGTAGTACCAATGTTTTAATTTTGTTTTGATTAACTCCAAAATGTTTTGTGCACTAGTTCTATTTATCTTTTTTTCACCAATTGACATTTCATTATTCAACAAGCTGAGTAACCAAAATTAGATAAACAAAAATATTATCCACCCACCCCCCAAACAAAGATAAACAGAAACAAAGCAAGAGTAATAACCTTGTAAATATATCAGACATGACTTGTACCAACAGATCCCAGAATAAACAAAACATGCTGTTTAACAAAACAGGTTGAACTATTTTTTCTTCAAAAGAAAAGTGACAAATCAAGGTTGGTAAACTTGTTCTCACAGACCAGACCACAAGTTCGTGAACACAGCCTTATAAAAATAAGTGGAAACACACGAAAATTGGACTCAGTCCATTCATCAGACACAAAACAGTGTTCATCACATTTTTAGGCAAAAAAAAATAGAGTGCAAACACAGAAGAAAATTTCACTCAGTCCATTCATCAAACACAAAGAACTCAGTCGAATCATGCAATTAAATGTAGCTAAAAATTTGCTAAAAATTAAATAAAATTAGAGAACCAACCTTCTTCTTTGAGCCAGACCCGAACCTTCTCTGCTAATGGAGTTCTTGGTGATGACAGTGAGGGCAGATTTGATGACTCCAGGAAAACAAGAATGAGAAACAGACTGTGCAAGCATAAACGGCAGAGAAGATTACTGAAATTTCCATGAAAATTGAAGGAACACCAAGATGTAGGGATTTATGAAACAAATCAGACAAAAAGGGGTAGAGACCTTACTGTTGATGAGAGGCAGAGACGAGGCTGGAGAGGAGGAGCGTTGACCGCAGGGAGAGGAGGCTGGAGAGGGCAGAGACGGTGGAGGTTGGAGAGGGCAGAGACGACCACAGGTACGAACCCAAACGGACGAACCCACACAGACGAGGTTGACCGCAGGGAGAGGAGGTTGAGCGCCGGGAGAAATGGTTGGGCGGTGGGAGACGAACCCACACGGACGAGCTCAGCAAGACGAGGTTGAGGGGTGGGGGATCAGCTGAGCGCAGGGGAAATGGGTAGGATCGGGGTGGAGTGGGGTGGGGTGGGGTGGGGTGGGATGGGTAATTTGTGTTAAATTCCTCCCATTCGGGGGAACCACATTTCAGAGGGTTTGGAGGGCTTCAATTAACCTCCCTTTCCTTTCCCTCTTATTTTCAACACTTCCAAACAAAGGTATACCCCTCCCTTCCTTTCCCTTCCCTCCTAAATCTTATTCCCAAACATAGCCTTAGAAAACTTCCCAAGTGATTTCTGAATTTTAAAATATTTTGATCTTTCAAAAAGCAAACTAAAACTTTAGTTTAATTTATAAAGAATTGGTTTTTAGATCTTTTTTTAAAACAAACAATGAGATATCTAATAAAAACTCCGTATAAAAAGACCCTAAGTCCTAAAGCTAATCTTTGAAGATCTTGGACTTGGTCTTCTCATCATCTTTATATTTGTTATTATCAAAACTCATCTTCATTGTTGCATAGTAATCACAAGTTAGAAAGTTAGTAGGTTTGTAAAGAATTCGAAGGATCGGCAAGCCGATCTTTTGCTCCGGTGACGAAGAAGAGAGAAAAGATTTTATTAAAGAAAAACAACCTCAATAAATTAAAACTTCAAATCAAGTCCCCGACAACGATGCCAAAAACTTGATGCGGATTAAATGATGCAAACCCAAGTACAGGTTGTCTTAAGTAATAAATTTCTCAGGAGTCCGAGGTTGATCCACAGGGAATTCATGAAGAAAAATTCTTTGAGATAAGGAAAGGCTTTGTTACAACAATAAAGATAATAAAACTTGTTCACAATTAAATTAAAGAACTTGCTTGGGTTAGGAGATCCACTTTTGATAATAATTTAAGGACAAGATTAATTCTTTTTATAACTTAATTGAAATTCATGCACAACGGAGGTTCCAATCAGAAAATCAAACATTGAAAGTCCATTTAGAATTATATACGTAGTTATATTTTGGGTCATTTAATTATTTACTAATAGCAACACTTGTAAATGAGTTCAAGCATTCATTGTGTCAAACTACTTGTCTACAATAAATCAAGAACTCCACTTTACAAGGAGGAATTATTTACTAACACCAACACTTATAAATGGGTTCAAGCATTCATTTTGCCAAATTACTTGTCTATAATGAATCAAGAACTCCAATTTACAAGAAGGGTTTCTAACTTGATTGGAAACAAAATACAACACATATAATGAACACTTGATAATATATCATTTAAGCACAAGAAAGAAATTAATCTAACCTTATTTTTATTATCAAAAGTTTCACCCCTTCACCCAAGCAAGATGAGGATTAGTTACTCATGAACAAGAAGAAAGAAAAAGAGAAGAAGAAGAAGATGTTCATAACTTCTATTTATAACAAAAGAAAATTACAACAAGTAAATAACATAATAGCATGATATTGATCTAAAACCAAGATTACCCTAATAGGCAGCTAAGGCTACCTTTTATAGAGCATCACAAGCAAAAGATGACAATAAGTGGGGGACAATGAGTGGGTGGATAATTAAGGGGTGGGTGGATAATTAAGGAGTGGGTGGATGATTAAGTGGATGATTGAGGAGTAGGTGGATGATTGCAAAAAATGCTTGTCTTCACTTGCACAAAATAATTTGGCACCAAACTCGTGCTTGCTGACAAAATCTCGAAAAGTGGCCTTCATGAAAGTTGCAGGGAATTGTCTTAACTTTCCTATAAGACCAAAATCACATGAATTTGACATATGTAACTCAAATTATAGACAATTTACTGAATACTGTCGAAGAGATAAATTAAGGTTAATTCATGCAATAATTCTTTCAATGATCCAATTAGGTCCAATATCATAGAATGTGACAAAACTAACTTAATTAAACCTAATTGAACCTTAAGAAGCCCAGTGAGAGGGTTATAAAATGTATAAAATATATTGTTATCAAATTCTCCCACACTTAGATTTTGCACTCCTAGGCAAAACACATAAGACCAAAGCTAGGAAACAAAGAAAAACGACAAAGACTCAAAAGCTAAAAACTCTAACAGGCTCGATGAAAAAAGAAAAACAACCAGAAATTCAAGGGATCAAAGCATTAATAAGGTAACATTTTTTCACATCTCAAACCAACAAGCAAAGAAACTTCAATTGAAAAGAATGAATCAAGAATGATAGATCCTCACAGAATTCACTCTCAATCTCTCAAGTGTTTAAAAGGTAAGTATTTCACTTTATTCAACCCATGAACAATTGTACTACCATGAGCTTGCTTATCTTCTACTTCTCTGCTACTCAAAATACATGCACACAAAAATTAAGAGGACTTTATTCAAGGTTGTAATAGGGCCATGGTAAAAGAGAGGGGATAATATGGATATGAGAAGATAAATACCAATGAGAATAAAATAGCATTATGGTACAGTTAGAGTGGAGAAGATGTTTGAGAACATTCATCATAAAGGACAATGACCAATATTTGACTAATGTTTTGTTGAAGATCAATCCCAAATTGATGAGTTGAATTCATTGTTAAGCCTGAACCTTCTCATTCTCTTCCTGTTGTTTCCAAGCATCTATCTTTATTCTAGGTATGAATATGTCATATGGTGTATCATGAGACTTTGATAATCCTTTAATTGCAGCGGTGGTCAGCTCTTTCTTTCTTTTTCAACATTTTGCACACACACCCCCACACTTAATCAAGAACAAGGCCAATGCTCTCTTATTCCCTAAGGTTGGGTAAAAACATGTTTTTTTTAAAGGTACGTAATGAGTTAAAAACAAGGAATGATCAAATAAACTCCAAGTGGTTACACAAGGGAAAATATGCAATGATGACTATTTGGTCAAAGTAGCTATTTCAAAATGCGTCAATCATATTTATGTATGCATGTGAAAATGTAGCCTAAAAAATAATCAAAGCAAGTTCTAGAGTAACAATTCTATGAGTGAAAAAAAACCACACATGAAAGAAGAGAATGGTACATATATTCAATTCATTCATCAATAGGCTCAAAATCTCACAAGGTATATTTCTATCATTCTCAATCTATGATATTCAACATCCATAACCAAGCATGTGATTTTTAAGAAAGAAAACAATTTATGCTAAGATCCAAGAATTCATTTGCTACTTCTACACAAAATAATTATTTTCTCAACTAAGATGCGTCTCAAGAACAAAATTTACTCATTACTCTGTCATCCTTAATTGGTTTAGGAAGTTACTAACAATCATATCATACTTTCTAATTTTTTTTTGGGTCAACTATACTTCCCCCCAACCAGATCACAACATTGTCCTTAATGTTAAAATATAGATGAGTAAAGGATAGAAGATATTACCTGTTGCAGCAATTACTGAAGAAATCTGACACAAATTTAAACAGAAACAAAATACGATAAATAAAACCAAAGGTAAAGAAAAGTTATAGATAAAGTGTGAGATCTGACTTGCGTTTCATGTTGCTTCCCTCACTGCTTCCTTCTGACCAATCTATCTGAGTTATTGCTGGATCAGGTTTATAAACAAAAGCTTCTAATTTATCAATTAACTCATCAATAGTGGAAGCAGAGATAATAAGTAGTCTTGTTTCAGGTATGATAAATTTCTGTTCCACAGCTTTGTCAAGAAAAAATAACAAAAGATCAAAGAAATTATTAACATTTAACGAACCTATGGGTTTATAATGGATGTTCAGTTGGGCCCAAGAGACAATTTGAAAAACTTCTTCCAAAGTACCAAAACCACCTGGTAAGGTAATGAATGCATCAGAGTTATCAAGTATTATCTTCATTCGTTCATGCATAGATGATACCTTAAGTTCCTTCTTAATTGTCTTTCCAGCGATGTTCTGTTGAGTTAAAGGTCCATGAATGACACCTAAAACCTGACTGTCTCCTATATATGCAGCAAGTGATACAACCCCCATTAACCCATGGCAACCTCCCTCATATACAACCCCCATTAACCCATGGCAACCCCCATTCGACCAAGAGTGGTTGCTACATTCACAAACTCTAAACCCTTCCCATACTTAGACCTATACAATACACAGATATTTTTAAGTTGACGAACAGAAACACCTTCCATTTCTATGCTCACCTTCCCTTTGAATGATTCTGAGTTAGAGGAAAGTGGAGAAAATAGAGTGTTTAAATAGGAAAAAGAATGGAAAGAGTAATAATAGCACCTATAAGGGTAGGTTGACTATTGTCAGAAAAGTTTGAAATTAAAAAATATTTTTTTTTGTTTTTGTTTGTTTTTTATTTTTTTTAACTTCAAGAAAATCATCAGGGTAAAGAAGTCTAGAAACTCCTAAAGGACCCTTCTCAGAGGATCGTCTGTCCAAAACCAAAATATAACAAAATCATACAAAGATAAAAGAAATAAAATAGTAAATGATGACATACCTTTATGTATAGTTTTTATAGCGTATCTTTATACTGCGTGTTATGAGTGCAGTAATACCAAGATTGCTCAGCCAATCTTGGAATTCTTCTCCCTCCCACTTGTGGAATATATTGGATTGAGCTACGCCGCAACTAATTAAAGTGTGTAAATGTGACAGCTACCACCAAGGACCACAGCTATTGAGAGGTCGCTAGAGAGCCCATGGCATTAAATCACAGGATCCAGCTCAGTTGCATAGTCATGCGAGTATGCCAATATAGGACGCTTCTTTTTGCCTATCATCTCAGCTTGCCTAGAAGGTAAACTTTGGGACACTGAGAACGACTCTCTACAAAGCATGACACATGAACCTTATTTATATACCGGTGTGTGAAGGTCTCCTCTTGAGTATATGAAAAGACAAACATCCATCAGTGGCTCCTAATCTAATTTAAAACTAAGTTAAACCGAAGTTTCGCCCTCCTTTTCTTATTTCTCTCTCTCTCTCTCTTTTTCTTTTTTTTTTAAGAAGAAGAAGGAGATAATATGTACATGTTGTTGTGATTGTGGATCACATCTTTCTCTGGCTTGACGTCCAGTAATGGCTTAAACGTCTTCTATGAGTCGAGGATAAGCTTCCCATCTAATTTTCTTATAAATTGACAAACAGGGTCTTTTAGAGTCAGATTCCTAAGACTGTAACATTTTTGTTCATCCTTGAAGAGATTCCACAAATTAAGAAGTTCACGATGCATAGATCCACAAGAATGCGTCTCAAGAGTCAATAAGATATCATCTAATAACTCCTTACTCAGTCCATTCTTAATGAAAAAAAATTTATCTTCTCTATTTGCGGAAACCATCTCCAAAGAATGACATCGCTTGTTACAATTCCATTGTGCATATTTGTGACAGACTTGTAACTTTTTTGCTCTTATCCTTTTAGAATACGAACTTCTACTAAGACCTGGCATGTTTGAGTCAAATGAAATTAAAGACTCACCTGCTAGAAGGACCTTTGCTTCAATTATCCAGCGTACATCTTCCGACATACCCTTGTGCATTAACAGTCTCAATCTTTAACATCTAGCTTTGTAGATTTTTGTCAGAGCATTTTGAGGGAGAGAAGGAAAATGTTTTCTTAAATTTGAGAGAATGACATCCATTTTAAAGGAGAATGATTAAGTTATTATGGGAAACTGAAAACAAACTGACTCGAGAGCCACGGAGTATCGTTATCCGCCACTTAACCGGGAACACAAAGACTGTAAAAAAAAGGCAATAAAATTAGAATAAATTCTATTCATAACAAGGATAAAAAAAACAGATGAATTCTACCTCATTAACTTAGTTTTCCAGAAATGGTTTGAGTCTTTGTCTATTGACTTTAAACACATTGCCATTCCTAAGATTCTCAATATCTATAGCCCCATGAGGATACACATATTTGACAACAAAAGGACCACTCCACCTAGATCTCAACTTGCCAGGGAATAGGTGCAGACGAGAATTATAAAGCAGAACTTTTTAATCAATTTCAAAAGATTTTCTCAAAATTAACTTGTCATGAAAAGCTTTTGTTCTAACTTTATAAATCTTTAAGTTTTCATATGCATTATTTCTCAATTTCTTAAGTTCATTTAATTGCAATCTGCGTATCTTGCAAGCATCATCAAGGTTTAGGTTAAAAGCTTTAATGGCCCAAAATGCTTTATGTTCCAATTCTAAAGGCAATGACAAGGTTTTCCATAGACTAACCGATAGGGTGACATGCCCAAAGATGTTTTAAACACAGTACAGTAAGCCCAAAGTGCATCGTTTAGTCTTAAAGACTAATCTTTACGATTTTGGTTAACCGTTTTTTTTCAAAATTTGTTTAATCTCCCTATTTGCCAATTCAACTTGTCTATTTGTCTGAGGGTGATAAGGGATGAAAATTTTGTGTGTAATACCATATTTCTTCATTAAAGATTCAAATGGTTTATTGCAAAAATGTGTTCCTCCATCACTGATGATAGCTCGAGGGAATCTAAATCGACACAAGACATTTTCTTTTAAAAATTTGAGAACAATTTTATGATCATTGTGTCGGCATAGAATCGCCTCAATCTATTTTGAGACATAATCATCTGCAACAAAAATATACACAAATCCAAATGAGGATGGAAATTGGCCTATGAAATCAATTCCCCAACAATTAAAAATTTTAATGACAAGGATAGAGTTCAGAGGCATCATGTTTCTTTTTGAAATGGAGCCTATTTTTTGACAATTTTCACAACTTTTGCAAAAGGTATAACAATCCTTAAATAAAGTGGGCCAATAAAATCCACACTACAAGATTTTTGCAGCTGTTTTCTTTGAAGAAAAGTGACATCCACATGCTTCTAAGTGACAAAATTTAATGACACTACCTACCTTGCTGTCGAGCACACATCTCTGAAAGATTTGGTCAAGACAATATTTGAACAAGTATAGGTTATCTCAACAAAAAAATTTCACCTTTGTCAAAAATTTCCTTCTATCTTGATGCGTCCATTGAGGCGGTATCTTTCATGTTACAAAAAAGTTAACTATTTTAGCAAACCAAGGCATGGAATTAACTGAAAATAAAAATTCATCAGGAAGAGAATCATTGATGGGTGTGCTATCAAAAGGTGAGCCTGTTGTAAGTCTAGACAAATGATCTGCGACAACATTTTTGGCTCTTTTCTTATGTTTTATTGTGATGTTGAATTCTTGAAACAACAAGATCCACCGTATCAATCTTGGTTTGGCATCCTGCTTAGACATCAAATATCTAATAGTAGCATGATCGGTGAAAATCACAATAGAAGAACCAATTAAATAAGATAGAAATTTGTCTAGTACAAATATTATAACAAATAGTTCTTTTTCAGTAGTGGAGTAATTCATTTGTGCACTTTTTAAAGTTCTGCTTGCGTAACAAATCACATGAGGCCTACTTTCCTTTCTTTGGCCTACAACAGCGCCCACAGTAAAATCACTAGCATCACACATCAACTCAAAAGGCAAAGACTAGTCAGGGGATTGCATGATAGGAACAGATGTCAGAAAATTAATTAATTTTTCAAAAGATTTTTTATTTTCTTTAGTCCAATCAAATGATGCATCTTTTAACAGAATATTACATAATGGTCTAGATATGGCACTAAAGTCCTTTATGAATCTTCTGTAAAATCCTGCATGTCCTAAAAAGGAACGAACTTCTCTAATTGTTTTTGGGGAAGACAAATGGGTAATTAATTCAACTGTGGCCTTATCAACTTCAATTCCTTTAGAAGATATCACATGACCTAACACTATTCTTGAGGTAACCATGTAATGACATTTTTCCCAATTTAGCACAAATCATTTTTCTTCGAATCTTTTAAGAACTTTTTCCAAATTATCAAGACAATTTTCAAATGAATTTCCAAAAACTATCAGATCATCCATGAAAACCTCTAAATAATGCTTAATCATGTCACTAAAAATACTTAGTATGTATCTTTGGAATGTTCCCGGAGCATTACAAAGGCCAAAATGCATTCTTCTATATGCAAAACTACCAAAAGGACATGTAAAAGTAGATTTTTCTTGATCCTTCAATGCAATTTGTATTTGATTATAACCCGAATAACCATTAAGAAAACAGTAATATAGATGTCTTGCTACCCTTTCCAGAATTTGATCAAGAAATGGCAAGGAAAAATGATCTTTCCTAGTAGCAGTATTTAATTTTCTATAATCAATATACATACGCCAAATGGATGAGACTCGCGTAGGTATTAATTCACCTTTTTCATTTTCAACCACTGTTATTCTAGATTTCTTAGGCACAACTTGTGTAGGGCTTACGCACTTGCTATCAGAGATAGGATAGATAATTCTAACATCATGCAATTTAAGAACTTCAGTTCTAACTACCTCTTTCATGTGTGGATTTAATCTTCTTTGAGGTTGTTGAGATGTTTTAGCATTATCCTCAAAATGTATTCTATGTGTACGAATTAATGGATTAATACATTTTATGTCCTTTAATGTCCATCCAATTGCACTTTTATGCCTTTTAAGTACTTTTGTTAACATATCTTCTTATTCTTCAGTAAAGGACAAGGAAATTGCCACTAGAAAGCTTTGCTCTTCTACTAAAAATGTGTACTTCAACCCAGCAGGCAATGGCCTTAGTTCCAGTGTGGGTACTTCTTCATGGGTATTATCATTCCTGGGTTTTAATTCTTCAAATCTTGGCTTCCATCCCTTGTACTCCATTACCTATGTACAATCAAGCAAATAACATATTTTAGAGATATCATAATTTAATTATATGCCTGAATTAAATGAATTGACTAAACAAATTTCTAATAAGTTAGAAAAACTCCTTGTTTGAAGATGATCATCTATGATGGCTTCAATTCCTTCAACTTCCTCCTTTTCATCAAGGACTTCTTATGGTTGTTTGCACATGTTAAAAACATTGAGCTCCAGTGTCATATTTTCAAATGTTAGTTTCATCACTCCATTTCAGCAATTTATCAAAGCATTAGATGTTGCTAAAGATGGACAACCTAAAATAACAGGAATTAACTTGCAATTATCAATCATAGGTTCAGTATCCAAGATAATAAAATCCACAAGATATATGAATTTATTAACTTGTACTAACACATCTTCAACTATTCCTCTTGAAATTATAATTAATCTATCGGTAAGTAGAAGAGTTACAGAAGTTGGTCTTAACCACCTAAGTTGAGTTGCTGATAAACTAAATATAGAAGTAAATTGACACTAGCACCAAAATCAAGTAAAGCTTTTTCAATATTATGTTCTCCAATAATGCATGAAACTGTAGGACAACCATGGTCTTTATATTTCAAGGAATTATTATCCTGAAGAATAGAGCTTACCTGTTCAGCCAAAAAGGATTTCTTTTTCACATTTAGTTTCCTTTTAACAGTGCACAAGTCCTTCAAATATTTGGCATAAGAAGGAATCTGTTTGATAGCATCTAACAAAGGAATATTAACCTTAACTTATTTTAAAATTTCAAAAATTGCAGTGTTATTGTTCAATTTCCTTGAATTGTTTAATGCTTGAGGAAATGGGGGTGCAAGCGAGAGTTTGGTCTCTTTTTGGTCAACTTCTTCATTTTCTTGGGGGATTGGTTCATTATCTCTATCACAAGGTTTGGGAATTTGTTTTTCAACAACCTTTCCACTCCTAAGAGTTATCACTGACTTGACTTAATCCATTTGTTGGTTTTCTGAACTACCCTCATTTAGACTGTACTGACCCTTGGGATTTGGTTGAGGTTGAGAAAGAAATTTTCCTTTCTCATGAATGGTGAGTGCAGAAGAAAGTTTAGCAAGAGTTTTTTTTATGTCAATCATGGTTTGATTGTTTTGTTTATTAATGGCCTCTTACTTTTCTATGAATGCATGCAGCGTTTCTTCAAAGTGTTTCCTATATGGTGGGACATAATGTGCATATCCTTGGGAATTTTGAGAGTTCTGTTGTGCCTGAGGAGGTGGTGGTTGCATAAACTGTGCTTGATTATTATTCCTCTAGCTGAAGTTCGGGTGATTTCCCCATCCTGAATTGTATGTATCTGAGAAGAAGTAAATGGTTTTTATAATTATTCATTGCATTTACTCGCTCATGTACAACTTCTTTAAAAATAAGAATCTTTGGACATTAGTGTGTTGAGTGTCCTAAGTCATCACAAATGCCACAATTTTTTTCATTTTGCATATATTTGATTTCTTTTGTTTTTCCTAATTCCATGGCTTCAACCTTTCTAGCCAAACTGGAAAACCTAGCATTTAGATATTCCTCTTGACTAAGGTGATATTTTCCTTTATTAGCACTTACAAGGTTATATCTAATTGAATTTTCAGAAATATTAGTACCATGCCAAGATTGAGAATTTTCAGCTAACTGGTTCAAATAGTCTAAAGCTTCATCAGGTTCTTTATCAAGAAACTCACCATTGCACATTGTTTCCACAAATTGTTTAGTTTCAGGTGTTAAACCTTCATAAAAGAAGCTTATAGTGCGTCATTTTTCAAAACTATGATGTGGACAAGAATTTAACAAATCTTTAAACTGTCCCAACATTGAAAATATACTTCATTTGAATTTTGGAAAAAATTTTGGATTTATCTTTTCATAGTATTGGTTTTATGTGTTGGAAAAAATTTCATTAAGAACTCACCTTGCATTTCTTGCCATGTGCTAATTGATCTCGGTTTCAAAGTGTTAAGCTAAGATTTTGCTTTATCTTTTAAAGAAAAAGGAAACAATTTAAGCTTAACAATCTCTTCAGTGCAATTTTGGTCATTGAAAGCAATACATACTTCCTTAAATTCTTTTAAATGTAAATATGAGCTTTCAGATTCTAAACTATGAAAATTAGGAAGTAAAGAAATCATACCTGGCTTAAATCTAAAATTGTTGGCATTGAGTGGAAAGATAAAGCATGATGGACTAAAATTTTAAGGTGGTTGCAAATATTCACGCATGGTTTGTAACAATTGATTTTCATATTCATCATGTACACTTTCATTTTCTGTCATTATGTCAATTGTGTGTGATTATGATTCAAACAAATCAATATATAAAGTACCAAGATTAATTTTAACCAAACGAGCAGAATTTGAATCACGATACCAATTAAGCATAAATAAATGACGTAAAATAAAAATAATATACAAGTTAGCGATATAAATCGGCCATTAAATATTAAGCGTAAATAAATGACATAAATAAATAAGTCAAAAAGCATAAATAAATAAGTCAGAAGGCATAAAATTTAAAAAAAAATTAGTAAGCATAAATAAATGACATAAAACAAATAAAAAGTTAGAAAGCATAAATAAATGACATAAATATAAGAGTTAGAAAGTTAGTAAGCATAAATAAATGACATAAATATAAAAGTTAGAAAGTTAATAGGTTAGTAAAGAAACCGAATGACCGGCAAGCCAATCTTTTGCTCCGGTGAGGAAGAAGAGAGAAAAGATTTTATTAAAGAAAAATAACCTCAATAAATTAAAACTTCAAATCAAGTCCCCGACAATGGCGCCAAAAACTTGATGGGGATTAAAGGATGCAAACCCAAGTGCAGGTTGTCTCAAGTAATAAATTTCTCAGGAGTCCACTTTTGGTAATAATTTAAGGACAAGATTAATTCTTTTTATAATTCAACTGAAATCCACGCACAACGGATGTTCCAATTGGAAAATAAAACATTCAAAGTTCATTTAGAATTATATACGTAGTTATATTTTGGTTCCTTTAATTATTTACCAACACCAACACTTGTGAATGGGTTCAAGCATTCATTGTGCCAAACCACTTATCTACAATGAATCAAGAACTCCACTTTACAAGGAGGAATTATTTACCAATACCAACACTTGTAAATGGGTTCAAGCATTCATTGTACTAAATTACTTGTCTACAATGACCTATTAGACCTACTAGACCTCAGAATCTTGAAAAGTGTTCTTCATGTAAGTTGTAGATTTGGATCTTAACTATCAACGATCAAAACTTCAGGCCATTATCATTCCTACAGCCCGAGATATGGCTTGATGAGTACACAGAGGTCAAGCTGTCAGGATCAACACTCTAGTTCTTGCTTCAATTCCAATTTGAGTAATCCAAGCTTGTGATATGGCTCTTGAAGTCTTCATGAAAGTTGTAGGGAATTGTCTTAGGTTTCCTACAAGACCAAAATCACATGAATCCGACATATGTAACTCAAATTATAGCTAATTTACTGAACACTATCAAAGAAATAAATTAAGGCTAATTCATGCAATAATTTTTTCAATGATCCAATTAGGTCCAATATCATAGAATGTGACAAAACTAACTTAATTAAACCTAATTGAATCTTAAGAAGCCCAGTGAGAGGGTTATAAAATGTATAAAATATATTGATATCACATTTCTAATAAACCGCCGCAGTATGGTGAAATTTCCTATTCCCTCTACATAGTGAAATTTTCTATTTTTTTACACCATGAAATTTCCCTTCATTCCTAAACTTCCCCCTCGTTCCTTCTAAAATTCTCATTCCCTCTAACCGCCACATTTCCCATTCCCTCTAACCCCTAAATTTCCCAAACCACTGCACAAACCCTCACTCGACCCCATCGTTCCCAAATTCCCATTACCTCTGAAAACCCTCACGCATTGTTCTACCCAATCCCATTGTTCTGGCCAACTCATCGTTGCCTAAGGAGGAGGTCTCCACCAGGTATGATGCCCAATCCTATTGTTCTGTAGCATAATATATTTTGTTTTTACGTGTTCTACTATTCTCTCCATTGACACTGATTTTGATGACAATGCTTGTGATTGTGAGTATAATGAATATGGCAAGCATTTGTGAAATGCATTTACAGGATATCCAAAATAGGGTAATAATTTCAACTAAAGTAGAGTTGTACTAACTTCAACTACTATTTTTATAAGTAATATTATCATATTTTCAGCATGACATTATATGGTAGTAATAGGCTTCTAGTATGTCAATGCTAGGTGGTTTCAAAACTTATGTTGTTCATACTAGCATAAAAAATGGTTCCATTTGGTCCCTGGGAAGATTAGCCATTAAGGCATGGAAAGGTGTTAATAGAAATGGTGGTCACTATATGAGTGGTGATATTCTTTGGGACATCGTGGGGGTATTTCTGAGGTAAGCCCCTAATGCTTCTAATGAAGTCAAAAGCTGCTTGTGTGTCATTATAGTTAGAAAGATAAGGTAATGAAGGAGATGAAGGTGGAGTATAATTCCCACTGTATTGGACTCTAGTAGTGGTTGTGGTGTTATCAAAGGCAACTCTAATCGCACTTGAATATGCCTTGCAACCATATAGTAGTGATTAGGCTCTTACTTGGCATGCAACAATACATCCATTGTTTGTCCAGGAGATATGCAAATGTATTCTCTTGTCAATGGCTTGGTGTACATAGCATCAACACCAATAATAGTGAGATTGTGTTTGGAAACAAAGAAAAAGAGAATGAGATTCATAGCAGAGTTAATGATTCGGAGAAGAAAAGTCCTGCCTTGGTCTATATTTAACTTGAATGTTTCTGAAAAAAGAAAATTTAATATTGTGAGCCTAACCTCAAAGACACATGTTTGGAAAAAAGAAATAGTTCATTAATACCATGAATAAGATTAAATAGTTGGTTGATGGTGCCCCTCGAATACTTTGCACCCTCTGTTGTCTACTCTACTACAATAGTCTCATACATAACTCTATTCATATTAGAGGCCCCTTTTACTAGACTTCACCTACTCTTAGTGTATTTAATAGGATTCTGCAAAATTCAATTCTGCCCAATCTTATCCTGGTAAATGGTAACTAAGAAACAATAAATAGTTCTCATTACCATTAGACTTACTTGATTCCATTTTATCTATCAATTAATAACCTGTTTGTACTTCACAACCTCTACTACTTATTTAATTAGTCGTGAACCTGCAGCCACTATAAACTTTCTCAATGATAAAAGCATTTGATTCTGTTATGTTGCTATTAACCATACTTATTCACTTCTCAACATTTCCTTTCCAGTTAACAATATATCTTAAGAGAGAAAAACAAAAAGATGCATGCAACTTAGGTTTCTAGTTATTTACTTAATTGTGATTTTAGCCTTGGTAGAACTTCTCTAAAATTTTATATTTTGAAATCAGCTTCTTCTCCTTCACAAGAACTTCAGTTCTGAAATTTTTTTCTTCAATTCAAGCTTGCCTCTAGCTTGCTGGTCTCTAATATGAGTTTTGTCTTCCACCCTAAGATCAAATTCTGGCTCAAATTCTCTCATGCAAAAATTCTTCCTCTCTTCTCCACTCAATTCTCCTAACCTCTCTATCTCTATCTTTTTCTCTCTATCAGTGCTATATGCTCTCTGCTATCTTGATTTTCTTCTCTTCTTTTCTATGGAGCAGTGTGTGTACTGTGTGTACATGAAGAAACGAGGGGAAAGGGTGATACTAAATGGAAAGTGAGGTGTAAGCAAGTGCGGAGTGCATGTGTGTGAAGGTGTCAGGTGTAGACTTTGCATGGAAAACGTGTCTTCCCATATTAAAATTTCACCCAAAATCTTAATTAATTAATTAAAGTAATAACTCTCACTGAGAACAACATCTTAACTCTCTTTGCTCTCCATTTTTTCAGAATATCATTTGGACTGGCCATTTCAATCAATAAGTTTTAATAGGTACGTTTTGTCTTTCTCGTTTTCTTTTCACAACTTTCTTTGTACTGCATGTTTTACTATAGTTAATAAATCTTAGTCTTGACCTGTTAGTTTATCTGAAATGTTGCACATGTTTGTTTACTATTCTTAGACCCTGGATGTATCTATATGGTGTAACACCCCCCGTAGGGTATTACATTTATGATGAATTATAATAAAACTTTACCCAAGTTACAAATCATTTATTAACATATAATAATATAAGTTATAAAAATTTTCTTTTTATATATTATATCATTAAATAAAATAAACAGAACATGAAATAAAACAAACTACTAAATACACACCATAATTATACATATAATTTTGTTTTTAAGGATACAAATAATTACACACTACAAATTGTTTAATAAAGCTGTAAACTATTTGACTCAAAACAAGTCACGAACTAGCCCAAGTACAGAACTAAAAGTTCTAATCCTCCGACGGATCTTCCTCTGGTAGATCATCGGAATACAGAAATGCTGGATGTCGTGTTGCCCTACGGACAGGAGTCTGTGCGGTCGACACACTACTAAGCTCACTAGGGGCATGGAAACGACCACCCCAATAGCACCTAATAGATAAGGGTAACTCTAGATGCATATAAGCAATCGTAGAAAACATTGGAACTCCATCATATTCCCTACTGAGGGACATAGTCAATTGTCCCACATAAACAACAGACTCCCTATCCACTTGCAGACGCCAGGCTTCGGAGCCTCCTTAGAACTCCAGTCTCACGAATCCCAGAAAACTCAGTAGGGCCATGACACGTCAAAATCAATCCACACAATAAGGATGATCAAGAGCCTTGCCCTCTTTACATTGATCACCAGAATGTTGTTCCTCCTCGTACTGACAACCCAAAGGTTGCTCCTCTTCTCCTTCCTCAAAATCTTTACCGAATATAATAATAATACAGAAATGCATACAAAGAAGTGAGACAATCTACATCATTACCATCATAGCAGTATAGAAAATGATAGTACATACAGATATAGCATTTAATACATCAAATTATGTTATCACATCATACACAATACCTCAGATCAATATAATTATCACATCATGATGCAGACCAAATATGCATATGTACATAGACTCATTCTTACCCCATGGAGCTACTCACAATTCTCAGAGAGAATGATCTAGAAGATCTATCTGTAGCTCCGACTGCCCTAGCCAAGTACTACACAGTCTATTCATCGTGTACAACAGACATTGTACCAAACAGTCTACGCTAGATCGTGATTAAGAATAGTGCTTTGTCGAGATCGCTAGTGCGTTGCCCGGTACCACGGCCCAGAGGATGCCAACTGTCCACATGTGAAATCCTCCGCACACTAACGCCTCCAAGTTCAATCAATGAATAACCCAACATCTATCGCACCCATACTATGGTGTAATTCATCTCTTAGGCAACTTACCAATATCAACCAAATTGACAGGTTTCTCTATGCATGGTGCATGATCTAAAAGTACACATATAACAGTGTTATCATTATTTCTCATAATCACACGCCATCACTTGGCAGTATCATTTTCCAACGTAACCGGGTTCACCACATTAACCTGATAGCAAACTGCTGTTATTTTCAATCGTGTAAATATTTTATTACGTTTTCACAATTGCGTAACCATTTTTTAACGTTTTCAAATCACGTAAATATTTTTTGACGTTTTTACAATCGCGTAGTGATTTTAAATCATTCTCTCAATCGCGTAATGAGTTTAAATCGTTTTCTCAATTGTGTAGTTTAAAAATCTTTATTTTAAATACACGTAAGGTTTTTCTAATATTTTTCAACTGCGTAAAATACTTCTTTGCTTTCTAAATTAAATTTTGAAACTTTCTCCATTATATATCTATTTTTAGTCATATTTACAATATTTCCTTAATAGAAATTTTGTAAGTAATATTTCCTACTGTTTCCTTTAAAAATTACCCTTCTTGGACATAACCAATATTTACAGCTCAAAACTTGCTATCGCGCTTCAAAATCCAACGGGTGAGCTATACATTAGTACTTTTCAAGTATTTATTTTATTTCTCATCCTTACTTAAATTTCCCTAATTAAGATCTAAAATAAATTCACTTCATTTTATTCTCTAAAATGCATTAAATTGAGTTCTCATTAATTTACATAGTTCCATGCTTAGGAAATAATTTTGGATAAAAAATACCATGAGTAGGCATGTTGGCCGAAAATCATTATATATTTTATAAATCATCTTTAGCTATTTTCTATCATCTACTTCCATGTAAAAGTTCTTAATCCAATTTATTATTGTTAAATCACTTAATCCATGAGTAGAAAAATAATTTAAAACACTTTGTCCTCTTTGTGGTGGTGTAGGTCGTGAGCCTCATGGGTTCTTTGGAACCCTTATGCAATTCCTTATCATGTTGTTCACATCCTACTACATACAATAACTATCATACCTTCACTAAAACATATAATCAAAGCTATAAACATGCCTGCATAAAAAATCATGACAAATAAAAAAAGCTTTAAACAATCAAGTGAATGAATCCTTATGGATTCTTCACCACAAACAAATCCATTTTCTCACCACCAAGACATGGTTGATGAGATTAAATCTCCCTCTTACCTTAAGGTAGACAAAAATCCTTCTTGCTTGATCCTATGGATTTCATGTAGCTCCAAAGAAATCCCTAACAAACTTTGAACTAAACCAAAGTCACAAACAAAGCTTGAAAAAGGAAAACCATGGATCAATCATGACTTAGAACTTCAAGAATCAATTTAGAAACAAGAATTAAATATTTTTACCTTGCAGAGTAGAAACTTCAAACTTGATTTCCAAGCACTAGATGATTGATTTTGATGAAACTTATGACATGAAATATGTTTAGAATGGTGTTTAGGTTTAAGAAGTGGTGTTGGATAAAATTATAGAAGAGTGGAGGTTAGGTTATGGTGTAGAGGCTGTGAGCTCCTTGAAGGAAAGCAATGGAGTTTTTGGCTCGTGGAAGAGAAAGAAAGGAGAGAATAGATTTGTGTGATAGAAATGATAAAGATGAAATGAAATGAGATCCTATCTCCTTATGTGCTAGCCGTGGAGGTGCAAGGAGAGGAAGGTAAAATATTTGATTGATATTTTTACCATGTAGATAACTATGGAAGCTAGATATTTATCTTAAGTGATAGGCTTTAAAAATTTAAGCCTTGAACCTTCCTTGAAGGTGTCTTGGCCATGCAATTCTAAAGGGAAAGGCAAACCAAGTTTGGTTCATTTAGTTACCTAGTTAAGCTTAAGCTAACCTAGTTTCTGATTCCATTGCTTCTAATTAAATCAAGCTAACTTAGTTAGATTTCCTAGTTACTTAGGTGTGACTAACAAGCTTCTAGAATGTACTAGAAAATCTTGTAACAAGAATCCCTAAAGAATAGCAAACTAAGTTTCATTCCATTTAGTTACTACATATAATCTAGACTAACTTAGTTAGGCTTTCTAGTTTCTAAGCTAACTAGTCTAACTATTATTGTTGACTAGATCCTATTAGCTTAGAAAAATCAATCCACTAATGGTGACTAGGTTTACCAAGTTGTAAGTCACAAAGAATTCTCCGGTCCCTATTGTCCACTGGACAAAAGCTACTACTTTTAAGTCAATAGGTACTGTCCAATAGATAATAAAATAATACTAAAATATAAAATATTTTTATTTCGCAGATAAATTCTAAAAATTAAAATATCAGTACACGTATCACTCAAAATTGGGTTTAGTAAGATCCCCCAGCTTCAAATAATCATATAAAGATTTTCCCTAGCCCGAAAATTATTATTTTCCTGACTCGGAGTAAATCACGCACAAAGATCAAAAACAGTCACAGAACAGTCAAAATAAATTTACAGCATACAGAAATCATAAAATAGTACAATTCAGACATTACTATAAAATAGCAAATTTTGGGGTGTTACATATGTGATGTTACATAATTTAACATTTGTGACTCATTCTTTGTATCAATGTTGTTTTTCATCTAATTCAACATGGAGTTTCTTTAGTCTTATTGAAAATGAATTGGACTTTATGGATCTTACTAAAACTTAGCACAAATATAAATACCACAAAAAAAGGGAAAATTGAGCACAAAGATATACATAAAGACTGTTGAAATATCAAAGCAGTTCTGTTTTTGGTAACATTTCAGATTCAGAGCAGTTTCTTGTTTAGTTGTAATCTTATGTATGTAATTTCCTTGTATATGTTCTTCAACAGAGTTGTTCTTATTCCAATTATCTTTGTTTAATTATTACGTGTCCACGACAATTTACCTGTAGTTATTGCTCTCTGATTTGATTATAACAGCTCTCCTTAGCCATGAAAGCATATGACTATTACTAGTAATTACCATTTCTTTATCTTAATTACTATTTCTTTATTTGGTCAGTGTTGATGGTATGCCACCAAAACGTACAACTGCTTGATTGAAAATATATTGACACATTTCCTCACTTAGCGTACAAGTGGACATGCAGCACTACTATTTTATCTTTACACACTACTATTTCTAAAACTATAGAATCGTTTACCTTTAACTCATGTCTTAGTCTCTAGGGCGTGAAAAATAGCCTTCTAAACTAGTTCAAGTCATTTAACTTTTGTTACATTTGTTTTTGCCAAGATAACTATATCCATGCAAGTCAAGCCAAAAACTAGTGTCCTTAGCTAGAATAAAACAAAGGAAGAACTTCATTTTATCTTTTGTTACAATAACATCATCTTGAATCAATTTATTTTTGGTGCATCATTGAATTGCTTAGTTATGTAGTTATTAATCAGTGGCCTATGCATTTAGTTACATGTGAGGAAGGTTATTATTTTGTATTGCACACATAGCTAGTCATGAATATTTTATATGGTGAGGCTATCACATCATATGATTGATTTATTTGAAGAGTGAGTCCATGCAGACCATCAATTTGATATCTAGAGTGTTTCCATGTGAGTTTTGTAACATTAATTTGATATCTAGATTGTTTTCGTGTTAAAGAAACAAAAAAAAAAAAGACTCAACTTTTAACTAATTGACCCTTTAATAAGAAAATCCCAGGAAATAGGTAGCCTTGACCATATGATCAGTATTGTCTTTGGAATTAGACTATTCACAATTACCCAATATTCGAAGATTCATTGTGATACTCATCTAATTCATTAAAGAAGATGGCTCTGCAAAATTATTACTTCATCTCCACTCTAAAATTAAACCAGACCAACAACCAAGTGGACCACATAAGGTGAGATGACAACCACAAAGTGAATCATAGTGCCTCCCTCTATTTTCTCATGTTAGAATATCGTCTCTATATAAGGTTAGCCTAGCTAATTTTTCCCAACCAAAACACACAGACAACAACATGGATTTCCCCCACTTTCCTTCATTTGCTTCTATAAGAGCTCTGTTGTTTGGCTTTTGGATTGTATCCTTATTTCCTGAGTTAGCAGTGAGCATAACTTTATCTTTACATGATTTAGGTGCTTATTACTACAACCTTTGTTGTTTATTGTTCTCTTACCTTCTCCTTTATGCATAGATAAAACTTTTTAACCTTCAGTCATTTAATTCTATAATCTACAAACTTGCAGGTATGTACGCAAGGAAGTTCAGTGTCCTATCTACCTATGTGTGCATACATTTTTTTTAAAGAAATAGCTTAAAATAATGTAATTTTGGGTGTTGATTTGTGAATTTGTTGTTCTTGGTTTTAAGTTGTAATGGTTCCAAAAAATTAAATGTGAGTTTATAATATGCTTAATTACTATATTTGTTTTACTATAATTTAAAGAATACAGCTGCCTGAGTAGAATACCCTGCCATCCTATATAAATTACTAAATGCCTTTTAGGAAGAAAGACAAAGCGTATATGCATAGACAACAACTTGATATTTTAATTAAACCTTCTATATTGAACCTTCAATTTGATATAAATTACTAAATTACTAAAAGCGTATATTTGTGTACCTAAATTTCAAAGTACGAGGTCATTTATTAATATGATTAAGCAGAATATGCATATTAAGAATTTAGGATATTACAGAGAACTATCTAATTTATATATGTGTTTTTCTTTATTGTGGTTTGCTTATATGGGATTAGGTTCACTCGCCTCTGCAATGGATAAGTCATGGATTACAAAGCCTCAGAACTCAGTTGAGTATGAGCAAGGAGTTACGAGATTTATTGTTTTTGCTTTTGAATGTCGTTCACTTAATGACAAAATAATATGCCCTTGTTCATGGTGTGATTTTAGAAAATGACAAACTAGGGATGTGGTGTATGACCACTTAATTTGTAAACAATTCCCAGAAAGATACACTTTGTGGTTCTATCATGGGGAGTCTGCCATAGGAGAAACTCGTAATGTCTCAACTAGTAATGTTTCGAATGTAGTTTAAGACACCATGATTGATGAAAATCATATTCAGAACTTGATGAATGATGCTTTTGGAGTTGATAGGCACCATGCAAATGAAGTACCCATTGCATCAAATGAAGAGAGTGGTAGGGATAATGGAGTGACGCCGAACGTAACTCAAGTAGGGCATGAAGTTGACGAATTTTATGAATTAGAAAGAGATGGAGAACAACTGTTGTATGAAGGGTGTACAAAATATTCAAAACTATCTTTTATGGTGAAGTTGTATCATATCAAATACCTATGTGGAATGAGAGACAAGGCTTTGACAATGATATTAGAACTATTACAAGATGCATTTGGACACGCAAAGATTCCAAGTTCATTCTATGAGGCAAAGAAAACTATCACCAAGCTTGGTTTGAACTATAAAAAGATACCTGCCTGCCCGAATAATTGTATGTTGTATTGGGGTAATAAGGAAGATGAAGAAAGGGAACCATGCAAAGTCTGTAACATGTCCAAATAGAAATCTAAGACAAAAAGTGGTGAGACTGAGGTCTCCAACGATTGTAATAGAAGGAAGCATGTGCTAGCAAAAGTTCTTCATTACTTTCCACTAAAACCTCGACTATGGAGATTGTTTTTGTCATCAAATACTACTGAGGATATGATATGGCATGCAATGAATATTAATAAAGACAGAATGATAAGGCATCCTAAAGATTCTAAAGCTTGGAAGAAGTTTGATTCAATGAATACTTTGTTTACATCAGATCCGCGAAATATACGTCTTGCATTAGCTACTGATGGTCTTAATCCCTTTGGTAGTATGAATGCAAGTTATAGCATTTGGCCAGTTATTCTCATTCCATACAATATTCCTCCATGGGTGTGTATAAAGTAGACATCTTTTATCATTTTAATGATAATTCCTGGTAAATGAATACCAGGAAATGATATAGATGTCTACTTATAGCCTTTAATCAAAGAGATGAAGGAGTTATGGAATAAGGGTGTAGATGCATATGATTCTTTCAAGCGAGAGATGTTCAAATTGCATGCAGCTTTGATGTGGACAATTAGTGACTTTCCTGGGCTAGGAACCCTCTCTGGGTGGACACTTAGACCAGACTTGCTTGTCTGACCTACAACTTTGACACTATTTCTTGTTGTCTTCCTCATAGTAAGAAATGGTGTTTTATGGGTCATCGTCATTTTCTTGATCAAAGACACATATTTAGATTGAATAAGGTTCGGTTTAATGGATAGCAAGATATGCACAGTCCTCCAAAAACATTATCTGGTTTTGAAATTCTTGAACAAGTTAAGAACATTAATGTCTAGTTTAGTCAAAAACTAGAGATGGAAGGAAAGGGAAAAAGAACATGTGGTGGACGTGTTGCACAAGGTAGCACTCAGCAATGGAAAAAGAAAAGCATTTTCTTTGAGCTTCCATATTGGAAGCATAATTTTTTGCGTCATAATCTTGATGTGATGCATATTGAGAAGAATGTGTGCGATAATGTCATCTACACTTTGCTAAATGATAGTGCAAAGACAAAATATCATGTTAATGCTCGAAGAGACCTTACAGCTATAGGTTTTAGACATGACCTTTGGCCAGATGAAAATAGAAGGTATCCTTTAACTATCTTTACAATGGCTAATTGTGGCAAAAAGGCATTCCTAACAACTTTAAGGAACATCAATGTGCCTTGAATGAGTGGGTTAACCTCGGGACTACATGTTAACTTATTGGTGCTTCTGATTTAGTACATGTTTTCTTGTGTCTATGCTTGTTCATCCTCCTGCTTGTTGAAAAGTCCCTTGAATGATATTTTGATCTATTGTTTTACTGGTTGGGTTTCACATGCTTGTCAACTTTAGTATATCTCAGGAACAAAACGTTTACAAAAAAGTATTCTTTTTTTGGTCATCAAATGTGAAAGATGGGCATCTACTCCAATGGTATTTCATTTGACCTCCTTAAGATTAATAAATGCTTCCTCAACTCACTCTTATAAATAAAAATAGTCTTCTGCTTTATGTTCCTGTATGTGTATTGAAATGAGCACTACAAGTTAAGATGATAATATGTGATTGATTATGCTTGCAAACATAACAAGAAATAAGGAAATAAAGAAATAGAGATTATGTGTTTTTTCTCTCTGGTTAAAGCATGAGGCGTGACGAGTGCCGAACTCAGTCAAAATTATAACCGAAGTTATTACCTAAGCTTATAGCACAGTGACAACACCGGATCATCTCCACGAGGATTGTAGATGCAATTTAATCAAATCAAGTGAAAGTTAGCAAAAAGGGGGGTTTGACAGTTTAAGATCGCACTTAACAAAATTAAAGGAAGAAATAACAATTAAAGAGCAGTCAATTTAGAAACCTATCCAAGATTGGGTGGATTCAATCATAGACCCTTCATAGAACACTTGAAGCGCAATTGAATTGTTATTGGATCTAACCGAGATCTCTGCATCAAATCCAGAATTCATACTAGACGATCGTCTAGAATTCAATTAACAAGTGATAAACACAAATCCGCAATCGCACCATTCATGAAGATCTATGTTAATTTCAAGTACCGAATTCAATTAACTTAGGCACAAATCAGTAACCTAACCTTTTCAATTTTGTGATTAATTTAGATCAATCAGTTCTAAGTTTCATCACAAATCTCAATCTTAAACCAAGATCAAATCAGATCAACATAAATAGAATCACCATTCATGCATTCAAGATCAAGAAGAAGAAAAGAGGAATTCAATTACAAATCAAATACAATACATAACCAAGATCTCAAGAATCCAAACCACAATCTCTTCAAGAGTTCTAAATTGACCAAAAGTAGCTTAGCCCTCCATTACCATGAAGGGGAGCATCAAAATATACAAAAGCTATGAGAAACTATGAAGAAACAAGAAGAAACTATGAGAGAAATGAAGGAGAATACATGAAAGAAATGATAACCAATGGTGCCTTTTATAGAAGTCTAGGGTAACAAAATGACAAAGGGGAGTGAGTGGATGAGTGGGTGAGTGAGTGGAGTGTTTGAGTGGAATGGTTGAGTGGGTTGGTTTAGTGGATTGGTTTAGTGGATGAGTGAGTGGAATGGTTAAGTGGGTTAGTTGAGTGGAAAATGCCAAAGGACTTTTGGTGAGTGGGAAATTATGGACATGAATGGGTGAGTGGATGGATGAGTGGGTGGAATAGTGGATGAGTGGGTGGAATAGTGGATGAGTGGGTGGAGTGTTTAAGTGGTTGGATTAGTGTATGAGTGGATGAGTGGGTGGATTAGTGGATGAGTGGATGAGTGGATGAGTGGATTAGTGGATGGATGAGTGGATTAGTGGATGGATGAGTGGGTGGTTGAGGACAAAAATTTCGTGTCTGACTTGGAAGCCAAAAACGACCAACTATACTTCAGATCCACGAAAAGTGCTCTTCATGAAAGTTGTAGATCCTTGTCTTGGCTATAAAATGGATAGCTGGTTCGTCCAATTTGGCTTCCTTCAGCCTAAGATATGTCCCAAATACCGTAGGTTGCTCAAACCCAACTTCAGCTCCTCTGTTCCGACTTGCAAGCTCAAAATGACCTACTAGACTTCTTTTTTTCAAAAAGTGTTATTCATGAAAGTTGCTTATTTGGATCTTGACTATCTACTATCCAAATTTGAGCCCATCTTCATTATTACATCTTGAGATATGATTTTATGAGTGCATACTATTCGGATTCTACTTACAAAACCTGTATTCTGACTTCCATGTAAACTTAGGTCCTTTAGACATCTTTTTGGGACTTCGAGCTCTTCATCAAAGTTGTAGAGCTTCCTCTTAGCTTTCCTACAAGGTAAAATTCATGTTCATCAGATATTAGGAACTCAAGTTATGGTCAAAATACAGAAACAGTGTCAAATCTCAATAATGCTAAAAATATTCAATTAGGACCAATTTGAGTTCAAACTCACAAAATCATACCAAACTCAATCAATTAAGAATATAGAGAGTGTAAATGACTAAACATAAGGGTTTCTTAATGAATAAAATATGTGATTATCAAATTCTCCCACACTTAGCTTTTTGCACTCCTGGGCAAGACTCAAGACCAAAACAAGGACATAAGAGATTAACAAAAATTTAAATTCCAACGACATTCAAGAACCCAAAATTTTACAATCAAGAAGAACAACCAAAGGTTCAAGGGATTAAAACATTCATGAGTTAACAATTTTTCACATCTCAAACCAACAAGCAAGGTATCTTCAACATGAATCGAGAATGATAGATTTTCACAAGATCCCCTCTCAATCTCTCAAGTGTTTAAAAGGTAGGTATTTCACTCAATTCAACCCATGAAAATTGCACTACCATAAGCTTGCTTATATTCTACTTCTCCACTACTCAAAACACATGCACACACAAATCATGAGGACTTTATTCAAGGTTGTAGTGAGGTCAAGGTAACAGGAGAGGATAAAATGGATATGAGAAGATAAATACCAAAGAGAATAAAAGCAAATGAGAATGAGTTCAAATAACAAGCATAAAAGTTCATCCCAACTCTAGTGTATATCCCTTTACATATTCATTTCCCAATCCTTTTCTTTTTTTTAAACACTTGGTTTTTTTTTTTTTTTTTTTTTTTTTTTTTTTTTTTTTTTTTTTTTTTTGACTTTTTTTTATATATATGAACATAACTATATACATACATTTTTTTTTTTTTTGGTCACTCTTTTCTTTTTCAACAACCATTTTGTACACACACCCCCACACTTGTTCAAAAACTCATCCATTAACTAAGCTAATGTTCTTTTATTCCCTAAGGTAAAGTAAGAACACGATTTCTCATTTAAGGCACATAATAAGCTAGAAACAAGGAATGGTCAAATAAGCTCAAAGGGGTTAAGCAAAGGAAAATATACAAGGTTGGCAGGAATCGAGAAATTTTCAAGAAGTCAAAAGAGTGTTTGATATCATATTGAAAACAAGGTTAGCTATTTGGTTAAACTAGCTAATTAAGAAAGAGGGCCTCAATCATGTTCATGCATGCAAGTGAAATGTAGCCTCAAAAAGAATCAAAGCAAGTTCTAAAGTGGTCATTAACATGAGTGAAAATCACACAAGAAAGAAGAGAATGGCATAAATGTTAAATCCATCCATTAGGCTCAAAATCTCACAAGGTATGCATCCATCAAACTCAATTCATCAATTCAATCATCCATCTCCAAGCATATCAGTTCAAGAAGGGAGAAAAGTTATTCAATCATGCAATGATCCCTTTTTTGTGTTTTTTTTTTTTTTTTACAACCAAAAGAAACATGCTAAAATCTCTCCCCACACTTAATATAACATTGCCCTCAATGTGAAAGAGAGATATAGAAAAGAGCAACACAACCTGATAAGAAGTGAATCAACGCCAAGCGTAAAAAAAAGCACACTTTGTCGATTCGCATCGACCACGAAAAGAAATCAAACAAGAAAATGTTAGTACTTCCACAATTTAATACTAATTAATTACTACCTAAAAAACTCCTTACTCTGCCACCAATTAAGATGCGTCTCAAGAGTAAAATTCTCCTTACTCTGCCATCACTAATTGGTTTAATAAGTCCATGACAATCATATCATACTTTCCAAACAAAACAATAATTTTTTTTTAATAAAATCAAACCCATTAAAGAGAAAGTGTCAGATCTGGCTTTTTTTCTTGTTACTTCCTTCGCTGCTTCCTGTTGACCAATCTATCTGAGCTAATACCTTATCAGGTACATACTCAAAAGCTTCTAATTTATCAATGAGCTCATCAATAGTGGAGGCAGAGATAAGAAGTTGTCTTGCCGAAGGAGTGATAAATTTCTGTTCCACAGCTTTGTCAAGAAAAAATAACAAAAGATCAAAGAAATTATTAACATTCAACAAACTAATGGGTTTATGGTGGATGTTCAGTTCAGCCCAAGAGACAATTTGAAAAATCTCTTCCAAAGTACCAAAACCACCGGGTAAGACAATAAATGCATCAGAATTGTCAACCATTGTTTTCATTCGTCCATGCATGGATGTTACCTGAATTTCTTCTCCAACTGTCCTTCCAGTGATGTTATTTTCAGCTAAAGGTTTAGGAATAACACCTAAAACTTGACTGCCTCCTATAAAAGCTGCAAGTGATACAGCCCCCATTAACCCACGGCAACCTCTCCCATATACAAGATGAATATTCCTCGCAGCAAGTGATCGACCAAGAGTGCTAGCTGCGTTTACAAACTCTAATCCCTTCCCATAACTCGACCCACAAAAAACACAGACATTTTTAAGTTGACGAACAGAAACACTTTCCATTTCTATTCTCACCTTCTCTTTGAATGATTATGAGTTGGAGGAAAGTGGAGAAAATGAAGTGTTTAAATAGGAAAAAGAATGGAAAGGGGAATAATTGCACCTATAAGGGTAGGTTGGCTGTTGTCAGAAAAGGTTGAAATTAAGAAACACAGAATCTTTTCTTTCTTTTTTTTTTACTTTTTTTTTTACTTCAAGAAAACCATCAAGGTAAAGAAATCTAGAAACCCCTGAAGGACCCTGCTCAAAGGATCGTCTGTACAAAAATCAAAATACAACAAAATGATACAAAGATAAAAGAAATAGAAAATGATGACATACCTGTATGTACGCAGTTTCCATGGCGTATCTTTATACCAACGTCATGAGTGCAGAGAGACATCACATCCTTTTTTTTTTTTTTTTTTTGAAATTGTTAGAAAAACTTGATAAAAGATGAGTGTATACTTACTTAAGATTGGGATGGAGGTAGTCTCGCTTTTTCGGCTTTGTGCCAAAGCATTGTTGACCAAGATTCGACCCATTCAAGACCAAATAAGCAACATAGGGCTCCCAAAAGGGACAAGTGGCCATAATACGACTAGCCCTCACATGTGGGATACAATCTACCTTCTTTGTTTTTCAATTAAGAAGGCTGGATCAGGATGCATGCATTTTCCCATTCACGGTTTGTGTTACCAAAGCTAACCCTAAGACGTATACATAATTTTTTTTGGTGTTTTTTTTTAAAGATGACATGAAGAAGAAGAAGAGGATGACATGTACAGATTGTTTATGGATATGGCTCACATCTGCCTCTGGTTTAACGTCCAGTAACTGCTTAAACGTCTTCTATGAGTCGAGGATAAGCTTCCCATCCAATTTTCTTATAAATTGGCAAACAGGGTCTTTTAGAGTCAGATTCCCAAGACTGTAGCGTTTTTCTTCATCCTTGAAGAGATTCCACAATTTAAGAATTTCACGATGCACCAATCCACAAGAATGCGTCTCAAGAGTCAATAAGATATCATCTAATGACTCCTTACTCAGTCCATTCTTAATGAAGAAAATTTTATCTTCTCTATTTGCGAAAACCATCCCCAAAGTACGACATCGCTTGTTGCAGTTCCATCGTCCACATTTGTGATAGACTTGTAACCTTTTTGCTCTTCTCCTTTTAGAATATGATCTTCTTCCAAGGCCGGGCATATATGAGTCAAATGAAATTGAGGACTCACCTGCTAATCGGACCTTTGCTTCAATCATCCAGCGTACATCTTCTGGCATACCTTTGTGCATTAATAGTCTCAATCTTTCACATCGAACTTTGTAGATCTTTCTCAGAGCATTTTGAGGAAGAGAAGGAAAATGTTTTCTCAGGTTTGAAAGAATGACATCCATTTTGAAGGAGAAGAAGGGTTCAGTTATTTTGGGAAACTGAAAAATAAACCAACTTGAGAGTCACGGAGTACCGTATCCGCCACTTAACCGGCAACACAAAGAACTCAAGAACTTGGTTTTCCAGGAATGGTTGAGTCTTTGTCCATTAACTTTAAGCGCATTACCATTCCTAGGATCCTCAATATCTACGACCCTAGAGGATACACGTGTTTGACAACAAAAGAACCGCGCCATCTAGATCTCAATTTTCCAAGGAGTAGGTGCAGATGATAATCTCAAAGCAGAACTTTTGTTGACCAATTTTCGCAGCTTTTGCAAAAGGTGTAACAGACCTTGAATAAAGTAGGCCAATAAAATCCATACTGTAAGATTTTCGCAGTTGTTGTTGCTGAAGAAAAAAAATGACCTCCACATGCTTCCGAGTGACAAATTTAATGGCACTACCTACCTCATTGTCGGGCACACAACTGTTTTTTTTTTTTTTTTTTCTTTTTTTTCTCCTTTTTTTTCTTTTTTTTATTCATAATGCGGATGGAGAAGGGTCATCACCTCCACTTCTGCTTTCTCTGGAAGTTCATGATACTGTTTGAGGCAGTGTCCATTGGTCTTATTAAGTGAGGTTGGTGAAAAGACTCCACCAGGATCCCATTGGTTGAAACGTGATGACCAGGTTATGGTTGACACAACATGATAGCTTCCACTACGGTCCCATTGGTTGAAGTGTAACGACCAAGTGAAGCTTAAAGCATGAGGGTTCACATTGGGGTCCCATTGGTCTTCCTTGACTTCACCAATGGCATGCAATACGTGTAATTTTGCAATCCAGTTTCATTGATAATCTTTGACCATGGCCTAAAAACAAAATCCACTTCAGTAGTTACTAGCATCTGCTGACTTTCCTCTTTCTTTGAAAATTCCTCAATGGCCTTCAACTCCACCTCCCTATATGTTTCAAATTCTGCAACTACATTGTTGATAGACCCTTCTATATCATTAGATCCTGCGTAAACAGAATCATTAGTTTTCAAATATGCAGAAATTTCAGCACACACAACACATTTTATATCACCATCATGATCAAAGACATGAGTTGCAATTGATAGAATCATCAAAACCAATTAAATCAGAAATTCAAAGACACAACTCATCATGAGTTTCCTCAACTAAGTCTCGCATGTAAATCAATATGACAATTAGAATGCATGGAGTTGGGAATTGTTTGGGGAAAGAGTTGGCCGACTCTTGACATCTCAGTTCATTAACAAGTGGTTGTCAACTGGTCAATTTGGGTTGTTAAATCTGAATAGTGGCGGTGAAATTCTGCTGGAACTCAATTTGGGTTTTCATCAAGTCCTCCCATGAAGGCTCAAGTTTTGTGGTTGATGGACTTGTTATCTCGGGAATGGTGCTCATATTGAAATGATTGTTCTTTGTAGTGATGCCGTATTGCCATATCCCGGACCCGGATAGTATTCCCACTAGGGTTGTATGTGTTGAAGAAGGGGTCATAACTCGTTCTTCTTCTTTGGAACTGTGGTTCATCGGAAAATAACCACCGCTTTGCAACAAATTGATCTGGAAAAACAAACTACCATACCAAGTGTAGGGCATGCATATGTGGGGTGAGATGAACAAAAATAAATGTTACACACAAGTGTAGCTTCTGCACACATGTGATTGTTGTCTCACTACTATATGTCTTACCAAAGAAGTCAACTCCTCAAGTTTTGACTCCATTATGCATGGTCCATTGTATCCTTAAAATGCAACAGAATGCAACAAAATGATAATGAAAGAAAAAGAAAAAATTAAAAAGAAAGAGTTAGTATGGGATCAACACTCAAAATATGCAAAAAAAAAATCTAGTTAATGTATCTAAACATTTTTAAAATTTATGGGAGCAACACAGGACAAAATCTACATAAAAATGAAACTAGAAAATACAATAAAAAATAATAAAAAATTAAAAAAATGGTCTAAATGATAGAATTTCGAAAAACCAGGGTTGACCTCACAGTTTACTGTGAGTCTTGTTTATCAGGCTGTTTTCCTTCAGCCGACCAAGTTTCATATTTTTCTGGGCACACTCAGTTCAAAAATTGTATCAACTACCCATAATCACTAGTTTTCCGTCTTTCCTTCACTAGAGAAATTCAGAAATCTAAGAAAAAAAATTTTTAGTGTAGTATGAACAATACTAGATAATGGATAAAAATGTTAGAAAAGTTAATAAAAAGCAAAAGTTAGTAAAAACACTTAAAATGAAAAAATTACACTTACTAATCCCTGGCAACGGCGCCAAAATTTTGACGAGTGCCGAACTCAGTCAAAATTATAACCGAGGTTATTACCTAAGCTTGTAGCACAGTGACAACACCGGATCATCTCCACGAGGATTGTAAATGCAATTTAATCAAATCAAGTGAAAGTTAGCAAAAAGGGGGGTTTGACAGTTTAAGATCGCACTTAACAAAATTAAAGGAAGAAATAACAATTAAAGAGCAGTCAATTTAGAAACCTATCCAAGATTGGGTGAATTCAATCATAGACCCTTCATAGAACACTTGAAGCGCAATTGAATTGTTAATTTGGATCTAACCGAGATCTCTGCATCAAATCCAGAATTCATACTAGACGATCGTCTAGAATTCAATTAACAAGTGATAAACACAAATCCGCATGATCGCACCATTCATGAAGATCTATGTTAATTTCAAGTACCAAATTCAATTAACTTAGGCACAAATCAAGTAACCTAACCTTTTCAATTTTGTGATTAATTTAGATCAATCAGTTCTAAGTTTCATCACAAATCTCAATCTTAAACCAAGATCAAATCAGATCAACATAAATAGAATCACCATTCATGCATTCAAGATCAAGAAGAAGAAAAGAGGAATTCAATTACAAATCAAATACAATACATAACCAAGATATCAAGAATCCAAACCACAATCTCTTCAAGAGTTCTAAATTGACCAAAAGTAGCTTAGCCCTCCATTACCATGAAGGGGAGCATCAAAATATACAAAAGCTATGAGAAACTATGAAGAAACAAGAAGAAACTATGAGAGAAATGAAGGAGAATACATGAAAGAAATGATAACCAATGGTGCCTTTTATAGAAGTCTAGGGTAACAAAATGACAAAGGGGAGTGAGTGGATGAGTGGGTGAGTGAGTGGAGTGTTTGAGTGGAATGGTTGAGTGGGTTGGTTTAGTGGATGAGTGAGTGGAATGGTTAAGTGGGTTAGTTGAGTGGAAAATGCCAAAGGACTTTTGGTGAGTGGGAAATTATGGACATGAATGGGTGAGTGGATGGATGAGTGGGTGGATTAGTGGATGAGTGGGTGGAGTGTTTAAGTGGTTGGATTAGTGGATGAGTGGGTGAGTGTTTAAGTGGTTGGATTAGTGTATGAGTGGATGAGTGGGTGGATTAGTGGATGAGTGGATGAGTGGATTAGTGGATGGATGAGTGGATTAGTGGATGGATGAGTGGGTGGTTGAGGATGAAAATTTCGTGTCTGACTTGGAAGCCAAAAACGACTAACTATAATTCAAATCCACGAAAAGTGCTCTTCATGAAAGTTGTAGATCCTTGTCTTGGCTATAAAATGGATAGCTGGTTCGTCCAATTTGGCTTCCTTCAGCCCAAGATATGTCCCAAATATCGTAGGTTGCTCAAACCCAACTTCAGCTCCTCTGTTCCGACTTGCAAGCTCAAAATGACGTACTAGACTTCCTTTTTTCAAAAAGTGTTCTCATGAAAGTTGTTTATTTGGATCTTGACTATCCACTATCCAAATTTGAGCCCATCTTCATTATTACATCTTGAGATATGATTTTATGAGTGCACACTATTCGGATTCTACTGATAGAACCCGTATTCTGACTTCTATGTAAAATTAGGTCCTTTAGACATCTTTTTGGGACTTCGAGCTCTTCATCAAAGTTGTAGAGCTTCCTCTTAGCTTTCCTACAAGGTAAAATTCATGTTCATCAGATATTAGGAACTCAAGTTATGGCCAAAATACAGAAACAGTGTCAAATCTCAATAATGCTGAAAATATTCAATTAGGACCAATTTGAGTTCAAACTCACAAAATCATACCAAACTCAATCAATTAAGAATATAGAGAGTGTAAATGACTAAACATAAGGGTTTCTTAATGAATAAAATATGTGATTATCAAGGCGAGAGTTTATTTTTAGGTGTCAAATTATGCCTAGATCAATTTGAGAATATCTATACTATCTAGATTCTCTGAAGCTATACAGATTGGATTTTCTACTTATCACTCAAGTTTCACTGATGTTTCTACTAAAATATGTACTCTGACCTTTGTACTGGTCACTTCCACTACACTTATATTCTAACTTATTTAGATAGTAGATACTTCAAGCTAGTTTAAAGCTTGTACTATTACCTTATTTTTAGTTTGACTTTTCCTTTCTCTCATTTCCCCCATACTATTATCATTATTTGGAGTCCCTCATTATTTGTTCCTTTCTCGGATATCATCTCTTTTTTAAAAAAAAAATATAGTTACACATCACTTTACAATCACCTTGCTCACACATCACACATACTCAAGTGGCAGAATCTTAATGCATTTGTGTGGAACTTTGGGTGGGACCAGCTGTACTCATGCTGCCAACTATGCAGTTGTGAATATATTGATTGCTATTGATCTGCATTTACTTGTCTTTTTTCATCTACTTTTAATAAGAAACAATTTTATAAAAGCATGGCTCTTTTGGTCTTTGACCAAGGTATACTCACAGACATTGTAGAAGCACGGCACTCTGCGAGGCATATTCTCATTTTAACTGTTTTTCTTTTATAAATTTTTTCGTTCAATTTCAGGCTACAGACTTAGGCTCACCAGCAGATGCAAGACGCTCTTCCTGCGCTAGTCATCAACCACAAAGCCAAGGACCATCATCTTCTACTTAGTTCTTTATTACTTAGCACTTTAGAGCAAGATATTGGACTTTGTTACTTTGACTAGGAATTTAAGTTAGGAATAGTTGTTTTTTAGCACTTTTGAGCAAGATATACTAGACTTGCATTTTGTGCATTGTTACTTTGACTATGAATTTATGTTGGTATGAGTTCTTATGCTACTTAGTGTAACACCCTAAATTTTATTTATTTTATAATAAATATTCATTTTCTAATATTTGTGATTTTTGGAAATTTTTTTGGATTTTTCTGAGAACGCGAAATATTTTAATATTATTTCTCGTTTTACGTACAAACTGAGCGAGCTCGGAAAAATGAGATATTTTTTTCGATAATCTTGATCTGTGAAAACGTCGACAGAGGAACTTATTAAACTTGAGGCTAGACACAGTTTACGAAGTTTCACGTTTTTTGAGAAATTTTAACAGATAAAATAATAAAATACTGTGTAAATTTTATCTGTCAGATAAATTAATACTGACTTCTATCGACTGTAGTAATTGTCCATTAGATAACAACATGTAATAAAAACCCTATCACATTATCCTAATGTAATTTACTTTAAGTCTAATCAAACCCACTTTAATTCAAATTTATTGTATTTTAATCAAAGCTTCTTTGAGAAGCTTTGACTACCAAATGACCAAGCATACCCTTGGCTTGTTGGGGAAGCCAAAAATTTCCCCCTTCTCTCTCTCAATGCCGCAGCTACCATTGCCCAAGGGAGGCAAAAATTTGCCTCCTCACTTAATGTATTTTCAATCAAAAATATTATATTTCCTACAACACTTTCTCTCTCTAACTTCATCTTCTTCATTTTTCTCTTCCTCCTCTCTTCTTCTCCCTTCTCCCATGCGAAATTTGCAGCCCCTATTTGAGACCATTTTCTTCTCTTTTCTCTTCACCAAGACCATTTCCATACTCACCTTAACCTCCTCTATCTTTCCTATTTAGAAATTTTCTTCAAAATCCAACCTTTCCTCCATTGTCATCCAAGACAAAGCTTCAAGCTTTAAGGTAAAGTTTTTATTTTTCTTCTTCTTTCTCTTCATTTTCGTGCTCCATGGTCTCTTTGGTGACCATGGATCTCTTCTCTTCTAACCCTTGATGTTGATTCATTGTCTTAAAATTCCTAGGGTTTTGGAAGCTCAAAATTGAACCCACCAAGGAGCATCTAGGAAGCCATTTTCGTGATTCTCCTTTAGGTAAGAGGGAGACTACTCACTTCAACCATTTTTGGTAGTGAGAGAACCTTTGTATGCTTACTTTGTTTTGGTGATTTTATATGTTTATGTATTCTTGAATTGGATTAATGTTTGAATGGTGAATTTGAATATATTGGATGTGTTGAAAATGCTTGATCATGTTAGGGTTATTAAATAAAAAATTTGGAGTTTCCTACCCTAATGTGAAGCCACGGTTTTGGCTTGGAATTTAGGGAAATTTGAGTGATTTTGTGTGAACTAAAATTTGAGTGATTATATATCAAGAAATTCATGCATAAAATGGAAGAAAATTGAAATTTGAAAACCATGTGAGGCCACGGTTTTAGAGAGAAAATTTTGAGGTTAAAGGATGCCTTAGAGCATTTTTGAAGATTAAGAATTTAGAGACATGCATAATCCATAATTAAGTAGATAAATTAAATTGAGTAGTAACACTTGAGAGTGTTACGGTTTTGAAGGGTTACTTAACCTAAAAATTGTCATAATTGACCTAAGTTTAAGACTTCGAAAATATGAACTTGTGATAATAGATGAACCCTAAATACATATTGATATTGAGAATTGATTCTACGTTGTTGTGAATCCCTATATAGGACTAAGCAGTTGATAATATGTATTTGATGATGAATATATATATGCCAATGTGGGATGCTTATGATGAATGCATCATTAATAAACATGTATGATGTACATTGTGTCGTCATGCATATGTGTTGTCCATTGGACATTGTTGGAAAGGCTATGTATGCTTAGGAGTTTGAATAACACCTATGTACGGGTGCGAATAGACTAAGCGTAGGGTCATAGTGGTTGGCCTTGGGGGCGTCAGGGTGCGGGTGCCTCACAATGGGCAGTGGTAGCTTCACTGGGATCGTGGGATAGATCGATGCAAACACAACGATGATCCGGACTGAGACGCTGTCCTATATCGCGTTCAACTATTGAGGTGCCATGTATAAGCCGTATTGCGCAAATGTTTTTATGAGATAAGCACACTATTTTTAAAGGCTAACGAGATACTGGCATTACTCCTTGATCATTCACTCCGAAAATGTTTATGTCTAGCTCCATGGAGTAGGAATTTTAGTACCATTTGCATTGTGAACTGTTAGTCTCATAATTCATTAAGCATGAGTATCTATTAATGTGAAAATTATTTGTTATTATTACTGCAATAATTATTTAATTGCATGAACTGTTGAATATTGGAAATGTTATTATTGTTTGCCTGTTATTGATGATGTTTACTGTTATTTATTATTATTCTGCTCTTACTGTAAATTTTAATTATCATTGTATTTATATGTGGGCGGTCAGCGCCGTTTTGTTTTCTTACTGCCATTTTAGTACTAAAAGCTGGGTGTCTCACCTCTTTCTGTATTTTCTGTATTTCTTGTATTTTCTGTATTTCGGTTGGACTGTGTACTTCTCAGAAGACGTTCATGAGGAAGAGAAGGAAACGACTGAGTTTCTGGGTTTCTGGCCGCACTACGACTTGAGCTGTTGAGGATATCGTCACGCCCACGCCGCTTTTTGGGGTACGTGAAGTTGACATTCCATGGAGGATCAGATTGCTGGCACCTACATGTGCAGACTGATCGATGTGTCTACTGCGGGGAATTGACGGTGTCCTTATCTTGGGGTCGTTATGATGCCCCTGTCTTTGATTTTTTAACTTTTGTTATTTTAGAATTTTACCTACCCATGAGGGACATGTGAACTAATATGTTCTACACCCCTCAAGAGGATTCTTTCCTTTCCACTACTCGGGCTTCTGCCTGAAATTCGGTCGCTCTGATGGTGATTTCATTGGATGAAGAGGACCCTGAGGAGGACCCGGCTATGGTCCCTTCTCGTCAATCTTAGGGGCTGATACTATTGGTGGCTACTGATGGCTAATCGTTTGTCTTTTTGGGGAAGCCTGATGTTTTACTAGTTCATGGGTGTAAATTTGTAACTATCTTGGGTGGGTAAAGCCTTTACCTTCTTATTGTCATATTATACAAAAAAAAATGTGTAGAAACATTTCAATACGTGATTATTTTATCATCCAAGAATACAAACTATTTAATCTTATGTTAATAATGAACTGGGTCTTAATTAATCACTGTAACTATTATTTTTCGCAATTAATTTCATATCTTTTGTATTATGGTGTGACATTCCTTCTTCGCAACATTAAGAAAAAAGGGCATTACACTGTCTTGGTATCAAAGCCCCGGTTTAGGTTTTCTTTTAGGTCATGTAGTTTTGGACTGTCTTATTTGTGCTGTGTGATTCTCTGTGTTTGGTATTCCATGAGGATACATCTAACTTTTCCTTGTGTTTTGTATAGCTTGATTTGAGAGGGATTATGGCTCGTAGAGGAGACATGACTGCTGCAATCGAAGCAATCCAGAAGATGGCTGAAGCAATGCTGCAGCAAAACCAGCAAACAACTCAACAACAAGCAAGGACTGCACAACAATCAGAGGCTACTGCTGATGCCCAGAATCTAGCAGTGTTTTGTCGCACTAACCCTCCACAATTTAAGGGCGAGTATGATCCTGAGAGAGCTACTCTGTGGATCAAAGAGCTGGAAAAGATTTTCACAGGCATGAACTGTGCCAACGACAGGAAAGTGACTTATGTTGCGTTCATGTTGACTGGGGATGCAAAGGATTGCTGGGCCGGAGAACAGAGGGTATTGGAGGCTGAGAATTGAGCAATTAATTAGGAATTGTTCAAGGAGAGGTTCTTGAATAAGTATTTCACAGAAAGTGCTAGGCATGCTAAGGAGATGGAATTCCTTGGTTTGAGGTAGGAAAATATGACTATGAGTGAATATGCTGCCAAGTTTGAGAGTTTGTCCAAATTGACAACCTACTTTCAACACCAACCAAATGAGGCATGGAAATGCCAGAAGTTTGAAGAAGGTATAAGACATGATGTGAAGAGAGCCATCATAACTTTGAAGATTACACAGTTTTCAAAATTACTTGATACGTGTCATCGGGTGGAAGACTTGGACTAGGCACGTGATGCAAGGAACAAAAACTTTGGGCCTTTTCGGTCCCAAAGAGGAGGAAGTAGTAACACTAACCATCACTAGAAGAAGCCTTATTCCAAACCATCTGGAAATCAACAACAGAGGCCACAAGGTGGAAGTCCTAGAGGAAGTCCGGGCAGATCTAGTCAAACAACGGCGTCTGCGCCGAGATGCATGAAGGGTGGGAAGGATCACTACACGAGGGATTGCACTATTAAGGGAATGATCTACTTCAGATGAGGGAAACTTGGACACATTTCTCGTGATTGTAATTAACCTAAGGTGGAACCTTCCGTCAATACTGCTAGAACTGCTAAACCGCAGGCTGGAGGTCTGGTTTACACTCTGAGTGGTGCTGAAGCCTCCAAATCCGAAGATCTTATACAAGGGGAAGGTCTCATAGAAGGTAATCTTTTAACTGTACTGTATGACTCAGGTGCAACACATTCTTTCATTTCCTATGACTGTGTGAAAAGACTTGGATTATTTGTGTCTTCTTTACCTTTTGATTTGACTGTTTTAACTCCCACTGCTAAACCTTTTCTTACCATCAAAGTCTGTTTGAATTGTCCATTGATTGTTGAAGGTCAAATCTTTTTTGTTGATTTGATCTGTTTGCCACTATCTCAATTAGATGTGATCCTAGGAATGGATTGGTTATCTTCTAACCATGTCCTATTAGACTGTTCTAGAAAAACTATAGTTTTCCCTTTGGATAAGAATTCTAGATTTTTGATGGCCAACCAAGTGAAAGCTTTCTTGAAAGAAAGAGCTCGGGGATACATGTTGTTGTCTTCTTTGAAGGTCAAGAATGAGGTAGATGTGGACGCAATCTCGGTGGTTCGAGAGTTTCCTGAAGTTTTTCCCGAAAATATACCTGGTTTACCACCAGAGCGAGAAATTGAATTTGCCATTGATCTTGTGCCTGGAGCTGGCCCTATTTCCATAGCGCCTTATCGAATGTCACATGTAGAGCGAGATGAGCTCAAGAAACAACTAGAAGAGCTTTTGGATAAGCAATTCGTGAGACCCAATGTATCACCTTGGGGAGCACCAGTATTGCTAGTTAGGAAGAAAGCGGTACTTCGAGATTGTGTGTGAATTATCATCAGTTGAACAAGGTCACGATCAAGAACAAATATCCATTATCGAGGATAGACGACCTAATGGATCAGTTGAAGGGAGCGACAGTATTTTCTAAGAATGATTTGCGATTGGGCTACCATTATATCAGAGCGAAAGTTGAAGACATTCCTAAAATGGCTTTTCATACTCGTTATGGACACTACGAGTACTTGGTGATGCCTTTTGGTGTGACCAATGCACCTGCTATTTTTATGCATTATATGAATAGAATCTTTTGTCCTTATTTAGACAGATTCGTCGTTGTTTTCATTGACGATATCTTGATCTATTCGAAAAATCAAGAGGATCATGCCGAGCATCTCAGTATAGTTCTTCAGACTTTGAAGGAGAAAGAGCTATATGCCAAGTTATCGAAGTGTGAGTTTTGGTTAGACAAATTTAAATTCTTAGGCCATGTGATTTCAAAGGAAAGAATTATTGTCGATCCTTCGAAGGTAGAAGTTGTTCTTCAATGGGAAAGACCGAAGACTGTGACAGAAATTTGAAGCTTTGTTGGATTAGCAGGATACTACCGGAGGTTCATTGAAGGATTTTCTAAGATTGTTGGACCTCTCACTCAGCTCACAAGGAAGAATCAAGCTTTTGAATGGACGGATGCTTGTGAAGAGAGTTTTCAAGAATTAAAGAAGAGACTAACTACTTCACCAGTGTTAGTTCTACCTGATCCGAATGAACCATTCGAGGTGTACTGTGACGCTTCGTATCAAGGATTGGGTTGTGTCCTTATGCAAGGCGGAAGAGTGGTGGCTTATGCCTCAAGACAATTGCGAGCACATGAAAAGAACTACCCAACGCATGACTTGGAGTTAGTTGTTGTTGTATTTGCTTTGAAGATATGGAAATATTATCTTTATAGAGAACGTCTTCAATGATCACAAGAGTTTGAAGTACTTGTACGATCAAAAAGAGCTGAACATGAAGCAGCGAAGATGGTTAGAATTCCTAAAAGATTATGATTTCCAACTTCAGTATCACCCTAAGAAGGCGAATGTTGTGGCCGATGCCTTAAGCAGGAAGACAATCAGTGTTTCTACTATGATGATAAGGGAAAAAGATTTGATAGAACAATTCAGAGATGTATGGTCTTTTGTGGAATTAATGTCGGGCAAGATCTGCATGAACATGGTCACTATTTCGAATGACTTGCTGGAAGACATCCGAGAAAAGCAGAAGGTTGACAAGTTCCTACAAGAAGAAAAAGAATTGATAAAGCAGGGCGGTGTATCAACACTAGAAGAAGGGATCGATGGAATTTTAAGATTCCAAGGTAGAGTTTGTGTGCCTAAAGATGAAGAACTCAGGAAGTACATTCTTGACCATGCTCATACGAGTCAATTGAATATGCACCCTGGAATGACCAAAATGTATCAAGATTTGAAGAAGTTATTTTAGTGGCATGGGATGAAAAGAGATATCGCTAGATGCATATTGTCCTGTTTGGTTTGTCAGAAGACAAAGATTGAACATCAAAGACCGTCAGGATTTTTACAACCCTTGACTATTCTCGAATGGAAGTGGGATAGTATTGCCATAGACTTCGTTGTTAGGTTGCCAAGAACAAAAAGAGGATATGATTCAATATGGGTAATTGTGGATCGACTTACAAAGTCAGCACACTTCTTGCCGATCAACATAAGATATCCATTAGAAAAGTTGACGCAGTTGTACATCGGTGAGATTGTCAGATTACATAGTGTGCCTAAAAGTATCATTTCTGATAAAGACCCGAGATTTACATCGAAATTTTAGCATAGTCGTCAAGAAGCAATGGGGACAAAGTTATGACTGAGTTCTGCATACCATCCTTAAACAGACGGCCAATCAAAAAGAACAATTCAATCATTGGAAGATTTGTTGAGAGCTTGTGCCATATAACAGACTGGAAGTTGGGACGAAATTTTACCATTGGTAGAATTTACCTATAAAAACAGTTACTATTCGAGCATAGGGATGACACCCTATGAGGCTCTGTATGGACGAAGATGCCAAATACCTTTATGTTGGTATCAAGATGGAGAGCGACTTAGGGTCGAACCTGATCTTATTCAACAGACAACTGAGAAGGTTAAAATGATTCAAAAGAAGATGAGAACGTCTCAGAGTCGACAAAAGAGCTATGCGGACAAAAGGAGGAAGCCTCTTGAATTCGAGGAAAGAGAGCATGTGTTCCTGAAAGTCACGCCTACGATTGGGGTCAGTCGGGTTCTAAAATCTAGAAAGCTCACTCCAAAATTCCTTGGACCTTATCAAATTCTTCGTCGGATAGGTCCCGTTGCTTACCAAATAGCTTTACCACCTTTTCTTTCAAATCTACATAATGTCTTTCATGTGTCACAACTTCGAAAATACATTCAGAGTCTAAATCATGTCATAGCACCTGATTCAGTACAATTAAAGGAAAACTTGACTTATGAAATAACTCCTATGAGGATTGAGGATAGGAGAATGAAGCAACTCAGAGGGACAGACATTTCATTGGTGAAAGTAATCTGGAATGAAGCAACTGGGGATGCGACATGGAAGCTGGAGGACAAGATGAAGAAGCAATATGCAGAACTATTTTAAGGTATGAAAATTTCGAGGACAAAATTCGTATTTCTTGGGGAGAGTGGTAACACCCCAAATTTTATTTATTTTATGATAAATATTCATTTTATAATATTTGTGATTTTTGAGAATTTTTCTGGATTTTTCTGAAAATGTGAAATATTTTAATATTATTCCTTGTTTTACGTATAAATTGAGCAGACCCGGGAAAATGAGATATTTTTTTAAGAACCTTGATCTGTGGAAACGTCAACGGGGGATCTTACTAAATCCAAGGGTAGACACGATTTACGAGATTTTACATTTTTCAAAAAAATTTAATAGATAAAATAATAAAACGTTGTGTAAATTTTATCTGTCAGATAAATTAATACTAACTTCTGTCGACTGTAGTACTTGTCCATTAGATAATAATATGTATTAAAAATCCTATCACATTATCCTAATGTAATCTACTTTAAGTCTAATCAAACTCACTTTAATTCAAATTTATTGTATTTTAATCAAAGCTTCTTTGAGAAGCTTTGACTACCAAATGACCAAGCATACCCTTGACTTGTTGAGGAAGCCAAAAACTTCCCCCTTCTCTCTCTCAATGTCGCGGCTACCATTGCCCAAGGGAGACAAAAATTTGCCTCCTCACTTAATGTATTTTCAATCAAAAACATTACATTTCCTACAACACTTTCTCTCCCTAACTTCATCTTCTTCATTTTTCTCTTCCTTCTCTCTTCTTCTCCCTTCTCCCATCCAAAATTTGCAACCCCCATTTGAGACCATTTTTTTCTCTTTTCTCTTTACCAAGACCATTTCCATACTCACCTTAACCTCCTCTACCTTTCCTATTTAGAAATTTTCTTCAAAATCCAACCTTTCCTCCATTGTCATCCAAGACAAAGCTTCAAGCTTTAAGGTAAAGTTTTTATTTTTCTTCTTCTTTCTCTTCATTTTCATGTTCCATGGTCCCTTTGGTGACCATGAATCTCTTTTCTTCCAACCCTTGATGTTGATTTATTGTCTTGAAATTCCTAGGGTTTTAGAAGCTCAAAACCGAACCCACCAAGGAGCATCTAGGAAGCCATTTTCATGATTCTCCTTTAGGTAAGAGGGAGATTACTCACTTCAACCATTTTTGGTAGTGAGGGAACCTTTGTATGCTTACTTTGTTTTGGTGATTTTGTATGTTTATGTATTCTTGAATTGGATTAATGTTTGAATGGTGAATTTGAATGTATTGGATGTGTTAAAAATGCTTGATCATGTTAGGGTTGTTAAATGGAAAATTTGGAGTATCCAACCTTAATGTGAAGCCACGGTTTTGGCTTGGAATTTAGGGAAATTAAAGTGATTTTGTGTGAACTAAAATTTGAGTGATTATATATCAAGAAATTAATGCATAAAATGGAAGAAAATTGGAATTTGAAAACCATGTGAGGCCACGGTTTTAGAGAGAAAATTTTGAGGTTAAAGGATGCCTTGGTGCCTTTTTGAAGATTAAGAATTTAGAGACATGCATAATCCATAATTAAGTAGAAGAATTAAATTGAGTAGTAACACTTGAGAGTGTTACGATTTTGAAGGGTTACTTAACCTAAAAATTGTCATAATTGACCTAAGTTTAAGACTTCAAAAATATGGACTTGTGATAATAGATGAACCCTAAATACATATTGATATTGAGAATTGGTTCTATGTTATTGTGATTATGTGGGACTAAACAATTGATAATATGTATTTGATGATGAATATATATATGCTAATGTGGGATGCTTATGATGAATGCATCATTGATAAACATGTATAATGTACATTGTGTCGTCCTGCATATATGTTATCTGTTGGACATTGTTGGAAATGCTATATATGCCTAGGAGTTTGAATAATACCTATGTGCGGGTGCGAATAGACTAAGCGTAGGGTCATAGTGGTTGGCCCTGGGGGCGTCGGGGTATGGGTGTCTCATAACGGGCAGTGGTAGCTCCACTGGGGCCGTGAGATAGACCAATGCAAACACACCGACGATCCGGACTGAGACGCTATCCTATATCGCGATCAAGTGTTGAGGTGCCATGTATAAGCCGTATTGCGCAAATATTTTTATGAGGTGAGCACACTATTTTTAAAGGCTAACGAGATACTGGTGTTACTCCTTGATCATTCACTCTGAAAATGTTTATGTCTAGCTCCATGGAGTAGGAATTTTGGTACCATTTGCATTGTGAACAGTCAATCTCATAATTCATTGAGCATGAGTATTTATTATTGTGAAAATTATTTGTTATTATTACTGCAATAATTATTTAATTGCTTGAACTGTTGAATATTGGAAATGTTGTTGCTGTCTGCCTGTTATTGATGATGTTTACTGTTATTTATTATTGTTCTGCTCTTACTGTAAATATTAATTATCATTGTATTTATATGTGGGCGTCCAACGCCATTTTGTTTTCTTACTATCATTTTGGTACTGAAAGTTGGGTGTCTCACATCTTTCTGTATTTTTTGTATTTCCTATATTTTGTGTATTTCAGTTGGACTATGTACTTCTCAGAAGACGTTCGTGAGGAAGAGAAGGAAACGACTGAGTTTCTGGGTTTCTGGTCGCACTGTGACTAGAGCTATTGAGGATGTTGTCATGCCCACGCTGCTTTTTGGGGTACGTAAAGTTGACCTTCCATGGAGGACCAGATTACTGGCACCTACATGTGCAGACTGATCGATGTGTCTACCGCAGGGAGCTAACGGTGTCCTTATCTTGGGGTCGTTATGATGCCCCTGTCTTTGATTTTTCAGCTATTGTTATTTTAGAATTTTACTTACTCATGAGGGACATGTGGACTGATATGTTCTACACCCCTCAAGAGGATTCTTTCCTTTCCACTGCTCGGGCTTCTGCCCGAAATTCGGTCTCTCCGATGGTGATTTCATCCGATGAAGAGGACCTTGAGGAGGACCCAGTTACGGTCCCTTCTCGTCAGTCTTAGGGGCTGATACTATTGGTGGCTACTGATGACTAACTGTTTGTCTTTTCGGGGAAGCCTGATGTTTTACTAGTTCATGGGTGTAAATTTGTAACTATCTTGGGTGGGTAAAACCTTTACCTTTTGTATATTTTGTGATGTAACTAAATAGGCTAATGCATATAATATATATATATATATATATATATATATATATATATATATATATATTGTGAATGTATAATTATAAATTCTGTTTTGATTCTATCGCATTGATAATTGTAATACCTTCTTACTGTCATATTATAAAAAAAAAATGCGTACAGACATTTCAATACGCGATTATTTTATCATCGAAGAATACAAACTATTTAATCTTATGTTAATAATGAACTGGGTCTTAATTAATCACTGTAACTATTATTTTTCGCAATTAATTTCGTATCTTTTGTATTATGGTGTGACGTTCCTTCTTCGCAGCATTAAGAAAAAGGGGTGTTACACTTAGCACTTTTGAGCAAGATACTAATGATGTATTCTGTGCATTGTTTTTATGTAGTTTTTGTTTAAAGTAATGAATGAATTTAATGTCTTAGATCAATTAATGTTTTAATGGTCTAAAAGAATTTAAAAAATAAATTAAAAATCATTAGTGAATGTAAATAAAAAATATGCAAAAATAAAATAATTTTCTTCAACTATCACCGGTACAAACAGATGAAATTTTTTTAAAAAAAGAATAAAAATATTGTAGCGGTTACAAAAAATGGTCACAATTTTTGGCTGTCAAAAAGTTCCAAATAATAGCGACGGTTACTAACTGCCTCAAAAATATCAAAGTTAATTTTTAATAATTTATTGTGGCAGTTCGGTTACATAACCACCACGAAAAATATAGACGAATTATTTTATATATTTATTACAGCGGTTTAGAAACCGCTGCTAAAAATAGAGACAAAATATTTTAAATAATTATTACGGCGGTTAAAATCCGCTGTAGATTTTTTAAAACCAATTTTCATAAATTGTATTTAACGACAGTTACCACCCGTCACAGAATAAAATACCTTTTGCGACGGTTATGCCATCAGTTAAAGAAACCGCAGCAGATTCACACTCCCGACGCTAGAAATAGCAACAGCAATGTAACTGCCGCGTGGAATTTTTAGCTGAGGTTAAAACTGCCGCAGATGGGTCTCAGAACTGTTCGTTAGCCTGTTTTGTTGTAGTGAATGAGAATCAAATATAACTCTATTTCCCTTATCCCATAATTGATTAATGCTAAGCAAGTTATGTTTAAGTCCTTCAACAAGTAATACATTATTAATAGAGGAAGATGGATTTTTACCAACTTTGCCGATTCCAAGAATCTTTCCTTTGTTGTTATCTTCATATGTTACATGTCCATGTGACTTGAGAACAAGGAAGAAAAATTTGGAGTCATCTCCGGTCATGTGCTTGGAGCAACCACTATCGAGATACCAATTTAAGCTCTTGATCTTCAAGCACACCTACAACACAAATACAATTTTTAACTTTTGGTACCCAAATTTTCATAGGTCCTTATGTGTTAGCTTTAGGCATGATGCCCTTGAGAACTCAAATCATTTTAGTTCCCATTTTAGTGTTAATGTTCTTTCTCGCATTGCATGTTGAGGCAATATATCCTTTCTTCCTATAATGAAAATATTTAATAAAAAGATTACTTGAAGTACTTGTAGGAACAAATAATTTTTTGTAAAATTTTTGTTTATTTTTTAGGTTATATCCTAAACCTGCTATTTGAAAAATGCACCTTTGTTTTCCAAGTAAAATATTCAAATTGTCTTTACCAAAAGTGAATTTTGAAAGAGTATTCTTTAAATCTTCAATTTCTTTTTCAAAAGTTTGGCATGTTAAACAAGATGAAGATGTTGAAGCAAGTGAAGAATAAGGTGTGCAAGAAGAATTAGCATTAATTAATCTTAATGTCTCATTCTCAATTTTTAGTTCTTCAATTTCTTTGTTTAAAATGAGAATTTGGTTTTCTAAAGAAGAAATTGTTTTCTTATATGAAGAAACTATTTTTGTGAGCCTTGGTGATTCATCATGCAATTCTTTGAAAACATCTTGTAATTCATTGTAAGGAGATAAGTCAATATTAGGAATTACCTCCATGTCGCTTTCATCATCTTCTTCTGCTCTAGCCATAAGACATCGGTTAGCTTCCTCATTGTCCAAGCTATCTCTGGAGTCCATGTCATTGACGTCCCATGCTATGTAGGCTCTCCTTCCTTTCTTATCATTGAAAGGTTTTTTTTTCAAATTTCTCCATCTTCTTTTGGTAAATTGGGCACTTCATCTTCATGTGTCCTAGTTTACCACACTCGTAGTAGGTTGGAGTTAATGATATTTCATCCCCTTTGTGATAAGTCTTCTTTGGTAGGAAAGGAGACCTTCTTTGAGTTCCTTTCTTTCTGAGGAATCTTTCGAACTTTTTCACGATGAAACTAGGGTTCTCTTCATTTAAATCAAAGTTCTCCACGCCATCTCCATCATCTTCCTCATCATCGTCAATAGTGGAGGAGGTGGCTTTAAATGCAATCCCCTTCTTCTTTTTGTCATGTTCCTCACTTTCGTCAAACTTATTGAGTTATAATTCGTGCTCTTATAGTTTTCCAAAAAGAGTCACAAGAGTTATAGTTGTCAAATTTGTTGACTCTGAAATAGCTGTCACCTTAGGCTGCCAAATCTTGCTCAAACATCTCAACACCTTGTTAATAAGATCTTCATTAGAAAAAGTTTTACCTAATGAAGCAAAATGATTAATAATGTGAGTGAACCTCTTTTCCATTTCTTGAATGATTTCTCCTGGGTTCATTCTAAACAATTCATATTCACGGGTGAGAGTATTTATTCTTGACCTCTTTACTTTACTAGTACCCTCATGGGTAACTTGTAAAGTGTCTCATATTTCCTAAACAATTTTACAATTAGAAATTTTGAAAAATTCATTATACCCCAAAGTCGTGGCAATGATGTTCTTAGCTCTTAAGTTATATTAAACCTTTTTATTATCAACATTAGTCCATTCATTTCTTGGTGTTTCAATTTTTACACCATCAATAACACATATGGGAACAAAAAGGCTGTTTTCAATAGCATCCCATACGTTTAAATCAATAGCTTCAATGAAAATTTTCATGTGTTTTTTCCAATAAACATACCCATCCCCATTGAAAGAGGGTGGTCTGTTTATTGAAGATCCTTCTGAATAAAAACTATTTGAAGAAGTCATTTTCTCTTGAAGCTGCTAAGCTCTTTACACAAGAGCCTAGATCTAATACCACTTGTTACCCAAGTGGCTTCTTTACTCAAAAGGAGGAGTGAATTGAGTAGTACAAATTCTTTGAAAACTTTTCACAAACACTTTATAAACAATTTCTGTTAAAGCTATTTATAGATTAAAATAAACGAATAGAGAAGATAGAAAGATTCTTACAAGATTAACAAGCCAATAAAAAGAATATTTAAACAATTATATAAGATTAAAAAGCATATATAAAGAGAAAGGGTTTAGAGAAGCAAACACAGCGTTTATCCTGATTTAGCCACTAACCACTTGTGACCTAAGTTCAGTCCTCGAGATTTTTCATTATCAATGCAAGCTTTAATAAGTGCTTGCTACCGTTACAAACCAGAGCGCTCCTCACACCTTGGGATATCTCACCCTTGTGCTTGAGCCTCGACAGCAGGGATACCTCACCCTTACAAATTACCTTTGTTACAATCAATCAAAAATAGAAAAAGAAGAAACTCTCTCAAAGAGTGTGTATTACAACTTGAAGCACTATGAAGTCCTCTCAAGAATATCTCAATAATTTCAAAAACAAAGCAAAAGAGGGAAAAAGATGGAACTTTGATTAAGCGAAAATGGAAATATGTTTCTCGATGTTTGTTCTGTGTAAAAGATGACCCAAAAGGATCCATATATAGTGTTATGAAAGAAAAAAGATGTTAGGGCAATTAATATAAGCAATAAATGCTTAGAAAATAATGTTTGCGCACTTTCAGCAGAGTTGTAATCGATTACAATAGTGATGTAATCGTTTACATTGTTCTTGAAACTCATTCTGGGCTTTCTAGGTTGATTGTAATCAATTACAACCTTCATGTAATCGATTACATGGTCTCTGCCAGAGGTGTAATCGATTATATACCTCATGTAATCGATTATATGGTCTCTGACTTTGAAAAAATGATTCCCCACATGCTTGTATTCGATTACCAAGCCTTGGTAATCGATTACCAGGCCTTGGTAATCGATTACCAGCTTCCAAATAAGCTGTTAATTGATCACTAAGCCTTAGGGTATGATATCAAACATCCTTGAACCCATTTTTAAGCCCATTAAAGCTTGATAAACATTGAGATTTAGAAAAACTTGGATTTTTTTTTTAAAGAAATAAGCTTGTTTTTCATAATCCAAGACTTAAAAACCATTTGATTTGAAAAGCTATTTTAAGAAAATAATTGAGATACCAAGAGAGCTTCTTACATTAAGATCCTAAGTCCTAAAACTATGTCAGCTTTGCATCCATTTGTACTTGGTCATCATCTTGGTTTTGTTATCATCAAAATCTTTATGAGCTCTATGACATAAGCATTCACACCATTTAACCCTAAATCAACCACATTTCAGAATTCATGCTAGCTAGATGTAACACCCTTATGGGGATGTGACATTTTTAATGCAATAAAATAAAACTTTACCCAAGTTATAAAACATTTGATACATAATTAATATGAGTTGTAAATGTTTTCCTTTTATACATAATAACGTTAAATAAAATAACACAGAATATAAAATAAAACAAACCATTAGCACACACCATAATATACATATGATTTTGTTTTAAGTTGTGCAAATAATTTACAACTACAAATATTTAGTAAAGTAGTAAATTCTAGATATGGACGAAAAATTCTATCTAGATACGGATGAAAAATTCTATTCATATAGTCCATGAATATTGCAGGAGCATTCGTCACTTCGAATGGCATCACTTGATACTCATAATGCCCATCACGAGTTCGGAAAGCTGTCTTAGGTACATCATCTACCTTGACACGGATCTGATGATAACCTGATCGCAGATCTATCTTAGAGAAAATAGCTGCTCCCTTCAACTGGTCCATCAAATCGTCAATTCTTGGAAGTGGATACTTGTTCTTTATCGTAACCTTGTTCAACTGACGATAATCTACACAAAGACGAGAAGTTCCATCCTTCTTCTTGACTAGTAGTACTGGTGCTCCCCACGGTGAAACACTAGGTCGCACAAACTATTTCTCTAATAGTTTCTCCAATTGCTTCTTCAACTCTGTCAACTCTACTGGTGACATCCGATATAGTACAATCGATATAGGACCTACTCCTAGTACCAAATTGATAGAAAACTTGATCTCCCTTTCTAGTGGCAAACAGGGTACATAATCAGGAAAAATCTCTGGAAACTCATTAACGACAGGAATAGCATTCACATCTTTCTCGCTCTTAACCTCCATCGAAGATAACAACATATAACCTTGAGCTCCATCTCTCAACAATGATTTGACTTTAACAGCAGTCAAAAATCCAGAACTTTCCTCCTTAGGAAAAACTATGGTTTTGTTTGCACAGTCTATTAGGATATGGTTAGAAGATAACCAATCCATTCCTAATATTACATCTATCTCAACAAGAGGTAAACAAATTAAATTGACCGAAAACACACGATCATTTATGGTGATAGGACAATTCAAACATATCTTGGATGTAACAACAGGCTTAGCAGTGGGTGTAGAAACAATCAATTGAAAACTCAAAGAAGACACAGGCAGTTTCAATCGTTCCACACAATCATATGCAATAAATGAATGTGTTGCACCCGAATCATATAGCACAGTCAGAAGATTACCTTCAATGACACCTTCCCCCTGAATAAGATCTTCAGACTGAGAAGCTTCAGTTCCCGTCATCGTATATACTCGCCCTCTAAATCGCGGCTAAGTAGCACGAACATTACTTACAGCAGACTTCCTTTCCAGCTAAGTGCAATCCCTAGAAACATGTCCAGGTTATCTGCAATTAAAACAGATTGTTCCTCTGATCGAACAATCCTTAGATATATGGCCACTCTTTCCATATTTGAAACACCTTGGCGTAAACGCCACATTTTGACCATCTCTGTTACCACTAGAGCTTCCTCCAACAGGTGGACGTTGAGGTTGACTCCCTAGTGGTCTCGAATAAGGCTTGCGCTGAAACCGGTTATTATTGATGTTGCCTCCTCTTTGGAACCTAGTCGGTCCAAAGTTGCGATTTTTGGGATCTCATGATGGCTCCAACTCCTAGAGTCGCTGACAGGTATCCATCAAAGCAAGAAATTCATTCATTCTCATGGGTAGCACTCCTCGCTTCAGCTCTACCCTTAGTCCTTCCTCAAACTTATGATATTTTCATGCCTCATCAGGTTGAATTTGAAAGTACCTTGAGAACTATGACAAGCTCTCAAATTTAGCAGCATACTCCCCAACAATCATGTTACCCTGACGCAAACTAAGAAATTCCATCTCCTTGGCATGTCGGGCACTAGCAGGAAAGTACCACTCCAGAAATACTTCACTAAACACCTCCTAAGTAATCTCAGTTCCTTCAGCTTGTAATAATCAGTAGGTTCCTCTCCACCAATTTTCGCCATCTCCTCTCAACATAAAGGTAGCATACGTCACCTTTCTATTATCTGCGCACCCCATTCCTTCAAATACTCTTTCCAAGTCTTGTATCCACAGACTCACCTTCTCAAGGTCAAACTCGCCTCTGAACTGCGGCGGGTTATTGCGCCTAAACTCAGATAAATTCAGAGCATCAGCAGTCGCATCTTGCTGTTGAGCTGCTCGTTGATTTTGCTGAGTAATCACTTCTGCCATTCGCTGCATAGCCTCAGCTGCTGCAGTCATTGGGTCCACATTACGATCCACGTTCGCACGCGTTCTTCTTCCGCCAGACATCTCTTTCTTCAATCATAACAAAACAAAGTTAGAAGTAACCTTTCAGAAACAAATCACAGAGAATCACACAACACAAGCAAAAACAGACCTAACCACAACCCCAAAAGACTCTAACTTGGGCTCTGATACCAACTAATGTAACACCCTTGTGGATGTCACATTTTTAATGCAATAAAATAAAACCTTACCCAAGTTATAAAATATTTGATACATAATTAATATGAGTTGTAAAATTTTTCCTTTTATACATAATAACATTAAATAAAATAACACGGAGCATAAAATAAAACAAACCATTAACACACACCATAATATACATATGATTTTGTTTTAAGTTGTGCAAATAATTTATAACTACAAATATTTAGTAAAGCAGTAAAAAGTTAGTACAATACCAAAACATAAAGTGCCCAAGTGCACATCCAAGATTTCTAACCCTCCGAAGGATCACTCTCAGATGGATCATCGGATGACAAAAATCCAGGATGTCTCGCAGCTCTACAGACAGGAGTCCATGTTGTCGACACACTACTGATCTCACTAGGCGCGTGGAAAAGTCCTCCCCAATAACGCCTAAGAGTCAGCGGCAACTCAAGATGTAAATACAAAGTAGTAGTAAAAATAGGCTCTTCATCAAACTCTCCACGCAGGGACACAATCATACGCCCCACGTAGACTACCGATCCTCTATCCTCACGCAGTCTCCAAGCCTCAGAACCTCTATGAAAATCGAGTCTCACAAACCCAAGGAATCTAGGGAACGCCATAACCAAAAGATCAATCCAGATGGTATGGATGGTCTAACTGCTCGCCTTCCTCAAATTGGTCACCTGGCTGTTGCTCCTCAGGGTACTGAATATCAAGAGGTTGTTCCTGTTCTTCTTCCTCAAACTCTTTATAAAATATAACAATAATACAAAAACGCATACAAATAAAGAGGTGAGACGACCTACATCATTACAGCATGGCAATAAAGAAATGAAAATACACACAGATATCACAAATAAATATAGTAATGCATATCACCACATCATACAGAATATATCAAATTTACACATTATACATTCTATCACAAGTTACAGTAAACATTAAAATGCAGACCATAGATGCAAATGTATACCGACTCATTCCTACTCCATGGAGCTAAACACAGACATCAGAGAGAATGATCCGAAAAGAACTATCAGTACCTCAGGCTACCCAACCAAACTATTACACTATCCAACGTCGTGTCTATAGCCCACAGTCCAAAACATTATGTAGTAGTACACAGTCCAAATACGTCATGCACTACACGCATTGTACTAAACAGTCTCCACAAGATCTCAATTAAGAATAGTGCGTGTCGAGATCATTAGTGTGTTACCAGTTACCACGGCCCAGAGGAGCGACCAACTATCCGCATGTGGAATACTCTGCACACTAATGCCTCCAAGTCCACTCAATGAACCACACTATGCTTATTACACCGACTACACGGTGTAATTCATCTCATCAATCAATCACTAATTTCAACCAAATTGACACAACTCTCAATGCATGAATAAGAACCATAATTATAGAAAACATCCTTGGTCTCAATATGTTACCATATTTACAAAAATACCTTCAGTCTCAATATTTCCAAATATAGTACGTCTCCACTTGACAATTCTATATCTCAACATGTTCAGGTCCACCACTTTGGCCGACAGCAAAACTCACTATTTCAATTAGTCGCGTAGAAATTTTATCGCGTTTTCACAATCGCGTTACTTTTACAAACATTTTTGAATCGCGTAAATATATTTTGACATTTTTGAAATTGCGTAATGTTTTTAAATCATTTTCCCAATCGCGTAAGATTTTTAACCCGTTTTCTTAACTGTAAAGCTTAAAAATCATTATTTTAAATAAGTGTAAGCTCTTTCTAATACTTTTAAATCACGTAGAATATTTTCCTTACGCTATAATTGTATTATGAAACTTTCTCTTTTATTTGTATGTTTTTGATAAATTTTGACAGCATTTTGTCTAGAAAATTCATTAAAAAGGTATTTTCTACGTTTTTCTTTAAAAAATTAACTTGCTTTAATTATAACCATTATTTACACTTTGAAACTCACTAACGTGCTTCAAAACCCAAAGTGAGCTCTACGTTAGCATTTTTCAAGTTTTTACTGTATTTCTCATTTATAGTAAAATCCTCTAATTTTAGTTTCTAAAACTAAGTTCATTTATTTTATTCCCCAAAGATTCATTGAAATTAAACTCTTGTGTAATTAACTACTTAATCTACCTTGGAAAATAATTTTAGAAATCAAATATACATTATATGGCATGTTGGCCGAATTCAACAAAATCTTTGCATTTGATCCTTAAATCATTTTCCATCTTCTAAATCCTTTTGGAATTTATTAATTTACCTAAATCCATTAAATCCTTCTTTTAGAAAAGGTTGAGAACATTTTAGTTCTCTTTTTTCTTGGAGAAGTCGTGAGCTTCTTTTGTGTTCTTTGGGACACTCATACAATCCTTACATGTTATTCACATCCTATATTAATAATCATACATCTATAAACACATGCAATATATTTTAAAGCTATAAACATACATGCAAACATAATCAATCACAAATAAGAAAGCATTAAACAACCAAACAAATGAATCCTTATGGATTCTTCACCACACATACAATCCATTTTCTCATCACCACACAAGGTTGATGAGATTAAATCTCCCTCTTACCTTAAAGGAAGACAACTCCTTCTAACTCTCCTCCTATGGTTTTCGTGTGACCTCCAAGAGAAACCTAAAAATCTTAAACAAAATTTAAAGAGTCATAACTATAGGAGAAAAACATAAACCATGGATCAATCATGGCTTAGAACCTCAAAAATCATGTTAGAAGTAAGAAACAAGAAGTTTCACCTTGTAGGAAAAATCTCCAAAGTGATTTTCCAAGCTCAAGATGAATTTTTTTGGAAGAACGCTCAGCTAGAGATGTTCTTAGAATGTTGTTTAGATTTGAGAAGTTAGGTTAGATGAAAATTTAAATAAGTATAGGTGTGGGAAGTGGTGTTGGCCAAATGGCTCAAAGAAGGAAGCAAGAGAGTTGTTCTTGGTGTTCTTGTTTTCGGAGAAGGTTGAAATGAAAATGGCTAAGTAAAATGCTCTCCTTTCCTCTACTTGGCCATGAACCTCATCCAAGGAGGTGGCCTCCTTTGTTGACTCCTCCTAACACCTAATGGCCTTAGATATAATCTAGGGTTGATATTCAAGGCTTTGGCTCCAAGCTTGTTCCTAATTGGTGTAGAAAAACCAAGTCATCAATGGCTAGGCCTTCTTGAAAGTTCTTGGCCGAATGGCCCTAATGGAGAGCAAACTAAGTTTGTGCTTCATCCATGCAATCTAGTTATACTTAGGTGCATTTAGTTAGTTTGCTTAGTTACTTAGTTAGCCATTTAGTTAGCTAGGATGACTAACCATTTTCTTGATCCTTCTAGAATCTTCTCTAACTAGCACTTAAATTGATAGCTAACTAGGTTTACTTCATTTAGTTACTAAACAAGCTTTCTATGTTAACTTAGTTAGGTTTAAGCTAACTTGGTTAAGTTTTCTAGTTTAATCTTAACAAGTCCAACCACTTTTGTGGACTTGATTTCTATTGGTCTAGAATTTTCAAGCCACTATTGTTGACTAGTTCCTATTGGCTTAGGATTTAATCTAGCCAGAAACGTTGACTGGCTCTCTAACCGTGGGTCCCACAGATTTTTCCGGGTCCATGGTCATTTTAGAGCAGATTTCTACTGTTTTTGAGACAGTAGGTACTGTCAAATAAAATAATATTATAATAATATAAAATTATTTATTGTACAGTTAAATCCTAAAAATTAAAAGATTAATATACATATCACTCGGAATTGGATTTAGTAAGATCCCCTAGCTCCGAATAATTAAAATAAGATTTTTTCGGTTAGAAAATTATTATTTCCTTGACTCGGAGCAAATCACACACAACGATCAAATACAATAACAAAACAGTCAAATTCAATTTATAACTTACAAAAAATATAAAACAGTACATTTAGGACAATATCATCATTTAACCAAAAGTTGGGGTGTTACACTAGACAATACATCAAACACCTTTGATGCATTATCTAGTTTATGCAAACACGTGATATTTAAGCAACTATTACATGAATACCAAAACTGAGTTAAGCACTAAGTCAAAATGCAACAGAATCAAGAGAAGAATGAGAGAAATTCGATTAACAATAAGAATGTAAACATTCATTATAAGGTCTCAAAATTAAACATCAAGAGTGTTTCAACCCTTAGGATTAATTACAAAGCTATAGCTCTCCATGAATGGAGAGCACAAACAAAAAAGTAAAAGTATAGAAATGTAAAAGAGCATAAATGTAAAAGAGAAGTAAGAAGAGATGAGAGGGGAGAGGAGAGCAAGAGAGAAGATAAAGAGAAAAAGTGAGAAGTGAAAAATGAATGGAATGGTCTCGGTTTTAGGCTCTCTCTCCCACATAACAAACACTTAAAGTAAAATTACATATTTGTCCCTAGCTTAGCCTCTTGCTCTTCCAATTAGCTTTTATTGGACACCTAATTTGCAAGATTTTGATACCTAATGAAGGAGTTGTAGTCAAAACACGTTTAACAGCTCTTAGATCCCGTCAGCTCCCTTCAAGGGTTAATAACCCTATCAAAACATCACCTTTTTGATAAGTGGTATTCATAATTTAAGGTCTTTGTCTTAGATTTCCAATGGAATCAATTTCAACCCATTATGACTGCTACAGCCTAAGTTACGGCCCAATCTTTGCACATTGATCAAGTTCCAGCGATAACACCTCTATTCTGACTTTTAGGCCTAATATGACCTATTAGACATTCGATTTAGCTTTGGAGCTCTGTATAAAAGTTGTAGAGCTTCCTATTGGCTTTCCTACAAGATAAGGTTCATAATTTTTAGATGTTTATAACTCAAGTTATACAGCACATGAGTTAGGTTGGGTCGGGTTGGGTCGAGTTTCAAGGAAAATAAAATCCAAACCAATCAATTAAGTTCAGGTTAGGTTAGGTGGGGTTAGTTTTCTTGAATTTTTTCAAATAACCTGAACCAAACCAACTCGACCTATAGACTGGTTGGATCAGGTTGGGTCATCAAATTATTTGTTTAACCCTTGAATCAAATCCTTCTTTCTTTTCAGTAACCCTTAGGTCATTGGGTTAAACGTTTTCACTTTACATTCTACTTCACTGTATTAACTCAACCTAAACCTTTATACCTCATCTCCACTTTTCTAATCTTCCTTTTCCTTTCGATGGCAGTTGCTGGACGAGTACGAGTGATGATTGGCTAGTGGCTACGACAGTTCTGGGCGGAGACGTGACACAGATCTGAGCGGAGGTATGACACAGATCTGGGTGGAGGAGTGATGCAGATCTGGCCATATGAGCGAAGGCGTGACGGGGTGGTCCTAGGCTCGTGGTGGAGGCGAGCGAGTTCTGGGCTTGTGGGTGGAGGACGACGCTTCTGAGCTTGTGGGTTCGCGACGTTTCTGGGTCGCAGTGTTTCTGGGCTTGTGGGTTCTGGGTTGCGGTTGGGTGCTGAACAGGGTGACAGAGCGATGGCTCTGCATAGGTGGGTGAAGCTCGCGATGGAGGACAGTTGTGCTGGGATCTGGGTCGCAGTGCTGAGATATGCGATGGCTAGTGCTACGGCTTCTGCCTTATAGTGCTGAGATTCTAAGTTGATTTGGGAAATTTGTTGGCTAAAGTTTAAGGATGATTGAATGGGTAAGGTTTGGGCTTTTGGGTTGTTAAATGGTGGCCATACGGCTATGATGGTTTCGATGGTTGGATGAGGTTTTGTTTTTATTTGGGAAATTTGTTGGTTGAAGTTTGAGGATGTTTGAATGGGTAAAGGTGGTTCTAGGTTTTTTTTTTCCTTGACTTTCGGGTCATCGGGTTATTGGGTCAGGTCTTCGGGTTGATTTCTGGAACCCGTCACCCGAACCAATTGATTGGGTTCTACTCGAACGGACCCGATGATCCGAACTAACCCGAATATTTTATATTAGGTTGGGTTGGGTTGGGTTATGTGCAGCCCTACCCAAAATACAGAAACAATGTAAAATTATCACACTGTTGAAAAATACAACTAAGGCTAATTTGAACTCAAACTTATAAATGATGGTCAAAACTAATCAATTAAGCACACAGGACGTTTAAAAGACTAATTATGAGATTTAACTAATATATGAAAATAATGTTTATAACTCATATAAGAAATTAATTGGATAAATTAAACACCAAATTTTTGTTTAGAGATTTATGTTCAGAGTAAGAGAAAGAAATTTATTGCTCTATACCATTAAATATGTGTCACGTTAGTTATAGCATTAAAAATATAATTGAAGTAGAAAATAATGATGACTCACAATGTTAATGTGACACATTTAATGGTAGAGAGCAAGAAAAATCTTACTCTGAGAGCATTTAAGAATTTCTTCATTTTTTTTCTTTTTGGACCATTAATATCATAAGATCAACATGTTATATAAAAGTAATCACAATTATCAACAAATAAATCTTAAAAAAAAAATCTGTACAAGACCTTTGACTTCATCTCCAATTTATTAGTATATATTTACATATGAGTGTTTGTGGTTCGATTTAGATCGATTTAAAGTTAAAAAATCAATCAATCTAAATAATGTTATTTATATCAGATTAGATTAATTATATTCTGCACACCAAACTAATCGGTTTGGATTAGATTGATTTAATCAATTTTTAAAAAAAAATATTAAGTCTAAAATTTTGTGAGTTAAAAGTAATAGTATATTAAAAAAAGATATGAAAGGAAACAAAAATTAGGATAGACCATTTCACGTACTTAAAATAATATTTGATCACATAAAATAAAAGAATTATGTGAGAAATTAAAGTTACTATAATATTAATCGGTTTGGATTATTAAATTGAAAAAAAGTATTATATAATATTAATCGATTTAGATTATTAGATTGAATCGGTTTTAAAAATTAAAACCAAAAAATGATTCAATTTAATTAGTTTTTAAAAAATCAAACAAAAAAAATCAAATTTATTGAGTTTCAGTTTTCGGTTCAATTTTTAATTTGATTTTCAATTTAGATTAAATTTAAACACCCTTATATTTACAAGTACATGACATTGAAAAATGGTCACCGTGTAAGTTGAAGGACCATTCCACATTCTATGGTGAGGAATTTTTAGGTGTTTTTATTTTTTTAAATTTAATTTTGATGTAATGTTATTGTAAAAAAAAATTGTACTTATATTTAATGATGTAATGGTACATCATTTAACGACCATGACATTTTATTTTGAGATTTCTACTAAATGTTCAAGCGCTCACATGCTCAAGCAACAATAATGTTATGAAGTTTTTTTTTTTTTTGTCCATTAAAACTCATATCTCAATGCAAATTTGTCAATCTAAAGGCTACAACATTCAAGCGTTTATCAGCTCAATTTTCCTATAGCAAATCTCTTTTATTTAGTTGTCAATATAATCAAACTCATTAAGAGAATTTATATAATATTTATTTTTATTTTTATTTTTAAAATTTGATATTCATAATAAATTATCAAATATTTCATTAATTATTAATTATTTTTAAATATTTATTAAGAATTTAACATTCAGTGAATATTTAACAACTCAACCTAAATAACAAATTTATCATAATACTATATAAATATTTGCTCATTAAATAAGGTGTTAACACAATATTAAATAATAGTGTGAAAGAATTTCACACTTTTAATGCATCAAGATTGAACTCCTCTCTCTCTCTATAACATTAAATGTATATCATCACAATTATAGCATTAAAAATAGGAATTAAATGTATATCATCACAATTATAGAAAGTATCTTAAGAATATTTGTCAATGAATAAAAAATAAGAAATATTAAATAAGAAATATAATTTTTTTAGTTCTTAATAAATTAAATGCTGTACTTTTCATTTAATACTATTTACTTTTAATTTTAACACACTCATTAGAAGAACCACACAAATCAAGTCCTATTATGTACCAAATAATAGTAAGTCCTTCTACTTAGCCCAGGTGATCATAGCACAAAAGCAACCTCGAAAGGTTTAAAACAAAAGTGGGCTTGCACATGTAGGTGGCTTCCGTCAGCATGGAACTTACTATTTTATAGGTATCTGATCCATAGCTCAACGTACTATTTTTTTTAAAAAAATATAGTTAAACTAAAAGATAAGAATAACTTATATAACTAAAGTGGTAATTCATATTTAATAGTACATAAAACACCTAAAAATTTCTCTTCTATTATACATGTGCTGACTTCAATGTCGCATGACTTATCCCAACCGTCAATCAAACAAGAGCATAACTGTAGAATTACTTTGTTGCTCATTTTCTTTTTAAAAAATAAATCCATATCAATATCTTAGTTAATTAACTATTTCTGTACTAAAAAATTAATTAAATATTTATTAATTATTTACTATATTTAAATGGATTCTAAATTTTTAGTTTTAGAATTAACAACTAATTAATATTTTTTATATTCAATTATAAATTTGTTCACATAATTTTGATTTAAAGATCGTAAATGAATAATTTTTTTTTTAAATAACGATTTCAGAGTTCAGAATACATAAAAAGCATCAATATTAAAAGAAATTAAAATACACATCCTATAAACAAACTAGTATCGATGGATTAGAATCCTCTCCAATTTTTTTTTTTTAAATAGCGGAGCATCTTGGCCTTTGAAATCACTATGTTTTATGATAAAATGCTGAAAGTACAATGATGTAAAAGTTTTCAACCATCATATATTTATAACAAAAATGTTGTTTTAGAACACCTAAATGCAATACATTTATAAGTGGTTAATATTTTTAAGATAAATAATAATTTTTATATAAAATATGATAAAATTTAATTTGATCAAATTAAGAAAAAAAAAAGATCATTATATAAGTAATAAATATATTATTTATAATCATATTAATCATTACATTTTTAATTTGTATTAAAAGTTATGTCTTAATAAATAATTAATATCTCTAAAATAAGTAACAATTTTTATATAAAATTTAATATATTTTAATTTTAACTCATTATATATAATAAAAAAAATCACCACATAAATAATTTGATTTAATTATGGTATCCTATAAATGTCCCATATGTCTCATCCCAATTTACAAATAACGGGACTGGATTGATAAGTGCAAGAGGTGCAGTTCTTTTTAATCCAAATCCAGTAAAGACCAAGCTGCCTTCTAGATGATTTTGACCATTTGGGTTGATTGGCGGAGTAGCACAATGTAATAATGTGAAAACAAAAAACAAAATAATAAATTTAATCAAAATTATGATTTAAAACAAAAAAAAAATACATTTACTTTTATTTTTTTAGTATACTAATAAGTATAAAGTAAGATTTTTTTTAGTTTTTTGCACTAACTTTCTCAACCAAAAACCCTCAATTTACAATTTGTTTTCTTTTTTTTTTTTTTTTTCTAAGGGTTTGACAAAATTGGAAGCAGCCACCATCAAACGACAAGATGAACAACCCACCTACCTACCTAATTCATAGAGTACCCCGGTGATTTCTCTCAAGAAGTCCCTCCATAATCACTTTCTTCTTGTACACTTCTGAGTCCAAATCCAACTCGTTTGATTTCTTATTCGAATCAATCTCGTCGTTTTCTGCAATAATCCTCCTAAAACGCGGGATGAAATACAGCCACGCGGAAGTGCAGAGGACGGCACACAAACGACCCCAAAATATCATTATCACCAAGGTCACAACAACCACGGACATGCCAACCACAGGGTTGTACGAACTCCTCGCGTTTTTGTGCTTCTTGGATGCCGCTTGATTTTGCGTTGACGAGGACACCCGCCTCACCTGCCGTTTTGCGTGCATCGGAGAAGCTCCACTTTGTTGACGCGTGTCCTCTACGTTGTTCGCACCGTGCCTTGTCTGAAGCAAAGAGAACAACATGTGTGTTCAGTAAACTAATTGGAATCGGATTTGCTAGAATGCGCCGGGGTGATTAAGCGCATACATACCTGTGAGGGCGTATAGTACGGTGTGACGGAGAGCACCGGCAGTGTCTGAGTTGGCGGTGGAGGATTGGTTACCGGAGCTTGAGAATTGTGAGGAAGGGTTGACTTTGACCTCGACTTGGAATAATGAGCTTTAACGGAGACTGAGGTTTCAAACGGCACCGTTTTGGAGGCCGAGTTCTTTTTTATTCGTATCCTTCGCCATGAAATCCAGCTAGTTCTCGTTGGTTTTGGGATAGGATCTGACCCTTTAATGGTTGATTCCATGGAAGCTTTCTTGTTGGGTAGGGATCCAAAGCAACATAAAAAAAAAGAGGTTTTGGGTTTTGGGTATTTGAGGCTTTTGTTTTTGGTTTTGGCCATGGAAGAGAGGGTGGGAGACTAGAAATATGGGATGAACATGATTATGGTTATGATGATGAAGATGGAGGGTTTTTGAGACTGGAATGGTTGGTTTAGTCCCTAGCGATGATGTTGTTATTGAAAGCATGATTAAAATATAGGGGTATGGGAAATGGTTTTGTAGAACGTATATATTTGTTTGATATATGAAGTTGTGGTTTGGAGGGTAGATTTGGACTTTGTCGTTTCAGTCCAACCCTTCCTCACACGTTTGCTCCTTTCTTACGTTTCCTCATGCCCTCATTCTGTTCTCACTGCTCTTTTTAATATGAAGGATTTTTAAGGTACTTTTAGTTTACGTGCATGCCTTGTTGCGGAACATATACAATATAATGAAATGAAATAATTAAACAAAAAGAAACAAAGAAAAAAACGACACTACTCACACGGGAGCCACAAAAGTAAACCATATAGATGTAGTTTAGTAGGTACATTTAGGTTTGACGAAAAAGAAGAAATTATTTGTTTATATGCAGATTGATGTTGGAGTTATTATTGTTATTAATTATTATTAGTAGGGAGTAAATATTTGAATTGAGGACATCTTTTTATGGATACAAATTTTTACTAATTATTTTATTATGTGTGCTTTTGTACATATATGAGGTCATTAACATTCAAATATAGCCAACTGTGTTAGGATTTAAAATAGTATGGGCATATTTTAATATTTATAACTCCTTTCAATAGGAAGAAAATAAAGGTCTAATTTGTTATATTTAATCTAATTTTTTCATTTATAATTATAGTTTTAAGGACAATTGTACGTTTAGTTTCACGTGTTTAACTACAAGAAAAAAGAAGTGGGGTAATGAAACTCACAAATAGTAATAGAGTATAGAATTATATATGCATACAAAAATTGTGTAGGTAAAATTATTGTAGCTCAATCAGAACATAAATTTATAAAAGAAAAGGCTCATCTTTGAATTAGAACATTCTTTTTGTCTATGAGAAGGAAAGACAACTATTAGAGGAACTTCCTTTCGTTAATTATGCATATTAAATTATTATTAAAAACATCTTAGTTTCAAACTTGAAGGCCAATCAAGTGAGGAATATCCTCCGTTGAAATTAGGCAATATACTAATACGATGAGATATAGAGACAGAAAGAAAAAAAGAAAGAAAGAAAAGAATATAAAAAAGAAAATGGCACAAAGTTTTCTAAATATATCTGATTGTTGGTGAGGTATGCAATGTGGAATACCATCTAATCCTTTGCCTTGACTTCGTGCAAATTTCCATGTCAAACTTTTAGAGCAAAAGGCCTCACCTGTTTTCACCGAAAAGTTTGTGCTATGTTGGAAATAGTACCGCATAGATAAGTTTGAATGGAGCATGCAAAACACTTCTTTATAATAAATTAGAATATATTTTTTAAGATATTTTTTTTTCTAAGAATTATACATATCATTTTTAGTTATTTTTTTAAAATTTTAAATTTAAATTGTTTTTTAATTAATTATACATATTTTTTATAATTTTAAATATTTTTTTAATCTATAATTTTTAATTCTATATGAATAAATTAATATGTATATTTTTTTATAATTTTAAATAATTTTATCTTTTAATCAATATTTATATAGATTCTATCTAAATTTTCAAAATCTGTGCCAAAAATACTTGTTAATTATTCTAGATGAGCCAATATGAAATTTTATTTTAAAAGTTTAACAAGTAATTCTCATTCTAATTCTAATAATTCTAATTATGACTTACTACATCTTGAATGATTTAAAATTTATATAAGAAATAGGGTTGAAATTGCATTCGAGTCCATAAAAATTACACTACCTTTCTCTAAACAAATTTCTAAAATGCTGATTATTGCGATTGGGTTCTCAAAGAATCTTTATATTTTAAGTGAGTTTTAAATCATATTAACACCGTACAGGTTCGAAATATATGTAATATTTAATTAGTTGGATAATTAGGAGTACAATACCACTTTTAACTCAAAACCTAATCTTTAAATTTATATTTGGTTCACAAAAAGGTGTGTCATCGAATGAGTAAGCGATAATTATGTTTCTTTTTAATTAAATAATTTAAATATATTATTTAGGAGATCATCAATAACATTTACTGAATTCAAATTATATGTATAAATTGATTTATTAAAGAATCATTAATTATCTTTATTAAACTCAGGTTAATTTTATTTTATATATGGAGAGGGGGGACAGGACATTGTTAAATTGAATCATTGGCCAAAAATTGATGCTAACGTGGAAATAATATACAAATATTTGTTGACATGCCAATTGTTATGTTATGTCCTATGAAGCACAGATGCAGACACGAACACGGGACACAATACGGATATGAATACAAAGGCACATTAAATTTAAAAAATTATAAGACACGGATACGACATATATATATATATATATATACACACACACTTAAAGATTTACAATATCTTAATATATGTCATATGTGTTAATATTTACTACTTAGTAAGCCCATATTAGAAAATATGAAGTATAATTTCTATTGACATATTCTAAATCATAAACCAACTTCTATTAATAGAACTAACCATGTATAAGTACATGTGCATCTAAAAAAAATTAACTAGAGGGAATATTGATGTTAGACAAACTTCGATGACGACGAAGTGGACGACTTAGTACAAACAGAGGTAGAAAGAACAGTTGAAAATAATGGTGTATGAAAAGATAAAACTTAAAATATTAGTATGTAAAAATAGTGGCTGAAGACGTCAGTCATGTGATTGACCTTGAGTGGGTTACGAGCTTACTAATTGAATGTTAGTCATGTAAATTATTTTTTTAAAAAAAAAATTATTAATGGGTCGTGTCTAGGCCGTGTCCTAGACGTGTTTTGTAACACCCTCTTTAGGATATCACATTTAAGACTAAAATTTCAAAACTCAATCTAAGATGTAAAAGGGGTTAATCTTGTAAAATACAGATTTTCAAATTATCTTTCTCGAGAACATAACTTTAAACATAACGAAAACAACACAAGATGTAATACTGAATAATTACACATCAAAATATACAAAAGTGACATGGATCACAGTCAGCCCAAAATACATAAAGTTTGTGCTCAAAAGACTTATATACAAACTGTTTAACAAAACATAAACTAGTCCAAGTCTATATGCCCAGGGAGTAGGGTCCTCAATTGGATCCTCCTCCTCGGAGTCCTCACCAAACAAAACCCTTAGTCGGGGTAAGATCTCATGGGCAGGTGTCCTAGCAGATGACACCACAGAGTCTTAATCTTCCCTAAGGGTGTAATGTAGATCACCCACAACTCCCTAATGGGCATAACAAACTCCAAACATATTGAGGCGTCAAGAGAGAAAGTAGGAACCCTATCGTGGGTCCTATGCATAGACAGGGTCACATCCCTACATATCTAACACACTCAGTACCCTAGTCGACACGCCAGGCATCGGTACCTTTGTGGAACTGGACTCTAACAAAACTAACAAAATCCTTTCTCGCCACCATCGCAGAAAAATCAACACAAACAAAAAGGGTGTGATCCTTCTTCGTCTTCCTCATAGTCTTTATCAAATATAAACATAAAACAGAATAACCTAATAGAGAGGTGGGATCCTCTACATCAATACCAACATGACAGCATAGAAACAACACTGACAATTAATGTCATTCAAGTACAGATATCAACCAACAAAATCAGGATAACAATTAATAATCAATTCACTAAATAATTCAAGAAATAATTCAATAAGTAAATATTGTACCAACAGGTCAAATAACTATGCATATGCACAATGGACAAATTTCCTACTCCATGAAGCTAAATATAATTTCTGATAGAATGATCTAGAAGACATGTCTGTATCTCGTTAGCCTCAATTTAAGTGCTATAATTTCTCAATTTGCGCATCATGGCTTATACAAGACAGTCTACACCAGATTGTGAATAGAATAGTACCTGGTCGAGATTATCGGTGCGTTGCCCATCACCACGACCCAGTGGAGCTACCAACTGGCTACTTGTGGGATACCCTCGCCTCAACGCCTCCAAGTTCAATAAGTGAACCACATTATGCAATTCGCATCCGCACTAAGGTGTAATTCAACTCTTAGGCATACAACCTTACAACAAGTCTATCAGACTTTTACCATGTATGATCAATGACTCAATGTATATACACATATTAATATTATGATTTCCATAAACAAAAGGTACTATTGAGCCAAATAGTCACTAACACCTCCAGGTCCCATTTAAGAGCCTGACAATACACTGCTGTTATTTCCAATCGCAAAGTTCAAAAATCATCATACTTAATTTATGTAAAACTTTTATTACACCATTAAGCTTAATTTTGGAACTTTCAAAGTTTAATATAGAATTTAACCTTAGTTTCAATATTTTCTAACTAGGCTCCTCTAGGTAATACTTCCTAATATTTTTTTTTGTCACAAAGAATACAAAAAGGAATCCTCATTATGTTAATTTAATAAATTATTTTCCTTTGCCTTTAATAAAATACCTTAAGTCTTCAATTTCTCTTTCAAGCTTATTTTCCACTCAATAGTCGAAATCCCTATCTTATTAAATGACCAAATTTTTGTTCTATCTCTCTTTCATTATTATAAATCCTTAATTCAATTCCTTTTCACCTAAGCATCTAAGTTCCAAATCAACACAAAAGTTTGCCTTGGATATCCTATTTAGAGTCACTTGGCCGTGACCCCTAAGGCCTTTTAATTCCAAAATTTTTGTCCTCATCAACAAGAGTCCAAGCATAAAACATACTTTAACCACCAAAATTTTTTACTCAACCAAGGTTATGCATAATATTAAGCCATAAAATCATATAGGGCAAATAATCACAAAATCACCAAAAATTCATACAACCAAGTGAATGAATCCTCACATGGATCCTTCCCTTACAACATACAAATTCGTTCCTCACCACCATGATAGGTTGATGAGGTTAATCTCCCTCTTACCTTAGAGGATGACCAAGAACTCCTTGGATGTTTTTCTTGAATCAAACTTCCACTTCCAAGATGCTCTTGAAAATGAAAACAACATACAAAAATCAATATCTAAGGCTTGGAATAGAATGACCATGATTCAAAATCATGGTCTAGAACTTGAAAATAAAATAAAAGTGAAGATGGAGGAATTTCACCTTAAAAGCTTTCAAAACCTTAGCTTGAGGAAGTACTTGAAAATGGATGAACTAGATGGTGGTCACAACATGGAAGTGTCTTCAAATGAGGTTTGGATTCAAGAAATGTAGTTAGTTGAAATTAAAGAAGATGGGAAGGTGGATTTTGACAGAGAAAATGAGAGAAAAAGTGAGAGAGAAAGTGTGTAGCCTTTTTGGTTCTTGAAAGATGAAAATGAAAATAAAGGATAAAAGAGAAAATGAATTAAGTGAAAACTTACTCTAGAAGCCTCCTTGGTCGTGAGCCTCTCCTAGGGAAGGTGTCCAAAGCTTCTCCTACAAGCTTGTCTCAAAACTTGCTTAGGAAGCTTTCTTCCTATTGGTCAAAAAAGAGATGAGTCACATAGTGGGTCATGGTCACTTAATGGCTAATGGTCCCACCATAAAGCAAACATTAAAGAGAGTAACTAGACATTAACTGGTAGTTATTAACCAATGAACAAAAGTTATAGTTAACAAAATCAGTATTTATTGTTCAATGGAAAATAGAACGTACCTAGATTTTATTTACAAATAAAATCTCAAAAAATGAAAACTTCAAAAACTGTCTTCGGTCTCGAGTTTAGTAAGCTCCCCTGGTCCTACTTCAACAGTCCAAAATTTTTCAAAAATAATATTAGAATAATTAAAATAAGTCAAATAATTCATAAAAATCACAAAAATCATAAAAATCACAAATAAGAAAAATTGGGGTGTTACATGTTCAAGCATGTCTGAGACGTGTTTAAGCGTGTCCGAGATGTGTCCAAACTAAAAGTAATAATCTTTTTAATTGGACACATTCAGACACGCAGGACACGTGTGTCGTACGAGTATCTCCATGTGTCTGACACTGATACGTGTCCGAATGCGGACACGCCTCAAAAACGACGTGTCTGTGCTTCATAGGTTATGTCCAATATGGAATGGGTTCAAATCTCTTGTTTCAAGTCTCTTCTCTAAGTCTTGGGTCCTCATGTGCTCAAGTACCTACAATGAATATAGGCGGGAAGATCTCTCATCCCACTCTGATACTTAAGTCAGTATCGAATAAAAAGAGAAATGCTTGAAAGAGGAAGTGAGAGGATAGAGTGAGCATACTTTTGCAATGAGGGGATGCTTGGTATTTATAGGCATTTAGTGGTTGACAAATAGAAGCAGTAATCCCGCATGCTATTTGAGAGCTTATGAGGCTTTCCTTTATGTTAGGTCATAATGCCACAAACACCCAACACTCAAAGCCATGATCGATGCGTAGTCTATAAGCTCATAGTCTGGCAAGCCAACTATTGAATAGTGACATAACACCAGAATAATAATAATAATATACAATAATCAAAATCTAAATTTAAATACAAGCTTGTTCTGGATTGTGATTCCGAATCCTGTCCTATGGATTAACCTGACACGCATTCGACCAGAGTCCGTCATTGATACCCAAACATTGCGGATCTAACGTTAACTCTTATTAGGATATCTTTGTCCATTGCGCATCATGTGCTCCTACAAACTCGGATACCTTGACACTTAGCTATCTCATCAAAGCATCAAGTTGCGAGCAACTGTTCTATACCGTGATCTAAGATCCTGTCTCATGGGTTAACCCAGCACGGATCTGGTTAGAGTCCTTCATTGATACCCCAACAGGAATTCATTCAACACGCAGTTAAGATCCCAATACTATGCATGTCGAACCACGACATTAGGCAACAACAACAACGGTGTAAGATTTACACAGTGCATAAATTCTATGATTATCCGTAGCTGTCAATTATAATCTTGTGTAATAATAGTGTCCATAACTGCCTTTGACTACTCATAACTGCAGTATCAACATTATGATCTTATAAGGATCCCCTGCAAGAATTAAGGGAACGTATCTCGTTATTCTAACTCTGTTAATATCAGGTTCAATCACCTTCAACAGGTAACTATTACTCTTTAGGTTTAACCTTAATTGTACACAACTTGATTTGAGTGTTGGAGTCCTTTTGCAAGTACCAACACCCCCGTTTCAACACGCACCGTTGCTGTGCAAAGAGGAAAACACTAGAATGCGCCTATCCAGGTACACATCAATATCAATTGCCGAACATTGATGTCGTCTGTAGGAATCCTTAAATTCTTATTCCCATCCAACCATGATGAGCACAAGACAGAACTCAAGAAAAGGAAATGTTGAGTGCGCCCTCGCAGATCAAGGGCGAAGTCCAACGGCACACCATCCTCCTCACCCTGTCGCACCACCGCAAGACAATCGTGTGACCCAAAATCCACCATTTGCTGAACCCTCTGCCACGAGGACCTAGGAGCCCAACACTAACACATACGCGATGGGTATGAAACCTTGCTTTATGATGAAAGCCCTCACCTATTGTGCAAGACTTCTCTGATGGATCGACTTGGTCCCTGCGTGCTTGGAGCCAATTCTAATGGTCATGGGCTTAGAATCCCATTGCATAAGTGCCTGGGACCCAAGAATGAAGAAGTTGATGATTGCGTGTCCCATCCAAAGGGCACAATTCAATCTGATATGTCTAGAAATTACCTCATGGATTTAGTGCAACAACAAATGGCGGTGCTGGAAGAACAACGCCGCAGATTAGAAAATCTGGAACTATCTGTATAGGAAGGCTGGCCTAGACAACACTATAATGACAGAAGGCAGAACGCGATCAACGATCAGAGAAGAATGCCGCACACTAATGTCGAAATGTCCAATGTTGTTAATAACAACTCGGACCTTGACGATCAGGAGCAAGCCTTCTCTGCTCAATTAATGGAGTATAGAGTTCCAAGAAACTTCAAGTTTTCTACTAACGTGGAACTCTATAATGGGACTATGGACCCTCAGGAGCACATAGACATCTATGTCTAGTCTATGCACTTCCATGGGGGATCCTCACAATTACTATGCCACGCCTTCCCCTTTCCTTGAAGAAGGCGACCCTCAGATGGTTCGTAACCCTGCCACGGGGATCCATCACCAACTGGCAAGACCTCAGACAACGATTCTTGCTCCACTACACCACTAGGAAGGAACAACTCAGATCTATTGAGTCTCTTTCTGAGATTCACCAAACGCGTGACGAACATCTTTGCGAGTACCTTAAAAGGTTTAATACAACTTGCATTAACGTGGAAAACCTCGATGAAAGGATTGCTCTCCACTATGCTAGAAGCGGCCTCCGGACTGATTCCCACATTTTTTAATCTTTGGCAAAGAAAAAGCTAGAGAATATGGAAGAATTATGGCAATGGTCTCCGGAGTATATAAACTTGTAGGAGGTTACTAAGGCTAAGAGAAGCCTCAAGAAGGGTGAGCCCTCTTACCAAAAGGGTAATCAGAACTCATCACAATCCCAAAATTCCTCTAAGGACGATCCACTCTAGGCCAAGTACTCTAGCTACACTCCTTTGAACACTCAAAGTGCAACAATTCTATAACACCCCGAAATTTCATTTTTCAGTTAATTATGATTTTTATGATTTTTGTGATTTTTATTAATTATTTAATTTATTTTGATTATTTTATTATTATTTTTGGACTTTATGTGTGTTTGAGGCAGTGCCAAAAAAATAAGGTATTTTCGAGGCCAGAAACATTTTGACTATTGACGCTGGGCCGGGGGAGCTTACTAAACTCGAAATCGAAAACAAATTTCAAAATTTTTCTTTTTTTGAGATTTTATCCGTTAGTTGAAATCTAGATATGTTTTATTATCCATTGGACAATAAACATTGGTTTTGCTAGCAGATACCTTTGTCCATTAGTTAATAACCACTGGTAAATATCTAGTCAGGTGATTAGTCATAACCTTAGTCATGAACCTAGTCATTACCACTTATGACTCACCTTGTTTTGGACCAATGGAAAGCAAGCTTGCAAGCTAAGTTTGATGGAAGTTAAGCTTGTGTGGCTATGACTCACAATGATGAGCCAATGGGAAGCAAGCTTCCAAGGCAAGCTTGAAGAAGACAAAATGGTTACTCAATCTCTTTTATGTTCATCTTATCATTTTTTCAAGAAGCAAAGTACCAAAAAACTCTCTCATTTTCTCTCCTTAGCATTTTCCGCCAAGACAATAAAAATACTCTCCAATCTTATTCAATTCAAACCAACCTCATATTTTGAATCTAGACACCATTTGGAGACACTTTCATGTTGTGATCTTCTTCAAATTCATTCATCTTCAATCACTTTTTCCAAGTTTAAGTTTGAAGGCTTTTAGGATCTTTTTGGTGGTAGAAGTTTTCCAGGAGGCAACCAAGGAGCTTTTTTATTATCATCTAAGGTAAGAGGGAGATTAACCTTATCAACCAACTTGGTGGTGAGAAATGGAATTTATGGTTGTTGGTGAAAAATCCATGTGAGGATTTATTCACTTGATTGTGTAAATTTAATGGGTTATGCTTGTTTGGTTATGTGTGATTATGGTTTATGCTTGTTTGGTTATGTGTGATTATATGACATTGATAGTATGCATGAAATTGCTATGGTAGGAATTGATGATTGGAAAGCTTTACATACTTTGAATCATGTGGGAATGACAAAACTTTTGGTTCCAAAGACCACACATGGCTCATGGCCATCTAGCCCAAGATAGGGTATCCAAAGCAAAAATATTTTTATTGATTATGAACCTAGTTGATTAGATGACAAGAATATGGTTTAAGGATTTATAAGTTGAAAACGGAAATGAACAAAATTTTATCATTTGGAAAAAGAAATTGATTTTTAGCCATAATAATGGAAATAAGTTTGAAAGATGATTTGAAAGTTTAAAGTATTTTATTTTAAGAGAGCTTTTAGTAAAGGTAATGGCAAAGGATTTTTGAAATATTTGACTAAATCAAAATAATGTAGATTTTGTGAAAAACGTTAAAAAATATTACTTAGAAGAAATTTGGTAAGAAAATATTTGAAATTAAGGTTTTACTTTTTATTAAATATGGAAAGTCTAAAAATTAAGCTTAGAACGTCAAGAAATGTTTTACACGATTGAAAAGCATTGATAAAACCTTAAGCGATTTAAAAACGTTGATTTTTGAGTTATGCGATTAAGAAAATGTTTGAAAATTTTTACGCGATTGAAAAACAACGTAAAAATGTTACGCGATTTGGAAACGTAACAAAAGTGTTATGCGATTGTGAAAACGCGATGAAAATGCTTCAGGATTCAGAAAAACAACAGATTGTTGTCGGGCCAATGTACTGGACCCGGAGACGTCATAGATGGTTTAGCCCAGGGGTGGCTTGTTTTATTTTTGTGTGGAAATCATGTTATTAATAATTATTGATTCATTGAGTCATTTGAGCATGCATTGTGAAAGTCGTGGGACTTTGTTTGTTAAGGCTGTTTAGTCACGCCTAGGTTTTACTTTTTATTAAACATGGAAAGTCTCAAAATTAAGCTTAGAACGTCAAGAAATGTTTTACATAATTGAAAAGCATTGATAAAACCTTAAGCGATTTAAAAACGTTGATTTTTGAGTTATGCGATTAAGAAAATGTTTGAAAATTTTTACGCGATTGAAAAACGACGTAAAAATGTTACGCAATTTGGAAATGTAACAAAAGTGTTATGTGATGTGAAAACATGGTGAAAATGTTTCGTGATTGAGAAAAACAGTAGATTGTTGTCAGGCTGACGTACTGGACCCAGAGACGTCATAGATGGTTTAGCCCAGGGATGGCTAGTTTTTTTTTTGTGGAAATCATGTTATTAATAATTATTGATTCATTGAGTCATTTGAGCATGCATTGTGAAAGTCGTGGGACTTTGTTTGTTAAAGCTGTTCAGTCACGCCTTGGTTTTACTTTTTATTAAACATGGAAAGTCTCAAAATTAAGCTTAGAACGTCAAGAAATGTTTTACACGATTGAAAAGCATTGATAAAACCTTAAGCGATCTAAAAACGTTGATTTTTGAGTTATGCGATTAAGAAAATGTTTGAAAATTTTTACGCGATTGAAAAACGACGTAAAAATGTTATGCGATTTGGAAACGTAACAGAAGTGTTATGCGATTATGAAAACGCGATGAAAATGCTTCAGGTTTCAGAAAAACAACAGATTGTTGTCGGGCCAATGTACTGGACCCGGAGACGTCATAGATGGTTTAGCCCAGGGGTGGCTTGTTTTATTTTTGTGTGGAAATCATGTTATTAATAATTATTGATTCATTGAGTCATTTGAGCATGCATTGTGAAAGTCGTGGGACTTTGTTTGTTAAGGCTGTTTAGTCACGCCTAGGTTTTACTTTTTAATAAACATGGAAAGTCTCAAAATTAAGCTTAGAACGTCAAGAAATGTTTTACATAATTGAAAAGCATTGATAAAACCTTAAGCGATTTAAAAACGTTGATTTTTGAGTTATACGATTAAGAAAATGTTTGAAAATTTTTACGCGATTGAAAAACGACGTAAAAATGTTACGCAATTTGGAAATGTAACAAAAGTGTTATGTGATGTGAAAACATGGTGAAAATGTTTCGTGATTGAGAAAAAGCAATGATTGTTGTCAGGCAGACGTACTGGACCCAGAGACGTCATAGATGGTTTAGCCCAGGGATGGCTAGTTTTTTTTTGTGGAAATCATGTTATTAATAATTATTGATTCATTGAGTCATTTGAGCATGCATTGTGAAAGTTATGGGACTTTGTTTGTTAAAGCTGTTCAGTCACGCCTTGGTTTTACTTTTTATTAAACATGGAAAGTCTCAAAATTAAGCTTAGAACGTCAAGAAATGTTTTACACGATTGAAAAGCATTGATAAAACCTTAAGCGATCTAAAAACGTTGATTTTTGAGTTATGCGATTAAGAAAATGTTTGAAAATTTTTACGCGATTGAAAAATGACGTAAAAATATTACGCGATTTGGAAACGTAACAAAAGTGTTATGCGATTGAGAAAAACTACAAATTGTTGTCGGGCCGACGTACTGGACCTGGAGACGTCATAGATGGTTTAGCCCATGGGCAGCTTTTTTTTTTTGTGGAAACCATGTTATTAATAATTATTGATTCATTGAGTCATTTGAGCATGCATTGTGAAAGTCGTGGGACTTTGTTTATTAAGGCTGTTCAGTCATGCCTAGGTTTTACTTTTTATTAAACATGGAAAGTCTCAAAAATAAGCTTAGAACGTCAAGAAATGTTTTACACGATTGAAAAGCATTGATAAAACCTTAAGCGATTTAAAAACGTTGATTTTTTAGTTATGCGATTAAGAAAATGTTTGAAAATTTTTATGCGATTGAAAAATCATGTAAAAATGTTACGCGATTTGGAAACGTAACAAAAGTGTTATGCGATTGTGAAAACGCGATGAAAATGCTTCGCGATTGAGAAAAACAGCAGATTGTTGTCGGGTCAACGTATTGGACCCGGAGACGTCATAGATGGTTTAGCCCAGGGGTGGCTTATTTTTTTTTTGGGTGGAAATCATGTTATTAATAATTATTGATTCATTGAGTCATTTGAGCATGCATTGTGAAAGTCGTGGGACTTTGTTTGTTAAGGCTATTTAGTCACGCCTAGGTTTCACTTTTTATTAAACATGGAAAGTCTCAAAATGAAGCTTAGAACATCAAGAAATATTTTACACGATTGAAAAGCATTGATAAAACCTTAAGCGATTTAAAAACGTTGATTTTTGAGTTATGCGATTAAGAAAATATTTGAAAATTTTTACGCGATTGAAAAACGATGTAAAAATGTTACGTGATTTGGAAACGTAACAAAAGTGTTATGCGATTGTGAAAACGCGATGAAAATGCTTCACCATTGAGAAAAATAGCATATTGTTGTCAGGCCGACGTACTGGACCTGGAGACGTCATAGATGGTTTAGCCCATGGGTGGCTTTTTTTTTGTGGAAACCATGTTATTAATAATTATTGATTCAGTGAGTCATTTGAGCATGCATTGTGAAAGTCGTGGGACTTTGTTTGTTAAGACTGTATACCTAGGAGATTGAATTTATACTTTTGTGCGGATGCGAATTGCGTAGTGAAAGTCAATGACTGATCTTGGGGGCATCAGAGCGCATAAATTCCACAAGTGACCAGTTAGTAGCTCTACTGTGCCATGGCAACTGATGCAAACACACCAACGATCTCGACGAGGTACTATTCCTATTCACAATCTGGTGTAGAATGTCTTGTATAAGTCATGTTGAGCATGCTGAGAAAATTATAGCATTTGAATTGAGGCTGACGATATACGGATATATCTCCTGATCAATTCTCTTCGATATTAGTTTTAGCTCCAGGGAGTAGGTGTAACACCCCAAATTTCCGTATCTCTTAAACAGTAATTTTGACAGTTAACAGAATTTTACTGTTTAGTAATTTCTGTGCACTATAAAATTATTTTGTTTATTCCATCAACTTATTTGATCGTTTTGAGTGATTTACTCCGTGTCAGGAAAATAAAAATTTTCGGACCGGAGAAAACTTTACGTAATTTAATTTTTACCGTTAGGTAATTATTTTACGTAATCTGATTTGATATTTGTGTATTTTATAATTTTTGTGATTTTTGTGAATGATTATGAAATTTTTTCTGTTTGTGGGCCCAGGAGGTGTATGTGGGCTCAGGTGGCCATACGTGGGCCCAGGTGGGTCCCACAAAGCAAAAAATTTTCTACGCATAGAAAAATTTATACTGTTTAGACGGAGACAGAGGATCTTACTAAACCTGAATCCGGAAATAGTTTTAGAAAATTTCTTGTACTGTGTTTTTACTGTATTTAATTATCTACGATAAAAATACAAAAAATATTCTTTTCGTGGGGTTTTAGCAGATAAAAAATAAATATTATATTGTTTAAGTCAACATTGGTGGTTTGGATATCCACCATTGATTTAATTAATGATGGAGACTTGATCTTGATTTAATCAACGGAGGAGATTTGATCTTAAAAGTAAATAAGATCATTTATAACCGTTAGATGGAGATTAAATCAATGGTAGAGATTTGGTCTCAAAAAGTGACAAAGACCATTTATAACCATTGGATATAGAATTGATTAAGGGTGGAGAATTGGTCTTGTAAAGTAACAAGGACCATTTATGACCATTGAATTTAGATTTAATTAATGGTGAAGATTTAGTCTTAAAAAGTAGCAAAGACTAATTATGACCCTTGGATTAAAAGTTTGAAGGAGCAATCTTAACCCTTAATTTTTGGAGACACATCTAAGGGCTAGAATTTAAAGGAGAAAGATCCAATGGCCTAGATTAAGTCTTCTAATCTAAAGCTACACCTAAAACCTACATTAATCCAAACCATTGAATTTATCAATGGCTTAGAATGCTTCAAATAATGGCTTGAAAAGATGACAACTTTGAAGAAGCAAGGATGAAGGGGGGATGGTTTTTGCATGTTTTGGAACTAAAGGAAAAGTTTCAATGCATTAATTGATGCTTTATGTCATTGTTAGATGTCTTGATCAATGTTGCATCATTATTGAACTCTTTGAAGAAGCATGGAGGGGGGCTACGGTTTTGGGCTGCATTTAGAGACAAAAGTGACATTTGAAGACCATATTGGTCACCTTTGGTCATTATTGATCATACTTCATCATTCTTGAAACTTTCCTTTAAGCAAAGCTCTTAGAAAATTTTCTCTCCTTCTCCTTCTAGCAAGCTCACGGCCAAGCACCATTGATGTGGCTTCCATCACTCTTTAATTTCATCCAACTTAGTTTCTTGAATCCTTACCTTATTCTAAACAACTTTCATGTTGAAGGTTTCTTCAAAATCCAACATCTAGTACTTCAAAATCCAAGCTTCAAGATTCTACCAAAAATGGTAAATTTTATATTTCTTCTTCTAATCTTCTAGTTTTGATTTTCTAAGCCATGATTGAACTATGGTTTACCTATTTCTACACTTGTTATTGATTTTAACATTTGTTTGTAATTTTTTTAGGAATTTTCCATGGAGATCCATGAAATTGGTGGAAGGAAAACTAAGTGCTTTCACTTCATCCTTTGTCTTAACCAAATCTGAGAAGTTTTTCTCTCACAAAAATAAAAAATTCCATCTTTGTTCATCAAGAGAAACCATTCGGTCAAGACCCCTAAAAACCACCATCCAATCTCTTTTAATTTCATCCAACCATAGATCTTGAATCTACATGATATTCTAAGCAATTTTCATGTTGGAGATTTTCTCTAAATCATCTATCTTCAACCTTGTTCTTCAAGCTAAAGATTGAAGCTTTAATAGTGAAGTTTGTTACTATTCACTTTTCTTTTGATTTTCAAGGTTCTAACCATGTTTGATCCATGGTTCCTCTTAATCAAGCTTAGTATACTAATTTTTATGTGTTTTGTTTTGTATTTGAGAAGCCCTTGGTGGTGAAGGACTTGGAAAAAGAAGCAAATCAAGAAGCTTTTGAGGATCTTCAAGAGGTAAGAGGGAGATCCATCTCACCAACCAAGCATGGTGGTGAGAGATGGTCTTATATTTGATGGGTGCTGAATCCATGTGATGATTCATATCCATGGTCATGTAATAATTTATATGTGTTTATGAGCTTTGATTATTTGCCTATGCTTGATATGCTTTGCATGAGTTTATGACTTTGATGGTATGCTTATACTATGCATGATTTATTGCTTTGATTATGGTATGCTTATAATATATATTTGAATATGTATGTATATGCCATGATTTGATGATGAAAAGAAAATCAATTCTTGGCTCTAATGGCCAAAGAATGACTACGGTTTTGGCACCCAAGGTTAGGGTTCCATGTTGAAATTTTTCAAGAACAAGGGAATTAATTCTTGATCCTTAGAACATGGTGAATTTTGGTCAAGACACCTCAAGATAGGTGTTCACAAAATTAATATTTTCTTGAATGATGAAAATGGATGTTTAGAAAAGTAAGGAAAATAAACAAAGAGTTTATTTTTCAAAGAGTACATGAATACGGTTTTAAAAGGATTTTTATTGATTTATTTTGTGTAAAAACTTTCTAAGTGTTTTACTAAACATGAGATTTAAATGAAAATAGCAATGATAATTTTAAGGATTTGCAAAGAAAGTGAAAAAGGATTTGTAAGGAAAGTAAAAATGAATTTGAACAAATGGGTTTGGTTTTTATGACCATCGGTATTTCGGTTTTGAAAACAAAGAATTTTTAATGGTTTTGTTTGTGTAAAACCATATCAATTTAGAAGAAAAATATTTGATGACTTCAATGGCCAAAGACTCTACGATTTTTGGAGGTTGGAATAATTTTGATTTTATGAAACAAAGTAATTTTAAAGTGGAAACAAAATGTTTGAACAAAATGTTTTAGTATAAGGATTTTGGAAAGGGAATCAAAGTATTTTATCACTTGAGAAATGAACTTTCATATGAAAATGAAAAAGAAAAGTTGCAAGGGTTTGAATCTTAATTTGTTTTGAAGAGAATTGATTTTAGAATTGATTTGGGAAAAATAGAGAATATAATGGTGTTTTGAAAATTTACTAACGTATAACTTATTTTCAAGCTTTGAAATACGTTAGAAAATGTTAAGTTTTGAAACGTTGATTTACATCAATGGAAAAGTGATTTTGTGAATTATATTTTGATAAAGAATTTCTTGAGTAAAGAATTGTGGAAAAATATTTTCTTGAGTAAGAAAATATATTAAATGAAGTATAAAGTTATATTATTTTGAGAAAAGTTAAAAAGGAATTTTTAAAGGTCAAGAAATATTTTCTGTAATGAAATCGTAGTGAAAAATTATTTACGTATCTTAAAAACGTGATTTTTAAGTTACGTGATATGGAAAAATATTTCTATGTGATTTTAAATACGTTGAAATGTTTATACGCGATTTGAATTTAAGTTTAAATATTTTACGTGATTTGAACTACTGTTGATAAATCACTACGTGATTGAATAGCGATAGAATATTTTTTTATGCGATTGTGAAAATGGGGGAAAATTGTAATGAGATTTGGAAAGTGTTTTAAATATTTTGAGAATGATAGAAAATGATTTACGTGACGTAAAAGAATGATTTTTAAGTTACGCGATTTTGAAACAAAGAAAAATACTATGCGATTTGAGAAACGTATGTTTTTACGCGATTGAGAAAAACGTTAAAAATTAGTACGTGGTTTAAAAGTGCAACAGAAGAGTTGCAACATTTTGAAAACGTAACAAAAATGTTACAAAATTTTGTAAACGTAACAGTAGTGTTATGGTATTGTAAAAACGTAATAAAAACGTTTTGGAATTTTAAAAATGTAACAAAAGTGTTACGGTATTGTGAAAATATAAGAGAAGTGTTATGGTATTGTGAAAACATAACAGAAACGTTTTTGGATTGTGAAAACGTAACAGAAATGTTACGCGATTGTGAAAATACGGTAAAAGTGTTTTACAACTATGAAAACGTGATAACATAATTTTCGCTGTTGAAAGTACAGTATGATTACTGTTGAACTAGTGTCCATACACTGTTTGTGAGAAAATGACATATTTGTCTGTGATTGGATTTGGTGCATTATACATGCATTGGAATGGTCCGATGAGGACTGGATATGGTTGATTGCCTAGGAGAAATACACCTCTTGAATGGGTGCGATATGTGTAGTGTAGGTCACTTGTTGACATTGGGGGCATCGAGGTGCGGGTTGCTTACACGGGTGGTTGGTCGCGCTTCTTCCCGTAAGTTAGACCGATGCAACACACCGATGATCCTGACCGAGACACTATTTTTATTCAAGATCTGATAAAGACTGTCGTGTATATGCTAGATGTGCAAAATCAAAATGAGGATTATAGCACGTGGTCTGAGGCATGTGGTACCGACAGATTTTTTCGATCATTTCTCCGACCTGAGTTTAGCTCCATGGAGTAGGAAATCGAGTCTTGTGTACATGCATAATTTGAACACTTATATCTGTATGATATATTAATTGAGGAATATTGGCTATGACAACTATTTTGAATACTTGGATTGATATATGATTGGATGATGATAGTTGATTAATATTGAATATATTATTGGAAGTATGGTATGATATCCCTATATGATATTGTTGTTTGCGTTATCTTTGTGCTGCCATGTTGGTATTGGTGTAGGTGATCTCACCTCTTTGTTATGTTGTTTTGCTGTATCTGTACTGTTAAAATAAAAAAAATAGAAGGATCGAGTTGTCTTAGACATAACGGGCGATGGATACTCTGAGATTGGTGACAACAATAAGGAGTGGACATTCAGGACTCGAAGGTGTACAGTGTTGACAAAGAACAGATGTAGAACAGATGTCTGATGCAACAAGATGGATACACAACAAAATAAGTATGTTAAGTTTTAACGTTAGTGTTGTATCGTGCTATTAAGTAAGACCCGTCATGAGATTTGCTACTGTTAAAAAAAAAGTCTATTAGTTTTATATTTTTCTTTAAATTATGAAATATTAATTAGTATCAATATTGCATAATAAATAGTTGAAATATGATTTTCCATATTACCTAATATTTTCAGTAAATTTACGTTTTAGTAAAGAAGTAATTTTAAAACCCATATTTTATAACTCAAACTTTGTGCGAACTTCTTTTCAGATTATGAGTCGGGAGTCAGACATGTGATACCCTAGGGAGGGTGTTACAGTAGGGGTCGGTTTATTGTGCATATGCATAGTCAGTAGACACGTTGTTGTGATATATATATTCGTTGAATTATTTATTAATTGATATTATAATTATAATTGTTGATTCTGTATTGAATGACATTATTGTTATTACGATTTCTTTACTGTCATACTGGTATGTGATGTAAGGGATCTCACCTTTTTGTGATATTGTCTTGTCTGTTCTGTTTATTTTTGTTATATAAAGACTGTGATGGTGGCAAGGCGGGATCTTTTGGGTTTCGTTAGGGTGCAGTTTCATAGAGGCACCGACGCATGGCATGTCCATCTGGACACTGAGCGCATTGAGTATCATAGGGATGTTACCTTGTCTTTGAGTAAGACCCGTCATGGGGTTGCTACTTTTTCTTTTAATGCTACTATACATTTGGAGTTTTATATGCCTATTAGGGATTTATGGGGTGATCTTCATTACACTCCTAGAGAGGATTTTGAAGTATCGTCTACTCAGACTCCCATCTGTCGAGACATGCCCTAACTGGGGAATTTGTCTGTTGAGGATCCAGTGGAGGACCCTACCCTCCAGGTGTTTGGACTTGGGCCAGATTAGGTTTTATTATGGTAGCTGTACATATTTTTTTGAGTACGTAAGTTTTATGTATTTATGTTGTCACTAAAATATGTTATGTATATGAGATGTGTATTATTCAGTTTACTATCTCTTGTGTTCTTTATATTCTGTTAATTTTATATTATCCGCAAAAAGAAATTTTACAACTCGTATATTACAATATTAAATTATTCTTAACTTGGTTTTAGCTTTATAATTTTGGTTTGAAATATAATTCCCAAAGGAGTGTGTTTCTAAGGGAAGTGTTTCAGACCGAGTTCTGGGATATTAAGAGGTCAGTTCCTCTAAAGAAACATACGCAGGAGGATCGTACCAAGGATTGGTCATGACACAAGGGCTACGACCATGACACTGAAGATTGTTTCCAACTTCGTGATACTATTGAGTCCCTAATTAGGGGCAGGATAATTGGATTAGTATATTAGTCATGTCCAAAGCAATGGACGCCGTAAAAGACAGAGTGAAAGAAGACATAGTCCTTGGCAGGGCTCGTCTCCGCGCCAAAGAAGAATGACCTAAAGTCCTAAGAGAAGATCCTGGAGTCCACCTCACCTTGATATTGACAACCAGCAAGATCAAAACCAAGATGCTCCGTCTGATGACAATGATGACTGTCGTGCCTAATCCAATCGCACCATCAACACTATCGCTAGTGGTTTCACCGACGGTGGGTCATCCAATGGTGCTTGGAAGAAAGCGCTCAAGATGGCGGTATTGAGTGTCTCTCATTTTACACCCAAATCATAGGCCGGAGATCAGAAGACGCCTCTCATTTCCTTTTCAGACAAAGACTAACATGGAATTATCCTAGATCATGATGACCCATTAGTTATCTCGGGAATAATCTCTAATGCCAAAGTTCAGCGCATCTTTGTTGACCAAGGGAGTTCAATGGATATTATGTTCATGGACCTATACCAAAAGCTAAAAGTTCCATACTTAGAGTTGGCTCCCTATCATGGCGAGCTTACCAGTTTTACTAGTTTAAAGATCACTTAGGCATGGTATTTTGAGACTTACCTGACCCTGGGGAGCACTAAACTCTTCAGGACTGTCAAGGTCATATTTCTGGTCATGGAGTGCCTTGCAACATATAACATCATCTTGGGTCATTCTACTCTGAATGCACTTGACGTTGTGGTATCTACTACCCACTTGGCCATGAAATTCCTCAGCAAGAATAATAAGGTTGTCATGATCAAGAGGGATCAGATCATGGCACATACATGCTACAACAAGAGCCTTAAGATCAGCTGGACACCCAAGAAAGCAGAAACCATCACATCTAGCCCAGTCCTGGACCAAGTCAACATTCTCATGACTGAGTTAGATGTGCGAGAGAACATCCGGGATACCAGACCTCAGCTAGAGGGTGAACTTCAATTGCCCCAACTTGGTATCAAGTCAGATCAAGTCACCAAGATTAGAGCAAATTTGGAGGAAGAAGAGAGGCGCCAACTGATTGAGCTCTTGAAGAAAAACAAAGACCTTTTTCGCTTAGACGTCCTCCAACATGCCTGGGCTTGACCCCACCTTCATCTGTCATCACCTATCTATAAAGAAGGATGTGAGGACATTCTCCCAGAAGAAGAGGAAAGTTGGGCCAGAAAGACAGTTGGTCATTGAAGAACAAGTTAAGGATCTACTTAGTGCTAACTTCATCAGGGAGATAACTTACACAACTTGGCTATCTAACATAGTCTTAGTGAAGAAGTCAAATGGGAAGTGGAGAATGTGCGTGGACTACACGGACTTGAACAAAGCCTGCCCTAAATATCGATACCTACTTCTTAATATGGTTAAACTAGTTGACAACTCTTTTGGCTTCCATTTGCTATTTTTATGGACGCGTACTCCAGGTACAATTAGATCCCAATGTACCTCTGAGATGAAGATAAAACTGCTTTCATCATTGAGCGGGCTAGCTACTGCTACAGGGTGATGCCCTTTGGACTGAAAAATGCAAAAGCCACATATCAGAGAATGATAAATAGGATTTTCGAAGACCAAGTGGGGAAAATGCTCAAGGTATATATTGATGATATGATAGTGAAAACTTCACAAGCCGGGTCACACATCTCAGACCTCAAGGAGGTATTCGTATAACTCCAGAAGCATAACATGAGACTCAATCTAGAAAAATGCTCCTTCGGGGTCCAGGAAGGAAAGTTCTTAGGCTTCATGCAGACTCACTATGGGATCGAGGGAAATCCAGATAAATGCAAGCAGTGCTTAACATGTGTAGCCCACAAAGTATCAAGAAAGTGCAACAGTTGACCGGCTGGATTGCGACCCTCACACGTTTCCTTGCTAAAGTTGCTCATAAATCTCTTCTTCTATTCAGACTACTCAAAAAGGGGAAAGGTTTTGAGTGAACTCAGGAGTGTGAGGATGCCTTTGTATCCTTGAAGAACCTTCTATCCTCTCCCCCCATACTGACAAGATCAAAACATAGTGAGACTCTGTATGTATATCTCTTGGTTCATGAAGAGGCTATAAATTCAGTTCTAATTCGAGAGACGGATGAGAGACATAAGCCGGTCTACTTTGTGAGCAAGGTGTTGCAAGGCCCCGAGCTTCGCTACCATAAAATTGAAAAGGTTACCTTCGCACTCGTCACCACGACCAGAAGACTTAGGCAGTACTTTCAGTGTCATCCCATGGTAGTGAGGACAGACTAAACCATTCATCAGATACTACATAAGTTAGACTTAACAGGAAGAATGATCGTATGGTCCATTGAGCTTTCTGAGTTCGGAATCATGTATAAGCCTCAATTAGCAATTAAAGCTCAAGCGCTTTCAGATTTCTTGGCAGAGCTCACTTCAGACGCCGACGACCTTGAGGGAATTTATAGGACCATATTTGTCAATGGTTCTGCGATCCCTAAGGGAGTAGTACTGGGGTGATCTTCAAAAATTCTAAAGGAGTAACAGTAGAGAACTCCCCAATGTTTGAGTCCCCCACTTTGAACAATTAGGGAGAGTACGAAGCATGCATCGTCGAACTAGTAATGACCAAAGATATGAGGGTAGCCAAAGAGCCATGGAGCCCCTCCTTCAGAAATACCTGGCTAAAGTCCAAGGGCTCCTCAAAAACTTCCAAGATGCCAAAATAGAGCACATACCCAGGGAGCAGAACTCTAAGGCGGACCTCCTATCCAAATTAGCCAGCACAAAAAGCCTAGGCAATAATTGCTCCGTGATCCAAGAGACCCTTTTCTTAGCCCTCCATCATGGACATAACCATTTTCCAGGTGGAAGGAGAAGAGTGTACTTGGATCACCCTAATAATGGAGTACCTTCAGTCTGAAATCCAGCCCAATGATCACAAGGAAGCCTCTAAGTTGGTCAAAATCGCGGTCCGATACACCATCTATAATGGACAGTTGTACCACCATGGGTTCTCTTTAACTCTCCTCAAATACCTCACACCAAAAGAGGCAGAATATGTTTTGGCCAAGGTCCATGAGGGGAGTTATGGACACCACTTAGGGGTAAAGTCTTAGCTTTGAAAGCACTTAGGGTTGGATACTACTAACCAACAATGGAAGTTGATTCTGTGGCGTATGTATGAGTTTGTGACAAATGTCAATGATATTTGGACCATTATCAAGCTGCCTCTAAAGAGCAATTCATGGCGTCAGTACCCTGGCCATTCTATAGATAAGGTATGGATATCTTGGATTCGCTTCCTCAAGCATCTGGCCAATTGAAGTAATTGGTGGTGGCTGAGAATTATTTTACTAAATATATTGAAGCAAAGCTTCTAGTCATGATCACCTCTACTCAGATCCATAAATTCACTTGGTGCCACATCATTACTAGATTTAGAGTCCCAGAGTCCATTGTGACAGACAACGGAACCTAGTTCAAGGATAAAGGTTTCGAGGAACTGCTTACCGAGCTCAAAATCAAGCACCATTGTTGTTCCATTGAGAATCCCAAGACCAATGGACAAGCTGAAGCTATCAATCGGGTAATTGTTTAAGGAATTAAAAGAAGGTTGGATGAAACTAAGGGAAACTAGGCTGAGAAACTTGATCATATCCTCTAGGCCTACCAAACTACGCCTCACTCCACAACAGGGGAAACCCCTTTAAACCCACTTATGGGTGTGAGGCTATGATCCCGGTGGAGATAGGAGAACCCAACTGGCATCACCAACAATTCTCGCATGGTGACAACCCCATATTGATTAGAGAGGACTTGGATCTTCTAGAAGAAAGAAGGTGTATTGCTCACATACGCGACATCGCCCTAAAACAGAAGACAATGGCTTAATATAATTTGGAATTTGTCCCAAGAAAATTCGAACTAGGTGATATAATACTTCAGAGAGTGGACATTGGTGGTAGGAATGCCTCCCAAAGGAATCCGAAATTAAGAAGGCCCTTACTGAATCATGATCAGTACAAGCAAGGGAGCTTACGCCCTGGAGACATTAACTGGCAAGCCCATAAAAAAATATTAGAATGTAAACAAACTTAAAAAGTATTATAGCTAAGTGTCTTCTAAGGTTTAGTCTCTTAGTTTTTTTAATGTTTTGATTTGCTTCAATTTATGAGTACACATTGTACAGACTCCGGTCCTTTGTTCAATCAATAAATAAGGATTGTTTTAGTGCATTTGCTTATACTCTTGATACTTTTAAGACCCTCAAGCTAGACTCTGCCTTGAGAATATCTATAGAGCCCACTCCTTATGGGATTTGGGGTTTTTTAATATTATCAAGACCTTCAAGCCATAGAGAATGTCTATAGAGCCCACTCGTTATGGGTCCTGGGGGTTTCTTAGCTTCCAGGTTAAGAGGAATAACCCATAAAACCAATTTCCGTAATTTTGTTGTTAGTTGTGAGCTCGTACCCGAATCCTCAACACTTGGCCATAACCATTTTGTGGTTATGAAATTAATAAGCAACATGGGTTATGTCACTTGTGGTCTATCATTAAGTACCTACCGTAAATATCTTATGTTAAATTGGTTCTGAACATGAAAATTCCTAAGTGTTGGGCATTTTTCTAAACTAGATTGTTAACATTAAAGACCCCTATTGTGAATTACCTTTTCATTTTTCCTAAGTCCTCGAAGGCATTCAGAGTGCTCAGATTTTTGGGTGTCAGACCCCGAACCAAGGTTTCATGTGATCATATTTCTCCTAAATCTATAAATGGTTACCAAATGCACATTAACGATGGGCGTTGGACCCAACACGGACCATGGAAAAAGAAATAAACACATCAGATTGCAAAAGCATTTAATACACCTTGGCAACCAGGACAACTGTCTTTACAAGAATAAAAATGCCCCTCACAAGAGGCAAATGAATGCAATAAAAGAGAAGAAATGGAAGAAGCATGCTAAGCTTCACCATCATCACCCTCTGAACTTTGGTGGCTCGTACCTGATACTTCGCCATCCCCTTCAACAAGGGCTGGATCCTGGATAGTGGTGACTAGGACCCCGACAACAGCTTGGTTGTCCCCTTGAGCTTCATCTGCTAGTACGAGCTAGTCATTTTTATCACCCTCTTGGAGTCTAATTCATACAACGCCAGGGCGACTACATTCTAGAACTGCTCACTGTTGATGTCCGTACATATCTTCATCAGCTGCCTAGAATCCTCCTGTAACTGCGCCACTTTAGCACGACGACCCTAGTCCTTAGCGTGGAGGTCGACGATGGTCTTTTTCAGAATTGACCTTTTCCCTCCCTCTTGGCCTTGAAGGCCAAGTTAAGTTTCCGAGTTCCCTTCTCCTTGGTCGCCCTCAACTTTGCCATCATTTCCTTGTCATACTCCCCCATGGACCTCTCAACACAACGAGCTTCAGTAATGAGGCAGAGTCCGTTGGCTTGGATCTTTGATAGGATCTCTGACAGACTCTTATGCGTAATATGATTCATAACTTCATCATCCAAGAGTTTCCAGTCAATGAACGATCCAGGCATCGAACCGTCCCTAAACAAGGATATCAGACCTTCACATCCACCTCATTGGTCGTCCTCTTCCCTCGATCCTCTGCCCTGCTGCCTTTAACAACCTTCCTCTTTTGCCTTTGAAGGGGCTGAGTAGGAGACTCCTCCCATTGTGTGATAGTTGTCGAGACTATCAAATTATATCAATTTATAAATCGATTTATTAAAATACTTGTAGTATAAGGCACAATTGAGTCGAGTCCTTGGATCACTCTAATTAACTAATTAGATTAAGAAGTTAACAAGGGGAGAAAAAGGTTGCAGAATTAATTAATAGAAAGTAATTAAAAATTGTAAACATAATTAAGTAAATAATCAATCTAAGGAAATTAATTATTCTTGAGTTTAATCTATTCGTGATCACTAAGAATCCATTCAATTGTTAACTAAGTTCTTGGCTTTAGATCCCATCAAGAAGCCTTAAGATGATTAATGAATTATCTACTAGATAAGCATCTAGAATTTAATTAATCAAGGTTAAATGAATTAAGCATCAATTTAATCCTAAATTAACTTAAAATCCATAATTCAGTCAAGCTAAACAATCCATCAAACATCTTTTATGTTTTGTTTAATCTCTTCCATTCAATTGCTAATCAGATTCTTAGTCTTAGATCACATCAAGAAGCCTTAAGATGATCCATGAATTCTCTACTAGATAAGCACCCAGAATTTAATTAATCAAGGTTAAATGAATTATGCACCCATCTAATCCTAAATTAATATAAAACTCAAAATTCAACCAAGCTTAACAAACAACATCCAAGAAGCCGTTGATGCATTGTTTAGTCTCTTTAATCCTCATTAACATGTAGTAATTATGCAATTATCACATTAACATCTAAATCAAATTAAGCAATTCAATTCAGATTTAACAAAACTAAAAGATGTAAAGAGAAACTTGATTAACAAGTAAAAGTGAAACTTGATTAACATGTAAAGAGAAACTTGATCAACAATTAAATGTAAAATAATCAAAACAAGATCTCAAAATTAAACATCAAGATTGTCAATCCTTAGGATTGATTAAAAGTTTTTTCCCTCTCATCCATGAGGATGAGAGGGAAGAGAAACATAAAAGAAAGAAACCTAGAGAGAAAGGAGAAAAAGAAAGAAGAAAAGAGAAAGTGCAAGTAAGAGCTGCTAGAAGAAAATTAGGGTTGTATTTCGTGATTGCAGCAACTGCTTAAATACTATCTTTAAAATTAAAAATCTAAGTTTTCCCTCAGATTAGGGTTAATCCTCTTCCTCTTAGCTTTAATTGGACACCTAATTCACATAATTTGGGCTTAGGATGAGAGTTTTAAGACATTCTTAACAACTATCTAAACCTGTCAGCCGAATTCAATGGATTAAAACACCATCAAAACATCACATTTTTTATAAGTGGTCTCATAAGAACTGAATATATATGTCTTAGCTTTAAAATACCATCGGTTTCAGGTCCATATCACACCTACAACCAAAATTATGACTCAATCTTTGCACATCATTCAAGTTCCAGCGACAACATCTTTGTTTTGACTTCACGCCCCAATCTGACCTACTAGACATCTAATTCAGCCTTCGAGCTCTCATCAAAGTTGTAGAGATTTATCTAAGCATTTTTAAAAGGTAAAATTCATAAATTTTATTTGTCTAGAACTCAAGTTATGCCCAAAATACAGAAATAGTATAAAATTTCTAATAATGTTAAAAAATACATTTAAGCCCAATTTGAACTCAAACTTATAAAATGTGGTCAAAACTAATCAATTAGTCATATAAGAGGTCTAAAATACTAAATATGAGGGTTAACTAATATATGAAAATTGTGTTTATCATCGGGCCAGACCCACCTCGATCACCAGGTCCTAGATAGAAGAGGCTGAAGCAACGTGCGTTGGAGTGTTAGAGGGTCCAATATCCTCTTTCCTTGCTTTCATGGCTCAAAGGGTGGCAAGAGCTTTTTCGGATGTCATGCTTTCTGCAAAACAAAGCACAAGTCAGAGCAGGAACAATATCCAAAAATAGATACAGATTGCAGCCTACACTCTACCTAGAATGACTCCAAGGGTTTCATCATCAAGGGCCTCTAGAACATCTTTACAAGAAATAAGCCTGACATCTTCTGCCTACTTATTGATAAAATTAATGCAATCAACATCCTCCTAATCTAGACCGGGCCACTCTAACTTGATCATCTCGATGGAAGTGTCCTAAGCCCAGTGGTCCTGTACAGATCAAATACTAGGGTCTTGTCAGCCTCCTCAAAGAATGCACAGAATTTGGGCACCCCTATCAGCTTGAAGAACTTAATCTTATAGTTTTTAAAGCTATCTTGGAAGACCAAGAAGACTTTCCGTCAGCCTCCTTAGGGGGACCACCGAGTGAAAATGTAGAAAAATGCCTTCTTCGAGTGTCGTAGTCCAACCACTCGGCAAAACCTTTCAAAGGCAAGGATGTATCCCTAGCTATTTGGGTGAAGCTGGGATGGAGCCACGTTCAGAGTACGGAGGACTGCAATTTAGAAGTTAGTGAAAGGAATCTAGAGCCCTAGTTGGAGGAAGAGGTCATTATACAAAAACATGAAGTGTTCCCCCTCTGTTCAGGTTGAACACACTCTCTCATCCTTTCTTGGAGCCAGGAGCCGGTACTCGTGGTCCAATGTCCCACCTCTTATTAGCTCCAGGTAGCTCAAGGTTCTCGGCATGCTCCCCCAAACGTCATCTCCCACCCAAGGGTACATGTTTCTCTTGGGGGCATATACCATGGGCCACTGTCTAACCGGTCTCCCTGGTCACGCTCCTCGTCTCCTCACCATGGAATCCCTAGAAACACCTAATGGCCGATAAGGTGTTGTCAAAATCAAGAATGTTTCAAAAGTATATAGATTCAAACATAGAGGGAGGCAGACCGCAGAGGAAACCCGTAAAAGTTCGCATCCACCTCCGCCCTCCATCTCTAGAACTACGGACACTGGCCCCTATGCCTTCAAAGGTCTAAACTTGAGTAGGGCACCTCCCCCGCTCACGACGCGACGAAGAGGGTGCTCCACAGAGAAACACCACATAATGGACCCAAAAATACAGGTATCCCTACTCTTTCTGCTAGAAAAAAGAGGGAATACCCCAAAACTAAGAAGACATAAACTCTTTATCCCAGGACAACGCTAAAAATAGCGAAAACAGAGGGTAGAAGGAGACATACCTTGAATAAATGGAGAAAAATTGGTGATTGGAAGAAGCTAAACTACTAGAAACTACTGGAAACTACTGCTAATAGCTCGAAATCGCACTTCTCCGTTGTGAAAAGTCGCTGGAAATCACCTCAGGTCACTAGAGATTGGAAAGAAACGGCAAAAGTATAGAAGAGGTGCCCTTAGCCCCTATTTATAGAGGCAAGATGATTAGGGGGTAATTTCGTGCAAACACTTCGGGTTTCATTTTGAGTGAACCTAGGAATACGAAGATGTTTTTTTATCCTTGAAGAACCTTCTGTCTTCTCCTCCAATTTTGGCAAGTCTAGAACCCGGTGAGACATTCTACTTATACTTCTCAGTTCATGAAGAGACTATAAGCTCAGTGCTAATCCGGGAGATAGATGAAGGACAGAAGCCAGTCTACTTCATAAGTAGGATTCTACAGGGTCCCGAGCTTCGGTATCAGAAAGTTGAAAAAGTTGTCTTCGCACTAATCACTACAGCAATGAGACTGCAGTAATACTTTCAGTGTCATATGGTGGTGGTTAGAATGGGTCAGCCTATTCGCCAGGTGTTACACAAGCCAGATTTAGCCAAGAGAATGATCGCTTGGTCGATTGAACTTTTAGAGTTTGGAATTGCATATGAGCCACGACTTGCAATAAAAGCCCAAGTGCTATCTGACTTCTTGGCGAAACTTACATCGAACCCCGGCGACCCAAAGGGAGTTTCTTGGACCATCTTCGTTGATGATTCCTCAAACCCTAAGGGAAATGGTGCCGGGGTAATTCTGAAAAACTCAGAAGGGCTGACACTAGAGCACTCCTTGAAGTTTAAGTTCCCAACCTCGAATAATCAGGCAGAATATGAAGCATGTATTGTCAGACTAGTAATGGCCAAGGATATGGAGGAAACCAAGATCATGCTTTGTAGTGATTCCCAACTCGCAACCTCCTAAATTCGAGGTGAATATCAAGCTAATGAGCCTCTTTTGCAGAGATACTTGGTTAAAGTACAGGAACTCTTTAAGAGCTTTCAGGAAGCAAAGATTGAACACATTCCGAGAGAATAGAACTCCAGGGCGAACTTTTTGTCTAAACTAGCCCGCACCAAAAACCTTGGTAGTAACCGTTCAGTAATCCAAGAAAGCGTTTCTTAGCACTCTATCATGGATCACACCATGTTTCAAGTGGAATAGGAAAAATGTTCTTGGGTTACCCCTATTATGGAATATCTACAGTCTGGAACTATACCTTTAGACCTAAAAGAAGCTTCTAAACTGATCAAGACAACAGTGAGGTATACCATCTACGACGGTCTGTTATACTGGCGTGATTTTTCGTCTCCTCTCCTCAAATGCCTCACTCCGAAGGAAATGTGTATATTCTGGCTGAGGTTCATAAACAAAGCTGCGAACATCATTTGGGAGGTAAAGCCTTAGCCCTAAAAGTATTAAGGGACAGGTACTATTGGCCAACGATAGAGGCTGATTCTAATGCGCACGTCCGAGTTTGTGATAAATTCCAACTTCACTCGGAACATTAGTAGGCTCCCTCCGAAGAACTATCCACGATGTCGATACCCTGACCGTTCTACAGATGGGGTATGGACATCTTAGGCCCGTTCCCCCAAGCCCCAGGTTAGCTGAAATACTTTGTGATAGCAATGGATTATTTTATGAAGTGGATCGAGGTGGAACCCTTGGTCATGATCACTTCAGCGCAGATTCAGAAGTTTAGTTGGCACCACGTTATCACCAAGTTTGGAGCTCTAGAGTCTATTGTAGCAGGCAACTGGACCCAGTTCAAGGATAAAGGTTTTGAAGAGCTATTGGCTGACTTAAAAATAAAGGACCACTATAGTTCTGTTGAGAACCCTAGAATAAATGGACATGCCGAAGCTGCCAACAGGATTATTGTACGGGCAATTAAAAGAAGGTTAGATGAAGCTAAGGGAAATTAGGCTGAATAGCTTGACCGTGTTCTCTGGGCCTACCAGACTATGCCCCACTCTACCATGGGCAAAACCCCATTCAAACTCACCTATGGATGTAAAGCCATGATCTTGGTAAAGATAAAAGAACCAAGTTGGTGTCACCAATAGTTTTCACCTAACAGTAACCCTAGTCTAATTAGGGAAGACCTGGACCTAATTGAGGAAAGAAGACACGTGGCCCATATATGCGATGTTGCCCATAAACAAAGGATAGCAGCCAGATACAACCTAAAGGTAGTTCCAAGGAAGTTCCAACCAGAAGACCTGGTACTCAGGAGAGCAGACATAAGGGGAAAAATGCCTCCCACGGAAAATTAACCCCTAACTAGGATGACCCCTACCATATCATCGTCAACACTAGCAAAGGAGCTTACACATTAGAAATATTAATAGGCAGGGAGATCAAGAACTATTGGAATGAGGATTAACTTAGAAAATATTATAGCTAGATGTCCATAACAGCCTAATCTTTTAGTGAACTAATGTTTGATATGTCCCAATTTTGAATCGTATGCTCTGTACAGACTTTCGTCCTCAAAATTATCAATAAAATAGAGTTATTCAGACATCACTTTCTATACGAGGCACATTAAAAAGGCCAGGTCAAGAGGTATAACACACCAAGCCCACAAAGGTGCTTTGGTAGTGAGTTATAGGGTCAACAATCATCCTCAATACTTTGTATCGACCATTTTAAGGTCAGGAAATGAAAAGGAGTTGCATATTCAACATTTGTGGTCCTCCTTTATACCTAAGCTAAGTAGGTTTCTAGCGCCAATACATATTGGACAATAAACATCAGGCCAAGGTTTTAAATCAAACCTAAGCCAAGTGGGATCCCAAAAAACCCTTATGGTTAATGAAGGACCCTGGGTAAGGTTTAATAATAACTCATACCTAAGTACCAAGTCTTCTTGGACATTAAATCCTAAGCTAAGGTGTTATTTTTGCCCAAGTCCAAAATTTCGAATGCTTGATATTATGGATATTGGATTATGGACTAGGGCATTTTTTTTATCTAGGTCAAGTGGAATGCCACGCACTTGGTGTTATGGGTGTAGGATCCCGGACCATGGTTTTACTTTGATGAAAAATTCTCCTAAGTCCACAAATTGGTTAGGATAAATACCATAATGGGCGTTGGACCCAAAATGGATCATGAAAAACAAATAAACAAACAAGACAAAGCAAATAGAAAAAGTGCGTAAATTAAAAACCCCGGTCACTGGGGTAATTGTCTTTACAAAATTTAAATGTCCCGCGCAGAGGACAAAAAGAAGAGAGAAGGAAGAACTCAAGTTTCAGCTTCATCTCCTTCCGGAATCTGAGCGGCATCCGGAGCAGCACTAGAATTAGCACGAGAGAGTTCTTCCACCAAAACGAGTTTCCCATCATGAAAAACCATCTCAGAGTTGAGGCTTTCCAAAATAAGAGTGACGTCAGGGTTGGAATGCTGGATTTTAGCCACAACATTTTAGAATTGTTCTCCTTTAATATTTACGGAGATTTGATCTAATTCCTTGATGTCTTTCTCCAAGCTTTCTATGCGGGCCTCAAGGGTGGTGATAGTTCTATTGGCTTCATAATTTTCTCTCTTTTTGGAAGAATTGGAATCACCCAACTTTTTCTCTAAATCAGAGAACCTTGCATGAGCATCCTCATTCAACTTGAGGGCAACAGAAAGTTTCCGGGAAGCCTCCTCTTCCGCCACTTTAAACTTCTCCATCATCTTTCTATCAATCATCAAAATAGTCCTTTCAAGCATACGAGCTTCAACAACAATTCAGATAGTGAAAGTTTGAAGCTTAGCCAGAGTTTGGGGGACATTTATCTTGGAGATATGCTTGATCACCTTGCTGCTCAAAAGCCGCTCATCAATAAACAACACAGTATCGAAATGCCCAGTGATTATAGGCATTAGGTCCACACTTTCTTCATTGTCGCTCCGAAGCCACTCTCTTGCCTCGATCGGCAGAGCTCTCAATAGCTCTCATTTTTCTCCTTCGAGGAATTTAGGTAGGAAAGTTAGACAGGTTAAGAGGATCTTCGATAATGATACCACGGTCGGAGGTCACCGGGGCAACAAGTGTAGGAGTGCTGGAGGATTCCGATCCACTCCTCCTAGCTATTGAAGCCTTCAAAGCAACAAGTGAAGATCCAGATGCCATGTTGCTTACTGAAATAAGACAAAAAAGAAAACTGAAGTCAGGAAAATGAAACAACAAGTATGGAAAAATCAAAATGCAAAAGCCTAAGGTAGACTAAGAATAATAATATCCTAGCTCCTACCTAACAAAGCAAGGAGAAGATCATGGGTGTTGAGGACGTCTTTGATTTTGATAACCCTGTGGTCCTCAGCATACCGAGTTATAAACTTAACGCAGTCAAACTCGTCCTGAGTGATATCCTCCTCTTCTTTTTCAAGTGTTAGAGTGGGAGTGCTCCAGGCATCTTGCGTCCAATACAATGGGAACTTTGGCTCCCCATCAGCTTTCAGAAAAAAAAAAGGGATGATATCCCTCCGCTCCCATGAGTTTGAAGAATTTAGTTTTAAACTCCTTAAAGATATCTTGAAAGACAATGAAGGACTTGCAACCAACTCTAGATTGGATAGTGAGCCAATTCTTCTAGGTCGTCGAACCTTGGGGAATCATTTAGGTGTAAAAGTAGAAGAAAGCTTTTTTCGAATATCGTATCCCCATTATTCGGCAAAATATCTCAAAAGTAATAGTATAGCCCCAACCATTAGGATGGGTCTGGGTTAGAGCTGTGTGCAAGGTTCAGAGAACCGCAATCTGGAAATCAGTAAACAAAGAGGGGCTCTTACAGAAACATGAAGTGTGACCCCGCTTCCCGACATGAACACACCCTCCTCTCATTTCCTTCAGGGCACAAAATTTAAAACTCTCTATCCTGAGCCTTCTCTTTCATCAGATGTAAGTATTCCAGCGATTTCCTGAGAAGGCCCTCAGAAGAAAAATCAGAAAGACGGTCCCAAACATTATCCCCAACCCATGGGTATATTAGTCCAGGGCCGCACCGTACTTGGATAGGATCTTCTTCAACGGGATCATGGATTTCGGGAACCAGTACCCAGGGTCTAGCTCCTCTTCTTCCTCTTGCCATGAAGATCCTGAGAACACCCAAAGAGGTTGGTAAGTAATTGTCAGAATCAATTAATTCAAAGATTTGGACACGGAAGGGGGCGAATGAAGTAATTCACACTCACATACTGGCCTCCTTTTGTTCCGAAGTACTAAACTCCACAAGGACACCTCTGTTGTGCTCGGCACAACAAAGATGGTGTTCCGAGGGGGCAACGCCATTCAAAGAGGCTTAAAAATCCTAACTCTACTTTGTTAAAAATGGAAGACAAAAATGCATTCCAATGCGGAGCACAAGATTACTCTATTATTCAACAACAGTAGAAGCAATAAAAAAAAGAGCGTAGTGGGGTAGGAAAGGGACATACCTTGTGTAGAGAGTGGAATCGGTTGAAGACTAGAAACGGGTGAAGAACTCCACACAATCACACCACTCTGTCACACGAAGTACTCAGAAATAGTAAGGTGAGAATGATGCACTCTTAACCCCTATTTATAAAGGCTAAACGGTTAGGGGGCATTCTCATCTTCATAGCCCAATTTTCAAAAGGTGCTCATCATGGCGCGCGAAGTACTAAGCACGTATACCCGATTAAAACGCGTCACATCGCCCTCACAATTGTTGAGGTAGTTGAAAAGACAGTTGCGTAGCAACTCAAGCGTCACACAACTTTTGAAGGCTAAGTATGGATATTTCCCTTGAACCCTGGATGAAATCAGAGTACCTATTTGGTTTAGGATTGATAGTTTGAACCACGGCTATTGAAGAAAAGTCTACAATTAGCAATCAAGATTAAAGTTACAACCTCTCTCAATACATAGACCCTGGACAAAGGATTTGGAGCTTGCTACTTTGTTATTCAAGTTAAGCATCAAGCCGGGGGCATTTTAATATTACTCCAGGATAAATGTTGGACTTACCCTAGTAAAAAAATAATCAATATGAATAACGACAAAAAAGGAAAGAGAAAAAAGAAAACACAAAATAAACTTCAAAATAAAGTAATCTTTTTTTGATATGTTCTCATTCCATACATCATAATACATCAAGAGAAGAGGGAAAAGAAAATATTGAAACATGGAATGTATAAGGAAAGAGCATCAGCCTTTTCCATGGCGAACATGCTTTGAAGAACTTTGGCAAATTGGAACGGAACACCGCTCCCAGACTTCGGAACTGCTACCAAATTCTTTTTCACTGCCTTCTTCACAATGATAATAAAGGCCAAAGTGCACTTTCCTCTATTGGACGGGGCACAGGCTTTTATGAAGAGATCATTCCATCGGAACCCTAGCCAGTTTCATGATAACCCCAAGTTGCTTTAAATCATAGAGCAGCTTCAATAGTCCCTCTTACGTATCCAAGCATCCTTAGAGGGCTTGCCAAAGTTTAAGACGAAGCACCGGCTAAATTCTCCGAAAAGGAGGAGTGTAAGCTCTATTTCTCCAAGGAGCTCCATCTAATATGACAGGTATCACAAATCTCCCCAGCAACAGAGCGTAGATCAAACATTCCCTTGTATGCTGGGAGAGAAAAGTCCCCGCCATTTTTACGCTGAGAAAGAAAAGTCCCTATTAGAAGAATTTTTTGCAAAAATGAAGAACACCTTCAAAGTTTTTTGAAAGAACATAAAGATGGTTTTTGCAGAGGGCAAAACCCTCCTTGAATATGCAAAAAATGAAAAAGGAGTCATTCTCAAGGAAAGGGTCACTCTCAAATAGAATTGCAAAGCAAGAAGAATGTGATGGAAGGAATGTCAACCTCAATACAAACATTCCCTATTTATAGAGAGCATGAAGCATTCTAATTGGTCCCAAAAAAAGCGAACCGATCGCATGAGGTAAGCCACATTTTAATGCTTTCCACTTTTGATTGGTCACGAGAGTAGTGGATAATTGGGAAATAGTGTGAAATTGATGTCCTCTTAAAAGATCTTTAATTCCCAATAAAGTCAAAGAAAAAGTTTCCCAAAAGAGTTCAGACTATTACAAGCTGCAAGAAAGGACAAAAGACCCTGTGAAACCATGCATGGAGGCAACAAAGGACACACCTAGGATGGCGAGCTGGCCAAGAAAGCAATGATCCATCATGGATTCTGATTTCACATGCCAACCTCGGAGGTACTCTATAATAATCAACCTCGGCCCTTTTGGATCTTTATATCTTCTATACGTCGCGAGTTCTTTTCAAAGTTGGTATCTTGACACTTAACTGTTTCATTTAAGCGCTAAACTGGGGGTAACTGTTCTGGACCATAATCTGAACTCATAACTCATGGACCAACCGAGTGTGCATGTTCGTTGTGGTCCGATGTTAACGTCCTCAATAGAGCTTGTCAATCATGAGATCCCGGTGATGTATGTCGGACCCCAATATTGGATAATAACAACTTTACTGAAAGATATGCGCAAATGGATAAATGTTATAATATCTCTTAATTGTTAATCATGATCTTACGAAATAATAGCATCATAACTACCATACTAGTATTTTGATAATATAGGGATTTTCTGTAACTAAATAAGGAACATATCTTCTCTTGTAACTATTATGGGAGCGTATCTCTCTATAATGAGAACGCATCTATCCAACCTCTATAAATACCAGACTAAGTCACCCAAATCAGGTGTCTGTTATCTCATTGCATAAGCCCTACTTGTGCACTACTTGCTTAAGTGTTGGAGTCCCTTTTCAGGTACCCACTCACTGGTTCACTATGCTTGGCAGTAGTTGCATAAGGAGGAAACCATTGTACGTGCCTATCTCAGGTACTCCTCTGAATCTACCTCAGAATAGTATCAAATACAAAGAAAGAAGAAAAATTCATAAAAGATAAAATAGTTACTACGCGTTGTTTTCCTTCTTCCTCAGCAAAATTGTGTGGCACTGTGTCTCTTTTCTTTATTTCATTTATTCATCGTGCCACATTACACGTTGTCCAATTTGTCTGCAACCTAGCGTCCTCTGCTGTGCTATGCGTTCAACCTCTTTAAATAGGTTAGGTTTCTTTGTTTTTTTTTCAATGCACCATTTTCTTTGTTTTTCTTTGTCCAATCTATTTAATTATTGCACATCCTTTCTTCAATTTATTGGGGCCTAGTAACTCAACAACTGATAATCGTATATTTTATATATTAAGAAAGGCTTATTCTTAATTATTTACACTCTCCATGTACTTAATTAATTGAGCTTGGTCATGTTTTGTAAGTTTGAGTTCAAAGTAGGCTTGATTGATCTTTTCCAGTATTATTGAGATTTTACACTATTTCTATATTTCGACCATATCTTCAGTTCTAGATATCATCAAATTATGAATTTTACCTTGTAGGAAAGTTGAGAGAAAGATCTACAACTTTGATGAGAGCTCGAAGTCTCAATCGGATATCTAGTGGAGCTAATTGGGCTTGGAAGTCAGAACACGAGTTTTGTGATTGAAACCTGAACAATGTACAGTAATCAGGGCATAACTCGAGTTGTAGGTGGTCTTTGAGCTTAAACAAGTGACATTAGAAAGTTAAGACAAAATCCTTCAACTCTCATGAAGACCACTTTTCGATATTATGACGCTATGATAGACTTACGGTCGTGTGAAGACAACTGATTGGTTGAGTGAGGAGACAAGCATGATAATAATCCAACCACTCATCCAACCACTCAACCACTCATCCAACCACTCATTAATCAGCCCCCTTGTCACTTTTTATCCTTCATACTCTATAAATAGCACCATTGGCTGCTCATTGGGAGAGTTAGTTTGGAGATGTTAGTTTAGAATTATTAATCTTGGTTTTAGATCAAGATCATGCTATTATGTTATTTACTTGTTGTAATTTTCTTTTGTTGTAAATAGAAGTTATGATCATCATCATCTTCTTCTCTCTTTCTTTCTTCTTGCTCATGGGTAACTAATCTTCATCTTGCTTAGGTGAAGGGGTGAAGCTTTTTGTAATAAAATAAAGTTAGATTAATTTCTTTCTTGTGCTTAAATGATATATTATCAAGTGGTCATTATATGTATTGTATTTTGTTTCTAATCAATTTAGAAATCCTCCTTGTAAAGTGGAGTTCTTGATTCATTGTAGACAAGTGGTTTTACACAATGAATGCTTGAACCCATTTACAAGTGTTGGTATTGGAAAATAATTCCTCCTTGTAAAGTGGAGTTCTTGATTCATTGTAGACAAGTGGTTTGACACAATGAATGCTTAAACTCATTTACAAGTGTTGATGTTAGTAAATAATTAAAGGACCAAAATATAACTACATGTATAATTTCTAAATGGACTTTGAATATTTTATTTTCTGATTGGAACTTTTGTTGTGCATAGATTTCAATTGAGTTATAAAAAGAATTAATTTTATCCTTAAATTATTACTAAAAGTGGATCTCATACCCCAAGCAAGTTCTTTAATTTAATTGTGAATAAGTTTTAATATCTTTATTGTTGTGACAAAGTATTTCCTTACCTCAAATAATTTTTCTTCATCGATTCCCTGTGGATCAACCTCAGACTTCTGAGAAATTTATTACTTGAGATAATCTGCACTTAAGTTTGCATCCCTTAATCCGCATTAACAACCCAATAGCATTTTGTATGCAACTTCACCTTGGCAGCCCAACAAACCTATTCCAAATGCATTTAACCATGTAGACTTATGTAACTTAGTCTTGCATAATGACATATGTGGTTTTATACAAGTTCAGGTGCAAAGACTCCTCTTCAATTGCTCTTCAGACTTGGCACGTCCTAGTATCTTATTGATTGCACCACTTTTACTTTTAAATATCTACTATTAACACATAATTTAGTAATTAATTTATCTCAAAGAAACAAATGATAATGCCACAAAATCAATAAAATTAAATATATTGGGATATAATAATACCTGCTTTTTATAAGAAAAATATATAAAAATTAGACTATTATCACAACCTTCAATCAACTTATTGCTAGTCCCTAATAATGAAAGCAACTTAAAACAAAGCTCAAAGTAAATCATATCTCCAACCAATTCAACCAAATTTTATCTCAACTCAGGAATATCAGTCATGCATCAGAACACCACAATAGCCACAAAAAAATTTCTACAATCATTAAACTCAAAGCGTGTGAATAATAGCTACTACGACATATACCTATCATCTTCAGATATCAAAACTAGAATCCCCATTAGAAAAATTATTTTAATCATATGCAATCCTCACAAGTGTTACCCTCAATAAAAAATATCACTCAGAAATAAGGTGTCACTTATATTAAGTATATAAGAAAAATAGTTAACACAAATCAAAATAAATATCTCACATATAAAATAAATGAAAGAATGCTGAGAAAATAAAATAAATATTATTTCATGGAAGGATGCCAAGAAAATATTTTATATCACACCTTTAACTTAGCCATCTATATTGATAAAATTATGCAATCCCTTAAGATCAAATATGACTTTATTAAGCTTGTAATGCAGGTAATGGGAAAATATGAAGGCTAAAGAGTAATAATGAAAATCTAAAGTATTCCAAAAATATTTTGAAGCTCACACCTACACTTTCAACTTCTCTTTCCCCTTCTTTAAATCACTTTATTCTCCTATTCCAATACCAACATTTTTCTTCATACTTTTTTCTCAATTTCTTCAAGTTTCATTTTTTTTCTATTTTCTTTTTTTTGACTTTTACAAACTTTTTTTTTTCATTTTTTTAAAATTCTTCTCAATTTCCTCCATTTTTTTTCACTTTCACTTCATTTCTTTCCTTTTCACAACATTCCTTATATCACCCCATATTGCAATAATAATACTTCTTTCTTAAAAAACTTTGAGAAATTGTTAAGAAAGAAAGACTTAATAAACAAGCTTAAAAGGGGTAACTAGCGGCAATATGTGAAAGAACAAAAATAATATATTTCAAGACTCAAAATAAGAAACATTACCTAATATCATCTCTTAAGGAAATATATAACTCAATCAATTTTCATGGCATCAAATTAAATGCAAGTGTAACATAAAACTTCTCTTTAGCCAGAAATAACAATAATGAAACGACCTAGTGAGAAAAAGAAAAAAATTGTGAGTACTAACAATAAATATTGGATGGTTAAGAAAATACTTTCACAATAAAAATGAATGACTCAAAACTCACTAGGTAAAAATAGTATCCACATGTTCTTTTTCAAGTTCTCTAATTATTTCAATTATTCAACAATGAGATATGCATAAGTAGCTATGTGAATACTTGAAACAATTTAAGCAAGATGATAAGAAAAAAAAACTCACACAAAAGTTGCATAATGATAACATGACTGAATACTTAAGTAACTAACATGACTGAGTACTTAAGTAACTCCCATCCCCAATCAAAACTAAACATTATCGTCAATGTTTAAAATTAAATCCAGACTTAAAGAAATAATCACCAATATGCATTAAAATAATTATTTGGACAAAAATAAGAAAGAATAATGGGAAAAGTCATATACCTGAAATGTTTAACACTTACAAGGAAATAAGAAAAGAAGATAACTACACCTTGACAATTGATAGCAATGAAAAGAAATAACAAAAAGAAAAGAAAATGAAATAAAATAAACAAACAAGCAAACTATTTTTTTTGTATTTTTGTATTTTTTTTAATTTTTTTTGTTGGCCGATACTATTTACATTCCCATACAAAAGATCTAAACTCTGTGACGCACTTAAGCTGACTCAAACAGTAAAGTGAAACTAATAAATAAAAACTAATCTATCAAAAGAAAATGAAAGAAACTTTGGTTGCCTTCCATTTAGTACGAAGTTTAAAGTCTTCAGCTAGACTTGAGTTCCTTACTAAGTAATAAATATATATTAGGCCTACCGAGTTAATAAACTCAATTAATCCTTTCTCAATAACATTGTCAATAACATGCTTTAAACGATGACAATTTACCCTAAGAGTACTACCATATTGAGAATGCTTAATTTGGATAGCTCTAGAAGGGAAAAACTGTTGAACAACATACGAACCATCCCATCTAGACCTTAACTTACTTGGAAAGAGATACAATGTAGAATTAAAAAGCCAAACTTTTTGATTAGGTTCAAAAGATTTACGAGATATCATCTTCTCATGAAAAACTTTAGTTTTGGCTTTATAAATCTTAACATTCTCACAAGCTTTATTACACAACTCATCCAATCCATTCAATTGAAGCCTAATAAGCACGATGTTCTAACTCTACTTATAAGTGACATGCTTTGCCAAAGATAAGCCCAAAGAGCATCATTCAACCTCAAAGACCAATCTTTCATATCAGGTCCAACTGCTTTCTCAAGAATAGATTTAATCTCATGGTTAGAAACTTCAACTTGACCACTAGTCTGAGGGTGAGAAGAGGTAGCTACTTTACGTGTCACATAATATTTCCTAAGAAGAGCTTCAAAAGAACTATGATGAAAATGACTACCTTTATCACTAATAAGTGCTCTAGGTGCACCAAACCGACAAAAAATTATGGTCTTTAACAAATTGAATCACTACCATATGATCATTGGTCCTAGTAGCCATGGCCTCTACCCATTTAAAAACATAATCCATTACAACCAAGATATACACATACCCAAAAGATGATAGAAAAGAGCCCATAAAATCAATACCTCATAAAAAATTTCAATAACCAAAAGAGGTTGAAGACGCATCATATCATGCCTAGATAATGCACCAGTATGCTGACATTACTCACAAGAAAGACAGAATTGGTGAGCATCCTTAAATAAATTAGGCCAATAGAATCCACTTTGGAGTACCTTAGCAGTAGTCCTACGACCTCCAAAGTGTCCACCACATGCATAGGAATGACAAAAAGATAATATGCTATGAAATTCACATTCAGGAACACACCTACAAATTACTTGATCTAGGCAAGGCTTGAACAAATATAGATCATCCCAAAAGTAATGCTTTACCTGTGCAAATAACCTATTATATTCTTGCTTTGACCAATGTGAGGGGATTTTAATTGAAACAAGGTAATTAACAATGTCTGCAAACCAAGGAAGTTGTGAATGTGTCAAAGGAAATAACTGCTCATCAGGAAAAGTATCCTGCAAAGTAACGGAGTCACCAATATGATCAACAAGCATCCTAGATAAATGATTATCGTGACCAGGAAATGCCTAGGAGCGGCGAACAAATATGATTTTAATAAAAATATATGGAAATGGAGTCGCCACCAATTTTATTTGAATTAGGAAAAATTAGAAAACCTTTCTTAGAAAAATAGTCTTTGAAAACATATTAGATTTAGGAGTCGATTATGTATAGGGAAGAGTGGAAACTTAATCCCACAACAACCCTAACATATTCGTCCTGAGACGGTACCTTAAGTCAGTTGTGCAAAACTTGATAATTTCAAATATATTTATTTTACTCCTCTTTAAAAAAACATTGTAACTATTTTTTTAAAGAAAAAAAAAGAAATAACCAAATTGTGAAAACTTAATTTTTCGCTTGATAGAAATGAATTCCCGCTCCTACGTATCCTCGAGTACAATGAGGAACTTAAAATCACATCGTTCTTCAGAAAATAATTGTGAGTTGGTTAATTTTAATTATGAAAAGATTTTTTTGTAAAGGAATTTTGTTTGAAAACAAAACCATCATTGTACAAAGTTCAAGTTAGCAGCAGGCTACTTAATAAACCCTTATGATCCAAATGACATTGAAGATAACATTTGCTATTCAATCATTATCATTAGTCATTCCATTGATTAAAAAAGGTTTTTTTTTCTTATTTGAAAGAAAGAAAGAAAGAAAGAAAAATTGATCATAGATCACATAAGGCAGCAACAGATAATAAGCAAGACAAGAACCAAATGAAGAAATAAACATCTTATTTCATTTTTCCTTTCTTTTTCTTTTATCCTTATTTAAATTTTCTACTGTTAATTATACTTTCTATTTTTTTATATTTTATTTAAAAAAAAAACCTTTGTTTTTGTCAATATTCATATAAAAAAAATCAAATAAAGAAAGTAGAAAGGTGGAAGCTAGGAGCTCTCCCACCTTCACGAAGGTCACATACAACACAAGGGTAGTTTGCGGCAAAGGTGCAGGTTGCTAGGCAGAAGGTGGTGCCAGACAAATGTTTAGCTGGTGCAGCACGTTGGTGGCTCAGGGGCGGTGGGCGACGCGTGCGGAGATGTCGACGAAGATCGTGGATCTATGCAGTATTGTGAGAATGATGGCGAGGCATTTATAGATCTGCACAACTGGTTCTATTTCACAGATCTAGGGGAAAAGGAGTAGAGCTCAGCTAGGTGGGCAAGGATGCGCAATGGATTTGGGTTAATGGGCATGGAGTCGTAATGGTTGATAGATGTGATGAACAGTGGCAGTGGTGGTTCACATATGGTGGCAAAGGCAAGTTATTGGTGGTTCACGACAGACGTGCATGTTGGTCTGGCTTGCTGTGGGTGGGGTGGTTAGCATTTTGGAGCTCCGGTGGTCTTAGGTGTTGTTGGCAATGGGTTGAAAGCTATGAGGATGACAATGGAAGTGCGAGGCTTGGCTTTGGCGGTGATGGGGTGGCTACGGCTGGGTATGTTGTGGCTTTGGTGGTTGTTTCGTGTTGTGGGGGATGGTGGTGGGTGGTATAGGTATGGCTTGTTGGTTGAGTGGAGGTTGCTACAAGGGTGGTTGTTTTGTTTTGTGTGTTCATGGCAGAGGTAAGCATGTGTGGGGGTTGTATGGCGAGCCTATGGTGGTGGCTTAGTGGTTGTTGAAGAGTAGAGCTTTCATGGTCCGGGTTTTTTTTTTTTTTTTTTTTTTGCGAGGGTGGCTATTGGGTTATTATTGATGGTGAAATGGTTAGGTGCGAGAGGGTGGGTTTTTCTTGTGAGTTAAGGATAACAAAAATGGTGGTTATTGAAGGTAGTTTTTTGTGAAGGTTAATGGAAGGGAAGGTTAAGAAAAATGGGGGAAATGGTAGCTATTTTTTAGAATGGTTAAGAGGTGAGGTTTGGCTATAGAGGATGATAACTGCCTTAAGGTGGATGAAAAAGAATATAAGTCCATCTGTACATAGGATGAAGGGTGAAGGATGGCACGGCTAGATGGGTTATTGGCTGTGTTGGTTGTCAGTGTGAATTCGTGTGTAGAAAAAATATGTGGGTTATGGGTTTTTGTAGGAAAAAATTAGGGTTTGGAGAGTTATGGTGGCTAGAGTTTGAGAGATAGGTCTAATAGTGGCTACTAGGGATTCTTTTGGTGTTTAGTAGCATATGAGTCATGGGTAGATAATGGGTCGATGAGTCAGGTTATGAGACATGGGTTAGTTTATGCAAAAAAGTTGGGTCATATTATTTCTTTATTTTTTTTAATTTTTTTAGTTTTTTTATTTTATTTTTAGCTCTACACCTTTGTTTTTGTTTTTTAATAAAAAGGTGTTAATGACCCAGACAAAATTAAATATTCACAGTTATCCATCTTTACTTATTTCTTACTAGTTAAAAAGAAAAATCGTAGTTTTTCATATTATTATTGTAAGGAACCGTAAAGACATGAACTTGAATTTTGTTCAGAAATGGATAAGATGATACAAAAAGAAAAATAAATACAAAATAATGCAAGACAAAAAATGCGAAGAGATGATGTGCTCAAAAGTAAATGACAAGAATTTAGAACACAGAGAGTCGATACACTCAAAATAAATGACAAAAATTTAAAATGCAGAAAATTGATGCACTAAAAAAATGACAGAAGTTTAAAATGCAAGGAGACGATGCGCTCAAAAGTAAATGATAAGAATTTAAAAAGTAAGGAGTCGATACGCTCAAAAGGAATTTAAAATGCAAGAAGTCGATGCACTCAAAAGTAAATGATAGAAATTTAAAATGCAAGGAGTTGATTCACTCAAAATAAATGACAAGAATGCAAGAATGCAAAAAAATTTAAGATGTAGGAGCCGATATGCTCAAAATAAATTACAAAAATATAAAATGCAAGGAGTTGATGCGCTCAAAATAAATGGCAAGAATGTAGGGAGCCGATGTGCTCAAAATAAATGACAGAAATTTAAAATGAAGGGAACTGATGCGATCAAAATAAACGACATGAAAACTTTTGTGCCGATTAGACATGTACTTAAAATCTTTTTCTTCTCTCTTCTTCTCTCTTTCTCTCTCTTTTCTTTATTTTCTCCTTTTTTATTTATTAAAAATCATTTGAACCAATGACAACTCTGGAAAGCTTTAACCAATCAAACCCTTCGGTTGACTTGGAATCCTCTTGACTTGCTCATTTCCCTTCTTTATTTCATTTTTTTTTTACTTTTATCTCTTTTTTCTTCTTGGCAACGAAAGCTTATGTGGCTTGTATTGTAATCATTTCCAACAAATGTCGTATTGTAATATGTACTTTGAGCTACTGAGATCTTTTAATCTAACTTAATCATTGAAAGATTACTGTAGAATTATCAAATCAAACAGCTGACCTTAAATTTATCTTATTCGAGACATAACTTAATAAGTAAACATGCATTCATGAATGGATAGAAATTCGTTGAATGAACAAACTTCCTTTCATTATTTTGGTAAGGCACATTCTTGAAAAATGAAAAAGTAGAAACAAAGAAGTTGCAAGGATATATATATATATATATATATATGCCCTAGTATTGGTTTATTGTCCCTCAACTAATTCATTCCCTACAACTACTTGATAACTTAATCATTGTCTTTGTTGCTACTTCCTTCAACACATCTTCTCCTTAATCCTTTAGAAATTTTGCCACAGCATGGCTAATCGAATGCAAATGAAGTTATCCTTGTGTAGCCAATCAAACGCAAATAAAAATTGCCCCAGTTTGGTGAACTCTTCAAGGAGTTTCAGGTCAACTTTCTTTGAAATTTTGCTTATTTATATGTCTTGACTTTTTCTTAGGCCGCCTTTTTAGGTTTTCAACCTAACGGGCTCTTTTTTTTTTTGGAGCAAAGAATTGAAAATTCAAAAGAGCATGAACATTTTGCCTCAAAATTAAAATTAAAGAAAATGACAACAACCTTTCATTGATCAGAATGAACTTTTTAAGGCTTGTAACATGGGCTAAGGTTAAGGGTTATGAAAGGAAAGATATAAGGCTTAAACAAGTGTTTAAGAGTTAAAAGAGACCAAGGATCTTTAGTAAGCTTTGTTAATTGCCTTTGATATTATCAAGAGCACTAACATTTTTTGCTCACTTTTGTATTCTCTTCCCTTTTTCACTTCATCATTTGCCTTTGCTATAAGCCATTTCATTGTTCATAATTTTTTTTCTTTTAGAAATCACCATTTTACTTTATGCTAACCCCTAGTGTAGGGGTGATTCTTGTCCAAGGTTCTTTGAAGAAATTTTTCAAGCTCAAAAGGGGTAATACGGGATAATAAATATGAAATTTTGTAAATGATAGAGAAAGATGGGAAATCTTCATTTTCAAAACTTTAATTTCGAGACCTAAAGATAGTACACACGAAATGACTACTTATTTGTTCCTTTTCAAAAATCTTGCTTCTAATTGCTTGGTGACTTCTTCCTTGATCTTCAGGGACATATCAAGATACATCATCCTTAACTTATGCTTCTTTGCCTCAACATTCAGACATAGTTAGATTTTATGTGATGCTATCTCCGGATCTAATCCAGACATACCTGATAAGACCAACCAAAGACATCTATAAACTTTTTAAATAGTGTGATCATTTCTTCACACTCAAGGTTTTCCATCATTTTCAACTCTTTTTTCTCTTCCTCTGGCTCCATATTGATCACCTTTGCTACCTCGTCATTCAAGTCAAATCCTTTCTTTGAATATTTTAGTAATTTTACAAAAAAATTTATAACTTCTTCCTCTTCACCAGATCCAGGGTCTTCTTCATCAAACGTCAAGGGAATCAATTGATGAGTTTTTGAGGTTCCTTTCATGAGGCAAACTTTCTACAAGACTCAAATCCCTAAAAGGTAATTTGTGTGGAGTTGGAAAGGTAAAATAGAGTAGGAAAGACAAAGCAAGAATTATATAAATGGACCAACAACAAGATATTATATTAAAATCTAAAAAGAAAATTGATAAATGCAAAAGGACAAGCTATAAGTGCAACGAGGAGGAATGATGAATAGTCATGCAAATTCATTTAGTTAATGTCTCCAATAACATAAATATAAGCTCTAAACATAGTTAGTCTTAAATATCTGCTTAGCACAGTATAACCAGACAATTACTTAGAAATAATCACATCAATCATTGGTTCAGATTTCCAATTCTTCAATGACTCCTCATTAGTAAAAGGACGGATTGCCTTGCACTATTCTGGGCCTTCTTCATGCAATTTACTAATAGTAAGATGGTATCGGGGATGAATGACTTCTTCAGATATGATTATCTCAGTTGGTGTTAGGAATATTTCCCTCTAGTGAGGAATGTGCTTTATTTTGCCCTTATCATTTTCTTTTCCCAGAGTCATACTCCTCAATCTTTCCTCCAACTCTACATTGACCTCTTCAGAGGAAGCTACCCCTTGTCTAGCTTGTATTACTCCTAAAGTGAGCAATCCCTGGATTCGAATCTTAAAGTTCCAATAATTCTTGATATCATGTTCTATTCCCCCATAATGATAAGCACAACTTGACTCTTCATCCTACTTCTCCTTTTCTTTCATCGTTGTCGAGGTTAGAGTCGACTTGGGTAAAAAATTCAATGTAGATCCCCTATCAATCAAAATCTTTGCAACTATATACCCTTTACATTTGAGAGTTATGTGCAAGACCCATGGATTTTTCTCAGACCGAGAGGTGATCGGTGATCATTTTCAGTAACATGCTTTCTTCAACCCCTTGAATATTTCAACCATCAACATATGCAAGCTCATGACCTTTCTTATTGGTGATCTTTCAATCTCCAAAGCATTTACCTCATTCCTTCTACCATGATTAAGAATTGGGTTATCGACAATATTGGGTCCAACCTCCTCTTGAATGTCAAGCTTTCCATAAGCAATTAGCTTCTTTACTGCAGTCTTGAAATATTCATAATCTTCAATAGAGTGTCATGAGATATCCATGTGGTATTTACAAGTTAAATTCGAGTTATACTACGTTGGGAATGGTGGTTCTATGGGATGTACAAGATTTCCGAAGATGAGGTGAGCATCAAATAGTCCATGGAATAAGTCTGCATTAGAAATGGATAATATTGGGAAAATGGGTAGGTTTTAGGGGCGGAAGCGACCTTGATTTTGAAAGTTTGGCCGAGATTATGGGTGGCTTGGGTAATTTTATGGAGGTGCATGTGGATATCAGGTATAGTTTAGGCGAGTTGGTATATATGGTTATGGTGTGGGAATATTGTTGATTTTGAATTGTGGGGTTAGGGTGATGTTTATGGTTAGCACGACTTAGTGGGGTGGGTAATAAGTAGGTGTAGGTGTTTGGTATGGAAAGTGAAAGTTAGGGTTATATGGTGGTTGATGACTTGGGTATCGAGGTCTGAAGTTCTATTGGTGTTGGACATAATTCACTTCTAGTTCTTTCTTTTTCAGCTAGAATCCCTTCTTAAGAGCTGTATTCTCTACATTGCTCACTAGAAACTTCTTAGCTTTGACTAAAATCTCGATCCTTTCTCCCGCAGTAATCAAGTTAGAAAAATATTTATAGGTTGCTTCGGTTGTTGCCCTGATAAAAGGATTTCTCAAGGTTCCCAAAAATATGAACACATCTCAGATAGTGTCAATGGGGGTTGAACTTGAGCTGCCAAGGCTCTCCATCTTTGTCTATACTGTCTGAAAGATTTCTCATTTCCTTTCTACATTGAGCTTAACTATTCCCGGGTAAGAGCTGCTTCCAGATTGAACTTGTATTGATCCATGAATAGATCAGTTAATTTCATCTAGCGAGAAATCTCAAAGTGGTCTAATTGAAGATACCACTCTAAAGCGGGGCCTGTAAGACTCTCGTAGAAAAAGCTGATGAGGAACTTATCATCCCTAGACCAAACAACCATCTTGGTTCCATAAATGATCAAGTGAAATTGAGGGTTGCCACTCTCATCATACTTGGAAAAATCAGGAATCTTGAAGTCTTTAGGGATCACGACATCTGTGGTAGGACACAGTTCTTCTATTCTGAGAGGTCTTTAGGCACTAGGGCCCTTGATTGCCTTGATCTATTCTTCTATTTTCTCCATCCACTCTTCATTTATCTTGTCTTTCTCGGTCATGGCATGACTATTCCCAGAGTGAGGCTTTGTTGCTTGCCCCAGAATGGACACGTGAGGTTATTCCCAGGTTGGTCCAACATAAATAAGAATTTCATTATGAGCACTTTCCAAGGCACAATACCCCTCCCCAATAGGCATGACTATCAATGTTGTTTTATGTGGTTGCTCATGAAAATTGCTCAACCCTACAATGATTCCCAAGGTTACAATTGATAATGTCAGGGCTGTTATCATACAGGGGATCGGTGGCATACTTGCATATGCTTCAACCCCATTTGCACCCTTATTTCCACTTATTAAGCTGAGAGACTCTATCACATCTTGTAGTATTGCTTCTAACCTTACTTGGGTCTCAAACATTTCATTCATCCACCTTGTCATTTCATTAACTTCCCTACTCAAATTTCTCCCTGCCTCAAGATTACTAGCATCCATTCTAGTCTGAGACTAGGTATTATGAACTCGGGTTTGATTGGTCTCTTCTTTCCTAGGTCGCACAACGGTTCTTGAACTAGTTTGATTTTGTTAAAAAAGATAACATTAAACAAAGAAAAATGAAAAAAATTGTTAGTGCTATTGTGAGGATGCTTGGTGATTGTGGAAAAATTCGCACAGACATTCAATAGCAATGCAGGATCTCATATTCAGCACTACGGGTTCATCATCCCTTAGGCAAGAATATGGTTGACAGCAACCCTAAGGGAGTATTCTCTCCTCAATGGGTGTTATCTTCTTGAATATTCACAAGAAATGCAGTTATTCTTTCACTGAATACAAAGTTTCCTATATTTTCGTTCAAGAACAAATTGTCTCAAGGCGAAAGCATGGTTGATAACCTATTCAAGGCATCATTCACCCCTCAATGAATAGGGTCTGGGTGAAAAATAGCAAAATTAACGTTTGAAGCAAAACACAACAACTAATCATTCATATTCGTTTCAAATTTCATTGGTACAAGATCTCAATCTCCTCAAAATGTAACATAAACGACATTACATCAACAACTTCGCTTGTTTTTTCCTAAGACCCTTAGCAAGACTTCGACAATACTTCATAAACTCGACTATTTTTTGTGGTAGCCATAATAATGGGTTGATATGAACTTGAAGGTTTGCTTCTTCAAAATGATCGACCAATTGTGCAGTGTAATATTGCAAGCTGTCAGACATATCCTTATATTTCCTCATCCATTCTTCTTTTTTAGCCCCCTGAACTTGTGCTACCAATTGCCACACTTCCTCACTTTCTTCTTTTTACTTCCATTGCTTTTGGGTTTCAAGTCTCCATCATTCCTTTTCTTGCTTCTCAATTTTTATCCAAGCCTCACTCTCCTATTTGCATCCTTCAATGAATCATAATATTCTATAGCCAATATTCGTCCTTGATTAGAGCATCGTTTCATCTTAGTCGGAGCTTCCTAAAGGGCTTGTATTCTTTGATCTTGTGCACTAGTGTTTGCTTATAATTCTTCTTTCTCTTGTAAAATATTTTCTATCATCTCTTCTTGGGCATTTACTTTTGCCCGTAACTCTTAGATTTCTAGTGTGATCTTACTTGATTATACTTCTTTTCCTTTCTTTGCTCTTTTTACTTAGCTTGGGGCTTCAACAGCTTCAGTTTGTGCATCCTTTAAGTCCTCAATCTTGTTGGCTAACTTCTAGCATTTGCTTCTATGGATGACAACTTTTAACTCAACGGCTTCCTTCCCTTGCTCCAAAAACTCCATTTGTGCTTTCAACCTCTCTATCTAGGTGGTCATCTGGGATATAATCTGGGAGTGGTTTTCATCACTTAAAATTTCCTAAGGGGTACTATTTTGCGCCTTTCTTGCTTTTCTCTATTGTAGGTACTCAGAAGTAGGAATTACCACACGTTTCCCCAATTCTTTTACCCCTGCCCTATGAATATTTTTCTAAGCATCCTTGACCTCTTTTTCTTGCTTGGTAGTGCTTCCATCTTTTCTATATAAAAAATCGAATCCTTTAAGTTGCGCTTCATTGGGCATGTGCTGAGTCCATTAGAGCTGACAGGGCACAAGGACCAGTGCAAATGATACACAACCTCTCGTACCCATCAAATGAACATTAGGAAAGTCTTCACAACTAAAAACTATATTTTCCCCATGATACTAAGGGTATACCCGTTTGAAAGAATCTAGCTCTATCTTCATGAACTCAATTTTTCATTCATAGGCTTTTTGCTGTTTCACTGGTATGCGACCAAAATTTTTTAACGGGTCAGGTAGGAGACCCAAACAGTTGTTTATATCCATGTGCATCATGATCCAAACATACGACATATCTGTACAACATCAAATCATTATTCCACCTTTTTTTTTGTGTGGCAAATTTCTATTGTCAAGAGAGTATCAGTAAAAATAGTAGGAATTGGATTTGCTTTATGTTTCTCAAACTTGAAGAAAGCATCCATTGCTGCTTGGTCCACCACATATGAGGTAAATGGGAATAATACTAACCCATAGATGGTTAAAACTAATGTTTTGTTAAAGAGATCCCACTTTCCCTATTGTGCTAGAAAATCATGATGTGCTTCCAGGTAACTCTTCTTCAAGCCTTGTGTTCCTCCTCTTTTTTTCATGCCTAACTAATTTACTTGAACCCCTATCAATTCTGCTATCTTCCCTTCTAACACATAATGCCCTCCATAAAGATAAACATTCGGGTGCTTGCTCATTAGGAGCCTCAACATGATAGCGAATTCTTCTATCGTCGGTGCAATGTCCAAGTTGAGTAACTCAAAACATTTTAGAGAACAATTCCAAAATTGAGCAAGGCTACTCAAGACAGGCTTCTCAACTGTAATGCGCAACAAATCCAAGATCTGCCCATAACTGCTTGAGAACTCTGATTGAGCTTTAGGAGTCATCTATTGAGTAATGTCCTTCATATGCCTCAAATCACTGCAATTTACTATAATCTTTATATTCCTCTTAAGATCAACTACATTGTCAGTGTTTTGCCTTTGACATATTTCTTCCATTCCTTGCTATTGATGAGTATTAATCTTTCCACTTTACTAAGGAAACTCACCTACAAAGAGTAATAAAATATGTAAGCAAACCAGAAAAATGAAGAATGCACCCTAAAGGTACCTCTTATCGAGGTAGCTTTAAAGAATGTATCCTAACAACCTATATAGAGAAGCCCTTGTAGGGTCGTAAACTCAAAGGGTGATATATGATTTGCTAATGCATTGTCTCTATTTTTTTTCCTTTCTTTCTCTTTTTTTTTTGTGTTGTTTTTAAAATGTTAGGAATGCTATGAAAACACAAGATGATGTATTTTATTTTATTTTATTTTTAAAAATGCTAGCAATGCCATGAAAATGCAAGATGATGTATTTTTTATTTTATTATTTTTTTAAGAATGCTAGGAATGTCATGAAAATGCAAGATGATGTATTTAATTTAATTTAATTTTTTTAAGAATGCTAGGAATGCCATGAAAATGCAAGATGATTTATCTATTTTTTTAGAGCTTTTTTTTTAAAAATGCAGGAATGAAAGACATGAGGAATAGATAGATAAAGAAGAAGTACGCTCCCTTCATATCCTAGTTAGGTGGAGCTTAATGGTTAGATCTTCTTAAGGTCATGACTCTAATTTTGGCGGCCATTATGTTTAATCTATCAATGCAAGATTTTTCAGGACAGATTTAGACTTGTAAAAAGTCATGGTCTCCAGATTGCCCCTCTCTCAAAAGACAAGGACCCAACTCATGAATTACTCACAAGTAGGGATAAACTCTCTCAATATGACTAATCCATGATACTGATAATAATCTGAGTGGTGTCTCAACAAATGTTAAGTGAACATAAGGCCCTTCAATAACAAACATCGAGATCCCTCCTACTCCTTAGGTTCGCACAGACTCAGGTATAAAGCCGAAAAAGTGTGTGAGGTAAGTGATAGTGATATGTATGAGGGAGTATACAAACTTGTACAAAAATTTAAAATTACCCCCCAACCTACAAAAATAATAGTCAAATATACATACAACAATCAGCCAACAATCATCTACCCTAGGGTTTCAACAATCAAGTACAAAATATTAAAACAACAAAATATATACAAGTAGATCATGAGGATCAAAGTTAACATAGGAGAACACTATCAGAAATTTACATGAAGGTACTAGATAAAAAAAATCTATTTAAAAACAAATACAAAAACAAAAACAAAGACAAAAAGGGGTAAAATAAATAAATAGAGGTTATTAATAATTTGTACAACTAACAACAACAAACATGACTCTCCAAGTATCCCTAGTGGAATCACTATCTGTCGCAATTGGGATCTGCGATGAGAGCGGTGAACAAATATGATTTTAATAAAATTTTATGGAAATAGAGTTGCCACCAACTTTATTTGAATTAAGAAAAATTAGAAAACCTTTATTAGAAAAATAGTCTTTGAAAACAAATTGGATTCAGGAGTCGATTATGTATAGAAAATGGTGGAAACTTAATCCCACAGCACTCGTAACACATCCATCCTGAGACGGTGCCTTAAGTCAATTGTACAAAACTTGATAATCTCAAATATATTTATTTTACTCCTCTTTAAAAAACATTGTAACTATTTTTAAAAGAAAAAAAGAAACAACCAAATTGTGAAAATTTAAATTTTGGCTTGACAAAAATGAATTCCCGCTCCTACGTATACCTAGGTGCAATGAAGAACTCAAAACCATGTCGTTCTTTAGAAAATAATTGTGGATTGGTTTATTTTAATTATGAAAAGATTTTTTTGAAAATGAATTTTGTTTGAAAACAAAACCATCATTGCACAAGGTTCAAGTTAGTACCAGGCTACTCAATAAACCCTTACGATCTAAATGGCATTGAAGATAACATTTGCTATTCAATCATTATCATTGGTCACTTTGTTGATTAAAAAAAGTTTCTTTTCTTTTTTTCTTATTTGAAAGAAAGAAAGAAAAATTGATCATAGATCATATAAGCCAACAACAAATAATAAGACAAGAACCAAATGAAGAAATAAATATCTTATTTCATTTTTCCTTTCTTTCTCTTTTATCCTTGTTTGAATATCCTACTGTTAATTATACTTTTTATTTTTTATTTTATTTTTATTTTTAAAAAAAAACCTTTCTTTTTGTCAATTTTCACATAAAAAATATCAAATAAAGCAAGCATAAAGGTGGAAGCTTGGAGCTCTCCCACCTTCACGAAGGTCACGTACAACACAAGGGTAGTTTGCGGCAGAGGAGCAGGTTACTGGGTGAAAGGTGGAGCCAGACAAGTGTTTCGTTAGCGCAGCGTGGCAGTGGCTCAAGGGCGGTGGGCAGCACACACAGAGATGACGACGGAGCTCATGGATCTGCATGGCTATTGCGTGAATGACAATAAGGCTTTTGCAGATCTGCACTGCTAGTTCTGTTTCACGGATCTGGGGCCATAGAAGTGGAGCTCGGCTAGGTGGGTGATGATGCACGATGGATTTGGGTTGATGGGCGTGGAGTCATAGTGGTGGCAGGGTGTGCTGAACCGCAACAATGGCAGTTCACGTGTGGTGGCAAAGGCAGGTTGTTGGTGGTTTATGGTAGAGGTGCATGTTGGTCTGGCTTGCTGTGGGTGGCTGGTGGTTAGCGTTTTGGAGCTCTAGTGGTCATAGGTGTTGCCAGAGATGGGTTGAAAGCTATGAGGATGACGGTGGAAGTGCGAGGCTTGGCTTTAGTGGTGATGAGGTGGCTATGGCTAGGTCTGCTGTGGCTAGGTCTGCTGTGGCTTTGGTGGTTGTTCTGTGTTGTGGGGATGATGGTGGGTGGTATGGACGTGGCTTATTAGTTGAGTAGAGGTTGCTGCAAGGGTGGTTGTTTTGGTGTGTTCGTGGCAGAGGTAAGCATGCATAGGGTTTGTATGGCAGAGCCTATAGTGGTTGTTGAAGGGTGGAGCTTTCATGGTCTGTAGGTTCTTTTTGCAGAGATGGCTATTACAATTTTAGGTCAGGTACGCCACGGCATTCACATTCCATGCCACAGCATGCAATATGTGTAGCTCTCTGACTTTTGATGTAGGGGAGGCACACGCCGCGGCATTCACATGCCACGCCGCGGCGTGACAAGCTGATCCTTGCACTTAGCTTTCTCTTGCAATGTTGGTCCAAATTTGAAATAATTCACTTAGTTGAAACCTTACCTGTCATAGAGAAATTTTGAATTCAATAATCAGTGCAATTGTACTCAATATATCTAAGAATTAGACACATTTTCTCATAATCATGATGGAAGACGTTGAAATCAAATCATATGAGTATACAGCTAAACTCTTCCATTCATGCATCAAAACAAGGACTAAGCAGATAATAAAGCACAGTTATGGGGCCCAAATAACTACAATTTGTGGAGTTATCACACTTCTAAACCTAGATTTTTGCTAGTCCTCAAGCAAAACAAAGTATATTCATATCGATCAACTTGCTTACTTGCTTCACCAATCTGTACATTCCACTTTTACTTAAATAGAACTCATGTAAGATAATTGCATAAAATCTCAAAGAATGTACTTGCCTCACACTTAGTTTCACACATATACAACCCTACTCATGCTGACAATCACAGTTTCCTTTTAGTCACGATACAATTTCCCACAATCATGCATACCAAACTTCTTCTTTTCAATTAGGACTCACCTGGATAAGTTTATGAACATCCAAATGAATATGCATCAAGGAATCCACAAGATTGTAATTCAACTCTCTCTCCACTAATGTAACTCACGCATGATTGAAGATCAAAAGGGTTTTTATCAGCTTATAATGTTAGGCCAATGGTATGGGTTAAAGAACAAATGGAATGAATTTAACATAAACATTGAGACACATGCACATATGATTTCAAGACTTGAGCACAAGTGAGATTATCAGGGTATACCATAAGAACTTTGAGAATTCAGAACTCATAAGAACCATTCAATGCTTTATTTTAACTTTTCTTTTTCTTTTGCTTTACTTGTCTTTTTTCACTTTTTCTTTCATTCATTTTTACAAAGCAAGGCTTTTCTAGCAGCAGATGACTCAAACAAGTTCTTTTTGAATTCTTTTTGAATTTGACTTACACAATACCCCTGATTAATGGACTCAATTCAAGAAATCATATATATATGCACTCAACAACAATGATGGTAAGATAACAATGTCATGCTTTCACATGCATTTAGAAGGGCTACATGGTATGGAATATATAGATGATGAAAAACATAAGGCAAAACATACATAAGGCTTCAAAAGGGACCTAAGGATATGATTATGCCAAGGTAAGCTTTTTAAGGCTCAAGCGGTCCAAATAATGCCTTAATCATTTCCTCAATCATGCACAAATTAGGATTTTGCCTCAAGAGAGTTCAAAAACAATTTCACAGATAACTGACACCTTCACATGCATAATCCATAAACTTTCTCTAGGCAAGACTTCTTATCAATTCCAAAGTTCAACAAACATGCAAGCGGGAAACGTATCAATCCTAAAATGAAACTAGCTTGCTTCAATATGCTTCAAAGATTGCATATGGATTTACAGAAATATTAAGGTCAATTTGCATCCATATCTATCATTGAACAATCATTTCACATTAGTTTTAACCTTTATGATTCAAATTGTGAAAGGTAACGACAATTGTATCTTGAATGGGATTTTCAAGAAATGATTATTAAGATACAAGTTCCTTTGGATATTGACAAGCATACATAATTACACAAAAACATAACTATACTAACATACCAAAATATCATATCAACAATAGGCAGTACTGGCATAATAACTATATTATTATCATGCATAAACATCAAAATCATAAGTCTTAGACACCCCCCAAACCTGAGGGAAACAATGTCCACACTGTACATGAGAAATATATATATACTAATAAAAATAAAATACAATGAAAGGAAAGTGCCCCGAAAGCCTCAAGAGCTAGATAGAAGCCTCATCAGAATCAGTGGCCTCATCATCTGCGTCTTCATCCTCGCCCAGGGTCTCATCATCATCATCATGACCTTCCTGATGAGAGGGTCCAGGAGCGTGTGGTGGTGGCGGTGGTGGGTGAGCAACTACCACAGGCGGGAAATCAGGAACGGGATAGTCCTCCATGGATAAGTGCAAATGCTCCGCGGTCTAGCACTGAGTCTGTATAAGATACACCAACATAGCTGTCGTCTGTACTGCCTGGGCCTCTAGACTCGTCACTTGGCCTTCCATCTGGGTCTTCTAGGATGTAATATCAGCTAGTGTTGCCCTGGGCTGTGCTGGCTTTGCCCTAGGCTCTGCTGGAGCTGCTTGAACCCTCTCAATGAAATAGTCATTGAGAGGTTGTTTAGCCTCTGATTTCTCCTCATGAGGCCCTATCTGAACACCTAGGCGCATGCATAACTGATGATGGATGAGTGAAGGAAAGAAGAGACTCCTGCACTCCCTGTCTGCCTTCCTAATTTGCTGGTGAATGATATGTGCAATGTCAATAGCTCGACACTTGAGAAGAATATAAATCATGATCGCCCGATCTCGCGTCACCTCAGACAAGTTGTTCGATGGTAAGACACGGGTGCTAATGAAATGGTACCACACTCGGGCCTCTAGTGTCAAGCAGGCTCGGTGAAAATATCTGGCTCTAGCATCCTGAACACTCAGTACCCACTGCACTGGTCGCGACTCAAGCATGCAGATCCTGGTTGTCACAGTGTCGAGATCGATGCCATCTGTGAGGAAGTGAATGTACTCATAGACTAGTGGAGGTGCCAGTAAGTTAAATGATGCCCTGATGACCACAACAGAGTAAGAAATCTGGCGCCCCCACACCATCACGGTAGTGGTGTTTGCACTGGTAGTGTCAATGTTCGCGTAAAATTCGCGAACCAATGGAAATGTTGCCACCTCAGGATGCTGGGAGAACCGACCCTAACGATAGTGGAGGATGATCCGGTCGATGGTCTTTGGTATGGCCTCCTTAAAGGAGAACCCTCGCTCTGTCGTCACTAGTTTTGAAACCAGTACAGCATACCCTATGCAGCCTTAACAGAAACAAATCGCCCCTCATTAAATGGCGGAGGGGGAGACGGCTCTCGGTGTCTCTGGCTGGAGGATCTTTTCTGTCTTTTTGGAGCCATAGTGATCCTGAAAAAGAATTGCAAACAGTCAATATCAAGTAATGGCAGTGTAAGCATAAGAATAATTTGCAATTTCTGGAAAATTAGATAACTCACGCCACAACATTGACACATGCACCGCGACATTCAATCTGTTCATGACCACACCGCGGCACTCACATGATACGCCGCGGCATTCAAACAATTTCATCTTCACGCCGCAGCACTCAAAGTAAACACCGCGACATGCAAACAATTTCATCATGGCGTTGCGGCATTCATAGGCTACGTTGCGTCGCGTATTCAACTCGAACCCAGAAACACCCAGCAAATCAGCCAAACCATCTCCCTCAGGCAGTATATCATAGTAAACTATATTAAAACTAAAACATTCTACTATTTAAACACATTTAACCTCACTAACAACAATAAATATACATTTAACACAGAAATTAAAAAAAATGAAATAAAAACATAAGAAAATTAATACCTTGTTTTGAAGCGAGGAAATGAAGCTAAAGATGAGAGAAATGAAAAATGAAGGGGAAGGTTTGAGAGAAAACATAGAGAAATGAGGGAAAAGGGTTATGTAATAAGGGACGAATGAACCGTCACGGCGTTTAACCCCAACAGACGTACCACGCCATGGCGTGATACGTACTGCGCCACGGTGTGATACGTACTGTGCCACGACATGTATAATTCCCTCTAAAATTAATATTTAAATAAATACTAATATTATTATTATATATTTTTTTTTATTTATTTATTTATTTATTTTTGAACAACAGATACAAATGCCGCGGCATGAAAACATTTTCCGCTGTGGCGTTAAACACCTGAGTAACAAACTAATAAAGGCATCACGCCACGACGTGTAATCAACTCACGCCGCGACGTGAGAGGTCAACCTGCTGAATTCTATAGCAAACTGACTTCAGCCTGGACATTTGGCTAAAATGAGTCATTAAAACCTATATAATATGCCCAAATAGTCAAATAACAGTTTAATTAACAACAACTTAAACAAACCACAAAAAAACACATATTAAGTACTAAGGACATAAAAACACAGACTATGAACAGATGGGTTCCCTCCCAAAAAGGGCCTTATTTATAGTCCTGGCAAGACTTTGGTGATTTCAAGTTGGAGCTGTTAATGTGAGGGAGGTCGTCTCCCTATTAATCTCTCCTCCAAAATAAGGTTTTAGGCACTAGCCGTTAACCTTAAGCTCGAAGATCCATCCAGTGGGGCTATTTCCACTGCTCCGTGGGGAAACACCTTTATCACCACAAAGGGTCCCAACCATCTCAATTTAAGCTTTCTAGGGAAGAGCTTAAGCTTGGAATTGTATAGGAGAACTTGTTGGCCTTCATTGAATCTTTTTTGGACAATCTTCTTGTCATGCCAGTATTTGACTTTCTTCTTGTATACTTTTGCATTCTTATAGGCTTGCAGCCTAAATTTGTCCAGTTCATTGAGTTGCAAAAGTCTTTTCTCACCGACAGGTGGCATGCTTTTCCGAATACCAGCTTGTATGGAGACATACTAATAGGGCCTTGTAAGCAGTCCTGTAAGCCCACAGTGCGTCATCTAACTTCCTTGACCAATCCTTTCTGGTTGGACACACTATCTTCTCCAAGATCCACTTTATCTCGTGGTTAGATACCTCTGCTTGCCCACTTGTCTGTGGGTTATAAGCGTTGGATATCTGATGTGTCACTCCATACTTGGCTAGGAGGGCTTCAAAGTGTTTATTACAAAAATGTGACCCTCTATCACTGATGATGGCCCTAGGTCTTCCAAACTTGGTGAAAATCTGTTTCTTCATAAAGCCAATCATTACCTTTGAATTGTTGGTAGGAAATACACATGCCTCCACCCATTTGGACACGTTGTCCATATCCACAAATATGTATTGATTCCCAAAGGAGGGAATAAAGGGGCCCATAAAGTCAATGCTCCAAACATCAAAGATCTCAACTTCTAAAATGAAGTTAAGGGCCATCTCGTTCCTTCTGGAAATGTTTCCAGATTTCTGGCACCGATCACATCTTTGCACATGCAACTGTGTATCCTTAAAAAACGTTGGCCAATAGAAGCTAGATTGTAGCACCTTCGCAGCCGTCCTCTCACCACTGTAGTGTCCACCATATGGAGAAGCATGACATTGGCTTAGTATCTGTTCCACTTCCTCCATAGGTACACATCTCCTCAACATCTGGGTGAATGATGTAATATCATTCACCATCTCTGCAGACTTGGTCGGAGGGAAGTATTTATTCAGAAATTTAGTATATACCTCTGCCCAAGTTATGATTGATCCCGCTGGAAGAGAATGCAACTAGCTTTTAGCTCTATCTCTTAAAGAGAAAGGGAAGAGCCTTAAACGAATAGCATCATCAGATACTCCATTATGCTTAAACGTGTTGCAAATCTCTAGGAAGTTTGAGAGATGCGCATTGGAATCTTCATTGGATAAGCCGTCAAAGTGTACTAAAGCTTGGATCATTTGGATAATGGTCGGCTTTATCTCAAAGTTGTTTGCTCAGATGGCGGGACGTCTAATACTGGAGTGCAAATTATCCATTTGAGGAGTGGCAAACTCCCTCAATGGCCTTGTGTGACTATTGTCCTCCACCTCGTTCATAGCTGATTCTTCCGCCATTTTACTACTACCTAAAACAATTAATGAATAATGAATTAATTTAATATGCAGCAAAAGAAACTTGAACTAGAGATACTTAAACTCGTTGCTTATATTAGCTAAGCTAAATTTAAACCGTTGTACCTGTAACACCCTCCGTAGGGCGTCACATTTTTAAATAAAACATAAAACCAAATAAAATCATTTTATAAAAGCTTTGAATTCTAAAGGATGAATTTGAAAATTTCTTTTCGCGAAAATATAAACTTACCAAAAATTATAAGTAAAACAGAAATTAGATTGAATTAATTAATCCACATATTATATATTCCACAAAAATATTCAACAACAATTTAAAACATAACATTTACAGACTCGAGAAACAGTAGCAAACCCACTGACAGTTACTACTAATAGCACGGTAACAACACTAACGAAAAGCACGGTAACAACACTAACGAAAACCCCAACCTACATGTTCCATTTCTTCATCAACTGCATCCTGTTGAAACTTGGAAGATTACACCTTGACGCCGTCACCATCTTCAGAACATAGCCTCCAGTAGGTCTAAGAAACTTCCTTCGTCTACTATACGAATTTAACAATACAAACACAACAAAGCAATACAGTAAAGAGGTGAGATCCCCTTTCACCAATACCAGTACGGTAGCAAAGAATGATACGAATGACAAAGTCATTCCATACACACAGATATCACAAATACAATCATGTTATCAATTTATAAATAAATCAAATAAGCATATATCATAATAAAATGAACAAAGAATAACATTACCAAGATAGATATAACAATTCATATATAATATAAAATGCCATAACAAGATAGATAATGATATAATATAAAAATTAAAAACAATAACAACATATAACATCACGGATAAAAATATAATAAATAACAACACGATAAAAATATCACGGATAAAAAATAATAAATAACAACACAAATAAAAATATCACAGATAAAAAATATAATAAATAACAACACAAATAAAAATATCACGAGATAAAAATATAATAAATAACATAATAAATAACAACACAGATACATGTGCAATATGACACAATCCTACTCCATGGAGCTAAAAACATACAGACATCAGAGAGTGAATGATCCTCAAAATCTATTAGTACCACGGCTGCCCAACCAAACTATTCCGCGGTCTCACGTTGCGTCTATAGCCCACAGTCACTACAGGCAATATACTATTAGACTTTACAAGATCTCGATTAAGTATAGTGTGTGTCGAGTCCATTAGTGTGTGGCCACTTACCACGGCCCGGAAGAAGAGCAACTAACTTTTTCATGCGTTTGATCCATGGTTCTTCTTACTTCAAGCTTGATATACTCCACATGTGGAATTTTACACACTAACGTCTCCAAGTTCATTCAAGATCGAACCACACTACGCTTATCGCACCAACAATACAATGTGATTCACCTCGTTAATCAATCCACCAAAAATTGGCATTAACTCAATGCATGATAAAAATAAGAATTACCAAAATACCCTCAATAAAAATATATCCTCAAAGACAAAAATATACAGTAAGTCCCACCAGATAAATACTGTTCCAAAGCCTGTACGGGTTCACCTCATAGCCAGACAGCGAAAAATATACAGAATACCCTTAACGGTATAAAATATACAGTTTCGGTCAATTGCGTAGAAATTTTATCGCATTTTAACAATCTCGTCGTTTTTACAAACGTTTTTAAATCGCGTAAATTTATTTTTCTATTTTTAGAATCGCGTAGAGTTTTTAATACGTTTTCTCAATCGCGTAAGATTTTTAAATCATTTTCTTATCTGAATTCCTTAAAAATCACTATTTAAAATAAACAGAAATAATATTTAATACATTTAAACTACGTAGAATATTTTTCATACCGCATACTGTCTTTTGGATATCTTTTCTATCTTATTTGTCCATTTTTAATAAAAATTGACAGTATTATGTTTTAGAAAACTTATAATAATGGTTTCCTAACTTTTCTGTAAAAATTCTGTTTACTTAATTTTTAACCGTATAATTTAACTTTTTGAAAACCACTAACATGCTTCAAAATATAATATGAGCCATATGTTAGAAATTTACAAAAGTTACTGTATTTTCTTCTAACAGTAAAATCATTAGTTTTAACTTATTAAACTTAATTCTAATTAATTTATTTCTTCAAAACTCATTGTAATAAAATCCTTTTGGCATTTATTACTTAACCTTAGTTGAAAACAATTCTATAAATCACAAACATTTAAATTTGGCACACTGGCCGAAAATCATTCTATGCTTTATAATTCATTCCTAATTATTTCCATACATTCAATCTCTTATAAAACTCTTGATCTAGTTTATTTTTATTAAATTATCTAGTCAATAGTTAGAAAATAAATTTGGATCAAAAGTATGTGGCATGTTGGCCAAATTTAACAAAGTCTTTGTATTTGATCTTTAAATTATTTTTCATCTTCTAAATCCATGTCAAATTTATTGTATTACCTAAATTCAGTAAATCATTGTTTTAGAAAATGGTTTGGAAATGATTTTAGAAATCATAATTGCTTGGCTTTGGCATGTTGGCCGAAATACATAATTTCATCCATTATTCCACAAATTCATTTTTCTTACTCTAAACAAATTGGTAACTTGTCAATTTTCCTAGGTTAATTAAAGTCCACTTTTAGAAAATTGATGAGAACATTTTGGTTCTCCTTTTTGCATTGAGGCCGTGAGCTTGGATTTGTGTTCTTTGGAACACTCATGCAAATCCTTGTATATTATTTACATGTTACAATAATCATCATGCATATATGTACACATACCATATATTAAAACAACCATAAAACACATACAACATATTAAAGCTATAGACATGCTTGCACACATAATCAATCACAATTAGGAAAAACAATAAACAATCATGTGAATGAATCCTTATGGATTCTTCACCACAAACACAAACATTCCTCACCACCAACACATGGTTGATGAGGGTAATCTCCCTCTTACCTCTTGAAGAACCTCCAAAGCTCCTTGTATGTCTCCTTCAAGCAAATTTTCTCCACCAAGAGCTTTCTTGAAAATCAAAGAAAACATACAATATTAATACCTAAGGCTCTAAACTAAAATAATCATGGATTAAAATCATGATTAAAACTTTGAAATGGATAGAAACATGAAGATTAAAGAACCCTACCTTTAAGGCTTCAAACTTAAGCTTTGAAGAACAAGATTTAAAAAGGATGATTTAAGCTTAGGTTTCAACTACAAAGTGTCTTGAAATGAAGTAAGGAAGTAAGAAATAAGGTAGTTTAGAATTACATACATATTTCATCATAAATACTATAAGCATGCCATATACTCATCATGCATAATATAAGCATACCATCAAAAACATAAAATCATGCATAGCATATCAAGCATAGGCAAATAAATCAAAGCTCATAAACCCACATAAATTATTACTTGACCATGGATATGAATCCTTATATGGATTCAACACCCATCAAATATAAGACCATCTCTCACCACCATGCTTGGTTGGTGAGATGGATCTCCCTCTTACCTCTTGAAGATCCTCAAAAGCTCTTTGTTTTGCTTCTTTTTCCAAGTCCTTCATCACCAAGAGCTTCTCAAATACAAAACAAAATACATAAAAATTAGTATACTAAGCTTGATTAAGAGGAACCATGGGTCAAACATGGTTTAGATCATGAAAAAGAAGAGAAGAAATGAAGTTCCCTTACACTTCACCATAAATACCCCATAACTTTGATCTTGAAGAAAGTCCATGAAGATGAATGATTTGGAGGAAATCTCCAACATGAAAGTTGCTTAGAATATCATGTAGATTCAAGATCTATGGTTGGATGAAAATAAAAGAGATTGGATGGTGGTTTTGAGTGTCTTGACCGAATGTTTCTTTTGAAGCACAAAGATGAAATTTTTTATTTTTGATAGAAACTTGAAGCTTGGATTTGAAGTACTAGATGTTGGATTTTGAAGAAACCTTCAACATGAAAGTTGTTTAGAATATCATGTAGATTCAAGATCTATGGTTGGATGAAATTAAAAGAGATTGGATGGTGGTTTTGAGTGTCTTGACTGAATGGTTTCTCTTGAAACACAAAGATGAAATTTTTGATTTTTGATAGAAACTTGAAGCTTGGATTTGAAGCCCAAGATGAATGATTTTGGAAAAACTCATAACTAGAGATGTTCTTAGAATGGTGTTTAGGTTTAGAAAATCAAGTTGGATGAAATGATAGAAATTTGGATGATGATTCTAAGGTGCTTGACCGAAACTTGCTTGGAGAAGAGAAATGGAGAGAAAACTTGGTAACTTAGCTTCTTGAAAATGTTTAATGATGACCAAGGATGGCAATAATGGTCTTCAAACTTTTTCTATGGCCTTAAGGCCTCTCAAAACCGTGCACCCCCTTCAAGTCATCTCCTAAGGATGCTAACAAATCAATTATGAGTAGTTTGTCTCCAAAAAGTAGTACATGGCCATATGATATATGTGCTAAGTCATCAAAAATTGACTTACTTTTATTTAACTTCTTGCAATTGATCAATAATGACCAAGAATGAGTAATAATGGTGGTCTTCAACTTTGCTACCCACTTAAGCCACCAAAATCGTAGCCCCCCCTCCAATGCATTCTCCTTGAATGCAAATTGATCAATAATGATCAATAATGATACACCATTGACCATGACATGTAATAATGGTCATAAAGTTTTGTTTCTTTGTCTCCTAAACAATCCAAAACCATCCCCTTCCATGCATGCTTCTCCTTGTGCATTTAATTATTTGTCATCATTATTAGCCACCATCTAGAGCATTTCTAGCCCTTGATTAATTCAATGGTTACGATTTAGGTAGACTTTTGATTTTAGAAGACTTAATCTAGGTCATTGGATCTTTCCCCTTTAAATTCTATCCCTTAGATGTGTCTCCAAAAATTAAGGGTCAAGATTACTCCTTCTTACTTTTAATCCAAGGGTTATAATTAGTCTTTGTCACTTTTTAAGACTAAATCTTTACCATTGATTAAATCTAAATCCAATGGTCATAAATGGTCCTTGTTACTTTACAAGACCAATTCTCCACCCTTGATCACTTCTAAATCCAATGGTTATAAGTGGTCTTTGTCACTTTTTAAGACCAAATCTCTACCATTGATTTAATCTCCATCTAACGGTTATAAATGATCTTATTCACTTTTAAGATCAAATCTCCATCGTTAATTAAATCAAGATCAAATCTCCATCATTAATTAAATCAATGGTGGATATCCAAACCACCAAGGTTGACTTAAGCAATATAATTTCTATTTTTATCTGCTAAAACCCCACGAAAGAATATATTTACTGTATTTTTATCACCCGATAAATTAAATACAGTACAAAACACAGTACAAGAAATTTTCTAAAACCGTTTTCGGATTCAGGTTTAGTAAGATCCCCTGTCTCCGTCTAAACAGTACAAATTTTTCTATGCGTATAAAAATTTTTACTTTGTACGACTAACCTGGGCCGACGTATGGCCACCAGAGCCCACATACACCCCTCGGGCCCACAAACAGTAAAAAATTTCATAATCACACATAAAATCACAAAAATTAGAAAATTCACAAATATCAAATCAGATTACGTAAAATAATTACCTAACGGTAAAAATTAAATTACGTAAAGTTTTTCCCGGCTCGAAAATTTTTATTTTCCTGACACGGAGTAAATCACTCAAAACGATCAAATACGCTGATGGAATAAACAAAATAATTTTACAGTGCACAGAAATTACTAAATAGTAAAATTCTGTTAACTGTCAAAATTACTGTTTAAGAGATATGAAAATTTAGGGTGTTACATGCGCAACCATCCCTTAACTGCTACGACAGCTGTGAAGACGCATCACACTGTACTCGGTTATTCATGCTTAGAGCTTTACGCACCATGATGAGCATCTTTTGAAATCTGCACTTTTAGGACATAAATGCCCCAACTGTCTGACCTCGATAAATAGGGGTTAAAACCTCATTTGTTCACTTTTACTATTTCTTTCTCGAATTTGATGGGTTGGGACAATTTCCAGCAGCTTTCGCGGCAGAGGAGACTAGTTTCCAACAGTTTCTAACATTTCATGCTCTAAGTTGACTATCCATTCTCACTTTCCCCAAGGTATTTCTTCTTTCCTTCACTTGTTTATGCTATTTTTGAGTCATAGAGTAGTCGTATGCTCCTTTTCTAGAGCACACTTCCCTACTCTTTCTCAATGAAAGGAGTTGGGGGTGTAAGTTCTTGTATCTCTTCTGGCGTTACCCTATGGAGCACCTCTGTGTCCTTCTAAGGCTTTTAGCCTTGGTGGATACGGAGGCCAGTGCGTGGGCATGAGCAGTCTTTTTTGTTTGCCCCCTTCTATGTCTGAATCTTTAAAGTTAGTTAATTTTGATCACCGGCCTCTGTGGGTGTTTTCAGGAACTTAAATGGCCAAGAGAAGGAGAGCGGCTAGACCTAAAGCACCAGTTCTAGAAGTTCGGGAGCCGGTTGAGGAAGACTGTATCCGAATTCGACGTGGCCCAAGATTGGCATACCTATAGGTCGTAGATGACGCCTATGATCGGATATCCCAATTTTAACCTGGTAGAGAGCTTGAGAAGCTCCAAGGTTACTTGATGTTAACTGAGAAAGGGAGCCAGGATCATGAGTTCCAGATTCTATCACTAGAAAACGAAAGGGTGTGCTCCACATAGCAGGCGGGAGCGCATTATACGTTCACGTACGAGGACTTTTTTGTTCGGATTGGGCTCCAACTTCCCTTCAATGACTTTCAGCTTGCCATCCTCTAGACTCTTCAAGCTGCTTCAAGCTAATCCATCCGAATGGTTGGGCAAACATTCTCGCATTCAAGAGAGTATGCCAATTGGTTTGGTTGTAGTTGTTAGAGAGAGCATTTTTCTATTTGCATACCTAGTTCTGTCTACAGGGCGGTAGTGCTGTTCAAAAGACATGGCTTTCGGTATAGGCACAACTGGGTCGGAAGGTCTTCCATGTATAGTAGGACAGTTACAAGGACTTCAAGGAGAAGTTCTTTAAACTAATGGCGGTTCCCGGCACTCGCCCCTTCTGGCTGGATAACAATGGGGATACTAAGTTCAGCATGTACTAGAATGAGGGGGCATGGCATATTGCTATTCAAACGATTGAAATAGAAAGACCCCAACTGGATCCTGATGAGATTGAGTGTGTTGATTTCTTTAGTACGTGGGTTGAAGAAGCTGGTCTCATATCTTCTCAGGACGTGATGGAGACCACTCATTATGACACTATCTGGGCCATTCTAGGTAGTGTAGGTTGTGGTGTGTATTTAGCTTTATGCATGACAATAACCAAACTTACTCTTGTAAATTTTTTATTTGACTACTTGCACGTTTTCTGATATCTCTCTTTATTTTGTAGATAACTTGGCCATTAACGCAGACGCCATGTTCTCTATTCGAGCGTTTCAACATTTAAGGGCGAAGAAGAACAAGGCAAGACCTTCCCATCCTTTGGCTTCCTCTGGTCCATCTCTCGTTATCTGAGAATCGAGATCTGATTCTAATGCACAACCCCTCTAGGGGAGGAAAAGGAAAGCCGTTGAGGGTACCGTCGCAGAAGATCATAACAAGTCTCTATTAAGGGACTTTATTTTTATGGGGCCTGACTCGATCCATTACCACTAATAACTGGGGATGCACTATCGGGGGGCTTTGTTGACAAGGTCTTCTTGAGTGATAACTTTTTCAAACTCATTACTCGAAATAAGGTCCCCGATGCTTTATCATTATTTTTGACCTTTGCCCTCCGGACTATTGCCAAAGCTCGACTTATGGAGAAGACTGTGCTGTTATTTGAGAAGAAGGCAGAGGATAATTTGAAATCCATTGAAGCCGATGGAAGATGGCAGCTAGAGTTGGTACTTAAAGGAGGAGAGGAGATGGAGGCCAAGATTGCTCAGTTAGAAAAGTAACTTGTGGACTCCGAGTCCTTGCTGAGAAACGAGAAAGTCCAATTGAATAAAGCTCTTACTGACCTTTAAGCTGCGAATGAGAAGTTAGAGAGGGAGAACGTAGAGTTGTTCTCCATTAGCAACAACGTTGGTGGAGAACAATTTTGGAATGCGATCGCCCAAGTCCAATACTTCAACCATGGGATTGAGCTGGCCTTAGAAGGTCTAAACCCTAATAAGGTGATGGAGGATGGATGCTTGGTTATTGCAGGGCCATCTGATAAGCTAGGAACCGAAGTCCATCCCTCCAAAACTTCAATTGGCGTGCTGGATCTGACCGAGGGGCCACAAAGTTTGGGTGGGGACGAGGCTGAGGATTAGTTTTCCTCTTTTTCTTTACTTGTTGCATTTTGTTGCCCCTTGCGTGGGGTTTTTTATCTTTTGTATAGACAATTACCTCAGTTGCCGGGGTACTTTTAAATGTTTTATTGCCAAATTTTGTTGTTGTATGTTTACTTATATTTCACAGTCCATTTTGGGTCTAATGCCTATTATGGTACTTACTTTGCAACCATTTCATAGACTTAGGAACATTTCAGACGAGGGAAACCATGGTCTAAGGTCCAATGCCCTTTGTGCTTGTAGACTTAGAATTCCCTTTAGGACTTAGGTATTAAAAACAAAAACCTTGTCCAGGGTCTGTCACCAACATCTTTGGTGTTTAGGATCCCACTTGACTTAGGTATAAGGTAAGAACCTTGTCTGGGGTTCATTAACAAGTGTTTTGGTATTTAGGATCCCATGTAACTTTGGTATAATTTTAAGTGGTCCTTGCCCGGTGTCTTTTAATGCTTAGGGTTTAGTGCATGGAATTTCCCAAAGCATAGGATTTTCCCACTGCATAACCTATTTAACATACGGTGGATACTGTAATGGTGTGACACATATTTCGTTATCTATGCAGCCAATAACCACTTAGTGGTTGTAGTCAAGTGTTGAGGATTTAGGTGTAGACACTACAACTTGCGACCAACTCGTAAATAGGGGTTTGGTGGGTTGTCCTCTTCACCTGGAAGTTGTCTACAACCTTGAGGGTCCTTCGAGACTTCTTTGAATGCAAGTAGATGTATAAAAATTACTTTGTTTTATTGATATAGTAAAGGACTATAGTCCATACAAAGTGCTCCCATAATAATTAGGGCAGATCACATATGATGTAAACTAAGAGACAAGGCCTTAGAAGGCCTTTAACTATAGTACTTTCTAAGTTTGTCCGTGTTCCAGAAGTTCTTGACCTGCTTGCCTGTTAGTGTCTCCAAGGTGTAGGCTCCTTTACCAGTGCTGATCACGACACGGTAGGGCCCTTCCCAGTTAGGGGCTAACTTTCCTTGGGAGACATTCTTGCCTCTGATGTTTGCTCTATTGAGAACTAGGTCACCTGGCTGGAATCTTCGGGGAACAACCTTTAGGTTGTATTATGCTATCATCCTCTGCTTGATGGCGGTATCACGTATATGAGCAACGCACCTTCTTTCTTCCAAAAGATATAAGTCTTCCCTGATCTACCCAGGGTTACTGTCATTTGAGAAGTGTTGGAGACGCTAGCTAAGTTCCCCTATCTCTACCAGGATCATGGCCTCACACCCATAAGTGAGCTTAAAGGGAGTTTCACTTGTTGTAGAGTATGGCGTAGTCCAATAGGCCCAAAGGACATGGTCTAATTGTTCTGCCTAGTTTCCTTTAGCCTTATTTAACCTTCTTTTCAGTCCGCAGACAATAACTCAGTTGGCAGCTTTAGCCTGCCCGTTTATCTGGGGGTTCTCAATGGCACTGCAGTGATGATTGATTTTCAAATCAGCAAGCAGCTCTTCGAACCCTTTGTCTTTAAATTGTGTCCCGTTATCCGTCACAATGGATTTCAGGACTCCATACCTAGTAATGATGTGGCGCCAAATGAACTTTTAGATTCGGGAATAGGTGATGATGACTAGGGCTCTACCTCAATCCACTTTGTGAAATAGTCCATGACTACTACCAAGCATTTCAACTGTCCGGGTGCTTAAGGGAATAGACCCAAAATATCCATCCTCCACCTGTAGAATGTCCAAGACACGAATGTCGTGGATAGTTCCTCAAGTGGAGCATGATAATGGTCCGAGTGTCATTGGCATTTGTCACACACTTGGACAGGCGCAAGAGAGTTGGCTTCTATCATTGGCCAATAGTATCTGGCTCTAAATGCCTTTAAAGTTAAAGCTTTGCCTCCCAAGTGGTGTCCAAACTCCCCTTATGGACTTCAGCCAGTACATATTCAGCTTCTTTCGGCAAGAGGCATTTAAGGAGTGGTGAAAAGAATCCATGCCGGTATAACTGCCCATCATAGATGGTGTACCAGACTGCGATTTTGACTAACTTGGAGGCTTCCTTCAGGTCTTCAGGATAAATACCAGATTGTAAGTATTCCATTATTGGTGTGATCCAAGTATGCCCCTATCCTTCTACTTGGAAAACAGAAGTATCCATAATGGAAGGTTGCAAGAGGGTCTCTTGGATCACAGAACAATTGTTCCCTAGGCTCTTGATACTGGCCAACTTGGACAAAAGGTTGGCCCTTGAATTCTATTCCTAGGATATGTGCTCCACCTTCACTGCTTGGAAACTCTTAAGGAGTCCATGTACCTTTGCTAGGTACTTATGAAAGGAGAGGCTCCTTAGCTTGATAATCACCTTGAATCTGGGAGGTCACGAGCTGGGAGTCACTACAAAGTGTCATTTTTATTGCTCCTAATTCTCTAGCCGTTACCAATCCGACGATGCATACTTCATACTCCGCCTGATTTTTTGAAGTAGGGAATTTGAATCTCATGGAGTTCTTAATGGTTACTCCTTTAGAGTTTTCCAAAATTATCCCGACATCACTCCCCTTAGGGTTCGAGGAACTGTCAACGAACATAGTCCAAGTTATTTTCTCAGGATCGCCGAGGTATGAGGTAAGCTCGGCAAGGAAGTTTGAGAGCACTTGTGCCTTGATCGCTACCCTGGGCTCATATGCAATTCTGAACTCGAAAAGCTCAATGAGCCAGGCGATCATTCTTCCTGCTAAGTCCAGTTTATGTAATATTTGATGGATATGCTAATCTGTCCTTAACACCATTGGATGATATTAGAAGTACTGTAAAAGTCTTCTGGCCGTGATGATGGGGGTGAATACAACCTTCTCTATTTTCTGATAGCGGAGCTCGGGACCTTGCAACACCTTAGTCACGAAATAAATTAGCTTCTGACCTTCATCTGTTTCCTAGATAAGCACTAGACTCACGACCTCCTCATGAACAGAGAGGTACTCGTATAGTGTTTCACTTAGTTCCAGCCTTGTTAGAAAGGGGGAGAAGACAAGAGGCTTTTCAAAGATGTGAAATCATCCTCATACTCTTGAATTCACTCAAAACATGTTCCATTTTTTAATAACTGAAGAGGGGGAGGAATTTGTGAGCAACTTTAGCAAGGAATCGTGTGAGGGCCGCAATCCTTCCTGTTAGTTGTTGTACTTCTTTGATGCTTTGAGGGCTATGCATGTTGAGCACGACTTTGCATTTATCTTGGTTTGCCTTTATTCCATGGTGAGTCAACAAGAAGCTAAAGAATTTGTCGGCCTAGACCCCGAATGCACATTTTTTCTGGATTAAGCCTCATGTTGTGTTTTCGCAGTTGGGCGAACACTTCTTCGAGGTTTGAGGTATGTGATCCAGATAGTGGAGTTTTTACTATCATGCCATCATTGTAGACTTCGAGCATTCTCCCCATTTGATCCTCAAAAACCCTATTCATCATTCTCTGGTAAGTGGCTCTTACATTTTTCAAACCGAAAGGTTTTACCCTATAGCAGTAGCTCACCCTCTCAGTGATGAAAGTTGTTTTATCTTCGTCTCCGGGATACATTGGGATTTGATTGTACCCAGAGTAAGCATCCATGAAAGACAATGACAAGAAGCTGGAGCGAAATGATCTGATATGTTACCAAACATATTCAACAAGAATTTGATTTTACCTGATTTTTAGGAATGATTTTTTTTCTGAATTATTAACACCTTATTGAGACAATCTCATAGGATATGGTTGAAAAATAACCAATCCATTTTGAAGATCATATCTGTTTATGAAACAGATCAAACTAACACAAAATTTTGAACGACAGATCAAACTAACACAAAGATTTGATCTATAACAATGATTTGAATAACTTTGGTAGCTCGATCGGCTAAGAATAGAAATAGAATTAAACAAATCAAAGGATAATAAATAACTCTAACATATAATTGATCTACTCAATCATATGCCATAAGGAATAGGTTATTCACAAAAATATTCAGTATGGTTTATAGGATTAACTCCAATGTCACAATCTCCATTGTTTAAATCTTCCGCTCTGAACACTTCCTACTACCTGAGATTTTACTAACAGAAAACTCTGTTTTCATTGGAACTTTATTTTCAAAGATTGTGTTCCAAACTTCCCGCACTTAAAACAAATTATTTCCTTGGACATACAATCTTTCGTTAAGTGTCCCTTTCCACACTTCTTACATTTCGGTGCAGATGTCACAGTCAAACTAAACCTGTCATTACTAGTACTTTCTCCACAATATTGTTGTTGTTGTTGACTTCTTGGAGATTGCAAGTACGTTTTCTGTTGGAATCGCTTGACCTTACGATTTCCTTTTTTTTCATAACCAATATAGTCCAACGTTACAGGGTCTCTCATCCTAAGATTGATTTAACTCTAACAAAATCTTAGCTTAAGAAATCAATTCTTGCTGCAGAACAATCTTCTGAGTTTGCTGTATAATTGCTTCAGCCACTGTTTGTATTACTTCCAAAGTTGCAGTCATATCACCACCATTATGTCTCACTTCCACACGCGTACGTCTATCACGAGTCATTTCTTTTCTTTAAAGATGGACGAATCAAAATAAAATGGAAACCAGATGTAACCATTTCAAATAAATGTTTATTTTCTTGACGTACATTCCTTCATTAAGTACCTTCTTTCACATCAGTTACTGCCTTTGGTTCCCTCAATGGTTGTAAATATATCTTTCGTTGAAATCAATCACTTTCCAAATATTCTTAAAAATATCGGGTTCCAAAATTACGTAGTCTTATATTCTAAGATTGATTCTCTTCCATTAGATCCTGAACCTCAACTTTCATTTCTTTCCGCTGTTTAGCGATCCTCTGTTCGTGCAGTCGTCTTTCCATATTGCTCCCGTTGCTACCGTAGCTGCAACTGCATTACTAGTAACATGTTCCACTTCCACTCAAGTACAACTATCCCGAGCCATTTCCTTTTTTTTTTCTTCTCGTGGCGTGCAGATCGAAATACAATGGATCTGATATCCATTGCAAACAACATTGTTTCCTTTCGGAAAACAATAACATAGAGAACACAACACAAGCAAAACAGACCTAACCACAAACCCCAAAAGTCTCAATCCGTGCTCTGATACCAACTAATGTAACACCCTCCCTAGGGCATCACATTTTTTACTCCCGACTCATAATCTGAAAATCAATTCGTAAAAGGTTTGGGTTATGAAAATATGGGTTTCAAAATTTCTTTCTTTACTGAAACATAAACTTACTGAAATTCATAAGTATTACTGAAAATATATTTAAACTGATTAATATACAATATTGACACCAATTAATATTTCACAATTTAAAGAGAAATATAAAATTAACAGACTCTTTTTTTTTACAATAGCAAACCCTATGACGGGTCCTACTTAATAGCACGGTATAACACTAACGTTAAAACTTATCATACTTATTCTGTTGTGTATCCATCTTGTTGCACCAGACATCTGTTCTAAATCTGTTCTTTGTCAACACTGCACACCTTCGAGTCCTGAATGTTCACTCCTTATTGTTGTCACCCATCTCAGAGTATTCATTGCCCGTTATGTCTAAGACAACTCGATCCTTCTATTATTTGATTTTAACAGTACAGTCATAGCAAAACAACATAACAAAGAGGTGAGATCACCTACGCCAATACCAATATGGTAGCACAGAGATAACACAAACAGTATATCATACAAGGATATCATACCAGACTTCTAATAATATATTCAATATTAATCATCTATCATCATCCAATCATATATCAATCCAAGTATTCAAAACAGTTGTCATAGCCAATATTCCTCAATTAATATATCATACAGATATAAGTGTTCAGATTATGCATGTACACAAGACTCGATTTCTTACTCCATGGAGCTAAAACTCAGGTCGGAGAAATGATCAAAAAGACCTGTCGGTACCACATGCCTCAGACCACGTGCTTTAATTCTTATTTCAAATTTTGCACATCTAGCACATACACGACAGTCTTTATTAGATCTTGATTAAGAATAGTGTCTCGGTCAGGATCATCGGTGTGTTGCATCGGTCTAACCTACGGGAAGAAACGCGACCAACCACCCGTGTAAGCAACCCACACCCTGATGCCCCCAAGGTCAACAAGTGACTTACACTACGCATATCGCACCCACTCAAGAGGTGTGTTTCTCCTAGGCAATCAGCCATATCCAGTCCTCATCGGACCATTCCAATGCATGTATAATGCACCAAATAGCAATCACAGGTATAATACCAATCACAGGTATATCTCATAATTTCTCAGATATAGTTTATACAATGCACAAATATATCAGTGCAAGTCCAACCACAAAGGTCATTCTTTTCAAATTCATTTGTCCAATTAAATCATATACCTCAACGCATATATATATTTTTTTCAATGCATCTAAAATGCACCACGTGCCAATAACAGGCAAAACTCGTTGTTTTCACACACCCGTAACATTTCTGTTACGTTTTTACAATTCTAAAACATTTCTATTACGTTTTCACAACATCGTAACACTTCTGTTACGTTTTCAAAATGCCGCAACACTTCTGTTCCACTTTTAAATCACATATTAATTTTTCAACGTTTTTCTCAATCGCATAAAAATATACGTTTCTCAAATTGCGTAGCAATTTTCGACCGTTTTCAAAATCGCGTAACTTAAAAATCATTCTTTTAAGTTACGTAAATTATTTTTCATCATTTTCAAAATATTTAAAACACTTTCCAAATCACATAATGATTTTCCGCTATTGTCACAATCACGTAAAAATAATTCATCACTTTTCCACCACGTAGTGATTTTTTAATAGTAATTCAAATTACATAAAATATTTAAACGTAATTCAAATCGCGTAGAAATATTTCAACGTATTTAAAATCGCATAGAAATATTTTACTGTATTTCAAACCACGTACTTTAAAATTACGTTTTTAAGATACGTAAATAATATTTTTTTTTACGTAAAAATATTTCTCAACCTTCAAATATTCCTTTTTCAACTTTTCTTAAATAATATAACTTTATACTTCATGTAATATATTTTTTACTTACTCAAGAAATTTTTTTTCCACATTTCTTTACTCAAGAAATCCTTTTCCAAAATATAATTCATAAAATTACTTTTCCATTAATATAAATCAACGTTTCAAAACTTAACATTTTCTAACGTACTTTCAAAACTCAAAAATAAGTTATACGTTAGTAACTTTTCAAATCACCATTATATTCTCCATTTTTCTCAAATAAATTCTATAATCAATATTCTTCAAAATAAATTGAAGTTCAAACATTTTCACCCTTTCTTTATTTTTCCGTTTATGAATTTCTATTTTCTCAAGTGGTAAAATACCTTGATTCCCTTTCCAAAATTCTTGTATTAAAACATTTTGTTCAAACATTTTGTTTCCACTTTAAAATTACTTTGTTTCATAAAACCAAGGCATTACAAGCCTTAAAAAAAAACGTGGACATGACTATTGAAACCATCAAATATTTTTCTTTTTAAATTGATATGGTTTTACACAAACAAAACTATTAAAATTTTGTTTTCAAACCGAAATACCAATGGTTATAAAACCAAACCCATTTGTTCAAATTCATTTTTACTTTCTTTACAATTTTTTTTTCACTTTCTTTGCAAATCCTTAAAATCAATGTTTGCCCGTTTCATTCAAAACTCATGTTTAGAAAAACACTTAGGATCTTTTTACACAAAATAAATCAATAAAAATCCTTCAAAACCATGTTCTTGTTCTCTTGAAAAACATATCCTTTGTTTATTTTCCATACTCTTCAAATCAATCCAATTTTTAATCTTTCATGAAAATCTTAAGTTATAAACACCTATGTTGAGGTGTCTTGACCGAAAATCCCATAGCCTTTAGAACTAAGAAAATTCATTTTTCTCCACTTCATAATTTTCATTAAACAAATCAATTTCCTTGTTCTTGAAAAATTTTCAACATGAACCCTAATCAAGGGCATCAAAACTGTAGCTCTTCCTTGGCTTTTGGAGCCAAAAATTGATTTCTTTTCCATCAATACATCATGGCATACACATACATATTTCATCATAAATACTATAAGCATGCCATATAGTCATCATGCATAATATAGGCATACCATCAAAGCCATAAAATCATGCATAGCATATCAAGCATAGGCAAATAAATCAAAGCTCATAAACACACATAAATTATTACATGACCATGGATATGAATCCTCACATGGATTTAACACCCATCAAATATAAGACCATCTCTCACCACCATGCTTGGTTGGTGAGATGGATCTCCCTCTTACCTCTTGAAGATCCTCAAAAGCTTTTTGTTTTGCTTCTTTTTCCAAGTCCTTCATCACCAAGAGCTTCTCAAATACAAAATAAAATACATAAAAATTAGTATACTAAGCTTGATTAAGAGGAACCATGGATCAAACATGGTTCAGATCATGAAAAAGAAGAGAAGAAATGAAGTTTCCTTACACTTCACCATAAATACCCCATAACTTTGATCTTGAAGAAAGTCCATGAAGAAGAATGATTTGGAGAAAATCTCCAACATGAAAGTTGCTTAGAATATCATGTAGATTCAAGATCTATGGTTGGATGAAAATAAAAGAGATTGGATGGTGGTTTTGAGTGTCTTGAATGAATGTTTCTCTTGAAGCACAAAGATGGAATTTTTTATTTTTCATAGAAACTTGAAGCTTGGATTTGAAGTACTAGATGTTGGATTTTGATGAAACCTTCAACATGAAAGTTGTTTAGAATATCATGTAGATTCAAGATCTATGGTTGGATGAAATTAAAAGAGATTGGATGGTGGTTTTGAGTGTCTTGACCGAATGGTTTCTCTTGAAACACAAAGATGAAATTTTTTATTTTTGATAGAAACTTGAAGCTTGGATTTGAAGCCCAAGATGAATGATTTTGGAAAAACTCATAACTAGAGATGTTCTTAGAATGGTGTTTAGGTTTAGAAAATTAAATTGGATGAAATGATAGAAATTTGGATGATGATTCTAAGGTGCTTGACCGAAACTTGCTTGGAGAAGAGAAATGAAGAGAAAACTTGGTAACTTAGCTTCTTGAAAATGTTTAATGATGACCAAGGATGGCAATAATGGTCTTCAAACTTTTTCTATGGCCTTAAGGCCTCTCAAAACCGTGCACCCCCTTCAAGTCATCTCCTAAGGATGCTAACAAATCAATTATGAGTAGTTTGTCTCCAAAAAGTAGTACATGGCCATATGATATATGTGCTAAGTCATCAAAAATTGACTTACTTTTATTTAACTTCTTGCAATTGATCAATAATGACCAAGAATGAGTAATAATGGTGGTCTTCAACTTTGCTACCCACTTAAGCCACCAAAATCGTAGCCCCCCCTCCAATGCATTCTCCTTGAATGCAAATTGATCAATAATGATCAATAATGATACACCATTGACCATGACATGTAATAATGGTCATAAAGTTTTGTTTCTTTGTCTCCTAAACAATCCAAAACCATCCCCTTCCATGCATGCTTCTCCTTGTGCATTTAATTATTTGTCATCATTATTAGCCACCATCTAGAGCATTTCTAGCCCTTGATTAATTCAATGGTTACGATTTAGGTAGACTTTTGATTTTAGAAGACTTAATCTAGGCCATTGGATCTTTCTCCTTTAAATTCTATCCCTTAGATGTGTCTCCAAAATTAAGGGTCAAGCTTACTCCTTCTTACTTTTAATCCAAGGGTTATAATTAGTCTTTGTCACTTTTTAAGACTAAATCTTCACCATTGATTAAATCTAAATGCAATGGTCATAAATGGTCCTTGTTACTTTACAAGACCAATTCTCCACCCTTGATCACTTCTAAATCCAATGGTTATAAATGGTCTTTGTCACTTTTTAAGACCAAATCTCTACCATTGATTTAATCTCCATCTAACGATTATAAATGATCTTATTCACTTTTAAGATCAAATCTCCACCGTTAATTAAATCAAGATCAAGTCTCCATCATTAATTAAATCAATGGTGGATATCCAAACCACCAAGGTTGACTTAAGCAATATAATTTCTATTTTTATCTGCTAAAATCCCACGAAAGAATATATTTACTGTATTTTTATCACCCGATAAATTAAATACAGTACAAAACACAGTACAAGAAATTTTCTAAAACTATTTCCGAATTCAGGTTTAGTAAGATCCCCTGTCTCCGTCTAAACAGTACAAATTTTTCTATCCGTAGAAAAATTTTTACTTTGCGGGACCCATCTGGGCAGACGTATGGCCACCAGGGCCCATATACACCCCTCGGGCCCACAAACAGTAAAAAATTTCATAATCACACATAAAATCACAAAAATTAGAAAATTCACAAATATCAAATCAGATTACGTAAAATAATTACCTAACGGTAAAAATTAAATTACGTAAAGTTTTCCCCGGCACGAAAATTTTTATTTTTCAGACACTGAGTAAATCACTCAAAACGATCAAATACGCTGATGGAATAAACAAATAATTTTACAGTGCACAGAAATTACTAAATAGTAAAATTCTGTTAACTGTCAAAATTACTGTTTAAGAGATATGAAAATTTGGGGTGTTACATGCGCAACTATCCCTCAACTGCTACGACAGCTGTGAAGACGCATCACACTCTACTTGGTTATTCATGCTTAGAGCTTTACGCACCATGATGAGCATCTTTTGAAATCTGCACTGTTAGGACAGAAATGCCCCAACTGTCTGACCTCGATAAATAGGGGTTAAAACCTCATTTGTTCACTTTTACTATTTCTTTCTCGAATTTGATGGCTTGGGACAATTTCCAGCAGCTTTCGCGGCAGAGGAGACTAGTTTCCAACAGTTTCTAACATTTCATGCTCTAAGTTGACTATCCGTTCTCACTTTCCCCAAGGTATTTCTTCTTTCCTTCACTTGTTTATGCTATTTTTGAGTCATAGAGTAGTCGTATGCTCCTTTTCTAGAGCACACTTCCCTACTCTTTCTCAATGAAAGGAGTTGGGAGTGTCAGTTCTTGTATCTCTTCTGGCGTTACCCTATGGAGCACCTCTGTGTCCTTCTAAGGCTTTTAGCCTTAGTGGATACGGAGGCCAGTGCGTGGGCATGAGCAGTCTTTTTTGTTTGTCCCCTTCTATGTCTGAATCTTTAAAATTAGTTGATTCTGATCACCGGCCTCTGTGGGTGTTTTCAGGAACTTAAATGGCCAAGAGAAGGAGAGCAGCTAGACCTAAAGCACCAGTTCTAGAAGTTCGGGAGCCGGTTGAGGAAGACTGTATCCGAATTCGACGTGGCCCAGGATTGGTATACCTATAGGTCGCAGATGATGCCTATGATCGGATATCCCAATTTTAACCTGGTAGAGAGCTTGAGAAGCTCCAAGGTTACTTGATGTTAACTGAGAAGGGGAGCCAGGATCATGAGTTCCAGATTCTATCACTAGAAAACGAAAGGGTGTGCTCCACATAGCAGGCGGGAGTGCATTATACGTTCACGTACGAGGACTTTTTTGTTCGGATTGGGCTCCAACTTCCCTTCAATGACTTTCAGCTTGCCGTCCTTTAGACTCTTCAAGCTGCTTCAAGCTAATCCATCTGAATGGTTGGGCAAACATTCTCGCATTCAAGAGAGTATGCCAATTGGTTTGGTTGTAGTTGTTAGAGAGAGCATTTTTCTATTTGCATACCTAGTTCTGTCTACAGGGCGATAGTGCTGTTCAAAAGACATGGCTTTCGGTATAGGCACGATTGGGTCGGAAGGTCTTCCATGTATAGTAGGACAGTTACAAGGACTTCAAGGAGAAGTTCTTTAAACTAATGGCGGTTCCCGGCACTCGCCCCTTCTGGCTGGATAACAATGGGGATACTAAGTTCAGCATGTACTAGAATGAGGGGGCATGGCATATTGCTATTCAAATGATTGAAATAGAAAGACCCCAACTGGATCCTGATGAGATTGAGTGTGTTGATTTCTTTAGTACGTGGGTTGAAGAAGTTGGTCTCATATCTTCTCGGGACATGATGGAGACCACTCATTATGACACTATCTGGGCCATTCTAGGTAGTGTAGGTTGTGGTGTGTATTTAGCCTTGTGCATGACAATAACCAAACTTACTCTTGTAAATTTTTTCTTTGACTACTTGCACGTTTTCTGATATCTCTCTTTATTTTGTAGATAACTTGGCCATTAACGCAGACGCCATGTTCTCTATTCGAGCGTTTCAACATTTAAGGGCGAAGAAGAACAAGGCAAGACCTTCCCATCCTTTGGCTTCCTCTGGTCCATCTCTCGTTATCTGAGAATCGAGATCTGATTCCAATGCACAATCCCTCCAGGGGAGGAAAAGGAAAGCCGTTGAGGGTACCGTGCTAGAATATCATAACAAGTCTCTATTAAGGGACTTTATTTTGATGGGGCCTGACTCGATCCATTACCACTAATAACTGGGGATGCACTATCGGGGGGCTTTGTTGACAAGGTCTTCTTGAGTGATAACTTTTTCAAACTCATTACTCGAAATAAGGTCCCCGATGCTTTATCATTATTTTTGACCTTCACCCTCCGGACTATTGCCAAAGCTCGACTTATGGAGAAGACTGTGCTGTTATTCGAGAAGAAGGCAGAGGATAATTTGAAATCCATTGAAGCCGATGGAAGATGGCAGCTGGAGTTGGTACTTAAAGGAAGAGAGGAGATGGAGGCCAAGATTGCTCAGTTAGAAAAGCAACTTGTGGACTCCGAGTCCTTGCTGAGAAACGAGAAAGTCCAATTGAATAAAGCTCTTACTGACCTTTAAGCTGCGAATGCGAAGTTAGAGAGGGAGAACGTAGAGTTGTTCTCCATTAGCAACAACGTTGGTGGAGAACAATTTTGGAATGCGATCGCCCAAGTCCAATACTTCAACCATGGGATTGAGCTGGCCTTAGAAGGTCTAAATCCTAATAAGGTGATGGAGGATGGATGCTTGGTTATGGCAGGGCCATCTGATAAGCCAGGAACCGAAGTCAATCCCTCCAAAACTTCAATTGGCGTGCTGGATCTGACCAAGGGGCCACAAAGTTTGGGTGGGGACGAGGATGAGGAGTAGTTTTCCCCTTTTTCTTTACTTGTTGCATTTTGTTGCCCCTTGCATGGGGTTTTTTATCTTTTGTATAGACAATTACCTCAGTTGCCGGGGTACTTTTAAATGTTTTATTGCTAAATTTTGTTGTTGTATGTTTACTTATATTTCACAGTCCATTTTGGGTCTAATGCCTATTATGGTACTTACTTTACAACCATTTCATAGACTTAGGAACATTTCAGACGGGGGAAACCATGGTCTAAGGTCCAACGCCCTTTGTGCTTGTAGACTTAGAATTCCCTTTAGGACTTAGGTATTAAAAACAAAAACCTTGTCCAGGGTCTGTCACCAACATCTTTGGTGTTTAGGATCCTACTTGACTTAGGTATAAGGTAAGAAACTTGTCTGGGGTTCATTAACAAGTGTTTTGGTATTTAGGATCCCATGTAACTTTGGTATAATTTTAAGTGGTCCTTGCCCGGTGTCTTTTAATGCTTACAGTTTAGTGCATGGAATTTCCCAAAGCATAGAATTTTCCCATTGCATAACCTATTTAACATACGGTGGATACTGTAATGGTGTGACACATATTTCGTTATCTATGCAGCCAATAACCACTTAGTGGTTGTAGTCAAGTGTTGAGGATTTAGGTGTAGACACTACAACTTGCGACCAACTCGTAAATAGGGGTTTGGTGGGTTGTCCTCTTCACCTGGAAGTTGTCTACAACCTTGAGGGTCCTTCGAGACTTCTTTGAATGCAAGTAGATGTATAAAAATTACTTTGTTTTATTGATATAGTAAAGGACTATAGTCCATACAAAGTGCTCCCATAATAATTGGGGCAAATCACATATGAAGTAAACTAAGAGACTAGGCCTTAGAAGGCCTTTAACTATAGTACTTTCTAAGTTTGTCCGTGTTCCAGAAGTTCTTGACCTGCTTGCCTGTTAGTGTCTCTAAGGTGTAGGCTCCTTTACCAGTGCTGATCACGACACGGTAGGGCCCTTCCCAGTTAGGGGCTAACTTTCCTTGGGAGACGTTCTTGCCTTTGATGTTTGCTCTATTAAGAACTAGGTCACCTGGCTGGAATCTTCGGGGAACAACCTTTAGGTTGTATTATTCTATCGTCCTCTGCTTGATGGCGGTATCGCGTATATGAGCAACGCACCTTCTTTCTTCCAAAAGATATAAGTCTTCCCTGATCTACCCAGGGTTACTGTCATTTGAGAAGTGTTGGAGACGCTAGCTAAGTTTCCCTATCTCTACCGGGATCATGGCCTCACACCTATAAGTGAGCTTAAAGGGAGTTTCACTTGTTGTAGAGTATGGCGTAGTCCAATAGGCCCAAAGGACATGGTCTAATTGTTCTGCCTAGTTTCCTTTAGCCTTATCCAACCTTATTTTCAGTCCGCAGACAATAACTCGGTTGGCAGCTTTAGCCTATCCATTTATCTGGGGGTTCTCAATGGCACTGCAGTGATGATTGATTTTCAAATCAGCAAGCAGCTCTTCGAACCCTTTGTCTTTAAATTGTGTCCCGTTATCCGTCACAATGGATTTCAGGACTCCATACCTAGTAATGATGTGGCGTCAAATGAACTTTTAGATTCGGGAAGAGGTGATGATGACTAAGAGCTCTACCTCAATCCACTTTGTGAAGTAGTCCATGACTACTACCAAGAATTTCAACTGTCCGGGTGCTTAAGGGAATAGACCCAAAATATCCATCCCCCACCTGTAGAATGTCCAAGACACGAATGTCGTGGATAGTTCCTCAGGTGGAGCATGATAATGGTCCGAGTGTCATTGGCATTTGTCACACACTTGGACAGGCGCAAGAGAGTTGGCTTCTATCATTGGCCAGTAGTATCTGGCTCTAAGTGCCTTTAAAGTTAAAGCTTTGCCTCCCAAGTGGTGTCCACAACTCCCCTTATGGACTTCATCCAGTACATATTCAGCTTCTTTCGGCATGAGGCATTTAAGGAGTGGTGAAAAGAATCCATGCCGGTATAACTGCCCATCATAGATGGTGTACCGGACTGCGATTTTGACTAACTTGGAGGCTTCCTTTAGGTCTTCAGGATAAATACCAGATTGTAAGTATTCCATTATTGGTGTGATCCAAGTATGCCCCTATCCTTCTACTTGGAAAACAGAAGTATCCATAATGGAAGGTTGCAAGAGGGTCTCTTGGATCACAGAACAATTGTTCCCTAGGCTCTTGATACTAGCCAACTTGGACAAAAGGTTGGCCCTTGAATTCTATTCCTAGGATATGTGCTCCACCTTCACCGCTTGGAAACTCTTAAGGAGTCCATGTACCTTTGCTAGGTACTTATGAAAGGAGAGGCTCCTTAGCTTGATGATCACCTTGAATCTGTGAGGTCATGAGCTGGGAGTCACTACAAAGTGTCATTTTTATTGCTCCCAATTCTCTAGCCATTACCAATCCGGTGATGCATACTTCATACTCTACCTGATTTTTTGAAGTAGGGAATTTGAATCTCATGGAGTTCTTAATGGTTACTCCTTTGTTTTCCAAAATTATCCCGGCATCACTCCCCTTAGGGCTCGAGGAACTGTCAACGAACATAGTCCAAGTTATTTTCTCAGGATCGCCGAGGTATGAGGTAAGCTCGGCAAGGAAGTTTGAGAGCACTTGTGCCTTGATCGCTACCCTGGGCTCATATGCAATTCTGAACTCGAAAAGCTCAATGAGCCAGGCGATCATTCTTCCTGCTAAGTCCAGTTTATGTAATATTTGATGGATATGGTAATCTGTCCTTAACACCATTGGATGATATTGGAAGTACTGTAAAAGTCTTCTGGCCGTGATGATGGGGGCGAATGCAACCTTCTCTATTTTCTGATAGCGGAGCTCGGGACCTTGTAACACCTTAGTCACAAAATAAATTAGCTTCTGACCTTCATCTGTTTCCTGGATAAGCACTAGACTCACGACCTCCTCATGAACAAAGAGGTACCCGTATAGTGTTTCACTTAGTTCTGGCCTTGTTAGAAAGGGGGAGAAGACAAGAGGTTTTTCAAAGATGTGAAATCATCCTCATACTCTTGAATTCACTCAAAACATGTTCCATTTTTTAATAACTGAAGAGGGGGAGGAATTTGTGAGCAACTTTAGCAAGGAACCGTGTGAGGGCCGCAATCCTTCCTGTCAGTTGTTGTACTTCTTTGACGCTTTGAGGGCTATGCATGTTGAGCACGACTTTGCATTTATCTTGGTTTGCCTTTATTCCATGGTGAGTCAATAAGAAGCTAAAGTATTTGTCAGCCTAGACCCCGAATGCACATTTTTCTGGATTAAGCCTCATGTTGTGTTTTCGCAGTTGGGCGAACACTTCTTCGAGGTCTAAGGTGTGTGATCCAGATAGTGGAGTTTTTACTATCATGCCATCATTGTAGACTTCGAGCATTCTCCCCATTTGATCCTCAAAAACCCTATTCATCATTCTCTGGTAAGTGGCTCTTACATTTTTCATACTGAAAGGTATTACCCTATAGCAGTAGCTTACCCTCTCAGAGATGAAAGTTGTTTTATCTTCGTCTCCAGGGTACATTGGGATTTGATTGTACCTAGAGTAAGCATACATGAAAGACAATGACAAGAAGCTGGAGGAGTTGTTGACCAGTTTGTCAATGTTAGGGAGGGGATATAGATCGTTAGGGCAAGCCTATTCAAACCTGTGCAGTCCACATACATCCTCTACTTCCCATTTGACTTCTTCACTTAGACTACATTTGAGAGCCATGTGGTATATGAAATTTCCCTGATGAAGCCGACATTGAGTAGCTTCTTGACTTGTTCTTCAATAATTTATTGTCTCTCAGGGCCAACTTTTCTTTCCTTCTGGGACACTAGCTTACATCTCGTTTAACAGACAAATAATGATAGATGAAAGCGGGATCAAGCCCAGGCATATCGGAGGACGTCCAGCCAAAGAGGCCTTTGTTTTTTTGCAGGAGCTCTATAAGTTGGTGCCTCTCCTGTTCTTCTAGATTTGCACCAATCTTGGTGACCTGGTTCGGCTACCCAGCTGAAGTGAAAGCAACTCTCTTTTTGGCTGGGGTCTGGTACCCCGGATCTCTTTACATACGTCTAGCTCGGTCATAAGGATGCTGACTTGATCCCAGGCCGAGCTAGATGTGCGTGTTTTGATTTTCCTAGGGTTTTGTAGATTTTGAGACTTTCACTGTAGCATTTGTGCCCTGCGATCTAATCGCCCTTAACTGTAACCACCTCATTATTCTTATTGAGGAATTTCATGGTCTGGTGAGTGATAGATACTGCAACGGCAATGCCATTCAACGTAAGGCTACCTACAATACTATTGTATGCTGATAGGTAATCCATTATTAGGAATCTGACTTTAACGGTTCTATAGACATTGTCGTCGCCTATGGGTAGAAAAGTTTCAAAATAACTTACCGGGGTAACCTTTTCACCAGAGAAACCAGTGAGCTCGCTGTCATAAGGGGTTATTGCAAATAGAGGGAACTCAAAACTCTCAAAGGCCTCGATGAACATGATGTTCATCGAGCTTCCTTAATCAATGAAGATACGCTGGACCTTTGCGTCAGATATTATTCCGGAGATAACTAGAAGGTCGTCATGATCCCAGATAATATCGCCATAGTCCTTGTTTGAAAAGGAGACATGTGGTTCTTCCCTGTCTTCAACACGAGGTTTGCGTGTGGAACCGATAACGCTTAACACCATCGTCTGGAGTGCTTTCTTCTAGGAATTATCGGATCACCCGCCACCTGCGAATTCTCCTGAGATGGTACTAACAAGTCGATCCTTTCTGTTGCCTCCATTTTGAGCATCCTAGTTCTGATCCTGCTGGTTTTCAGTATCACGGCGGGGCGGAGTCCAAGATTTTCTAATGGGACTGTGGTTTCTTTTCTTCTGTTATGGAGATGAACTTTGCCTCGGACTGCGACTAAGTCTTCATTCCTTCTGTCTTCCACGATTCTCATTGTTTTAGAAACTGACGATATACTTTTGCTGTCGTCCCTCCTTGACTAGGGATTCTATGACATCGCGGAGCTGATAACAATCTTTTGTTTCATGACCATAACTGTTATGCCATTTACAGTGCTTTTAGTGATCCTTCTGAGACTATTTCTTCAGAGGAGGTGGGCTCTTGATATTCCGAACTCGGTCTGAAACCCCTCCTTTAGAATTATCTCTTATGGGGTGTTTAAAGGAGTATAGTCAGAATACTTAGGTAGGTAAAGATTGTCCTTAGAGGAGTTTCGAGACTGGTTGGAGTTCTGGTTATTTTTCTAGTGAGAGAGTTCACTTTTTTCCAGATTCTCTTTAGCCTTAGTAACTTCTTCTAACTCAATATATTTCTAGGAGCGCAAGTAAAGCTTATTCAAAGTCATTGACTTCTTTTTTGCCAAGGACCAGAAGAAGTCTGAATCTGTCCGGAGGCCACTCCGGGCATAATGAAGAGCAATCCTACCATCCGGGTTTTCTACACAAACACAAGTATTACTGAATCTCTTAATGTAATCACGAAAGGGCTCGTTGCTCCCCTGGCCAATTTCAGAAAGAGAATCGTTTGACTTAGGCTACTTTTTGGCAGTAGTGTAGTGTAGCAAGAAGCGTTGTCTGATGTCCTCCAATCTAGTGACAGATTTTGTTCGTAGGGTAGAAAATCAACGGAGGGCAACCTTCTTTAGAAAGAGAGGGAAAGCACGGCACAACAGCTCTTAGGATCCCCCATGGAACTGCACAGAATAGGTATAGGCGTCTAAGTGTTCCTAAGGGTTCGTCGTCCCATCGTAGGCCTCCAAGTTGGAAGGAAACTTGAAGTTTCTTGGGACTCTATACGCCATTAATTCGTCTGAGAATTGCTGCTGCTAACCGTCGGGGGCCAGAATATTATTTTTAATGACCTCGACATTGTCATGCAGGACCCTTCTCCGATTGTCATTTGTATTCTGTCTTTCGTCATAGTTTTCATTGTGTACGAACCTTTCTAGATCTTCCAGACGATGACGCTAATCGTCCAACTGACGTCGTTGGTCGTTGATTAGCGTTGTTTGTTGGTGTACCAGCTCTTAAAGGCACTTTCTCGTCATCTCAGATTGAATGGTGCCCTCATGATAGGATGCATTGTTTGCATCATTATTCGAGGGCCTTAGGCAAGAATATGCAGGGATCTTGGGCCCTTGTACAACATTATTAGCTCCTTCGCTAAGGAACATGAGTCTATCTCGAACGGAGGCCCTTCGCGAAGGGTGAGTGCTCTCGACAAAAAGCAAAGTCTTATGCTCGTCGTTAAGAGTCTTGACAAGGACTGCTCGACTTCTAACAGCGGAGGCTTCAGCATATGCTGGTGGTGCAACAGGCTGAGGATTACGTTGCACTATCGGGCCTTGTCCTTGACCAGGGACAGTGGGCGTAGCGCCTCTTTTCCTTGGATGTTGTCTTGTGCTTACCATAGTGGAATGTGAATATAAGTTTATCAGTTCCTCACAGACGACGTCAATGTTCTGAAGTGGATTTAAAGGGTTACTTGAGATAAGCACATCACAGTGGTTTCCTTCATGCGTGGCAGTGGTTGAGCATGTTGAGATAGGGTGGTTGGTACCTATAAAGGGACTCCAATGCTTAAGTTAGGCTATACACAAGTAGGATTATGCTATATGTGATAATTTACTGATACCTATTTAAGGTTAGCCTAGTATTTATAGAGCGTGTGCAGAATCGTAATGCAATCTGTATTAAATGCAGGCATTTAGGATTAGTATCCTGATATATATTATCTTCCTATTATTGTTGGGGTAAATCCCTATAAATTAGGAACTTATATATAGAAGCTGCTTAGCAATTTTGAGATAGTTATAGGTCCTATAATATCGTAAGATGATGATTAACACAAATCTAGCCATCTTGATTCTGTCACCCAATACTGCTCACTGTGCATGGCTCCGAGGTTCGGACTGTCATTAAGGCTTTGAGCTATCATGCAAGGCGGAGTCCAGCTGTACGCATGTCAGATTGATCTGCTAGAAGGAATCCTGGATCATGGTCCAGAATAGTGTTGAAAATAAATTCTTGCAGATTTGGTCGCTCATAATCTTCATACAGTTCTTAGTTGTAGTAATAGCTAATACCGTATGTATGATTCACCCAGTTAGGTGTCACGTTCGCTTCATTCCTTCATTAGTGTGAAGAGAGTTTTGATTATATCATTCACATCAAACTTAACTCATTAAACTAACCTGCTCTCTTGTTGCCTTTATATTTGGTACTTTGCATATGCGCACTCACGCCCTTATTTTGCTTTATGTCCATTCTCCATAATCTATATCATCCACTGATACTTCCCTATCTCCCTTGCTTTCCACCTCCTTCGCGATGGACTCCTTCCACTAAATATGGAGCTTACGTTGATTTCAGTGGGCAACAGTCATTCGTATATTATACTCGGGATGACTGCATAGCTCAAGTTTTTGGTTTTGAAGGTGCTATTTTTAATGGTTACACCACTGTTGAGGAGGTTGTGGCTGTGTGGGATGAGTGCCTCAGATCTCTAGGTCTGCAACTTGAAGTTGGCTTATTGGCCAACCGGAGTCATGTCTTAGCAGAGGTTGCAATGCAAATCATTAGTACTGGTGGCACAGTTGATGTGCTTGTCATAGGTGAACAGCCGCCCCTTCCATTATTAACCATTGATTTGGCCATTGGAAGTGCAAGTTCTTCTACCAATGCCAAACCAAGTCAAAGGTTAGTATGCTTTAAAACTGTTTAAGTTGAACAAAACTTTACTTTAACCTTTAGTTCTAACATTTGGTCTAACCCCATTTAATCTCTCTTCATTTATTACTTCAAATTCAATTTAATTGAGTAAATATACACATGAAATAAGATTAAATAGAGTTAAAGACAAAGATTAAAGCCAAGTTTTGTTCTTTCATGTTTATATATTTCTTCCTTGATGGTTTTCGGCATGCTTGGCTCAGTATTGTCTTAGTTCTTCCCATTTTGTATAACTGTCCCCGACCTTGCAAGCATACTTGGGACTCCATCTTTGATCAGTGGTGGTTGGTCTATTTCAATATGTTGCCAAATGGTTTTGTCCATAGAGAAATGCTTACATAAACATGGTGTATTATAGTTGGGTGTACTAAGCCAATCAAGACTTAATATTTTCATAGATTTTTGTATTTCACAATTAATTTCACGGTGCTCTATAAAAATATTAAGTCCTGATTGGCTTAATACACCTATCTGGGTGCACTATGTTTAAGTAAAAATTTCTCTTGTCCATAATACATGGAATAATTGGGTCGTGGGTGCACTCTATCTCCAAGCATCTGTTTATCAACCATGTATATTCAGTTGTGCACTGGACCACTCCTCATATTCATCCTTATCCTGATATTTTTTTGCACGATAGCCATATAATAAAATATTTTGTGTCTTCGCAGCTATACAGGGGCAGGGTGAATTTGGTTCAACTGGGGGCAATATTCACCTAAGTTAATTACCCAGGCATAATGGCAATGCGCATGACTTTGTTCCATGCTTTGACTCCAAGGGTTTTCTGATCACGATGAACACACAAAACATTCTCAGGTAAGTCTGCTGCATTATTGACGTTGTCGTACCAAATTACACTCAGCATGAATGCATCACGGTAAATTAGAAACCCTACTACAAATACCGGGTCCATATAACTATAAACTCGCTGGCCACCCACTTGATGCATGTGGAAGGTATGCGAGATTAGAGTTCAAGGCCAGAGCAGATGCAACCTTGTTCATGCTGAGGCAATTGGTTAATGAGACTGGGAAGCATGTTTTTAACTATAACTATGAGAATATGATGCTTCTTCAACAAGTCAACATGCTTGAAGCAGATAATTTTGACTTGCTATTGAAAAATGCACACCTTGAGTAAAAGATTTGTAAGAATCATTTAAAAGGTGGTTAGGTCATGAACTATGTATAAGCCCATTTAGGGTTAGGTTTTGTTTTGAATGAAGTTCAGTGGGTTACCTGAGTAAGGGGTTGAAGGTGGAATCCTCCATGGCACAACAACAACAACGATGGTGCAATGAGGTAGGTATCTGTAAAAGATACCCTAATGCTCAAGTTAGATCGTGCACAAAGAAGACAGTGTATATATGGGATTAGATGCATATATTTGAGACCTTGCGAGGTGTTTAAAAGAGTATTTTGGGTGTTAAGGATTATAATGAAATCTGAATTGAATGCAGTTATTTAGGATTAAAATCCTTTAGAGATTGTGATCTTTTTTAACTAATTTCTTTATTTATGTGATATGCATAGTTTTAAATTGAGGTTGCGGTCGCGGTCGCTGCGATGTGGGTTGTGGTAGATGCAGTGTAAACTTTTTTTAAGCTTGCATAAAATGTTGCGTCCGTTGCGGACACAATGTCGTTACGTTGCAAATTTTTTTTGTGATTTCCTTTCACACCGCAATTGCGGTTTGGTGTGGTTGCGGCCACCTCTGCAATCGCAATATTGTGGTCGCATTAGGTGATGCGGTCCGTATCTTAAAACCATGGTGAGATGTAATTAACGTTCATCTCCATTAAGGATTCTTTGAGAGATTTATGGTTAATAAATAAGAAGATGTACTTATCAAGATAATGCGTAATAATATCTAGGTACTATTCTGGTGGGCTGGGTTGCTCTTGAATCACTAACCCAAAACTCGGTCCAAAACAAATGCCCCCAACTTGGCGCTTAGATGTTAAGTGTCAAGTTATCTAAGTTCAGCAGGAGCACTCGACACACGATGGACAAAGGGATCCAAGTCATAGTGTTAGTGCTGGATCTCGTGATGTTTTTTTCCAAAAAGTTGAGGTCTGTGATTTATCATAGTATGTCCCTATGGTTAATGAGTAAGGCTGGGATCTGGAGTGGATTACTTTACTTAAGTCATCATACCGTTATCTGAGATACGTAATACGTTACCCCTGTTATCAAGTGGCTTTAATACTCAAAAGAGGGATGAATTGAGTTTATAAAAGTTTTTTGCAATTCTTTCACAAAACACTTGAATATCAATTTTTGTTGAAGTTATTAATTAATTGAGATGAATAGATAAAGAAGATTGAATACTTTCTCTCACAAATGAATAAGCCAAGATAGATAGTATTCATACAAGCATATAAAATTGAAGCACAAATATAAAGGAGTTTGAGTTCAGAAGATCAAATACAAGATTTATCCTGGTTCAGTCACTCCTTGCGACCTACGTCCAGTCCTCAACTAATCACTTGAGATTTTTCACTAAAACTTCAAGCTTGAACATGTACTTGCTACCTTTACAAATTAGAGCACTCAACATACCTTGGGATACCTCACCTTTTGTGCTTGAGTCTCAACAACAAGGGATACCTCACCCTTACAATCCTTTGAGGGATACCTCACCCTCTTTATAGAATAAACAAAGTATAGATGAATGGAAACTCTCACGAGAGTGAAAAATACAAATTGAAGCTCAATGAGTATCAAGGAATCACACACTTAAAGCTCAAAACAGGGGTTTATGAGAAATAAGAGTAAAACTTGAATTTAATGCTTAAAGAGAATGTTCAGATTGATTTCCAACTTTTCTTTAATGCCTAAACACTTTCATTTATAGTCCAAAGCATTTAAGAGCTGTTGGTGGTGGTTGGGAGCATTAAATATCAAAAACTAGCCGTTATTTTTGTTTTCTAACTTTCCCAGATAACTGGTTATTGGTATCCAATAACTGGTTATTAGTTCGAATAACTAGTTATGGTTTTAAATAACTAGTTATTGGTTTTATTAGGAAACACTGTGGCATGTAAATAACAGGTTATTTAAAGGCCATAATCGGTTAAGAACTTTTAAAACATTAAGATACGCTCTTGACTTAGTAAATAACCTGTTATGGGTATTCTATAATCAGTTGTTCCCTTTTAAAAACATTAAGGCACATTTCTGACATGGTAAATAATCTGTTATAGCTCTTAGATAATCAATTATTAGGTTTCTAGATAATCAGTTATTGAACTCAAATAATCAGTTATTGGTTTGTCAAGAAAACAAGTTTTCTAAAAGATTTTGTAGCCAAAGATTTCCAAAACCTTTTTAACCTTTCTAAAACCATTTTGCTTATACTTAATCAATATTTTCACAAGTATAAAATATGATTTTATAAAGAGATTTAAGTTGAATAAAAACTAAGATATGAGCTTAGTGTTATTCCTATTTACTTTTACACAAGATCTAAGTCTAATGAACTAAACTTGAAGAACCTTAGGACTTGATCTTTGCACAATCATTTCTTTCTTGTTTGTTATCATCAAAATCATTGCCATTGCCAATGCTAATTACATTCTCTCCTTTTTTAATGATGACAAACAACCATTAAGAAAAGAGTTAGTTAAAATAAATTGGAACTCACAAAAAAGTGTTAGAGACTTACTCCCTCTCTATTTTTCAAGAGGTGATTAGATCAGAAATGCACAATTCTCCCTTAATTTTGGAATCCCAAGATAATTGAATTTGTAGCCTTTTGTATTTTACTTTCCTTTGGTCAATGTCACAGAACCAAAAACTTCTCCTCTTTTTGTCATGATAAAAAAGATATGCAATATATATTTTGCCCAAGAGAAGTAACACAAAATCATTGCCCAAACAGATAAATATTCAATAAGCATTTCATCAACAAGATAACAATTCCAACATAATCACAATTCCAACAAGATATCCATTGCAAAACAACATATACATCACTTTTTTAAATTCTTCAAGCAAAATATAAGCTAAGACAATAATCATCATGTTCAAAAGATAAATTTGCAATGGTTAGATCCTAAATCATAACAATATAGCTAAAATAGAAATAGATTAGCTCAAGGATGTGATCCATGCCTAAGCCCCATCATCCTCCAGTGGTGGAAGGTGACACTTAATCTTGTCCAAGCGGTCATCTAAAGTTCTTAAGCAGTCATAGATAACTCCATTGCTATGCTCCACATAAACCCGAAAATATGTAAGCTGAACTTATATATTTGTTATGGCTGCTAAAATTCTGTCCTAATTTGTAGTAGGGGTCTCTTCCATAGCCGTATCAGCAAGGGCACCAGACATTCCTCCTTATGGTGCAGCTACTTTAAGTCTAACATCATACATCCAAACACCATATACTTTCTTCATTTTCATGTGATTGATAGAGGCCTTCGCAAACTTGTGATGACTCGTAAGCTAGATAACTCCTTCATCACTTAAGCATAGCTTGAATTGATTTAGGATCTTAGCAATGACCAAGGCATATGGGAGGTCCATCATCAGCTTTCCTTTGGCCTTCATCATGTAGTGCATGATATAAAAAGGCCAGTTGATATGCATTCTCTGTTTCATGGCCCACAATAGGAAGATGTCATCTTTTTCAACCAAGGCATAGTTGCTTGCTCTTGGAACTAGAATGTGTACCAACACAAAATGAAGAAGGTGATTATGAGGATTCAGAATTCCACTAGTGAAGGACCCTTTTGGAACAGTAATGCCCGACTTAAGCATGCCCCGGATGGCTACCTCTTTATCATTTCCTGCCCAGTTCTTATGACTATCTTCCGTCAAGGCTTCCCTAGAATGAGTTAAACCAAAAAGCGAAGTCCACTAACTGGGTGTCATAATAAGCTTATGCCTTTTGATCTCAATGACCAAATTGGCTTTACTAATACTCACATTGTAGAAAAAGACTTTAGTTGGGTCAAGGTAGTACTCACAATGGGTGGTGACAAAAGTTCTCAACCCATTAAACTGCAGGAGCTCGGTGAGAAAAGTGAAGCCTTCTCGAACAAAGAAATCCTAATCCATGTACTTAGGTTGAATGAGATTTCTAGCTTGAAACTCCATGTGATACTTATTCATTTGAACCACTTAGGAAAATAATCTCCGTTGGTCCAAGCTTAGAGGACCATCTAGGTTAATGGCTAGGGTAGGAGTTTGCTTAGGAACAAAGGGATTTTTGGTGTGTGATTTCTTTGGGTGAGAAGAGCTGCTAGCCATGATGGAAATGAGGGTTAGGGCACGGTTTAGGACAGAGAAAAGGATGAGGAAAGTGGATTTTGGAGGAATTTTGGAGTTTTGAATGGTGGTAAGTGATGGATTTTAGTGGAAAATGTGTTTGAATGGTGGGTTTTGGTTGGATTTAAGGTGGGTGAAGTGTTTGAAAGAGTGGGTGTGAGTTGGCGTTGAGAGGAAGAAGATGAGAAGGATGAAATGCTCGTTCATGAATGGCATAGCAAGTTCGTTCTTGCTATTTTGAGGAGCTCAATAACCGATTATGCATTTCCATATAACCGGTTATTTGCGTGTTTAAAAAGGACCAGGTTCTGTATGAAGTGAATAATCGGTTAGGGCCTTTGCATAAATGGTTATTAATTTGCATGGCTTAAAACACACAACCTCTGTTTGTGGGGAATAACCGGTTATGGAGCATTTCATAACCGATTATTTGTGTGTTCCAGAGAGCACCAAGCAACCTCAATAACTAGTTATTCATTCCAATAACTGGTTATTTTCATGAATTGAGAAACACTTGTATGCATCAGTAGCCTCTATCTTGATGAATAACTGATTATCACTTCTTCTAATTGGTTATTTGTGAAATGACAAACACCAACAACCTCTAACCTTGATGAATTCATAATTGGTTATTTGGCTTATACAAAATGTATTAGGACACATTCATTATGCAAATAACTAGTTATTTGCTCCTCATAATTGATTATTTCACCACCAGAAACAGATTTTCTTTAGGAATTCAGCCCTTAAAACACAAACTCATGTCTTCTTGAGGATCATTTTAGCTTGGCCTCATTTTCCATCCACTCTAAACACAAAAAATGCAGCCCAATAATAGATTATTCTTCTTAAAAAACACCAGAAAGTAAATTCCATCAACAAGAACTTGAGATTTGAAATTGGGAGACTTAAACATGGATCTAGTACCTACAAAACAAAGTTGGGGGAAACTTCGACGCTCAAGTCAGTATTGGATTCAAGAGATGAAAATTCAAGAAAATTATGCAGCAAAGCATTATGCAACAAAGCTATTTATCCAAATTAAATGCATGATTGATCCAATATGTCAAGTTCTCTTCTTATATAAAAGAAATTCTCTTTAGGAAAATGTTTAGTAAAGATATCAGCCAATTGTTTAGTAGTTTCAATAAACTCAAGTATGCAATCTCCTTTTTGCACATGATCTCTTATGAAGTGATGTCTTATTCCAATGTGCTTAGTCCTAGAATGCAAGATGAAATTTTTAGACAAATTGATTGCACATGTGTTATCACATCTTATAGGAATGTGATCAAGCTGAAGTCTATCGTCTAAAAGTTATTGCTTTATCCAAAGGACTTGAGCACAACAACTTCTAGCTGCAACATACACTATAAGAAATCTATGATTTAGCGATGAAATTGGGAGAGAAAACCAATCCCTCGTTCAATTTCAAAAATAAATTCAAGGGGAAAACAACGATTGAATAGCGAGGGATAATTTCCCTCGCTAATTTTAGCGAGGGAATTGCAAGGGATAATTTCCCTCGCTAAAAAAAAATTCTTAGCTAAATATATTAGTGAGGGAAAGTCCCTCACTAATGTAAGTAATGTTTTTTTTTTGCGAGGGAATTAGCGAGGGAATTCCCTCGCAAATCCCTCACAAAATATGGTAAAAATTTAAACTTTAAAATTTGATAAAAACTTGGTAAATAAAGAGTAAAAACCTAGGTTGATTCTAACCCACAACCTTCCCACCCACAGCAGCACCACTACATCCCTGCTTCATCACTCACAAGAACCTGTCAACCCAGTCATCTTCGGCCCAAACCACCACGAAAACCATTAACCCTCACCATGTATTAACGCACCGCCATCAAAGTTGCAACATGACCCAGATGCCACCCGGAGCCACCACGAGTCGTCCTCTCCCCTCACCCAAAAACTCCACCACCGAAAAAACCCAACCACCCAAAGCTCTCCACCCCAAACTACCTAGATCCACCACCCACACCACTATTTTACCATCAAACCGTTCGCCAACTACAACAACCCACCGAACTCAAGTACCACCCACACCACTGGAGTAGATTTGAAACCACCAAACACCAAAACCCCCTCTGTTTTGCCTTTGTCTTGACCCGAACCCAAGACCTCTGTCGCAGGTCGAGATCTCCAACGCACTGCGCGCAACGGCGACCCAGAGCCGCAGCCTCTGCCTAGCTGCCATTTATACCATATACCAGTTACTCTGACAACTTTCTTAATGCCTCCAATGGCAGGTGGCTTCAGTCTGTTGGCCTTCAACACCTCTAATCCTCTTCTAATCCCATTCCTCCTCTTCAGGTTCCCTTCTTTACACTCCACTCTTTAGAATCAATCTCACTTTTCACTTTTCTCTCATGGTTCTCACTTTTTAGAAATCCCTCTCAAAATTTATGAACCCTAAGCCCAAATTTACTAAACCCTAACCCCAAATCGAGCACCACAAATTGCTCAATTGGAGACACCTTCAAACTTCAATAGTGGTCACTACTCACTACGTCAGTTGCTTAGGGCCAATTTGCTTGCGAGTTGCGACGATTCACTGTGCCTTCATCTCTTTGCATCAATCTGCATATTCATCTCTGTGCGTCAATCTGCATCTTATATTGGCTTTCAATTCTTTATTAAGGAGTTTTATGCATTTGGCTTTGTACACAAAATTGCTACATTTGAAAAGACTGCTGGTTTCCAGGTTAGTGAAATAGTGAGGCACTTGTTTCAATGCTTCATTGTCTGTATTAATTGTGTTATGTCTTGGCAGGCTTTGATTCAGTACACTAATACTGAGACTACTTTTTCGGCTAGGAATGCACTGGACAGAAGAAGCATACCCAGGCAAGTTGTGCTTTTACATTTCCTCCTTTCTTCTTCACCCTCTTCATTAATTGTGGCGATTAAATCATAAAATTGCTGATTTGCTTATGCTTTTATATTCAGATACTTGCTTCCACAGCATGTTGGTTCTTGCAACTTGTGTATTTCATACTCAGCACATAGAGATCTCAATATCAAATTCCAATCTATTCGCAATAGGTAGTGATGGGGATGCAAGACAACCAGCGACGGACCTACGTGTTATTGAGTGGGGACTCATGCCCCCACTCAAGTTGTAAGTTTTTCTTTGATTTTTTATATATATATATATATTTTTATTTTTTTATATATATAAAAATTATTTTTGCTTTTTGTGACTTAAAATAATATTGATAATATTATTTTTGCCCCCACTACTTAAAATTTCTGGATCCGTCACTGAAGACAACTATCATATATTATTCCTATGTTGTGTTTATACTTAATTGGTATTTTTTCTGAAGCTTGGTAGTCAGAATACAGTTGTGTTGTGATGACCACTTAGTAATTTTCTTGATCATTTTCCAGCTATTAGATGAATTTGTTGTCATTAATTATGAAATTATTATTCTCTTGTTATGGAAATCGATTGCACAAAGCTGATTTTTCTGCATGTGGGTAATTTTTATTTTTATTTTTTATCATATCAGAGGGTTGATCTTAACTATATTTTGTTGTTCTCAACGTAATTTGATTTCCTTGATCTTTATATTTAGAGACAATTCTGATGTCAACATTGAACTACTGCCTTATGTAACTATTTCTCTGTATATCAAATATCAAATTATAGTTGAAGACACAGCTTCTAGTTTTGTTAATTGAATCACTCAGTTGAAAATAGAATGATTTTTTAGCGTCTAAAGTTGATTATACCAAGATTCCCACTGGTCATTATCAGGTGATACTTTCTTTCTAATAATATCTTCTTGTTTTGTAAAAATTATCATGTGATACTGATTTTTCCCCTTTTATGAAGGTTCCAAGTTTAAATCCTTGTTTCACAAAAAAAGTCACATTCCAGATGTCAGGAAAAAGAAATAAGGAATGATACATCTGTAATTACCTGATCTTTAAATCTATATGTTTGAATTTCTAGATTATTCTTACTGCTTGGAGGACATTTATGTTGAAACAATTTGACGTGATAATGGTGAAATGTTTAGTTATTGTTAGTGAACCATAATTGTATGAATAAGCATGTTTTCTAAAGTAAGCATCTTTTATTTTTTTCTATCCTTGCATTTTCAGAATTAGAATTAACATGGTTGTCTAATCAATCTTGTGATTTATATTGATAGTCATCCATTTTGGTTCACAGGTCCTAGGAACATAAATAAATGTTTCACACACTCAATTCTTTTTAAGCTTTAAATCATGCATGACATTGTTTGAATGTGCACAGTTAAATTTCCATTTTATAAATGCTCTCTTAGATATTAGTCCTATGTCAATGTTTAGTTATCATTGTTATTTTATTTTTTTTATGACTTTGCAGGGACTACACAAATCCTATGCTTCCTGTTAATCATACTGCTATTGATGGGGCATTACAGGTATTCTGCTAATTTTTTTCTTCAATAATGTATGTATTGCATGATTTCAGCCTGCTATAGGAACTGATGGGAAGAGGAACGAACCTGAGAATAATGTGCTTTTGGCTTCAATTGAAAATATGCAGAATGCTGTCACTTTAGATGTTCTTCACATGGTGAGAATATGTTTTTCTCATTAAAATTGCAAATTTATTGGTGATATATATTTAATGCCGCTGGCATACCTGTTACAGGCGTTCTCTGCATTTGGTGCTGTGTAGAAAATTGCTATATTTGAAAAGAACGGTCAAACTCTGGCCCTAATTCAATACCCTGGTATTAATCCTATTTGGCTACTATTCTTGAGTTTGTAGTCTTCATTTTTACTATGTATTTCAAAAGTACATATACATATTTTCTTCCTTATATATAAGTAGTTTTTATCATCATTGGTGTTTCCTTACGTGCTTCATGTTTATGCAATTTGATGTTGATTTTCCTTCTGCTCCGATGTTGAATGTGGATGATGATGCTTGCTAATGGGTGGAAATTAGTCAAGGTACTTTTCTATGATTACTGAGTTAAAGTATGTTTTCATCGTGGTGGAAAATCTGCTCATGGTTGTTTCAGAGGAGCAGCTTTGTGAGAGGCTGGACGGCTTTGTGAGAGGTTGTTTCAGTGTATCCTGCCATGTACATAGACAATGTTACTGAGCTTGCATTTGAAGATCCCTGAGGACCCTGATTTTTCTTCCATTCAAGGTCAGAAAAGGATACTTTAATGCAATGGTTTAACAGTACAACTTGTTAGTATGTATGACTTTCTTCTAGCATATCATGTCTGAAGAATATGGATGGTTCAGGCTTGGCATAAGCTGGACTTATCAAAAGCAGGTGATGTGAATTAAAAGTTGCAAATTCAAGTGTAAGTTGTTTCAAGTAATAAATTTTTGGGAGTCCGAGGTCGATCTACATAGAATTAGTGAAGAAAAATTCTTTGAGATAAAGAAAAAATTTGTCACAAAAATAATGATAAAAGTTGTTCACAAATGAAAAATGAATTACTTGGGTTAAGAGATCCACTCTTAGTAATAAATTAAAGACAAAATTATTTTTTTTATAACTCAATTGAAATCCACACATAATGGAGGTTCCAATTAGAAAATACAACATTCAAAGTTCATTTAAGATTATATATGTAATTATATTATGACTCTTTTAATTATCCACTAATACCAACACTTATAAATGGACTCAAGATTTCATTGTGCTAACCTCTTGTCTACAATGAATTAAGATCTCCACTTAACAAGGAGGGTTTCTAAATTGATTAGAAATAAAATACAACACATATAATGACCACTTGATAATACATCATTTAAGCACAAGAAAAAAATTAATCAAACCTTAATTTATTACCAAAAACTTTACCCTTTAACCTAAGAAAAATGAAAATTAGTTACTCATGAACAAGAAAAAAGAAAGAGATAAGAAGAAAAAGATGAACATAACTTTAATTTAGAACAAAGAAAATTACAACAAAAAAAAATAAATAACACAATAGCATAATCTTGATCTCTAAGCAAGATGATCAAAATGATCAGCTGATGCTCCCTTTTATAGAGCTTAAGGAGTACAAAATGACAATAGAGTGGTTTGATGATGATAAGTAAATGCCAAAGGAGTTGTTTGATGAAGATAAGTGAGTGGAAAATTATTTTGATCCTTGTCTCCCCACTAGCACCAAATGATTCAGTGCTTATCTCATGGATGTCATCAGAATTGAGCAAAATGGTCTTCATAAAAGTTGTAGATAAAGGTCTTAACTATCTTATGGTAAAATTTTAGCTCCCAAAACCATCTACAGCCCGAGATATGACCTAATCACTACACATTGTTCAGGCCTAACTACAGCTCCTTTGTTCTGACTTCCAAATCCAATATGACCTCCAAGACATCCGATCTGACTCTTATGTTCTTCATGAAAGTTGTAGATTTGGGTCTTAACTTTCAAATGGCGCTAGTTTTAGTCCAAAAACTCTCCTATAACTCAAGATATGGTCTAATGAGTGCGCATATGTCAAGTTGTCAGGTTTAGAACTCTAGATCTTGCTTCAACTCCAATTTAAATTAGCCAAACATGTGATTTGGCTCTTGAGGTATCATGAAAGTTGTAGAGAATTGTCTTAGCTTTCCAACAAGACTAGAATCACATTAATTAGATATTTGTAATACAAATTATAGTCAGTTTACTAAAAGATGCAATCAAGCAAATTAAAGTCAATTCAAGCAATAATTTCTTCAATGATCCAATTAAGTTCAATATCATAAAATGTGACAAAACCAACTTAATTAAGTCTAATTAAACCTTAAGAAGCCTAGTGAGAGGGTTGTAAAATTTATAAAAAATATTACTATCAGCAGGCTTTCAAGATGTGATATACAGTTGTCTACAGATGAAGACAATAGCCCATTTTACTTCTTCCCTGAAAGGTATGCTTTACTGAATTTGGAATTGGATATCTGATTTGTGGTTACCTTTCTTCTTCTTGGGCATTGCTGTTATCATTCAATATTATTACAATTCTACTAATTTTTAATTATTATTTAGTAGTCACACAATATCCTCATTTCTTTTCATATATAATGCATAGTTGCATTGCCTTCTGTTTGAGATGTGCTTGTAACTTTGTATAGCATAGGCTACAATTGTGATTTCCCTTCTCTCCCATATTCATTTCTTGCAGCCCTTTATCATGTCAGGATCTTGTTAGTTAGAAAATGGCCCTAGAGAAAAGACAGCTTCCAGAAGCAAACATAAAGGTTTCTTAGATCGTTGCTTAGTCTGATATACTGAAGCTACTCTTGTAATTCTTATTGCACTGTAACTGATCAATATGTATGCATCAAATCTGATGACTGATGGGCAGATGCTGTGCCAACTTTCTGCTTTTATAGACACTGATAAGATACACCCTAATGCATGCCCTGCACTTGTAGCTGATGTATCTGTTGGGGAACTGGGAATAATAGCTCTTGCATTTGGTAAGTCATATTCCCTTTTTAAGTCTCTGACAATGTTTATCCATATGCTTTTGAATTTTTGTTAGTTCTTATTCTTTCTTTGCTCTGAGTTATTTCTTATATGCTTTGGGTTTTCTTCTATTTTTTTTAGGGGGGTTGTTGTCAAGGTTATACACGATTATTCTAGCCACATAAACCAGTAACAAAAACCCAAGTAGCTGTTTCCTTTGCTACTGGGAATGCTTCAGACATAGTTAATGAAGAGCTTGCACGCATTGAAGTAGAATTTGTGGCTGAAAATGCTATTGCTGCACATAGTGCTTTAGTAGCTCAAGTTGAAAAGGATATTAATGCAAGTTTTGAACAAGAGATTTTCATACAGAGGGAAAAGATCAAGGTTGTTGAACGAATGGCTGAAGAAGCAAGATGTGATTTGGAAAGGTTAAGAGCTGAGAGAGAAGAAGATAATATTGCCTTGATGAAGGAACATGCTACTATTGAATCAGAAAATGATGTTTTTTCTAGGTTAAGGCATAAGGTTGAAGATCAACTACAAAACCTTATGAATAACAAGGTAGAAATAACTTATGAAAAAGAGAGGATTAGCAAGCTTTGAGAGCAAGCAGGAGCTAAGAACAAGGAGATTGTTCGTTTACAGTAAACTATGCTTTCATAGTGTATAGAATGTCATTTGAGTGTGCTTTCAAAGTGAAAACTGGATGTTAATATCAAATCTGTGATCTTTGGTTAATTTTTTTTCTTTGGAATAAAAGTGGGTATAGATTGATTTTGGATCTTCACTGGTTCTATCCTGTTTTTTTGCTTTTCATGAAGTCTTAGTTTTTCATATGCCTAGTGTTTCTGTCCTACCTTTATTAAGTCTTTGTTAAGCTTTTGGTGGCTAAGTCACCTTGTTGCCTTTATCGTCATTGCTCATTGCATGTTATTCTGGTGCTTGGTTTTTTGAGTTTAACACTCTAAGTTTTGTGGATAAATAACTCTAGCATGTTTTAATTAATGACTAAACTTAACATGATTATTACTTTGATTCACTAACTACTTGCCAAGCTTGACTTTTTCAATGAGATTTTATGGAGCAAGAAAAGTGGATGCAAAGGATCATAAAGCAAAACATTTCAATGCAAGGATCATGAAGTCAAACTTAAAGAAGGAGCATCATGATGAAGGAATTCAAGAAAGATTATTAGGAACCTTTCTGTAAAGAAAAAACTTAGTTTAATTCTTTGATTAAGCTCTCTCAAATAAGTAAAAATGGATTAAGAATGAAAAAGGTTAATTAATAAGTCTGTACATATATGTATACATCGATGTACTTTCAGTTAATTAACTAACTTTTAACGAAAACCTCAGTGTACATTTATGTATAAATGTTATACATCTATGTATACATCAATTGATTAAGGACTTAATGAAAATCTCAGTGTACATCCATGTATAAGTGTTATACATCTATATATACATCGATTGATTCTGGATTTACTTGATCAGTATGCATCTTTGCATCTATACATTGATTGATACTTCTATGTATAAGCCAGAACAGAAGCAAGGACTTTTTGAAATAGCCATACAATCGATTGGGTAATTGATGTATGATCTTTTGGGCTGAAAATATGAGTGTTTTTCAAGAACAACATCGATGTACTCATGTGTGTATTAATCGAGATCAAGAACATCAAAGAACACAATCGATTAAGCAATCGATGTACACACGTTGTAAAAGTGAAATTTTGTTTAATACATCTGTGTACTAATCGATTGACTGATGACAAATTTTTTTAGATAAGTCTGTTTTGATCTTAACTTACTTGTAAAGTGTGTCCAACGGATCTATTTTGAAATATACCTATATAAGGACATTGGCAAACACTTTCTAAAAAACAATTCATTCGAAATTAGAGATAAAACACACAAATACTGTAAGAGCTTTTCATTGAAAGAAAACTGAGTATTTTTTTGTAGAACTTCAAGTTGTAATATCTGATTTCTTAGAATCTGATTCAATCTTTTCATATTGTAAAAGAGAGATAAGAGAGAAGGTTCTCTCACTGATGAAATCAAGAGTAGAAGGGACTCTTGGTGCTGTGCAAGAATAGAAGGAATTCTTGTGGAAATTGCAAGATTGCTTTGACTTGAAAAGCTGTCATTTGGGTAGAAGGAACCTAGAAGTGAAGCTTGTGTAAAGAATCTTGTATATTGATTTTTCAATAGTGGATAAAACTCACAATAGTGTGGGGACTGGATATAGGTTACCAGAGGAGGTAGCTGAACCAGGATAAATCTCGCTTTGCAATTTTCTCTATCCCTTAACTCTTTATTTGCTTTATTGTTGATTGTATGAATTAAGCAATATATTAGGGATGTTTGCATGATTTGATTAGTTTATGATCTTGTTCATATTTGAAATCATCATTATTGTTAATATTTCTTTATAAGTTTCCAGTCTTGATAAAAATACATCTTGCAAAAACATATTTTGGTTTGTTGGTTGACAAAATCCTTTTTATAGTTAAAAAAAAGAATCAATTTTTGCAAAAAGGGGAAAAATTAAGAAAAGTTTTATTACTCAATTCAACCCCCTTCTTGAGTAGTACGAAGCCACAACCAACAAGTGGTATCAGAGCTTTCACTCTTGTGTAAAGCTTAACAGCTTAAGAGGATGGCTTCAAATGACATCTTGGGAGAAAGGGCTTCCTTGGCAAGACCCCCTGTTTTCAATGGCACCGCCTATATGTATTGGAAAGAAAGGATGTTAATATTCCTTGAGTCAAGTGGCATTGATGTATTAGATGTTGTTGAGAATGGTCCATACATTCCTCACACTCTTGATGCAAATGGCACTAAGAAAGAAAAACTAAGAAGTGAATGGGATGATGATGACAAAAAGAAAGTACGTTATAATGCTAAAGCTAAGAATATTATAACTTCTTCCTTGAGTTATGATGAATTTTTCAGGATTTCAAATTGTAAGACAGCCAAGCAAATGTGGGATATGCTGCAAATTACTCATAAAGGAATCAGTGATGTAAAGAGAGCAAGAATGAACTCACTCATGCACGAGTTTGAACTCTTTCACATGAAGAATGGTGAAGACATCAATGATATGCAAAGAAGGTTCACTCACATAGTGAATCAACTGAATGGACTTGGAAAGAGCATTTCAGATGAACAATAAATCAATAAAATTATGGGATGTTTGACAAGAGAATGGCAACCAAAGATTACTGTTATAGCTGAATCAAAGGACTTAGCAACCATGAATATTGCTACACTATTTGGAAAACTTAAAGAGCATGAGATGAAGTTGCATAGATTGAATGATCATGAAGAGAAGGAGAAAAAGAAAAGAGGCTTATCACTTAAAGCACATGTCTCCAAAGAAAGCCTTGACAGTAATGAAGATGAAGAAGTTGAAGAAGATGGTGAATCTGAAGAGAATGTGGGACTACTAGGAAGAAAGTTCAAGAGATTCCTCAAAAAGAAGAAAACCTTCAACAAAAGGCCCTCAAACTTCTTTTCCAAGAAGAACACTTCAAAAGTTGAAAGTTCAACATCAAATGTGAAGTGCTATGAATGTGGTAGACCTGGACATTATAAGAATGAGTGTTCTAAACTTCAAAAGAAGGACAAGCATGACAATCATGAGTCCAAGGACAAGAAGAATAGAAAGTCAAGAAAAACATACATAGCATGGGAGGAGAATGATATGGATTCCTTTGAAGATTCTAAGGAAGAAGAGGCCAATCTTTGTCTCATGACTAATCATCAAAGTGATAATAAAGATGAGGTAAATGAAATCCCCCTACCTTTGATGAACTACAAGATGCTTTTGATGAATTGCATAATGAATATCTGAAAATTGCTAGGCAATTAATGTCATCTAGGAAAGTCATTGCTAAACAATGTAGTGATTATGCATCTCTTCAAATTAAGATTAAAGAATTAGAAGCTAAGAACAATAAGCTAAATGCATCTAGTTCTACATGTTCTAATTACAATATTCTGGAAAAAGAAGTGAAAAAACTGAAAACCACTCTATCTAAATTTACAATGGGAAGAGATAATCTAAATTCCATATTAGGACAACAAAAAGGAGTGTATGACAAAGCTGGAATAGGCTATAAACTAGCATTGCATGAAAAGGCTTTAGAGAAACTCTTTGTTGCATCTAAATCCTCTATTAGTCCTTTTGTTAAATATTTTTATTGTGCAAGAAAAGGACATACAACTTCTACATGCTATTTTAGGAATCCTTCAAGGATTAATATTAAATAAATTTGGGTTCCCAAGGGAACATATGTTATGACTAACATAAAAGGACCCAACAAAATTTGGGTACCTAAGTCAAATGCTTAAAATCTGTTTTATAGGTGTGTTTGAGAGCCAAAAGTTCAAACTGGTATCTTGATAGTGGCTGCTCCAAACATATGACTGGAGATATTACAAGGTTCTCATCCTTCACTTCCAAACAAGGTGGAAGTGTCACCTATGGTGATAACAACAAAGGAAGGATCTTAGGAGTTAGAACAATTAGAAGAAGCACAACTACTAAGATAGAAGGTGTACTATATGTGGAAAGGCTCAAGCACAATCTACTAAGCATTAGTCAACTATGTGATAAAGGTTATAAGGTGTTCTTTAACTCTAGTAGTTGCATTATAGAAAACAAGCATGATAGTAATGCAAAGCTGATAGGTAATCGTTTCAATAACATATACATGATAGATTTAGAGAATATTTTTGCTAGTGATGTATGTTGTTTGATATCTAAGGAAGAGGAGAATTGGCTATGGCATAGAAGAATAGGACATATTCATATGGGTCATCTAAACAAACTTATTTATAAAGAATTAGTAATTGGACTTCCTAAAATTAAGTTCTCAAATGATGGTTTATGTGATGCATGCCAAAAGGGCAAGCAAACTAAAGTATCTTTTAAGGCTAAGAATATAGTTTCAACTGAAAGACCTTTACAACTACTGTACATGGACTTATTTGGACCTTCTAGGACCAAAAGTTTTGGAGGAAATTTGTATGCACTAGGTATAGTTGATGATTACTCTAGATTTATATGGACCTTCTTCTTAGCACATAAGAATGAAGCTTTTACAGCCTTTAATAAAATGGCTAAATTAGTACAAAATGAAAAAGACATGAAAATAACTTCTATAAGGAGTGATCATGGTGGAGAATTTCAAAATGAAGAATTTGATAATTTCTGTGAAGAGTTGGGAATTTAACATAATTTCTCTGCTCCAAGAACTCCACAACAAAATGGAGTTGTGGAAAGGAAAAACAGATCTTTAGAAGAAATAACAAGAACTATGTTGAATGATTGAAACATGCCAAAATATTTTTGGGCAGATGCTATAAACAAAACTTGCTATTTAATGAATGGAGTCTTGATTAGACCAATTTTGAAAAAAGACTCCATATGAACTCTATAAAGGTAGAAAACCAAATGTTTCGCATTTCCATGTCTTTGGGTGTAAATGTTTTGTACTAAATAATGGAAAGGATAATCTAGGAAAGTTTGATCCTAAAGCTGATAAAGGAATCTTTCTAGGCTATTCATCATCTAGTAAAGCTTTTAGGATCTTTAATAAAAGAACACAAACAATTGAAGAATCTGTACATGTTACATTTGATGAAACTAACCCCAAAAGGTTGGGAAAGGAATTTGTTGATGATGTTGCAGAAACTTTAGAATAGATTCAACTTGAGGAAAAGTAGGACAATGTCAAAGTGGATGAAGTAGTGGAAATTCCAGCAGAAACTCAACATGAAGATCTACCTAAAGAATGGAAAATTGCAAGGAATCACCCTCTAGACAACATAATTGGTGAAATATCCAAAGGGGTAACCACTAGTCATTCCTTAAGAAATGCATGCAATAATACAGCTTTTGTATCACAAGTTGAACCTAAAACTATAAATGAAGTAATTATTGATGAAAACTGGACTATGACAATGCAAGAAGAATTTAATCAGTTTGAAAGAAATAAAGTTTGGAAACTTGTTCCAAAACCCAAGTATAAACAAATAATTGGTACAAAATGGGTGTTTAGGAATAAGCTTGATGAAAATGGTATCATAGTAAGAAATAAAGCTAGATTAGTAGCAAAAGGCTATAACCAAGAAGAAGGAATTGACTATGATGAGACATATGCACCTATGGCTAGATTAGAAGCCATTAGAATGTTGTTAGCATATGCATGTATTATGGATTTTAAATTGTATCAAATGGATGTTAAGAGTGCATTCCTAAATGGATATATACAAGAAGAAGTTTATGTTGGTCAACCCCTTGGAGTTGAAATAAATGAATTTCCTAATCATGTGTATAAACTCACTAAAGCATTGTATGGACTTAAACAAGCTCCAAGAGCTTGGTATGAAAGGCTAAATAATTTCTTACTTCAAAAGGGTTTTATAAGAGGAAAAGTTGACACAACACTATTTACTAAAAGAAAAGCACAAAACATACCACTTGTTCAAATTTATGTTGATGATATTATATTTGGTGCTACTAATGAATCTTTGTGTAAGGAATTTGCCAAACTAATGCAAAATGAGTTTGAAATGTCTATGATGGGAGAGCTTACATTCTTCCTTGGACTACAAATCAAACAATGTGATGATGGGACTTTCATAAGCCAAACTAAGTACTGCAAAGAATTATTGAAGAAGTTTGGAATGGAGAATGCAAAGGAAATAGCTACTCCAATGAGTTCATCATGCTACTTGGACAAAGATGAGAAAGGTAAATCAGTAGATGTTTCCAAACACATAGGTATGATTGGTTCCTTACTCTATTTAACTGCAAGTAGACCTGATATAATGTTCAGTGTTTGTATGTGTGCTAGATATCAATTTGATCCTAAGGAATTATACTTATCTACTTTAAAAAGAATCATGAAATACTTATTAGGAACTAAAGAAATGAGATTATGGTATGCTAAAGGATCAACATGTAACTTAGTAGGATATTCTGATTCTGACTTTGCTGGATGTAAGTTAGATAGGAAGAGTACTAGTGGAACTTGCCACCTTCTAGGAAACTCATTAGTTTCTTGGTTTAGTAAGAAACAAACAAGTGTGGCTTTATCAACTGCTGAAGCAGAATATGTTGCAGTAGGAAGTTGTTGTGCACAAATTCTTTAGATGAAACAACAACTTATGGATTATGGCGTTCTCTTAGAGAAAGTACCAATCAAATGTGATAATACTAGTGCTATAAATCTCACTAAGAATCCTATAATGCATTCAAGAACCAAACACATTGAGATAAAACATCATTTCATAAGGGATCACATTCAAAGTGGAGATATAACCATTGAATATTCAGATACATCTAAGCAATTAGCTGATATTTTCACCAAACCATTGGCTAAAGAAAGCTTTTTCTACATAAGAAGAGAATTAGGAATAATTGATCTTACCTTGATGTTTTGAATGTTAAATGCATGATAATTTGATGTTTGATGTCTGTACATCGATTACACAATCGATTTATTTAGACAAAATCCTTAATCAAAAAGTTGGTACACAGATTAGGTAATCTATGTACAAACTTAAAAATTCATTTTAAGTGTCCTTACATCGATTATACAATCGATTGATACAAGTAATGTTAACTTAAAATGATTAGAACATCAATTTATACATCGATTGAATTCAAAAATTAGAAAATATGACTCTCTGGAAGTCATTATACATCGATTGGAAAATCGATTATTTTAATGAAATAGGTATAGGATATCATATACATCGATTGGAAAATCAATTATTTTAATGAAATAGGTACAGGGTATCATATACATCGATTGGAAAATCGATTGAGTGATAGTTCCAAAATTTAGGGCTCTCCGACTTACCCTATACATCGATTGGTACATCGATTAGTTGTATGCTGCAATTGTTAGACTTTCTGACATTGCTTATACATCGATTTGTACATCAATTGTGTGTATGTTGCAATTGCTTATATATTGATTCACACATCGATTGAGTTCAAGTTTTCAGAACTTGGTACTTTGACTTAGCGTATACATCGATTAGTACATCGATGTATCTGATTTAAAATTAAAATCCTAATGCTAAGTACATCAATTAGCACATGTGTAAAAGAGAAAAACCTTTTAATACATCGACTAGGTAATCGATTGACTGATCTGGGTTTATAAATTTCAACCATTCCTTCCAAATTTTTCACTTTTTCAAATCTAAATATCACTGACCTAAACCCTAACAGAGCTCAAAATCATCACTAATGGCTCATGTGAAGCAACCTGGACCCTCTACACCTGTTCCCTCTCACTCCACATCTTCCTCCTTAACTAAATCTTCCACACCTCACTCTGTTTCACTCAATGCAACCCCTACACGCCTTAAAAGAAAAACAACTGAGAAAGCCCAGACTTCTCAAAGGATTGATAAGCTTTCAATCAAGAGCTTACAGAAGACACAAGATAAGGGCAAAAAGGTTGCTGAATCTTCAAAACCAGCACCCAAGAAACAAGAGAAGAAGAAGAAAGTGATGAAGGAAACACCCAAGAAGAAGATTGCTCAAAAGAAGAGAAAGAGGACAAAAGAAGAAGAAGACGATGATGAAGGAGTCACTGAGAATCAACTTCTTAAGAGGTATTTCTCTGATGAGGAGTACATCATGCTTTACAAGAATGATTTCAAAAATAGGGATATTTACGAGGCTAAGACCGTAGATTTCAACCTCTTTGAGGAAAATGAGTTTACCTTTCACAAGATATTAGAGGAATATAATCTAAGTCAATTTCTGTAAATTAGGAGTGATATTTACCCTACATTGATCAAAGTTTTTTACTGTACACTTGAGATGGATAATAATGGATTTTCTGCTGAAGTAAAGAACACAAAAATTAAGATGACTTTTGTTGAGTTTGCTCAGTTTACTGGACTAGATTATAGGGGAAGTAATCATGCTGGCACTGGACCTGATAGTGTATGGATAAAGAATTTTGATAGAAAGGAAGCAAAGAAGGTGCTTCTAGTTGAAAATGCACTAGAAGCAAGACTGATCAACATCAGCTCTATACACATTCAGCTTAGGCTCCTACAATATGTGCTGAGCTAGATGCTATTACCAAGATCTGGAAATCATGTTGTGTTGCAGAATAATGATATTTTGCTACTCTGGGCTATGATACAAAGAAAGCAGATAAGTTAGAGCTTCATAATTTCTAGGCACATGCTGGATTGCAAAATCAGTGGAGCTACTTTACCCTATCCTGGATTAGTGGTGAGATTGCTAGAATATTTTGGAGTCTCATTGGACAATGAAGATAAGTTTTAGTCTAGGGAGGCCACTCGCAAGTTTGGCAAAGGGACCATTAGCAAGATGAAGCTTGCTAAAGTTAATGGAGAGTGAGTTAGGATGGATGGTGAAGAACCAAGAGCTGTTGTGAACAACTTAGAGATGGATAGCAAGATAGACAAGTTGATTCAAATGTTTCAGAACTTTGAGGATAGGCAAACCAAACATCATCTAGTAATGAAACGGTCTATTGATTATCTGGGTATTAGACTCAACACACTGGAAGGCCAGATGGCCATTTTGCATCAACATCTAGGCATTTCCATCATTATACCTCCAGAAGTTCATCCAACTTCTGAAGATGTTGTATACATAGCTAGAGAAGCTGCTGCTGCTGCACTTGAAGAGGAAAGCAATCCAGAAGAATAAGCAGCCCAAGCTTCAACATACACTGAAGAACCAAGGACCAATGAAGATATCTAGATCTTAGGGTGTCTTAAGTGTGCCTAGAATGATATTAACATTTTTTTTATGATTGTTCTAATGTTTTGAACAATTATGAATATACATGACTATACAATTTGTTTTGATTATGCTGATATCAATGAATGATTGAATTTCTAGTATGTACCTTGTTTTACATGCTTTTATACTTTGAATCTCCCATACATATTCTTTTTGATAATGACAAAGGGGGAGAATGGGTACCATACTACTAAATAAAACAACTAGAACTAATGATCTAAAATAATGATGCAATGATCCTATACATGTTCAAATGATAAGAACTGTCAATTAGACAGGGGGAGTAAATGGTAAACAACTACTGCGTTTTATTACTCTGATATTTCTAAATTACTTCCAAAGATATTTTGAATGTTAAACATGTTATGTATGGTAAGTTTGTCATCAATCAAAAAGGGGGAGTTTCTGGATAAATAACTCTAGCATGTTTTGATTAATGACTAAACTTAACATGATTATTACTTTGATTCACTAACTACTTGCCAAGCTTGACTTTTTCAATGAGATTTTATGGAGCAAGAAAAGTGGATGCAAAGGATCATAAAGCAAAGCATTTCAATGCAAGGATCATGAAGTCAAACTTAAAGAAGGAGCATCATGATGAAGGAATTCAAGAAAGATCATTAGGAACCTTTCTGTAAAGAAAAGACTTAGTTTAATTCTTTGATTAAGCTCTCTCAATAAGTAAAAATGGTTTTCAAAAGTAAAAATGGATTAAGAATGAAAAAGGTTAATTAATAAGTCTGTACATCTATGTATACATCGATGTACTTTCAGTTAAATAACTAACTTTTAATGAAAACCTCAGTGTGCATCTATGTATAAATGTTATACATCTATGTATACATCAATTGATTAAGGACTTAATGAAAATCTCAGTGTACATCCATGTATAAGTGTTATACATCTATGTATACATTAGTTGATTCTGGACTTACTTGATCAGTATGCATCTTTGCATCTGTACATCGATTGATACGTCTATGTATAAGCCAGAATAGAAGCAAGGAATTTTTGAAATAGCCATACAATCGATTGGGTAATCATGTATGATCTTCTGGGCTGAAAATATGAGTGTTTTTCAAGAACAACATCGATGTACTTATGTGTGTATTAATCAAGATCAAGAACATCCAAGAACACAATCGATTAAGCAATCGATGTACACATGTTGTAAAAGTGAAATTTTGTTTAATACATCTGTGTACTAATCGATTGACTGATAACAGATTTTTTCAGATAAGTCTGTTTTGATCTTAACTTACTTGTAAAGTGTGTCCAACAGATCTATTTTGAAATATACCTATATAAGGACATTGGCAAACACTTTCTAAAAAGCAATTCATTCGAAATTAGAGATAAAACACACAAATACTATGAGAGCTTTTCATTAAAAGAAAACTGAGTATTTTTCTGTAGAACTTCAAGTTGTAATATCTGATTTCTTAGAATCTGATTTAATCTTTTCATATTGTAAAAGAGAGATAAGAGAGAAGGTTCTCTTGCTGATGAAATCAAGAGTAGAAGGGACTCTTGGTATTGTTTAAGAATAGAAGGAATTCTTGTGGGAATTGTAAGATTACTTTGACTTGAAAAGCTGTCATTTGGGTTGAAGGAACCTAGAAGTGAAGCTTGTGTAAAGAATCTTGTATATTGATTTTTCAATAGTGGATAAAACTCACAGTTGTGTGGGGACTGGATGTAGGTTACCAGAGGAGGTAACTGAACCAGGATAAATCTCGCTTTGCAATTTTCTCTATCCCTTAACTCTTTATTTGCTTTATTGTTGATTGTATGAATTAAGCAATATATTAGGGATGTTTACATGATTTGATTAGTTTATGATCTTGTTCATATCTGAAATCATTATTATTGTTAATATTTCTTTATAACTTTCCAGTCTTGATAGAAATACATCTTGCAAAAGCATATTTTGGTTTGTTGGTTGACAAAATCCTTTTTATAGTTAAAGAAAAGAATCAGTTTTTGCAAAAAAGGAGAAAAACTAAGAAAAGTTTTATTACTCAATTCAACCCCCCTTCTTGAGTAGTACGAAGCCACAACCAACAAGTTTGTGTGAGATGAATGTTTGATTGAGAAATTGAGATAGTTTACCTTTTTCTATTGAGATGCCAAAATTGTGCTATAGGTGGAGTGGGTGTGTAGTATAGGTCTAGTGGCTTTTGCTTTTTTCTTTCATTTTTTTTTCTTGCTGTGACTGGGATTAACAAGGGATTTGCGAGGGAAATTAGCAAGGGATTTGCTAAGGAATACCGACGAAAATTAGCTAGGGATTAACGACGGATACTAGATCCATTTTTTTTTCATGCTGTGACTGGGATTAATGAGGGATTTGCGAGGGATTAACGACGAATATTAGATCTGGATTTTTTTCCCTTGCTGTGATTGGGATTAGCGAGGGATTTGCGAGGAAATAACGAGTGATTAGTAATAGATTTTAGATCCAAAATTTCTAAACAATAGCAATGGAATAGCGACAGAATTTCCCTCGCTGATTTGCGAGGAAACATAAGTGCCATTTTTTTAAAATTTTATGAGGAATTAGCGAGGGATTAGCGAGGGATTAGAGATAGATTAACGAGGAAATTATTCAGCCTCAACAGTAGTGATATTCAGCCTCAATAGTAGACATTGTCACATTATTTTTGTTTCTTGCTATACTAAGAAACTAAAGAGCTTCTAAGCAAGTGACATGTCCCACTAATGCTTTTCCTATCTAATTCACATCCAGTAAAATCAGAATCGAAAAAACCAATAAGACTACAAGAGGCACCTTTGGGGTACCACAATCCCATTTGTGAAGTGTCAACATGATATTTCATTATTCTTTTTACTGCACTTAAGTGTGATTCTCTAGATTTAACTTGATATTTAGCACACATGCATACACTAAATATAATATATGGCTTACTAGTAGTAATATAAAGGAGATAACCAATCATATCTCTATACTTAGTGATTTCTACGGGTTTACCTCATTCATCCTTGTCCAAATAACAGGAAGTGCCCATAGGTGTAGCCATATGCTTAGTGTTGTCAATTCCAAACTTTTTGAGCACCTCCTTGCAATATTTGGATTGACTTATGAAAGTTTTATCCCTTATTTGCTTGATTTAGAGTCTAAGGAAGAAGTTGACCTCACCCATCATTAACATTTCAAATTCACTTTGTATAGTATTGGCAAACTCCTTACAAAGAGATTCATATGTATCACCAAAAATTATGTCATCAACATATATTTTTACAAGGAGAATGTCATGCATTTTGTTTTTAATGAAGAGGGTTGTATCAACCTTTTCTCTTGTAAAGCCTTTTTCCAAAAGAAACTTGCTCAACCTTTCATACCAATCTCTAAGAGTTTGTTTTAAGCCATACAAAGCCTTTTTCAATTTGAAAACATGGTTGGGCAGTTGATAGTCTTCAAAACCAGGAGGTTGTTCCGCATAAACCTCTTCTTGTATAAAGCCATTTAAAAAAAGTACTTTTAACATCCATTTGATATAATTTGAAATCCATGATGCATGCATATGCAAGTAGCATTCTAATGGCCTCTAATCTAGCTACGGGTACATAAGTTTCCTCATAATCTATACGTTGTTCTTGATTATACCCTTTAGCTATGAGCCTAGCTTTATTCCTTACTATTAAGCCCACTTTATCAAGTTTGTTCCTAAAGACCTATTTGGTGCAAATTATGAGATGATCATTGGGCCTTAGAATAATTCCCAAACTCGATTTCTCTCAAATTGGTTTAGTTTATCCTGCATGGCCAAGATCCAATCTTCATCATTAATGGCCTCATTTATGTCTTTAGGTTCAACTTGAGAGACAAAAGTCATATGATTACATACATCTCTAAGAGAGTTATGAGTGGTTACCCCTTTTGATACATCACCTATCACCTTGTCAAGAGGATGATATTTTGATGTCCTCCACTCCTTGGGAAGGTCAATGAAATGAAAATCCTCTTACCTTTGGGGATCAAAAGGGCTTTCTTTTTGCTTCTTGACTTCTTTTTCCTTATTCTCCAAGTGTGTTCTTGCTAAGATTTTTGCAACATCATTAACAAAAATCCTTTCTTGGACCATTTGTGTTAGTTTTTATCAAAAGCAACATAAATAGATTCTTCTATGGTCATAGTTCTTTTATTGTAAATGCTAAAAGCTTTACTATGCATAGAATAGCTAAGAAATATTCTTTCATCAGACTTAACACTAAACTTCCCCAAGTTATCATTTCCATTGTTTAAAACAAAACATTTACATCCAAAGACATGAAAGTGTGAAACATTTACTTTCCTTCCCTTGTATAACTCATACAGGATTTTCTTTAAAATTGGTCTTATTAGGGCCCTATTCATAACATAACAAGCAGTACATACTGCATCCACCCAAAAATACTTAGGAAGATTAGCCTCATTGAGCATAGTTCTTGCCATTTCTTTTAAAAATCGATTTTTCCTTTCTACAACTCTATTTTGTTGAGGAGTTCTAAGGGCAAAAAAATTATGGTCATTGCTATGTTCATCACAAAAGGTTTCAAATTCATGGTTTTCAAACTCACTACTATGATTACTTCTTATTGATGCAATACAAAGACCTTTTTCATTTTGGATAACTTTGACAAGTCTTTTAAATGATTAAAAAACATCATTTTTGTGAGATAAGAATAATGTCCATGTAAACCTAAAAAAGTCATCCACAATCACTAATGCATAGTAATTCTCATCAAAGCTTATAGTTGTAGAGGAACCAAAAAGATATATGTACAAAAGTTGTAAATGTCTAGTAGTTGAAACAATATTTTTAGTTTTAAAAGAGACATTTACTTGTTTTTCCTTTTGACATGCATCACATAGTTTATCTTTTTCAAATTTGAGCTTGGGAAGTCCAATTATTAGTTCTTTGGAGACTAACTTATTTAAGTGATTCATGTGAATATGAGCAATCCTTTTATGCCATAACCATGAATCATCCTCCTTACTTATAAAGCATTTAGCATCATTTGAGGATATATCATCAAGGCTAATCATATATATATTATTGGCCCTATGACCAACAAACTTAACTTATTTATCATCTTTTTTCTTAATTATGTAACAATTAGAATAAAATATAACTTTATTTCCTTTATCACATAATTGACCAATGCTAAGCAAGTTATGTTTAAGTCTTTCAATAAGTAAAACATTATTAACAGAAGATAAAGGAATTTTACTAACTTTTCCAACTCCAAGAATCTTTCCTTTGTTGTTGTCACCATATGTTACATGTCCATTCTTCTTATGGACAAGGAAGGAAAACTTGGAGCCATCTCCAGTCATGTGCTTGGAACAACCACTATCAACATACCAACTTGAGCTCTTGGCATTCAAGTACACCTACAACACACATTTAGATTTTAACCTGTGGTACCCAAATTTTCTTGGGTCCTTATATGTTAGCTTTAGGCAAGGTGCCCTTGGGGTCCCAAACCATTTTAGTCCCAACCTTGGTGTTGATTTTCTTCCTCACATTACATGTTGAAGCACTATGTCCTTTCTTCCCACAATGAAAGCATTTGGTGAAGGGACTACTTAAAGTACTTGAGGAAACAAAGAAATTTTTGTAAAGCTTTTGTTGGTTTTTGAGATTATACCCTAAATCGGCATTTTGGAAAACACACTTTTGTTCCCTAGCAATATATTCAAGTTTTCTCTTCCAAAGGTGAATTTTGAAAGAGTATTTTTCAAATCCTCAATTTCTTATTCAAATGCTTGACATGATAAGCAAGATGAGGATGCAGATGCATTTTCATGTGAAGAACAAGCCATGCAAGATGAGTTAGCATCAATTAGTCCTAGAGCCTCATTCTCAATTTTGAGTTCTTCAATCTCCTTGTTAAAATAGAAATTTTATTTTCCAAATAAGAGATTATTTTCTTAGAAGATGAAACTAATTTTGTAAGCCTCATGGATTCATCATATAGTTCTTCAAATGCATCTTGTAATTCACTATAGGAAGGTAAAGAGTCAAGGTTATAAGAAGTTACCTCCATGTCACTTTCTTCTTCATCCCCTCTCGCCATAAGACATACATGGGCTTCTTCATTTTCCTAACTATCAGTGGAATCCTAGTCATTGTCATCCTATGCTATGTAGGCTCTCCTTCCTTTCTTTTCCTTAGAAGGTCTCTTTTTAAACTTCTCCATCTTCTGTAGATAAATGGGACACTTCATCTTCATATGCCCCAGTTTTTTGCATTCGTAGCATGTTAGAGTAGATGACGTTCCTTCCTCTTTATGATATGACTTCTTTAGAGGGAACTGTGGCCTTCTTTGAATTCCCTTCTTCTTAAGGAATCTTCCAAACCTTCTTACAAGGAGACTAAGATTTTCCTCATTTAGCTCAAGGTTCTCTATGCCATTTTCATCATCATCATCATCAATTGTGAAGGAAGTGTCTTTGAGAGCAATCCATTTTTTTCTTTTTATCATGCTCCTCATTTTGGTTGAGCCTATTTAGCTCTAACTTATGTTCTTGGAGCTTTCCAAAGGGAGTGACTAGTGTCATTGTTGATAGATTTCTTGACTCTGCAATAGCCATCACTTTGGGTTGCCAATTCCTGCTCAAATATCTCAAAACCTTGTTAATAAGGTTTTCATTAGGAAATGTTTTTCCAATAAAACAAGATGATTTACAATATGAGTGAACTTCTTTTTGCATTTCTTGAATGTTTTCTGCTTGGTTCATTCTAAAAAGCTCATACTCATGAGTGAGAGTATTTATTCTTGATCTTTTTACTTCACTTGTATCCTCATGGGTTACTTGTAAAGTATCTTACATTTCTTGGGCAGTCTTATAATTTGACACCCTAAAAAACTCATCATACCCCAAGGATGTGGTAATGATGTTCTTAGCTCTCAAATTGTATTAGACCTTTTTCTTATCTTTATCGATGTATTCACTTCTTGGTGTATTAGTTCTTACACCTTTAACAATATGTGTGGGAACAAAATGACTATTTTCAATAAGATCTCACACATTTAACTCAATAGCTCCAATAAAAATCTTTATCCTTTTTTTTCAATGAGCATAACCATCCTTATTGAAAAAAGGTGGTCTATTTATAGAAGAACTTTATGAAGAAAACCATTTGAAGAAGCCATCACTTCTCTTGAAGCTGCTAAGCTCTTTACACAAATGTTTAGCTCTGATACCACTTGTTACCAAGTGGCTTCAATACTAAAGAGGGGGGTTAATTGAGTTTATAATTTTTTTTTACAATTCTTTCACAAAACACTTGAATATCAATTTTGGTTGAAGGTATTAATCGATTGAGGTGATCATAGATAGAGAAGATTGAATACTTTCACTCACAAATGAATAAGCCAAGATAGATAGTATTCAAGCAAGCATATACAATTGAAGTACTAATATAAAGGAGTTTGAGTTTAGAAAATCAAACATAAGATTTATCCTGGTTCAGCCACTCCTTGTGACCTACGTCTAATCCTCAAGTAATCACTTGGGATTTTCCACTAAAAAATCAAGATTGAACAAGTGATTGCTACCTTTACAAACTAGAGCACTCAACACACCTTAGGATACCTCACCCTTTATGCTTGAGTCTCAACAACAAGGGATACCTCACATTCTTTATAGAAAAAACAAAGTGTAGATGAATAAAAACTCTCACAAGAGTGGAAAATACAAATTGAAGTTCAATGGGTATCAAGGAATCACACACTTAAAGCTCAAAATAGGGGTTTATGAGAAATTAGGGTAAAACTTGAATTTAATGCTCAATGAGATTGTTCAGATTGATTTCCAACTTTTCTTTAATGGCCAAATACTTTCATTTATAGCTCAAAGCATTTAAGAGCCGTTGGTGGTGGTTGGGAGCATTAAATGTCAAAAACTAGCCGTTATTTTCGTTTTCTAACTTTCTAAGATAACTGGTTATGGTTTTGAATAACTGGTTATTGGTTTTATCAAGAAACACTGTAGTACGCGAATAACAGGTTATTTAAAGGGCATAATCAGTTAGGAGCTTTTAAAAACATTAAGATACACTCCTGATTTACTGAATAACCTATTATAAGTATCCATAATCAGTTATTCCCTTTTAAAAACATTAAGGCACGTTTCTGACATGGAAAATAACCTGTTATGGCTCTCAGATAATCAGTTATTAGGTTTCCAGATAATCAGTTATTAGTTTGTCAAGAAAACAAGATTTCTAAAGGATTTTGCAACCAAAGTTTCCCGAAACTTTTTCAACCTTTCTAAAATCATTTTGCTCAAACTTAATCAATATTTTCACAAGTATAAAACATGATTTTTCAAAGAGATTTAAGTTTAATAAAAACCAAGATATGAACTTAGTGTGATTTCTATTTACCTTTACACAAGATCTATGTCCTATGAACTAAACTTGAAGAACCTTAGGACTTGATCTTTGCATAGCCATTTCTTTCTTGTTTGTTATCATCAAAATCATGGCCATTGCTAATTATAGCCCCCATGTGGAGTTCATAGGGCCCATATAATAAATGTAATTCGGTGTTAGACTGAGATCTATGTTATGGTTTTACCATGGTGCCTTGGTGAAAGTCCGTGATCCGGCTTAGGCATCCTTCTGGAACGTTACACATCATTTCAATTTCGAACATTCTAAGCATTGTCCTTTCAGTCATTGGGATGAGTCCAACGCTCAATCTAAGTGGGTCTTTATCCTTTGCGTAGTTTTGGTTTTGCAATGCCGAGATGGGTCCAACGCCCGATCTTGGTATTTGTTTTACATGGTAATTTGCTCATGCAGTTTGTCGAGATGAGTCCAATGCTCGATCTCAGTAGCTGCGTTTTAGTTTAATGAACACTCATTTTACCTGATCGAGATGAGTCCAATGCCTGAGCTCGGTGGTTGGGTTCATTTAGGAATAGTTGACACTTAGTCGAATTTTAGGTGTATGTGACATGGAAGCCTCTTAGAGTGATGTTCACAATCCCAGACAACGATCTAAAGCACGTAACCACGTTAAACCTTTTGCTAGACTTATGGGTCAGGCTTAGTGTTTTAACCTTTTAAGTTTGTGGGTTAATTTGAAATTGAGGAATGGATGACACAGAAGCCTCTTGGTGTGGAGTCCACTGTCTCGGGCTACGGTTGACTATGTTTAACCTCTGTCAACCTGGTCAGTTTATAGGTTAAGGTCAGGCCATAAGGGTATAGGTGAAAACCCTTGAATACACTCATTGACCTCGGATAATGGTCAAGTAGATTCCCTTGTCTGACCATCATGTATGAATATGCTTAACCTCTGTAAACCTGATCGATTTATAGGTTAAGGTCAGGCTATATGGGTACAAGTGAAAAGCCTTGAATGTGCTCCTTGACATCATACAATAGTATATATATTAGAATAGCTGATCCTCTTCGGACCTTGTATTCCTCGGACCTTGCCAAGGTGTGGTAACATTGTGGGTTGTGTCAGGTCGAAGTACTTGTCAACTCAAAGTCACAACTGAGGTACAAGCTTATATGAGAATGAGTTGAACTACTCATGGACTCAAATTCGTGATCGAGGTATTGGCTTAGATGAGAATGAGTCGGAGTACTCGTGGAATCAAAGTCACGGCCATGATACTGTCTTAGATGAGAATAAGCCAGAGTACTCGTGGATTTAAAGTCACGAACAAGGTACTGGCTTAGATGAGAATGAGACAGAATACTCGTGGACTCAAAGTCATGATCAAGGTACTATGATGGCACAAAGAAGGAGATTATCAGCTTGGACGGGGAGTAGTGATGTTGCCTAGTAATATGGTGGAAGAGTGAAAGACCCTCGATCTGATGTTACACCAATGTAAAGTGATGCATCATCTTCATTATCTTGGTGCATTTTGGTCCTCAAGAACAAAGTCCCTGCTACAATGGCAATAAGGTAAATTTGGACTTTGAATATGTAGACAAAATAATTCCTCTTGATCAGCAGTCATTCCTTGTCCCAACATGCTTTAAAAAGATCCATTCTAGGCATTGAGTTTTTCTTTTAGACAAGAGCTTCTTTGTGTGCCATTGACTTATCAAATGGGACTGAGAGCTCGTTCTTAAGCTGCATTCCACCATGGAACTATTGAATTTGTTTGTAAACTCAGTCACTGTAATATACTAAAAATTAGCGATTCTATTTTTTTCAGGGCAATGAAATCCACAGGGTTCAAAGAATTCAACAATGTGTTCACGTGGGTCCTGGTACACAATCAGGCCCTTTGATATGAGAATGATATCATCAAAAAGATTAAATGTCTCAGGAGTAGGTTGGAGAAGAGACATTAATATGGTTTTTTCAATGAGGTGTACAATATGCTGCAAGCATCTCACAATCTGATATGTTGTGGAGCTATCAAGACCCATTGATATCTCATCCATGAACAATGTTTTTGTGGGCCCAATAATCATCTCCCCAAAGAAAATGGAGGGCCTATGATCTGAATGAAGATCTGAGCTTTTGGATACCAGAGAAGATGGAGGACCCGATCTAAGAATGGAGGACCACACCAACGACCTCCACTAAACCTGATCTACAGCTGCATAGTCACATCGCTGGAAAATATGGTGAGTGGTTCATAGGGAATCATCAAACAGGGGTCTGGAAGTCCATGGTGAGGACTATTAGAGACGTGGTAGTACGACTGTCTGGGCATGATGGGTGGTGGTGATGGATCGTGGATCTCGCGGTGGTCATCGCCTGAGCAGTGGTTATAGTGGCCATCGACTTGTTGTGTGAGCAGTGGTCACTACAATTGTCGCATAAGCAATCGCGTCACAACATGAGCGAGGGTGTAGTCGACGGCCTCCGTTGGCTTGAGCGGACGCTGGTCATCTGGCTTAAGTTCTCCCCTTTCCCTTGTGCGCAACAGCTGCATCAGTGCTCTGTTACTTACATCGAGGCTTTGGTTTGGCCGTTGATAATAACTTAATTTTTATCTATTTTTCTTATAAAATAGATATTATTATATTTCATTATATTTAATTTTAGTAATTTTATAATATTATTGATTTATTTATTTAAAAAAGTCATTAATTTAATTATTATAATAATTGTAACAAATATATTAAAAAAATCTTAGATAACAAAATAATGACAATTTAACAATAAATTTAATTGAAAGAAGAAATAAAGACTTGGGCATAACAAAGAAAAAAAAAGCCCATGATCAAAAGTGAGGCGGTGGAATTGGAGAGAACAAAAGTTATAAATTGGAGATCGCAACACTACATGAAAGGAGAGGAGTACATACATGACGCACACCGCTCGAGAGAACTCCAGATTGAATAAGATAGAAAGCACAATGTAATAATTTGAGGTGGCAAAACGAGTCAACTCGCCCCATTCGACCCGCCCCACTTTTAACCCACTAAAATACGGGGCGGGGCGGGTTTGTCCGTTTTTAAAAATGGGTTGGAAGAGCCAACCTACCCGATTTTAGGATGAGTTGACGGGCTGACTCGCATAAAGAAGAAAATGAGAGAAAGTTGGAGGGTTGACCGCCTAAAAAACAAAACAAAATGTATAAAAAACAAAAAAAAAAACCATAAAAATTTTAAAAAAAATAGAAAAATTATAATTTATAGAGACTAAAAAAACAAAAAAAATAAAATTAGTATTATACTTATAAAAATACCACAAACACAAATAAAAAGACTCATTTATAACACTTTTTAAAAAAAAATTCAACCCGATGGGCCAACCCACCCTCGCCCCGCTTAACCCCGCGGGTTAAGCGAGGCGGGTTATGCGGGTTGAAAAATAAACGTGGGTTGAAATCTTGAACCCAACCCGCCAAAAAATAGTGAATTGGCGGGTTAACCCAACGGGTTGAACCCGTTTTGTCACCTCTAGCAACAACGTAGCACATAATTGAGAATTGAGCGATGTGCAACACAGAAAAAAAGTACACAGTGCCGCACAAACGTAGTCCGAGAGAAGGAGGAAAATTTATTATTTTATGGATTTTTCTTCTCTCTTTGTATTTGATACTCATGTCATGAGTAATTAGTTTTATTTTTTTGGACTAAGATGAAACCTTTTATTTTAGACGATTTAACTTTGTTTGAGATATTTTTTCTTTGTTCTGATTATTGATTTTTCATTGTTATTCAATTTAATTTTTATTGATTGTCTTGTAGTCAATTAATAAATTTAAATTGATATATTTTAATCACATGCTTAATTTTTGTAGTTTTAGGTGTGAGTTGTGCAATAGTATTCATTACTTTTGAGATCTAAGGATTGAATATTTCATGCTATGTTAAATGATTTATGTCATAATTTGAATAAGTTATGTTATTTTAGATGAATTATGACATTAATTAGATTTCAATAATCTTTAGTAGTAATCAAAGCTTATAACCGTAGACACTTCATAAAACAAGATTAATTATTATTCAAGTTAAATTCATCTTTGCATGGTTAGTGGTGAACTCGAGATCCTAGAATTATTCTTTGATTGAACTTGTATTTTTAATTTAAGTTATTTTATTTAGATTTATTATTTAATTTTAGTTTTAGTTTATTATGTAATTTAAATTATTAAATTAATTAAATAAAATAAAATATATTTTCTTTTCTTTTTCCTTTAAATTAATTTAGGTAGAGATTAGATTTTAGTTAATTCTATCACTCCCTATCTGTACGATGCCCATATTTGTCAAATATTACATAGATCTTGTGCACTTGCTAGTAAAGGATAATTTTATTACTTGAAAATTCTTTATCAGTTGTATAATGTGGGTCATGGCAAGGAGATTTGTAACATCCCGAAAATTAATAATTTCAGAATAAATGATCATTTTATAATATTTGGAATTTTCTAGAATTTTTCTGGATTTTTCTGAGAACGCAGAATATTTTAATATATTCCTCGTTTTACATGCGCACTGTGCTAAAAATTGCTGAGCTCAGTGTAACGCTCCGGAAACTAATTATTTCACCGCTAATAGTCATTTTCTAATATTTGTGATTTATGTGAATTTTTCTGGAATTTTTCGGAAACGACGAATATTTTAATATATTCCTCGTTTTGCGTGAAACTCGAGCAGAGTCGGGAAAACGACTGTAGTGCCTCAAAAATTAGAAAATTATATGACGAATAGTCGTTTTATAATATTTGCAATTTTTGGGAATTTTCTGAGAATTTTCTGGAACCGTCGAATATTTTAATATATTCCTCGTTTTGCGTGCGTACTGAGCAGAACCAGAGAAATGCGATGTTTTCTTTGAGAACCTTGGACTATGGACATGTCGACGGGAGATCTTACTAAACCCGAGACTTGACACAGTTTACGAGGTTTCATAATTTTCGAGAAATCTTTACAGATACAATTAAATCAATACAGTGAAAAATTCATCTGTCAGATTAATTAAATACTGACTTCTGTCAACTGTAACTATTATCTATTGGATAATAGTGTGTAATAAAAATTCTATCCCATTATCCTAATGTAATCTACTTTATGTCAAATCTATCTACTTTAATTCAAATTTATTGATTAAACAATCAAAGCTTCCTTAAGAAGCTTTGACCCAAGCATTGACCCATGTGCTTTAGCTTCTCTTAGAAGCCAATTTCACTCTCTCTTTTCTCTCTCCACTCACGGCTGAATGCAGCCCAAAGCAAGTGAGAATTGCTTGATTCATTAATTCATTTTATCATTTGAATTCATTAATTTCCAAAACACTTTCTCTCTCTACCATTTCTTCTTCTTTCTTCTTCAACATTTTCTCCTCCTTCTCTCTACAAGGGCTACGGCCAAGCTCCCTCTCCCCCACTCAATCTTCACAAAAATTTCTTCTAATCACATTTCCTAAATCCTTTCACCATTCTAAACATCTTTCCCTCTTGGAGCTTCTTAAGATTCCACCATTTTCACCATTTTCTCCAAGCTCCAACTTTGAGCATTTTGGGTAAGTTTCAAGACCACTCATTCTCTTCTCTTGATTTCGTAATTTTGGTTCCTTTAATGGTCATCCATGGTTGATTTTTCAAGCCTTGATATTGATTCTAACAAATCACCATTTTCTTAGGGTTTTGGTGGCCAAATCCGAAAATCCAAGGAGCTTTCTTGGAGTTCATTTGATTTCTACACTCAAGTAAGAGGAAGACACTCCTCTTCAACCATTTTTAGCATCTAGGAACCTTGGTTGTGTTGATTTGTGAAGAACCCTAATTAGGGTTGTTCTTGAAATTAATGATTAATTATGTTATGTGTTGATTTTAATTGATTTATGCTATTGGATTGAATTGTTGTATATAATGCTATGTTAGATTGGATCTTGTGATTGAAAATGGAAGAAAAACGTTGGAGAAGCCCTCTTGGTGGCCACGGTTTTGAGGCTAGCAATTAGGGGAAATTGTGATAAATTGTAACAAGCATTGGATTTGAACTAAGCAATGGATAAAAATGGAGTGTAATGGAAGAACAAAATTTGAAGTTGGAATGCTCATGGTGGCTACGGTTTTGGAGCCAAGAACCTAGGGTTTTTGGTGAGTTAATTGAACAAGAGAACACTTTAAATAATTAAAGAAATGATGTACAAGATTATGGCTTGAAAAGAATTTGAATTTGGATTTATAGGGAGGCCACGGCCTCTAGGGCATTTCTAGGTGAAAATGTGATTTTGATGAATTGGAAGCATAATCAATTAGGTAATTGGAAGCCTAAGTAGTGAAATGGATAATCAAGAAATTAGGAGAATTTATTGTAATTAAGACTTCATAAATTTTAAAGAGTATGAGAGTGTGAGGCTTGAGAGCTTAAATAAAATGTAAGTTATTGGAGATTGAATTGCCTTAGTATGTTAAATTGATTTTGAATAGGAACCTTGAAATGAGGAATAAATTCTAAGTTAGGATTCATAATGAACCTAATGACGTACTAATTGACTTGATATTGATATTATGTTGTTATGGGTCCATGTGAGTGACCATATATACATTGATGCTTATATTGGCCTAATGTGTCGTATTATGGAATTATATGAAATTATGAATCATACATGTGCATGCATAAATGCATTGTGATTATCCTTATGGACTAATTAAGGCCTAGTTGCCTAGGAGATTGAACACACCTTAGTGCGGGTGCGAATAGACAAGTGTGGGTCGTGTTATGACCTCGGGGCGTCGGGGTGCGGGTTCCTCACATGGACAGTTTAGAGCTCCTCTCGTGCCGTGGGGCAAACCGATGCAAACACACCGACGATCCGGACTTGACACTGTCCTATATCGTGATCTAGTGAAGAATGTTGCAATGCCATGATTGTGCACGATTTGATTTATAGCACCGTCGGCAGCTGAGTCACGGACATGTCTCCTGATCTTTCTCTCCGATTGATTGAGTTTAGCTCCATGGAGTAGGGGTTTGAGAGAACATGCATATGAGACATGATATGTATATACATTGTTGTTATTATCTGTTTTCCATATTATGACTTATTTGTTCATTACTGTAATGATTACCTACCTGGACTGTTTAATTGCTTACTATTGGACTTACTGTTAGTATTTGAATATACTGTTTCTGATTTGCTATTTGGGCGCGTGGCGCCGTAATGTTTCTAGCATGCTATAATTGGTAATGATGTAGGATGTCTTACCTCTTTCTGTGTTTCCTATATCTTTGTATGTCTGTTTTATACTTATATTGATAAAAGATCGTGAGGAAGATAAAGAGGGACCACACTTTGGTTGATTGGATTGGGCGTTTGGACAAGGTTTCTTCGGCTACGTACGAGTGCAATTGATGCCTCGACTTTTGACCGGGACTCCGAGCGTCGTATGTGTATAGGGGTTTTTGTCCGCTAGTAGTACCTATCCACTGGGTCACTACTTTTCCCCTTTTAGTGTTTTATTCTCGTTGTATTTTATTAGACTCGTAATTATTATATTCTATATCATCGGTGATCTATGTAAATTGACTATATATATATATATATATATATGTATAAGAGATATGATTTTATTTCGTGGTTGTATCATGGCTTGAATACATTTATATTTCATTCGAGGCTCATATTATCTACCTATGCAAATTGTCAAAAAAAAAATATAGACTCTTGAGAATTTAAGTTACTGTCATCATGACTGTGACACACTTGGATTTAGTAACCGTGGTGTAATGACGATTATGCTTCGGTTGCTACATCAAGGGGTGTTATAAGATTTGTGGAATGAGAGAGTTTTTACCTCTTCTCACAGATGACACCAATGTCTTTCTTGAAAGTTTGGGACTCGCTTCTTTAACCTTGTTGTACTGTTATAAAATTTACAGAGATTTGGGCTAGAAGTTGACAACAATCTTCATATAGTATAATTTGGTATAAAAACAAATGAAAGCTGCTAACTACGATCCTTATAATTTGGTATAGCTATACAATTGGTGATGTGCAAAAGCTACTAACTACAAAAGCACATCTACCAGTACAAATCATTATAATTTGGTATAGCTATATAATGGGTGATGTGCAAAAGATTGGTAAAGTACAAAAGCTATACAAACCAATGTTTGAAAAATTAGACTAAAAATCAAACTAGAAAGGACACTAGCATTTACAAGCATTTGTTTTAGCACAAAAGCAAAGAACTACAACTACAACATAACAGTTTCACTAGGATAGTGAAAGAAAACAAATAAAAAAAAACCAGGAAAAACCAAGGTTACAAAAGCACTGAAAATGCACAAAAAATAGAAAACTACACCACCTCCTACAAATGTACTAAAAATCACAAAAACAATCACATAAGTACTAGAGAGAGCTTACCAGAGAGATGATATAAATCAAGTAAGAACCAAATGCAATAGCTACCGTACACAAAACCAAGAAGAAGATTCAAAAAGAAAATCAACAAAATCAATAGATTCAAAGGTGATGAAAGAGTGATTTGTGTACCTAGTGTTCACACAAAGTGTACAGATCGTGTTCGCACAACACCAGAGGGGCGGCTTTGATTCTTAGGAACGACTGTGGATGGAGGTGTTACGGTGGTGGGTTGGGTTCGAGATGGGTGGCACGTGGTTGATCTGGGCACGATGGTGGTGGCGTGCGGCGCAGATGGAAGCAACAGTGGTCGCGGTTGGGGTTCGTTGAGAAAAGTAGATCGAGAGTGAACAAGAGTGGGATTGAGCTATGGAGGTTGAGAAAATGAGATTGAGCTGTAGAGGTTAAGAAGAGTGAGCTTCAGCCATGGAAGATTACGCTTAGGACTGAGACGAAAGAGAAGAGAGAGAATGTGACGAAAGGGAGAATGACGGGGAGATAAGAGGAATTTTAGAAATTCCACCTCTCTAGGTGGGAATTTAAATTCTTTAAATTTGATTAACAAAATTCCTAATTAAAATTCTCCTGAATTCTTAAAATTCTTTACTTAATTAACCAAACAAAGTATTTTATTATAAAAAATTTTAAATCCCCTAAAAAAACACATTACCTCCTTAAAATACTTTATCTAAACACATCCTTAGAAATTGCGATATCTTTTAACTAATTTTTCTATTTATGTGGGTTATAATTAGCATTCATATTCGTCAAGGATTCTTTAAGAGATTTATACCCAATTAATAGGCAGATGTACTTATCAAGATAACGCGTAATAATATCTAGGTATGATTCTGGTGGTCAGATTATGATAACTCCATGAAATGTAGTTATTTGTTCCCCAAATCTGTGCTCTAGCTTAGTCCTTGTTAGTATGCATATTTAGAAGATTTTAGGTTTATAATTGTCGAATTCAATTTGGATCTCTTCCTATATGATCTTGAGCAAATTGTGTATATTCTTTAAGTGATTGAGTACATTTGCTACTTTTATTAACTTGGTGATTTCTCTATTGCAGGAAGAGCTACAAACATACAAATTGGTGGAAGATTTGGACCAACTTTAGAAGCAAAAGCCCAAAAGAAAGCTAAGTGTGAAGTTCAGCATCTCATGTCGCGGTGTGGTGCATCCCCTGCTTCAGACAGAGAGCTTCGAAGATTGAACGCCACAACACAGGCAAATTAATGTCGTGGTGTGGTGACCTAACTTACACACGCGTCGTGGCGTAACGTGTTTAATGCCGTAGAGTGAACCAGATTACAGGGCCTATATATACTATTTTATTATATTTCTACGAGGAGTTTTAATTTTTAGGTTAGAAAGTTGCGGCTAGGATTTCATTTTTGGGTTGAGAGGAGGCTAGGGGAGCCAAGGTTGGAGGTCATCTTCTTCATGGAAGGAGATTCAAGCATCAAAGATCATATCCATAAGCTTCCTTTTTTCTCCCTGTGTTTTCTTCTCTTCCTTATATGATGAACATGGTTTTTGATATATATATTCGTGTTCAATGAGTAGCTAAGCTATATTTAGGGATTACTTTGGATCTTTGCATGGATATTGATGATTTTATACTTCTTTGAGTTTATATTGATGTTTGATTCTGTTCAATCATATGAATCTTAATGCTCTTGATTGTTTGATCAGTTTTTAAGTGATTTGTTGAAATCTAATGAACCTAGACATATGAATTTGGATTTGAGATCATATGCATGGTTGATACATGTTCAATTACATTCAATTAGTTTGGTTGTGTTGATTCGTTAGTTGGATAGAAATATACCTCTTAGTCATGCATAACAGGTGTTTAAGAATAGATCTTAATGAGTGGAGTTTGCACTAGTTCTCATGAAAACATAGTGAATTAAGTAAATAAAGCATGGTTAATTGACCTAAACATAGGCTTTTAACTAAAGTAGATTATCAAATTAACTTAACTCATTTATTAATGTTTCTTAAAGGGTTGCATATTATTAATTGAAGTAAGAGGTGAAGAATGATTTCCTAATCTCAAACCATTATCTTTAATTTCCATTTATGACTTTTCAGTCTTTAGATTAGTTTAAATGCATTTTTCTCTATTTTTATGTTCTTGAATAGAATTACTTAAGCTATTGGTTGATATTTAGCATTAGAAGTACCATTATCTTCATGGGAACGATATCCTACTCTTAAATTGTATTACTTGTTCGATCAGTGCACTTGCGGCCTATATAGGGACAAACAGATTGCTCCTAAAGTGCTAACCCAAAACTCGGTCCAGAATAGGTTTGATCTAAATCTTATATGAAGTGGTTAGTAGTTTGTTGTTCATTATTGGGCATATGTTTGTAAGTGTTATATAATGTTCGCATTGCAACTATTGTTCGATATGCTTCATGCGTTAGGTGAAGTTTTGTTGAGTGTGATATTTTGGGTCATCAATGCCTACTCTAGTTATTGTGGTAGTTGGCTTAACAATACACTTTTTTTCATCCTTATGGTTATGTTCACTAGCAAATTATTGCCACATGAATTCATTTTCGTTATTACAAAGATTGATAGATATTGTTTTGGAATAGGTAATCTTTATATCCATTCATAATAGTTAAGAAATATGATGACAATTGTATAATTAAACTGATAAATACAATCATGATGGTCCAATAAAATCCCCCTAATCGCTAATGGAGGAAATTGGATGCCAAAAATTCAAAACTCTAATTATTTTGGCACCATTGTTTTAGTTATTAGAAGTCACCTTAACCTCGACCATGTTTGATGTTAGAATTTTTATTTATGGACTAGCATAAATCATATTGTAATTTTATAAAATCTAAATTAATTGGATGTCAAAATTATTGGAGAATTTTGTTTAGCCCAAATTGTGATCAGTATTGTTAATAGACCTATTGTTATTAAAGCATTGCTCTTATATGGGTTTTGTTTTATGGGTCCTGTGTATGGGTTTACCATAGTGGGTAGGTTTAATCCATTTTAGTTATTCTATATATACAGGAAGAGACCCCTATTTGTAGACACTCTAGTGCGTACAGTTATCCCATTGATACTGACGCGTAAGCGACTACTGTGGGATAAGAATAGTATCTCTCCCTCATCAAGATTGATTTTCAGGGTTTCGACAATGACTTCCTCATCGGCGCTTTCTCAAGGTAACCCTAAAACCTTTTTATGTAAATGTTTGGTATGTCATAAATTTTGTGGGATTAATAGATCCGATAAATTTCTATCAATCGGTATCAGAACCAATGTTCTTAATCCTAATTATGACTATCACTTTTGTTTTATTACGAGGTTTGAAAATTTAAGAAACCTGGAATCCTAATATATATGATGTTTAATTCATTTTTTTTAAAATCAATTTCAAAAATAAAGTTAGGGCTTTTGTATGTTGGGTTGTCCTAAGTTCAAAAACATGCATATTGTTGTTTCTTATATTGTGAATCTACAAAGTTTTTTTTATTCAAACCCGTGGAACCCTAAAGTTTTTTTTTATGATTCGTTTTCTTTTGAAGATTAATTGAAGAAATTGATTTAGGGTTTTTGTAAATCACTTGTTTTTGAATCTAACAACATTTGGATTGTGAGTTTTGGTTGAGAAACAACCTCAAATTTCTAAGAAAATAACTCGCGGTGTGTCGCATGCGTTCTTTGTTGTTGTTGAGAGAACCCAGAACATATGTGCAATTTTTTTGAAAATTTTTATAGGGATTTTAAAGATTGTAGTTTTCTGAATCGAATGGAACTAAAATCTCCAATTTTCATGGAGTATCAAGAGAGAATTTTGACGCGACCCGTTTTTGGGAAAATGGGTCACGCGACCCGTATTAGAAAAACGGGCGAAGAAGGAAACCAACACTCCTGTACGTTTCCAACTCGCACAGGTGGCGCGTGGTTAGGAGCATGGTTTTCAACTTCTGTTTTTTGGGTTGTGCTCCACGTGCCATTTCCTAATTTTTGGTGAATTTTTATTTATTTTTCATGTCCATTTACTATTTATTTCAAAATTTCTAGAGATTAAAATTGCTAAAAATATATGGTACTCTCTTTTTTTGCCTCTGAAAATTTTTGTGTATTATTGTGATGTTTCTAACATGATATATATTATGCACTCTCATAGTTGATGTTGTTTGGTCACTGAAATAATTTTCAGTGTTATTTTGTGCATAAATTGATATATAATGTTTTGAAAATATTTATCTTGTTGTTATTTATGTGATTTGATTATGAGAATTGCTATTTAAAGTATTATGGTACTATTTTGGGGCACTTTTCATGATTGTGACCTTGCCTTCGCGGGATCAAATATGTTAAGGTGTCATATTATTGATATTTTGTTAATAATGTTGCATTAGATATTATGTTGATAATGAGCTTACCATATCATTTTACCTTTATTAATGTAATTTCTAATAATTTGTTAAACGATACTATTTTGGGCACTTTTCATGATTGTGAGCTTGCGTTCGCGAGACCAATTGTGGTAAGGTGCTATTTTGTTGATAAAATATTGTTATGTTATGGCTTTGAGGATTATATTGACAATGCACTTACTCTATCAGTTTGCCTTTATTAATGTGATTTTTGATGGTTTGTTAAAGGCATTAAGGTTCTGACCTTAGAATTCTCAGTATCCTTTCAGTACTAGCTTTAGGGACATGATTTTGATGTTTGTGGGAGTCTATTCACGTGTTATAATTTGGGACCCTTAGGCGGGATTGTAATAGCATGGGAAAACTCGTTATGGTTATTTACTCAAATAATGCTGATATGCTTAACAAAAATCTCACTTTAATGTATTGTTCTTTCAACTTCATTAATGCAAATGAGTGCTATAACGAAATTGAATGGGACTAATTTTGAGGACTGGGTGGATTCTGTGAAATTGTTCATTGTTGTCTCTAATGTTGAAGCTGCTCTCACTGAGGATGAACCTCAGAGACCCACAAATGCATCTTCCGCTACAGATAAGAAGAAGCATGAAAGGTGGGTTCAATCCAATAAAGTTTGGTTGATGACCATGAAGTATAGCATGAAAAAGACCATTAAAGAGAGCATTCTTGAAACAAATAATGCTAAGGAGTTTCTCAAATTTGTTCGTGAGAAATTCAAGAAGTTTGATAAAACTGAAAAGGCTTACTACCTCTCTTTATTGACAAAGACTACATGAGTGGTGCTCATGAACATGTTTTGAAGCTTGTGAACTGGTACAACAAGTTGAGGTTTATGAAAGTGGAGTTGGGAGAGGATTTCCTAGTCTGGCAGGTGTTTGAGTCTCTTTTGGCTAGTTTTGATGTTCTGAGGACCACTTACAACACTCAAAAGGAGGAGTGGATTGGCAATGAACTTATATATGTTCTTACTCAAGAGGAGCATACCATAAAGATGGGCAAGGCCCATAGTGTTCAGTTTGTTTCTCACAAGAATGGTGATAAGAAGAAGAAATTTGCTAAAGGGCAGAACAATAAGCCTCAATTTAAGAAAAAATGGATGATAAGCTTAGATATCCTTCTAAGCCATCTTTTGGTCCTTGTGAGTCTTCTGGTGTTAAGCCCATATATCGTTTTAATGGAAACTGTAAGTTCTGTGATATATATGGGCATAAGCAATCTGATTATTTGAAGTTTAAGAGCTGGCTAGAGAAAAAGAAAGGTAACCCCTTGGCTCTAGTATATGTTGAATCAAATCTAGATTATGTTCCTTCAAATACCTGGTGGTTAGATACTAGTGCAACTATTCATGTTATAAATTTATTGCAGGAATTCAGAAGCAGGAGGAAACCAAGTGAAGAAGAGTTGATGATCATAGTAGGAAATGGAGCTAAAGTCAAAGTAAAACATATAGGAGTGGTTTCATTAAAGTTATGTACTGGACATGATTTAGGTTTGAAAGATATTGTTTTTGTGCCTTCTATGAGGAGGAATTTGATTTCAGTTTCAGTTTTGGATGGTTGTGACTACTCTTTCTATTTTAGTAATACAAAAGTTTTTTTATATTATGATTCTGCTCTTGTTGGTTCTAGAGTCTTATCTAATGGTCTTTACATGTTGGATGTAGATTCTATTTCTGTTAATCAACGAGATTCAGATATCAATAATGTTGTTGGGAACAAGCGTGGTAGAGTTGCTGAAAACTCTTCTATGTCGTGGCACAAACGTTTAGGACACATTTCTAGGGAGAGAATGGAGAGATTGATCAAGGATAGTATTCTTCATGATCTAAACTTCTCTTATTTTTATACCTGTGTTGATTGTATAAGAGGGAAACTTACAGTTGGAGTCAGGAAGAGTGCGGTTACCAAGAGTAAAGGAATACTACAGTTAATTCATATAGATATTTGTGGGCCCATTACTCTTATTAATATGGGTGGTTTTAGGTACTTTATCACCTTTATTGATGACTTCTCTAGATACGAGTGGATTGATATACTGTGTGAGAAATCTTATTCTTTAGATACCTTTAAAGCATTCAAAGGCGCTGTTGAACTGAAATTTAGTAAGCAGATTAAATGTGTGAGGTCTAATAGAGGTGGTGAGTACTATGGTAGGTATAATGAAATTGGTAGAAATCCTGGAACTTTTGCTAGGTTCTTACAAGACTATGGTATTGAGGTGTAGTACACCATGTTGGCACTCCGCAATAAAATGGAGTTACAGAAAGGTGAAACTGTACTCTTATGGATATGGTGAGATGTATGCTTAGTCATTCTACATTTCCAGAATTCTTGTGGGGAGATGCCTTGAAGATTGCTGCTTATATATTGAATCATGTGCCAAGTAAATCTGTGCTAAAGACTCCATATGAGTTTATGACTGGCAAACAGCCCACCTTGAGGCATTTTCATGTTTGGGGTTGTAGGGTAGAGGTGAGACCTTAAAACCACATTTAAAGAAGCTTGATCCCAAAACCATTAGTGGTTTCTTCATTGGCAATTGCATTGACTCAAGATGTTCTAGGTTCTATTGTCCTTCTCATACTACTAGAGTTATTGAATCTGATCAAGCTGTCTATTTTGAAGGGGACTTGGAACATAGTGGAACTCAAGAGCCGCGTATTGTTGATTTCAATGAGAAGCATACTGCTATTCCTATTCCTGTTGATCCTTTTTCAGGGATAATGTCATCTCCTTTGATCCAAAATGATGATGCTATTGATTATGTTGATAATATCAATATCTCTCAACAAGTCAAAAATAATGTGTACAGATTCCAGATGTTGTTGTGACTCCACTTAGAAGATCTGAGCAAGTTCCTATATCCATTGAGTCTACTAGATTCAGGGATTACATTGTGTACCTACAGGAGCATGAGTTTAATTTAGTTGAGAATTCTAATCTTATTTCCTTCCAAGAGGCCATGGTTAGTCATGATAATGCACAATGGCTAGTGGCTATAGAGGATGAGTTAGCTTCTATGAGAAAGAATAGTTTTTAGGAACTGGTGGAGTTGCTTACTGGTTGTAAAACTATTGGTTGTAAATGGGTCTTTAAGACCAAGCATGATGCTAGAGGTGAAATAGAGAGGTATAAGGCCAGGCATGTTGCTAAGGGATATAACCAGAAGGAAGGTATTGATGATAAGGAGACTTTCTCATTGGTCTCCACTAAAGACTCTTTTTGTGTTGTGATGGCCTTGGTTTCTTATTTTGATTTAGAGCTTCATCAAATGGATGTTAAGATCGCCTTCCTAAATGGTGATTTGTATGAGGATGTATATATGGATCAACCTGATGGTTTTGTTGAAGATGGTAAAGATCATATGGTATGCAAATTGAAAAGATCCATTTATGGATTGAAACAGGCTTCCAAGCAATGATATTTGAAATTTGATTATATTGTTGACTCTTTTGGTTTTAAAGAGCATATTGTTGACCAATGCATTTATCTGAAGTTTAGTGAGAGTAGATTCATCATTCTTGTTTTATATGTTAATGATATATTATTGGCTAGTAATGATATTATTTTTCTAAATGAGACTAAGCAGATGTTGACAACACATTTTGATATGAAAAATCTTAGTGATGCCCTTTTTGTATTGGGTATTGAGATTCACCGTGACAGATCTCGTGGTATTCTTGGCTTGTTTTAGAAAGCTTATATTGAAAGGATTCTGAATAGATTTAATATGAAATCTTGTAATCCTTGTGTTGCACCTATTCAAAAGGGTGAAAGACTCTCTAATACCCAGTGTCTTCAAAGTGATAAAGATGTTGCTGAATGGAGAAAGTCTCATATGCTTCTGTTGTTGGCAACCTTATGTATGCTCAAGTTTGTACATGTCCTGATATTGTTTTTGTTGCTAGTGTACTTGAGAGATACTTGAGCAAACCTGGCGTAGCTCATTGGCAGGCTACAAAACGAGTTATGAGGTATCTACAGGGTACCAAAGATTATATGTTTACCTATAGGAGGTCGGACCGCCTTGAGGTGATAGGCTATACTAATTGTGATTATAGTGGTTGTCTAGATGGCTATAAGTCCACATCAGGGTATATCTTTATGTTAGTAGGAGGAGTTGTTTCTTGGAAGAGTGTTAAACAGACACTTACAACTACTTCTACTATGGAGGCAAAGTATATAGCTTGTTATGAGGCTATGCGTCAAGCGGTATGGTTAAAAAATTTGATTACTGAATTTTGTATTATGGAGAGTATTTCCATGCCTCTTACTATTTATTGTGATAATTCTGTCGCTATGTGCTTCTCTCAAATAAATAAAAGCTCTAAACACTCAAAGCATTTTGATACAAAATTCATGTTTGTTAGAGAGAAGATTCAGGAGTTTCAGACTTGTGTCAAGCATATCCCTATAGAACTTATGGTTGCAGACCTTCTAACCAAAGGTTTAGCTGTTAAAGTTTTTGTTGATCATGTAACCCGTATGGGTATAGTGAGGTCTTTTGATGTTTTGGGTTAGTAGGAGTTTGTTTTGTAATTTTTTTATGACCTCATTTTATTATTATGTCTCGAGACCTAAAACAATTATATTGTTATTATTATCGTTGCCATATAATATTGTTATGGTTATTATTTGCATAGTTTTGTTTATTCATGATATGGCATATTGTGGAGACATTTTGGTCCCAGTCTCATTTTGTTGTTGTGCTGAGATGTTTGTTAAATCTCAGAAAGCATCTTGGGCGAATGCTTAGGGCCATTTTATTGGGAAATGCACTTTGATCATATATTGGCATGCAATTTTGGATGTGCTTTCCCATTACCCATATACCATATTTTGATGGGTCACAGAGATATGAGTATCTTGCATGTATGATATAAGTACTCCTTCGAGTATGATTTTCTGGATTGTTGAGATGCTTATAGTCTCATTTTGGATTAGTTGTTGAGAGTGCTGACTCGATTTTGACTTCATGTTGTGGCCACATATTTTTTATTAATCTAAAGATTTGTTTTCTTATTAAAGTGATGTAATATGACTTATATTGTCCAAGTGGAAGAATGTTAGAATTTTTATTTATGGACTAGCATAAATTATATTGTAATTTTATAAAATCCAGATTAATTTAATGTCAAAATTATTAGAGCATTTTTTTAGCCCAAATTGTGATCAATATTGTTAATAGGCCTATTATTGTTAGAACACTGCTCTTATGTGGGTTTTGTTTTATGGGTCATGTGTATGGGTTTACGATAGTGGGTAGGTTTAACCTGTTTTAGTTATTCTATATATACAGGGGGAGACTCCAATTCCTAGCCACTCTAGTGCGTACAATTGCCCCATTGATACTGACGTGTGAGTGACTACTGTTGGATAAGAATAGTATTTATCCCTCATCAAGATTGATTTTCAGGGTTTCAATAATGACTTCTTCATTGGCGCTTTTTCTAGGTAACCCTGAAAACTCTATATATAAATGTTTGGTATGCCATAAATTTTTTGGGATTAATAGATCCGATAAATTTCTATCAGAAGAAAATTCCTTCTCCATAGAGCAAATCATCCATTAAATATTGTCATACTCTCTTTCTTTCCACTGCACCATTTAGACATCTTTGATGCATATCGACATAGAGGAATAAAATAGTCAGGCTCTTGGTTGAGATAAGAAAATTTTCCTTTCCTACATGCCTCGCTGGATGAATAGACTATATAAGCAAAATTTTTAACCTAGCTGTGGTTTATATTACACTAGTGTTTATGGTAAACTTTTGTCAAAAGATAAATTCAATTCCGGATCCCAATTCAGGGAAGGAGATCACTTCCTCAATAGATTCTCTAGTACCTAGACTAATCTTTAGGTAAAAATGTCAAGAATAATTTTGAATGAAAGGCTAATTGAAATAACATGTTTTGAAAGTTAAAGATTGCTTTTAAACTTAAGAAATCAATAAAAAGAAGACAATTAAATGACATGAAATGTAAGGGAAAAGGCAATAAAGTGCAATAAAGTAAACTTGATATGCAATGTAAAGTGCAGAAAAATAAGGAACAAGAATTGAAAGAAAGCAATGTAAAAACAATGAAAAATAAAGTTGCAAGTATGTAAAAGAACATGAAAGTAAACTTGCAGAAAAGTAAAAAAAACAATTAAAGGAAAACAATTAAAAAAAACTCAAATGATCTTTGAAAGAATCACTTGATTGGGAGTAGAAAGGATGTACAAGAAAGTAAATTGAGAATGTAAGTGGAACTAAATTTAAACTTGCATTGAATTTGTAAATGATATAGAAATGAAATTGGATGGAAACATACTTGACTAGACTTATGTGCATTTGCTTAAGATGTCAAAGTGACGTGAGCACGAGCACAAGTGTTCATGAATAATGAATTTCTAACCCTTAAATGCTTCTATCCCTTTGATATTTATCAACATTATAAGTAACTACTCTTTTTATAGGATCTTAACATATGTTTAAAACAAAAATAACTGCCTAATGATTGTAACATCCCGATTTTCATTTTTTCTACACAAATATTAACTTTCTAATTTTTGTGATTTTTGAGAATTTTTATAGATTTTTCTGAGAATAAAAATATTTTAGTAATTTTTGGGTCGTCGTGGGGCCCACAGTGGGCCAGAAAATACTAATAGAATTTATTGGCCAGAAAATTTTGTACTATTGATACGGGGCAGGGGGATCTTACTAAACCCGAAACCGGATACAATTACTATTTTTTCTTAATACTGTGAATTTATTATTCACTATATAATAATTACGGGTTTATGAGCCGTAATTTTATTCTGTGAGTAATAAATTTTTATAGCTTTAGCTAGGTACTAGTCATGTGATGGCCATGTGTCACTTGATAGTAGAAGTCAAATTTGGTGGCTAGTCATAAAAATCAACCAATGGTAATAAGTCAACAAAAATGACTTGTTTAAATTAATTACTAAGCTAGATGAATTAGTAAACTAACCTAAGCTTAAATGGTCACAAATTGAAACAATAATTGGTAGTATTTTGCATGGACTTCCACGGCAATGAAGGAGTCTTTTAGGACATGCAAAAGTTAGTGAGTCACCAAATGTTGACCAAAAGCAAGACTTGGTGCCATGTGTTTGATTTTGCACCTTGATGGACATGCAATTAATTTTCCCATGCTATCACTAGCATTCCACGACACTGAAGCTCTAGGATAGACTATCTATCTATCACAATTATATCACCTTTGTCTCCTAAGCCATTATCTTCATGTCTTCATTTTTCTACACTTAGCCAAAATTTCATTTCTCTCCATTTCTCTCCAAAGACACCATTCGGCCAACACCTAGAGACCACCCCTCCAAGCTTCTAAAATTTCATCTAACCTTATTTCCTACATCTAAACATCATTCTAAGACACTTCTATGTTGAAGACTTAAGCAAAATCCTTCATCTTCCACCATTTCTACAAGTTCGTATTCTTGAAATCTCAAGGTAAAAGTTCTTCTTCTTTGTTTCTAATTTGGTTTGTGAGTTTCTAAACCATGATTGTTTCATGGTTTCTCTTCTTCAAGGTTTGTTTGTGACTTTGGTTGGTTTAAGTTTGTTAGGGTTTTCCTTTGGAGCCACACGAAATTCATAGAAAATCAAGCAAGAAGGAGTTTTGTCTTCCTTAAGGTAAGAGGGAGATTACCCTCATCAACCATATGTTGGTGGTGAGGAGATGACTTTGTTTGTGGTGAAAAATCCATAAGAATTTATTCACTTGTATGGTTTAAACTTGCTTTATTTATGGTTGATTTATTTTTAAGCTTTGTTTATATGCATGTTGAGTAGATTATATGCTTATATGCTTGTTTATATGCTTATGGTAGTATGATGAATGTTGTGTAAAGTAGAATGAGTTGTATGATGAGGAAAATTGCATGAAGGTCCCAAAGAACCTCGGGGGAGGCTCACGGTTTTGACTACTACAAAGGGAACAAGATGTTTCAAATTAATTATTAAGTATGGATTGATGATTTTAATGATAAAAAATGGATTAAAGGATTTTGATGATGAAAAATGGTTAAGTTTGATTATGGAATCTAAACCTAAATTTGGCCAACACACCAAAGTGTGGGATTTGAACCCTAGATTATTTTACTAAGTGTGGATTTTGTTAATTAGTTAACAAGAATTGGGTTTAAGGAATTTTTAATTGAAAAAGAAAACTAGATTTAAGGATTAGAATTAAATTAGATTTATTAAAGCTATAGTATTTAATTAAATCAATGAATTTAAGTTTTTGGAAAGAACAATAGAAAATAATACGTAAAAGATTTTTTTTAAAAATGAAAATGAACCATATAAAATAATACGTAAAGGATTTTTGTTAAAATAAAAGTATTTTCAAGAAGGCCAAAATGCATAATTACGTAAAGAATTTTATAAATGAGTTTAGAAAGTTGAGAAAATATTTTATGTAAGTGAAAAATGCTAGAAAATCATTACGCGATTTAGAAATTACTATTTGTAAGCTACGTAATTAATTTTTACGTTACGCTATTAAGAAAATGATTTTAAATGATTATGCTATTGAGAAAATGTTTAAAAATCTCTACGCGATTTAAAAATGTTTGAAAATATTTATGCGATTTAAAAACGTTTAAAAATATTTATGTGGTTTAGAAAACATTTGAAAATATTTATGTGATTTAGAAAACATTTAAAGACATTTATATGATTTAAAAATGTTTAAAATTAATTATGCGTTTGTGAAAAATGTTGAAAAATATTATGTAATTTGAAAACATAAGAAAAACGTCACGCTGTTTCAAAAATGCAATAAAATATTTACGCGATTGGAAATTACAGCAGTTGGCTGTCGGGCTGTCGTGGTGGGCCCCGTTATGTTGGAAAGTGATACTGTCAAGAAATGACGCGTATTTGTGGAATACTGTAAAATAATAGTTGTATGTATTTTTGAATCATACATCATACATGAAAAAGCATGTCAAGTAAGGCAATTGGCCTAGGAGATGGAAATTACACCTTTGTGCAGGTGGGAATTGCGTAGTTATGATCTTCAGTGATCTTGGAGACGTCTGGGTGTGGAATGTCACATGTGGCCAGTAGGTAGCACCACTGCGTCGTGGTATCCTTTGCAAACACACCGGCGGTCTTGACGGAGTTACTACTCTTTTCGTGATATGGTTGAGAGTGTCTTGTATTAGCCATGTTGCGCACCATGATATGATAAACGACACAAGATTTGAGGTTAACGGTATACAGACATGTACTCCCTATCATTCTCTCCGAAATTGTGTTTAGCTCTATGGAGTAGGAATTGGGTCGTTGTACACATGCATAATGGGTCAGCATATTGGTATGACAATTATGCATGTTTAATATGTTTTCTATGATATGATATGACTGTATGTGATATAATGTATCTGTATCTTTTACTGTCATTTTCTATACTGCCTCATTGGTATTGATGAAAGGGAATCTCACCTCTTTATTATATTGTATTTGTGTATTGTATGTATTTGATGAAGACCGAGGAGGCGAGGAGGCTGATAAGTCATTTTATTATCAGTAGCTATTTTCTGTTTTTATCTAATATGGCGGCGAGGCGTCAAGTTTTAGGATTTGTCACGATTCGATTCCACGGTGGGATTGATGCGTGGCGGGTTAACTTAGATAGGGAAAGGTTTGTGTATACTGGGGATCTGACTCTGACCTTAAGTGGTACTAGGGATAGTACTCCTGTTATGACACAACATATGTCTGTGCGTTTAGAGTTTTATATGCCTATATGTGAGATTTGGAGTAGGAATAATAATACTTATACTCCACACAAGGAATCCATGATGTCAACTGCTAGGACACCAACCTGGCGTGTGCTGTATCCGCCAGGTTTCTCTGATGGCAACACCAAGGAGGAGGAGGAGGACCCCAATGAGAGCCTGAACCTGTAGTTTGTTGGGGTTTTAGTTTAGTATTTTTATTTTGGTGTGTATTGTATATATAACTTTTGGGGGTGTAATTATGTAAATTATTTGTGAACAAAGTTTGTAATATGTAATATAAGGTGTGTTAGTTTTAATTACATTTTATGTTTAAAGTTTTATTTATTATCTATTATTCTGCAAAAGAAATTTTAAAATTAGTGTTTTTACAAGATTAATTCTTTTACAACTTGGGTAAGTTATATTAGGATTAGTCTTAAATGTGATACCCTACGGTGGGTGTTGCATTAGTTGGTATCAGAGCCCAAGTTAGAGTCTTTTGGGTTTGTGGGTAGGTTTGTCTTGTTTGTGCTGTGTGTTTCTCTGACACTGAACATAGAGATATATTGTTTGGTTTCTGAAAAGATACAATGTTGTTTGAAGTGGTTACATTTGGTTTCACTGTGTTTTGATTTGGTTGTCTTTGAAAAAAGACAATGGATAGTAGTAGACGTAAGAATGTGGACACAAGACGTGACAATGATCGTATGGTCGCAACTAGAAGTATAATGGAGAGGAAATGTAAGATTAATCGATTTCAACAAAAGTCGTATATATGACCATCAGGAAAGCAACAACAACAACAGTCATGTGGAGGAGGTACCAATAATAATCGTTTTGGTCAGAATGTGGCACTGCCAACAAGATGTTTGAAGTGTGGAAAAGGTCATGCAACAAAGGACTGTACGATCAGAGGAATCATTTGCTTTAGATGTGGAAAAACCTGGTCACTTCGTAAAGGATTGTAATAAAGCGAAGGTGGAGCCTTCAGTAAGCAATGTTCATGCTGTTAAATCTCAAGCTGTGGGACAAGTTTATACGATGAGTGGAGCCGAGGCCTCTCAGTCTGATGATCTTATCAAGGGAGAAGGTGTCATATCAAGTAATCTTTTAACTGTACTATATGATTCGGGTGTAACTCATTCGTTTATTACAAATGACTGTGTGGATCGTTTGGAATTGCTTGTGTCTTCTTTGAACTTTCAATTGATTGTTTCTACACCAACTGTCAAACCTGTTAGTACTTCTAAAGTTTATCTAAATTGTCCTGTTACTATCAAAAATTGAGTCTTTTTTGTTGATTTAATTTGTTTACCTCTTACCGATATTGATATAATCCTAGGAATGGACTAGTTATCTTCTAACCATATTCTGTTAGATTGTTCTAAAAAGACCTTAGTATTTCCTAAGGATGAGATTTTTGGATTTTTGACTGCCAATCAAGTCGAATCTTTATTGAGGGATGGAGCACGAGGATACATGTTGTTATCTTCTTTGGAAGTCAAGAGTGAAAAAGATGTGAATGCTATTCCTGTTGTAAACGAGTTTCCTGAAGTTTTCCCTGACAATGTACCTAGACTACCACCTGAAAGAGAGATAGAGTTTTCTATCGATCTTGTACCAGGAGCGGGTCCAATTTCGATTGCACCATATCGGATATCACCATCTGAGTTAGTAGAGTTGAAGAAGCAATTGGAGGAACTGTTGGAAAAACAATTTATGCAACCTAGTGTTTCATCTTGGGGAGCTCCAGTGCTGTTAGTCAAAAAGAAGGATGGATCTTTGCGCTTGTGTGTGGATTACCGCCAATTGAACAAAGTCACAATCAAGAACAAATATCCTCTTCCAAGGATTGATGATTTGATGGACCAGATGAAAGGAGCAACTGTTTTCTCTAAGATAGATTTACGATCGGGTTATCACCAAATTCGTGTCAAGGTAGAGGATATACCTAAGACAGCTTTTCGAGCGTGTTACGGTCATTATGAGTATCTTGTAATGCCGTTTGGAGTAATGAATGCTCCTGCTATATTCATGGATTACATGAATAGGATTTTTCATCCATATCTAGACAGATTTGTCATCGTTTTTATTGATGACATTTTGATCTATTCTCAAAATCAAGAAGAGCATGCTGAACATCTCAGTATAGTTCTTCAGATTTTAAAGGAGAAGAAGTTGTATGCAAAGTTGTCTAAATGTGAATTTTGGTTGGATGAGGTTCAGTTTTTGGGTCATGTAATTTTTAAGATGGAATTGCAGTGGATCTAGTAAAGGTGGAGACGGTTCTTCAGTGGGAAAGGCCAACTACAGTGACTGAGATCCGAAGTTTTGTTGGATTAGCCAAATATTATTGAAGAATTATTGAAGATTTTTCCAAGATAGCCGGACCTCTTTCACAACTCACCAGGAAGAACCAGGCATTTGTCTGGACAGAAAAGTATGAGGAAAGTTTTCAAGAACTAAAGAAAAAGTTGACTACTGCACTGGTGTTGATTCTACCAGATCCGAACGAGTCTTTTGAAGTATATTGTGATGCTTCATATCAAGGGTTAGGATGTGTTTTAATGAAAAATAGAAAAGTAGTAGCATATGCTTCAAGACAACTGAAGGTCCATGAGATGAATTATCCAGCGCATGATTTGGAATTGGCTGCAGTTGTAACACCCATAGAATTCATATTTTATTTGTTTTGGTCGATTCATAATTATTTTGAGTAATCTGATTCGACTTCTGTGAATTTTATGATTTCTGTGATTTTTAGGAATTTTTGAGAGTTTTTACATTTTTGATTATTTTAATATTATTTTTAGACTATGTATATAAGCCTTCGTATTTTATTTCTTTCTCTCCCAATCCTTAATTATTTTTACTAATCTAATTTGTTTTCATGAGTTTCACAATTATTATGATTTTTGTACATTTTTGTGATATTTTAGATATTTTGAATATTTTAATATATTTTAGATATTTCGAGATATTTTGAGATATTTTGAATATTTTAATATATATTTGAGATATTTTAAGAGATTTTGAATATTATATTATATTTTTGATATTTTGGTATATTTTAAATATTTAATATATTTATGATATTTTGGGTATGTGTGTGGGCTCGGGGCGGGCCCGGAAAAATAAAAATTTTCTTTGGCTAGAAAATTTTGTACTGTTGATTCAGAGCTGGGACCTCTCCTAGTACGGTGTGGTTCGGGGACGAACCAAGCGAAAGTTGGTGGGCATGTGGTGTCCCGGGGCCAATGATGGCGGGGAGTGGATGCTCGTGTAAGAGAAGCACGTACAAGGAGCAGCTCCTGGCAGGCTTCTAGGCGAATGGTCCCATGAATGAACTGAATACACACCGGAATGAGAGGGATTCTAAGACTGTGTAGGTATGAGACTGCATAGTTGAGGATGGCTTAAAGGAATTGATTAGGCATAGCCATATCAACAAGTTGCAACTTCTTTTTGGGAGCCTAGAACATAAGAACTCCATGGTTAAGCGTGCTTGACCTAGAGCAATTGTGGGATGGGTGACCTCCTGGGAAGTTTCTTAGGATGCGTGTGAGTGAGGACAAAGCATGTTGAAAAGACCCGTGTTGGTTTGTGGAGACACTCGTCAATCCTGCAGGCAGTCCCGGGATGTTATAGCAGTTGTCTTTGCATTGAAAATTTGGAGACATTTTCTATGTGGAGCTACGTTCAACGTCTTTAGTGATCATAAAAGTCTGAAGTATTTGTTTGATCAGAAGGAGTTGAACATGAGGCAGAGAAGATGGCTAGAATTCTTGAAGGATTATGATTTTCAACTTCAATATCATCCTGGAAAAGCTAATGTTGTGGTAGATGATTTGAGTAGGAAGATGCTCAGTGTTTCTGCTATGATGATCAAAGAGGAACAACTAATAGAGCAATTCAGAGATTTGGGGTTGTCGGTAGAGTTAGTTCCTGGAAGGATGCGTTTGAATAAGGTTACTATTCTAAATGATTTACTTGAGAAATTAGAGAAAAGCAATATGATGATGAATTTTTACAAGAAGAAAGAGAACGGTTGAAGTATGGTGGAGTTGCAACAGTTGAGGAAGGGTCTGATGGGATCCTAAAGTTTAAAGGTAGAATTTGTATACCTAATGATCCTGATCTTAGAAAAGTGATTCTCGATGAAGCTCATACCAGTAGATTGAGCATACATCTAGGAATGGCCAAAATGTATCACGATCTGACGCGATTATTTTGGTGGCCGGGAATGAAGAAAGATGTTGCTGAACATATGTCATCATGTCTCGTGTGTCAGAAAGTGAAGGTTGAACATCAAAGGCCAGCGGGTATGCTACAACCCCTCACTATACCAGAATGGAAATAAGATAGTATAGCAATGGATTTTGTTACAGGTTTGCCAAAGACCAGAAAATGATATGATTCTATATGGGTCGTTGTTGATAGGCTTACGGAGTCAGCTCACTTCTTTCCAATCAATATCAGGTATTCGTTGGAAAAGTTGACCCAGGTGTACATTGGTGAAATCGTAAGACTTCATGGTGTACCCACTAGTATCATTTCTAATAAGGATCCAAGATTTACGTCAAGGTTTTGGCGAAGCCTACAGGAAGCTATGGGGACTAAAATTCATCTGAGTTCTGCTTATCATCCGCAGACGGATGGTCAAATGGAAAGGAAGATACAATCACTGGAAGATCTGTTAAGAGCTTGTGTGTTAGAACAAAAAGGGAGTTTGGATGAATTTTTACCTTTGGTAGAATTCACCTACAACAACAGTTTTCACTCAAGTATAGGGGTGGCACCCTATGAAGTGCTTTACGGACGACGATGTCGAACACCTTTGTGTTAGTACCAGGATGGTGAAAGTATAACCATTGGACCTGAAATGATACAACAAACAACTACAAGGTGAAGATGATCCAAGAGAAAATGAAGGTGACTCAAAGTAGACAGAAAAGCTATACTGATAAAAGAAGAAGACCTCTTGAATTTGAGGAAGGTGAGCATGTGTTTTTACAAGTTACACCTACGACTGGTGTTGGAAGGGTTATAAAATCCAGAAAACTCACTCCTAAGTTTATTAGACCTTATCAAATTCTTCGTCGGATAGGTCCAGTCGCATACCAAATTGCTTTGCCACCTTTTCTTTCCAATTTGTACAATGTTTTCCATGTATCTCAATTGAGAAAGTATATTCCCGATCCAACTCATGTTATTCAACCCGATGAGGTACAATTGAAAGAAAATTTGACGTATGAGACACTTCCTGTTAAGATTGAAGACCAGAGGATGAAGCAGCTCAGAGGAAAAGATATTCCATTACTAAAAGTGATCTGGAATGAAACAACGGGAGATGCTACATGGGAGCTAGAAGAAAAAATGAAGGAACAATATCCTCAATTGTTATGAGGTATGGTAAATCTCGAGGACAAAATTTTTTTAGTAGAGGAGAGTTGTAACATCCCGATTTTCATTTTTTCTGCACAAATATTAATTTTCTAATTTTTGTAATTTTTGAGAATTTTTATGAATTTTTCTGAGAATAAAAATATTTTAGTAATTTTTGAGTCGTCCGTGGGGCCTACAGTGTGCCCGAAAACACTAAAAAATTTTATTGGCCAAAAAATTTTGTATTGTTGATACATGGCCGATGGATCTTACTAAACCCGAAACTGGATACAATTACTATTTTTTCTTAATACTGTGAATTTATTATTCACTATATAATAATTACCGGTTTATGAGCCGTAGTTTTATTCTGTGAGTAATAAATTTTTATAGCTTTAGCTAGGTACTAGTCATGTGATGGCCATGTGTCACTTGATAGTAGAAGTCAAATTTGGTGGCTAGTAATAAAAATCAACCAATGGTAATAAGTTAACAAAAATGACTTGTTTAAATTAATTACTAAGCTAGATGAATTAGTAAACTAACCTAAGCTTAAATGGTCACAAATTGAAACAATAATTGGTAGTATTTTGCATGGACTTCCACGGCAATGAAGGAGTCTTTTAGGACATGCAAAAGTTAGTGAGTCACCAAATGTTGACCAAAAGCAAGACTTGGTGCCATGTGTTTGATTTTGCACCTTGATGGACATGCAATTAATTTTCCCATGCTATCACTAGCATTCCACGGCAATGAAGCTCTAGGATAGACTATCTATCTATCACAATTATATCACCTTTGTCTCCTAAGCCATTATCTTCATGTCTTCATTTTTCTACACTTAGCCAAAATTTCATTTCTCTCCATTTCTCTCCAAAGACACCATTCGGCCAACACCTAGAGACCACCCCTCCAAGCTTCTAAAATTTCATCTAACCTTATTTCCTACATCTAAACATCATTCTAAGACACTTCTATGTTGAAGACTTAAGCAAAATCCTTCATCTTCCACCATTTCTACAAGTTCGTATTCTTGAAATCTCAAGGTAAAAGTTCTTCTTCTTTGTTTCTAATTTGGTTTTTGAGTTTCTAAACCATGATTGTGTCATGGTTTCTCTTCTTTAAGGTTTGTTTGTGACTTTGGTTGGTTTAAGTTTGTTAGGGTTTTCCTTTGGAGCCACACGAAATTTATAGAAAATCAAGCAAGAAGGAGTTTTGTCTTCCTTAAGGTAAGAGGGAGATTACCCTCATCAACCATATGTTGGTGGTGAGGAGATGACTTTGTTTGTGGTGAAAAATCGATAAGGATTTATTCACTTGTATGGTTTAAACTTGCTTTATTTATGGTTGATTTATTTTTAAGCTTTGTTTATATGCTTGTTGAGTAGATTATATGCTTATATGCTTGTTTATATGCTTATGGTAGTATGATGAATGTTGTGTAAAGTAGAATGAGTTGTATGATGAGGAAAATTGCATGAAGGTCCCAAAGAACCTCGGGGGAGGCTCACGGTTTTGACTACTACAAAGGGAACAAGATGTTTCAAATTAATTATTAAGTATGGATTGATGATTTTAATGATAAAAAATGGATTAAAGGATTTTGATGATGAAAAATGGTTAAGTTTGATTATGGAATCTAAACCTAAATTTGGCCAACACACCAAAGTGTGGGATTTGAACCCTAAATTATTTTACTAAGTGTGGATTTTGTTAATTAGTTAACAAGAATTGGGTTTAAGGAATTTTTAATTGAAAAAGAAAACTAGATTTAAGGATTAGAATTAAATTAGATTTATTAAAGCTATAGTATTTAATTAAACCAATGAATTTAAGTTTTTGGAAAGAACCATAGAAAATAATACGTAAAGGATTTTTTTAAAATGAAAATGAACCATATAAAATAATACGTAAAGGATTTTTGTTAAAATAAAAGTATTTTCAAGAAGGCCAAAATGCATAATTACATAAAGAATTTTATAAATGAGTTTAGAAAGTTGAGAAAATATTTTATGTAAGTGAAAAATGCTAGAAAATCATTACGCAATTTATAAATTACTATTTTTAAGCTACGTAATTAATTTTTACGTTACGCGATCAAGAAAATGATTTTAAATGGTTACGCTATTGAGAAAACGTTTAAAAATCTCTACGCGATTTAAAAAAGTTTGAAAATATTTACGCGATTTAAAAATATTTATGTGGTTTAGAAAACATTTGAAAATATTTATGTGATTTAGAAAATGTTTAAAAACATTTATATGATTTAAAAACATTTAAAATTAATTACGCGTTTGTGAAAAATGTTGAAAAATATTATGTAATTTGAAAACATAAGAAAAACGTCACGCTGTTTCAAAAATGCAATAAAATATTTACGCGATTAGAAATTACAACAATTGGCTGTCGGGCTGTCGTGGTGGGCCCCGTTATGTTGGAAAGTGATACTGTCAAGAAATGATGCGTATTTGTGGAATACTGTAAAATAATGGTTGTATGTATTTTTGAATCATACATCATGCATGAAAAAGCATGTCAAGTAAGGCAATTGGCCTAGAAGATGGAAATTATACCTTTGTGCGGGTGAGAATTGCGTAGTTACGATCTTCAGTGATCTTGGAGATGTCGGGGTGTGGAATGTCACATGTGGCTAGTAGATAGCAGCACTGCGTCGTGGTATCCTTTGCAAACACACCGGCAATCTTAACGGAGTTACTACTCTTTTCGTGATATGGTTGAGAGTGTCTTGTATTAGCCATGTTGCATGCCATGATATGATAAACAACACAAGATTTGAGGCTAACGGTATATATACATGTACTCCCTATCATTCTCTCTGAAATTGTATTTAGCTCCATGGAGTAGGAATTGGGTCATTGTACACATGCATAATAGGTCAGCATATTGGTGTGACAATTATGCCTGTTTAATATGTTTTCTATGATATGATATGATTGTATGTGATATAATGTATCTGTATCTTTTATTATCATTTTCTATACTGCCTCGTTGGTATTGATGAAAGGGGATCTCACCTCTTTATTGTATTATATTTGTGTATTGTATGTATTTGATGAAGACCGAAGAGGCGAGGAAGCTGATAAGTCGTTTTATTATCAGTAGTTGTTTTCTGTTTTTATCTAATATAGCGGCGAGGTGTAACACCCTCCTTAGGGCATCACATTTCTGACTACCAACTCCTAATCTGAAAATCAGTTCATAAAAGGTTTGAGTTATAAAAGGTGGGTTTCAAAATTCCTTTTCATCAAAGACGGAAACATAATCTTACTGATATTTATAAGTAATACTGAAAAATATATTTAACCTAATTAATATACAATATTAACACCAATTAATATTTAACAATTTAAAGAGAAATATAAAACTAACACACTCTCTTTTTAACAGTAGCAAACCCTATCACAAGTCCTACTTAATAGCACGGTACAACACTAACGAGAAAACTTAACATACTTATTCCTTCTTGTATCTATCTTGATGCATCAGACATCTGTTCCTTGTTCACAGTGCACACTATCAAATCCTGAATGACCACTCCTCCATGTTGTCACCTATCTCAGAATATCTATCACCCGTCACTTCTAAGACAACTCGTTCCATCTACTATTCAATTTTAATAATACAAACACAGCAAAACAATATAACAAAGAGGTGAGATCACCTACGCCAATACCAACATGGTAGCATAGAGATAACACAAACAACATATCATACAGATATATCATACCATAATTCCAATAATGCACTCAACATTAATCAACTATCATCATCCAATATTATTCAATAGTTCAATTTTCATACCAATATGCATGTGTACAAAGACTCAATTTTTCAAAAACAACTCCATGGAGGTTTTCACAATTTCGAGAAGAATGATTTGTTAATTGTCAGCCTTAGTCCAAAGACAATCTTCTAGATTAGCCCACAGACAATGCCCAGCCTTAGCCCACAGACAAATGTCCAGCTTTTGAAAAGAATCGTTATTGTCAGGTATCGTCAATGTGTTGCAACGGACCGCATGTGACTGATATGGACAAGATGCAAATGGTTTTGATGTCGACAAACAATGAAAGCAATGGGAATACAATGATCAAGTCTCAAGGAACTCAAGCTTAGCATATAGGTTATAGATCTAATGTAAAGGTATTCTAGAGATTCACCTCAAGCTCAAATGTCTTCCTTAAAATGCTTTTGTAAAATGGTTTTTCATGTTAGGATCAAAAAGGTTTTATGCAACAACTCCTTCACATCTAACGTCCTAAGTTTTTGTGTGATCTTACCAACCTTTTGATAAACATTAGGAGCCAAAAATTCAAGGCCCCTAACCGATTAGGACCAGCTCCTAACCGGTTAGTTTGTTCAAACAAAAGCTTTGCCTCGTTTTTTATAACATGCCTAACCGATTAGGCAAAGTAGCTAATCGGTTATTTTATAACTCAGAGGCCAAAAATGTTTTGTCCTAACCGATTAGGTAGAAGACCTAACCTGGTTAGTATTACTTCGAAGTCAAAAATGTTTTGTCCTAACCGATTAGGCAGATGGCCTAACCGGTTATTCATAAACTCAGAAGCCTCTCTAATCTGTCCTAACCGATTAGGCGAAAGGCCTAACCGGTTATTCATCAACTTCAGAACCCACGATGGAAATGTCCTAACTGATTAGCCTTGTAGTACTAACCGGTTAGCATCCTTCCTAGAACTCATTTTCGTGGTGTCCTAACCGATTAGGACACATTCCTAACCTAAGTTAGTTATTAAACCGAACACTTCTCCTTTCGTCTAAATGAGCCCCTAACCGGTTAGGATACTTGGCTAACCTAGCCTATGTTCTGGAAAAACAAGCAAAAGCCCGTAACCTATTTTGCTTAGCATTAATTGCTCCCAACCACTTCCAACGGCAATAAATAACACTTACCTATATATTTGCTTGTTGGGCTTCGTTGGGAGGTTAGAAAAACTGAGTCTATTCTTCTGAAAAGTTTGTATTGTGCTTTAAACAAGTTTTTATCATCATTCTACAAAATCCCTTGATTTGAGCTTGAACTTGTGTGAATCCCATATACCATAGTGCTTCAATTTGTAATACTTGCTCTAGAGAGAGTTTCTTCCATTTAAATCTTATACAATCTGTTTAGTGAGGGTGAGGTATCCCTCAAGTATTGTAAGGGTGAGGTATCCCTTGAAAAATAGAGGCTCAAGCATTAGGGTGAGGTATCCCATAGTGTTGAGTGCTCAAGATTGTAGTGGTTGTCAAGCACCCAAGCTTGAAGCTTGAAGAATAGTGGAAAATCTCAAGTTGTTGCTTGGGACTTTGGACGTAGATCACAAGCGGATTGGTGATCGAACCAGGATAAACGATTGTGTTTGTTCTCTCTAAACCCTTCTCTTTATTTGGTTTACTGTTTTATTGAATTGTTTAGATATTATCTCCTTTGGCTATCACATTCATAAGTAAAAGTGTTAATCTCATTCATCCATTTATCTCTAATCGTTCAATAGCTTCAACGAAAATTGTTTATCAAACGATTTGCGAAAGATTTGCTAACTTGTTTTAATTACTCAATTCACCCCCCCTCTTGAGTATTGAGGCCACTTGGTAACACCGCATCGCCAAGTGGCATATGGTCCAGCCTTAGCCCACAAACAAATATCCACTGGTCGACCGCCGCGCCTTGACGCCTCCAAGATCCATCATAGACCTTACTATCAATTTATATTCTCTCTTCAACCACAAGGGTCATAATAGCATCAGCTATCAAATTTTTGTCCAATGCACGAATATCTTAAAGCAATTTTGTTCAATTTCCTCGTATGCCACAATGCATATTTTTCCAATGCATATTCAATGCACCAATGCCAATCACAGGCAAAATTTACCATTTCCAATGCATGTTCAATGCACCAATGCCAATCACAGGCAAAATTCACAATTTCATATTCAGGGTCCACACATTGGCCCATTCTCAGTTTAATTTCATAATCTCATAATCAGGGTCCACACACTGTCCCAACAGTAACCATACTGTATATTTAATCGCAAAATCATGTTATCACATTTTCATAGTCATAAAACACTTTTGTCGCGTTTTCACAATTTTGTAACATTTCTGTTACATTTTCACAATTTTGTTACGTTTTCAAATCACATATTGATTTTTCAACGTTTTCATCAATCGCGTAAAAATACTCCACCATTTTTAAATCGCGTAGCAATTTTTCCACAATATCTCAAACGCGTAAAATATTTAAATGCTTTCCAAAATTGGGTAGAAATATTTCAACATTTTTCAAATTACGTGGAAATATTTAAACGTTTTTCAAATCGTGTAGCTTAAAAATCACGTTTTTAAGTTATGTAAATCATTTTTCACCATAATTCCATTACGAAAAATATTTCTCAACTTTCAAAAATTTCATTTCAACCTTTCTCAAAATAATACGACTACTCACATTATTTTTCACATTTTCTTACTCAAGAAAATCCTTTTCACAATTTATTCCACAAATTCATCATTTCATGGAATTAAATCAATGTGTCTAACTTTAAAACTTACTAACGCTCTCCAAAACATAAAGGATGAGTTACACGTTAGAAAACTTTAAATCACCATTATATTCTCCATTTTTCTCAAATCAATTCCAAAATTAGTCCTCTTCAAAATAAATTGAGGTTCAAATACTTTCAACCTCTCTTTTCTATTCACATACGAAAATTCCATTTCTCAAGTGATAAAACACTCTGATTCCCTTTCCAAATTCCTTGTACTAAACAAAATTGTATTTCCATTTTGAAAATCACTTTGTTTCTTAAAATCAAGCCATTCACAAGCCTTCAAAACTGTGGTACTTGAGTCTAATGGCCATCAAATATTTTTCCTTCTAAATTGATATGGTTTTACACAAACAAAACCATTAAAAATTCTTTAACAAAGCCGTGAGACTTATGGTCTTAAAAACCAATTCAGTTGTCCATTTTCATTTTTCACTTTCTTTGCAAATCCTTAAAATTAACAACTCATTGCTCTTTTCATTTAAAACTCATGATTTGTAAAATACTTAGAATCTTTTGATTCAAAAACATCCTTCAAAAACCGTGAACACTTATTCTTTGAAAACAAACCCTTTGTTTATTTTCATTGCTTTTCTAAATATCCAATTTTACCATTCATGAAAATATTAATTTGTGAACACCTATTTTGAGGTGTTGAGGCCAAAATCCTCATGGTCTTTGGAACCAAAAATTATTTTCCTTTCCAACAATTTTTATGGCATACATCACATATAATCAACTTATATATATCACAAGCATGTCATAATCAAAGCAATAAATCATGCAAATCATACCAAACATAGGCAAATAATCAAAGCACATAAACACCCACAAATAATTACATGACCATGGATATGAATCCTCACATAGATTCACCATCCATCAAATACTCAACCATCTCTCACCACCATACTTGGTTGGTGAGATGAATCTCTCTCTTACTACCTCTTGAAAATCCTCAAAAGCTCCTTGTTTTGCTTCTTTTTCCAAGTCCTTCACCACCAAGGGCTTCTCAAATACAAAACAAAACACGCACATAATTAATATATAAGACTTGAATAAGAAAACCATGGATATGAATCATGGTTAGAACCTTGGAAATCAAAAGAAAAGTGAAGATTAATAAACTTCATCAATAAAGCTTCAATCTTTAGCTTCAAGAACAAGGTTGAAGATGGATGATTTAGAAAAAGTCTCTAACATGAAAGTTGCTTAGAATATCATGTAGATTCAAGATCTATGGTTGGATGAAATTAAAAGAGATTGGATGATGATTTTGGGTGAATGGCCGAATGGTTCCTCTTGAAGAACAAGGTTGGAGTTTTTAATTTTTGTGAAAGAAAGACTTCTTAGACTTGGTTAAGATAAAGAATGAAGTGAAAACACTTAGTTTTCCTTCCACCAATTTCGTAGAGCTCCATGGAAAAATTCCTAAAAATCATAAACAAATCTTAAAATCAATAACAAGTAAAAGAATAGGTAAACCATGGTTCAAGCATGGCTTAGAAAACCAAAACTAAAAGATTGAGTGAAGAAATATGAACTTTACCCTTTTTGATAGAAACTTGAAGCTTGGATTTGAAGCTCAAGATGAATAATTTTGTGAAAACTCATAACTAGAGATGTTCTTAGAATAAGGTAAGGATTCAAGAAACTAGGTTGTATGAAATTTTTGAGTGATGGAAGGCATTCTTGGGTGTCATGGCCGAAACATGCATGGAGAAAGAAGGAGAGAAAATATTTGATGAAGTCTTGGCTTTTTGGAGAAGACAAAGATGAATTATGATAGCAATAATGTGGTCTTCAACTTTGCTAAGCTCTTAAGCTCCTCCAACACCGTCCCCCTCTCTTCATGCTTCTCCTTATGCATTCAATAAATGACCATAATAATTAGCCACCATTTTAAGCATTTCTAGCCATTGATTAATTCAATGGTTAGGATTAAGGTAGACTTTTGACTAGAAGACTTAATCTAGGCCATTAGAACTTTCTCCTTGAAATCCTAGCCATTAGATGCATCTCCAAAATGAAGGGTCAAGATTACTCCTTCTTACTTTCAATCCAAGGGTCATAATTAGTCATAGCCATTTTAGAAAACCAAATCTCCACCATTGATTAAATCCAAATCCAATGGTTATAAATGATCCATCTCCACCGTTGATTAAATCCAAATCCAACGATCACAAAAGGTCCTAGCCACTTTATAAGATCAAATCTCCACCCTTGATTTAAATCTAAATCCAACGGTTATAAATGGTCATAGCCATTTTATTAGACCGATTCTACACCGTTGATTAAATCGACGGTTGATATCAAAGTCTTAAACATTAAGCTTGCTTCCTATTGGTCCGTCAAAAAGTTGTCATAACTACTAATGTTGACTTAGTAGTACAATATTTATTTTAATCTACTATAACCCCACAAAAGAATATATTTACTATATTTTTATCGTCCGATAATTAAATATAGTACAAAACATAGTAAAAGAAATTTTCTAAAACTATTTTCAGATTCAGGTTTCGTAAGATCCCCTGTCTCTGTCTAAATAGTACAAATTTTTCTATGCGTAGAAAAATTTCACTTTGCGGAACCCACCTGGGCCCACGTAAGGCCACCTGGGCCCACAAAAAGCCCAAAAACAATCAGAGAAACATAAAAATTTATAATCATCCACAAAAATCACAAATATTAGAAAACGTATGAAAATCAAGTCCGATTGTTAAAAATAATTAACAATCAAGAGAAATAAATACGTAAAGATTTCCCCCAGCTTGAAAATTATTATTTTCTTGACATGGAGTAAATCACTCAAAACGATCAAATGTACTGACGGAATACTCAAAATAATTTTACAGTACATGAAAATCAATAAACAATAGAATTCTGTTAACTGTAAAAATTACTGTCAACTATTTAGGAAATTTAGGGTGTTACACGAGGCGTCAAGTTTTAGGATTTGTCACGATTCGATTCCACGGTGGGATTGATGCGTGGCTGGTTAACTTAGACAGGAAAAAGTTTGTGTATACCGGGGATCTGACTCTGACCTTAAGTGATACTAGGGATGGTACTCCTATCATGACACAACATATGTCTATGCGTTTAGAGTTTTATATGCCTATACGTGAGATTTTGAGTAGGAATAATAATACTTATACTCCACACAAGGAATCCATGATGTCAACTGCTAAGACACCAACCAGGCGTGTGCTGGATCCGCCAGGTTTCTTTGATGACAACAGCAAGGAGGAGGAGGAAGATCCCAATGAGAGCATGAACCTGTAGTTTGTTGGGGTTTTAGTTTAGTATTTTTATTTTGGTGTGTACTGTATATCTAACTTTTGGGGGTATAATTATGTAAATTATTTATGAACAAGGTTTGTAATATGTAATATAAGGTGTGTTAGTTTTAATTACGTTTTATGTTTAAAGTTTTATTTATTATCTGTTATTCCGCAAAAGAAATTTTAAAATAAGTGTTTTTACAAGATTAATTCTTTTACAACTTGGGTAAGTTATATTAGGATTAGTCTTAAATGTGATATCCTACGGTGGGTGTTGCAATGATTATTAGTGATCCTTACCAAGTAACCGTCAGATCTTTGTTAGCAATCCTCATGCTACAGGTAACTGCCTAATCTTTATCAGTAATCCTTGTGTTGTCTTGATCTTACACTTATAACTACTGCTAACCTCCATTTCAATTTCAAATCCTTTGAATTCAAATTTGAACCTTCAAACACTTGCTAGTTTCTGGTTGAGACTCCTTGCTTTTATCTTTAGAAATTTCCAAGTATAGTTACTTTTCATATCTAAACTTTCGATTCCAACTTGAAGTTATTATTTCTGATATGAAATTGAAATTACCGTTTCAGATGGCAAATCGAAATTATCATTTCTGATATGAAACTAAAACTACTATTTCTGATAGTAATTCGAAATTTTCATTTTTGATAACTTCAAGTCTTTACCACAATTTTGACTCTAATAAAGTTAGAGTATGTGCATGTTCATGACTTAGTGAACTTCACTTCATACTAAGCTTTACCATACATCCTCAAATTGTCTTGGATCGAAAAGTGGTTATTTTTATATCAATAGATGTCTCCCAATATTTATTCTCAAAGTATGAAAGATAAATATCTATTGTTTCGAGCATTACTTTTTAATGAAAACTTGACTTAGAAAGCCTTAGTTTCTCTATATCAACTTAGCATAAGCAGATAAGGAAATATCATAAGATTAAAACATTTAAACTTAATTTAAAATTTAAATTATTTTCAGTCACTACATTCTTACTCCCCCATTAACCAACTGTTCCATCGTTTGGGGAACCACAATGCCAGTGATGACCTTTATGGATAAAACAGCTTCAACCGTCCCCTCATCTTGTCAGCATTTATGTGGGTAACACGACTTCCCCCCCTTTTTTATTTTCTTTTTACAATATTTCGAATGTATATTTTATTTGAAATTGTAATGACAGATTATTCAATATGAAATTTTCACTTCATGAATTTTTGGTCTATATTGTTTCAAATATTTGCCATTTATTGGAATAATTTTCTCGTTAGAACTAACATTCATAATCTAATAAGCATTTCCAGAAAAGACTGTTACAATTCGATATGGTCCTTCCCAATTCTAAGATCATTTACCAAATAACTTCAATATTTTCTCCATGGGCAAAATAACCTTCTAAACTAAATCACCTAACTTAAACTCTTTTTTCTTTATTCGAAGATCATAGAATTTTGTAATTCTTTCTTTTTGTCAAATCAAGTTTTCAAGAGCAATTAACCTTTTTCATCTAAGTGATTTAATTCATCAAAATCGAATCCCCAATAATCATGTGTTGGGATCTCATCTTGACATTGCAAACTAATTGATTGAAGATTAATTTCGATTGGCAAAACTGCTTTATGACCATGTACCAAATGATATGGTGTGGTTCCACTTGCCTCCTTAGGAGAATTTCGATAAGCCCATAATACTTTGCTTAACATTTCATGTCAACTTCTTGGCTTTCAACTAACATGCTTCTTTATTAATCCAATCAGGATTTTATTAGCTACCTCAACTTACCCATTAACCTGAGTATAATATGGTGTCAATGTAATTAACTTAAAATTCCTTGATTTAACAAACTTAGTTATATATCAACCAGTAAACACAGTTCCTTGATCAGTCGTAAGAGTTTGAGGAATACCAAATCTGTGTATGATGCTTTCCTCGATAAAATTTATAATATCCTTTTGAGTAACATTCTTTAATAGGATTGCTTCAACCTATTTTATAAAATAATCAATGGCAACTAATATATATTTATGACCCTTAGAAGATAGGGGATGAATCTGTCCTGTTAGATCAAATGCCCATCCTCGAAATGGCTAAGGTTTAATAATTGAGTGTAAGTCATTGGTTGGAACATGCTGAATGTTCCTATGCTTTTGACACTCTTCACAAGACTTACCATAGGAATGACAATCCTTAGCCATTATAGGCTAATAGACTCTCTGCCTATGTAGAACCTATTTCATTTTTTCACCAGCTTAATGAGCACCATAAATGCCTTCATGCACCTCAGCTAAGGTTGTGTATGCTTCTTTCTCACTTAAACATGTCAATAAGTTTCCATCTACTAACTTTTTGTAAAGTGAATCACCCATTATTACATAGTGTAAGGCTTTATATTTTATTTTTCTTTTAACTGATGAACTTGGGTTTTGTAAGTAATTAGCAATTGACTTTCTCCAATCAAAGTCATCCATATCTTCGATTAAACATATTTCTAAGTTTTCAAATAGATACAATTTTTTCTTGATTTCGATTAACTTTGCGAATGTCTTGCTCGAAACCTTATAACTTCAAACTATTTGTGCAAGTTCATTAGCTTCATAGTTCTCTTCTCTTGGAATATGTTGCATTACAACCTCATCAAATTCACATAATAACTTTGCTACAAAAGCAAAGTATCTAAACAGATTTTGGTTGATACATTCATATTCTCAAGTCAATTGTTTAATGATTAATTGGGAGTCGCCCAAAACTTTGATATTTTTGGCTTTCAGTGAAATTAAAGTCTGCAAGCCATCTATCAAAGCTTTATACTCAGCTTTATTATTCAAACATTCACGTTTTAATTTGAATAGAAACTTAGTTAGGGTTCCAACAGGAGAAATTATTAAAACCCTTAGACTAACACCCCCATTGTGTTTTGATCAATCGAAATGTAACTTTCATGATTTCAATCCCACATAGTTAAAATCATTTTCTTTGATGTCACCACAAGGATGTTCAGTCAAAAAATTTGCTAACACTTGGCCTTTCATAGCCTTCAATGGCATGTATTTCAAAGAAAATCCAGTTAAAGCAAGAGCTCAATTCCCTATTCTATCATGCAAGATAGGCTTGGATAAGATGTACTTTATTATGTATGTCTTTGAAATCACAAGTACATCATGAGGCTTTACATAATACATTAACTTAGTGTAGGAGAAATATAAGGCTAAACATAGCTTCTCAACTGCATTATATCTAGTCTTAACATCTATCAAAACTCTACTAAGATAGTAAATGGCTCTTTCGATTCCATTCATATCTTCCTAGGTCAACATGCACGCAACAGTTTCATCTAATGCTGAGATGTATAACCTCAAGGGACATCCTGGCATTGGAGGAGTCATAACTAGAGGATTGGCCAAACAGTGCTTGATTTGGTCAAAAGCTTCTTGGTGCTCTTTCTCCCATTGAAACTCTTCTTTAGCTTTGAGCTTTAAGAGTGATGATGTTAGTCATGGCAACCATCACCTAAGAGGGGGTGAATTGGGTGATCACAAATTTTTAAAATAACTTTGAGAAATTATACATTTTGATATTTTCAGTCAATACATGTAGCAGAATAAGTCTAACAAAAATATAACTATTGTAGATTACTCAAATACAACTTGGGTTATAAGATAAATCAAGTAAATAACCTAGATATCAAGTTCTTAAAATCAAAACATTAAGATGACAAGATATACAATAAATAAATATATTGTACCAAATATTGAAATTAAATAGTGTAGGGAAGAGAGAATCAAATTCAAGAATCTATCTTGGTTCAACCATTAACCACTTGTGGTATATTCACTATCTCCTAAGCTTAACTTGAGATTTTCTTCACTATCTCCTAGACTTCAAAAGTGCTAGGAAAACCTTTATACATGCAAGAGCACTCCTTATATCTTAGGATACCTCTCCCTTGTGCTAGAGCCTCCAACTCTTCAAGCTTCACAAGTGCTTGAAAAACCTTTACATTTAAGAGTACTCATAACACCTTTAGGATACATCACCCTTTGTGTTTGAGCCTTACTACAAGGGATACCTCACTATCTTATAATGATTTTAAGTTGAAAAGAAAGATTATAAACTCTCATAAGAGTAGATATACAACTTAAAGAATAAAACAATAGAAAGATTTTGCAATAAAGAGCTCAAAATATGATTTTGATGATTCAAGGATCAAATCAAGCATTCTAGAGTTGTAAAAGCTTCAATATACACTTATTTATAGAGCTCAAGTGATAAAATAATCATTGGTAGTGTTTATAAATGATTTTTTTTATGAAAAATAGTCTTTTATAGTTGTTGGGAGTGTTTCTGGTGCACCATAATCAATTAATTACCTGCCATAATCGGTTATTGCACTCTGGTTTCAAAAATTGACTTTAAATAGTCATAACATTTTCATTTCTCATCCGTTTTAAGCAAATGATCACTCATTGGAAAGATCTTTGAGTCTATTTTCATATGAAACAAGTTTTAAAAAAACACTCAAAGTACTTTGAAAGTTATGATCAAAATAGTAACCAAAGCTCAAATTTTTAAAGCTCAAACTTGACTATTTTTCATAGTTTTTAACTACTACTATGATAAACTTTTCAAAACATGTTTGTTAGGAATTTTAGCATGTAAGAATCATTTATAAAGATTTAAAAACATATTTGAGCTCTTTTCTTGTAAAACCTCTATCTTTACATAGGAGAAAGTCTAAAAGGAAAGTATACTAATTCTAGTCCTTAGGCTTCTTGATGTAATCCAAGCTTCCAAAAATTTCTTCTCTTCAAATCTTGCAAAAGCTTGGAACATCTTATCATTATTATTCTTCTTGGGTTGAGCATAATTGTGATCTTTTACTTTTCTTGTTGCAATGCTCACTCTTGGTACTTGGACTATCCTACAAAGTATTACCCACTTAAAACAAACATAATTAGTCCAAATTCATAATTCAATATCTTCATATGCATAATTCATAAATGTATAACTCTAGTAGTCTAACATGCATATTAGACTTTCATAGACATATCCAAATAAGATATTTATCAATTATTAATGGATATGTTCTATATAGGATGTAACAAATAACACTTTGCACATTTTCATTTAAATAGAGCCAAATCCAATATTAATTTAGTACAACTCATATAACATATTATTGGATATATTCTATAAAAGATGCTATAAAGAATATATATGATTATTATATGAAATATAATAAAATAGAGTACATGATCATGCATGATCCAATATAATCTATTAAACACATCTTTGCAGTATAAACATCATTCTTTTTATCTTGTATTTGTCATTATCAAAACTTAACATATTAAACCATTGGGGCAAACTTATTTCTATAATCTCCCCTTTTTTGAAAATGACAAATCACCAAAAAAAATATGTTGAGCAATATAGAGGAATAGATATTCGTGTAAGTATATCAAACAATAAGTACAAGAACATATTTTTCTTTCCGATTCTCACTCCCCTTATTTGACATCAACAAAAAGGCTTAGGAAGGAAAGATAATATGAAGATAATAAAACTCATGTTGCCACAAAGAATAGGATTATCAATGCCAAAAACTTCTTTAAGTTATTCAAAATGTAATTATCTCCCCCTATTTGATCTTACATATGATTCAAAAATAAAGAGATGAAACAAACATGTTTTTAAGATATAAAAGATTATTCATGCAATGCTTGTCATATTTTGGTACATCAATATTTAGCATATGATAGTAATAAAACACTTTATGTCAAACAAGGATGTAAGCCAAGAGATATAAACATCTTCAAAGCTAGGCTCCCCCTCATTGAAAGCACAAGATGAATAAAGTAAAATATATATGCCAAGACTATGTAAGCACATTATTATAAAGTAAAATAATGTAAAAGATACTTACTCTTAATTCATCAATCAAAAATCATTTTAAGGCTTTTCTCCCTTTCAAAAAGAATTTTTAAGAACACATTACATTTTCAAAAGCATTTTAGAAGGGTAAAAAGGTTTTATATTAAACCACATATTCTTTGAGAGTGATCAAATCTAAGTCAAAAGAAAATATGAAAGTACATATCCTCTATTTCTCATTGAACAAGAGCTTTGAGAAAATAAAACACTTTGAAAAATAAAACTTATCTTGTAATACCCTAATTTTCTTGTTTCCAGTTATCTGTGATTTTTATTATTTTTGTGAATTATTTGGCTTATTTTGATTATTTTAATATTATTTTTGAAAAATTTTGGACTGTTGAATCGGGACCTAGGAAGCTTACTAAACTCAAAACCAAAGATAGCTATCGAAGTTTTCATTATCTTATATTTTATCTGACAAATAAAATCGAGGTACGTTCTATTACCTATTGGACTATAAATACTTGTTTTGTTAACTGTAACTTCGTCCATTTGATAATAGCTTTTAGTGGATGGTTCTAGATATAAGTCTAGTCACCTTTTCCTAAAGGCTTCTCTTGATGACATCACCTATGTGACCTCACCTTTTGTGACATCACCATGACCCACCTCTCTTTTTGGACCAATAAGAAACAAGCTTCCTAAGGAAGCTTTATGACAAACTTTTGGAGAAGTTTGTCTCCCACTCTCCTAGAGAAGCACGACCAAGGCACTAAAAGGAGCTTCTAGAGTAAGCTTCCACTTAACTTGACTCATTTCTATCAATTTCATTTCACCTTTCAACCAAAAACTACACACTTTTCTCTCAATTTTTCCTCTCATTTTCCCTTCACCTAGCTCATGGCCACTACCCATAAACCCACTCTCCACTTTTCTTTAATTTCAACTAACCACATTTCTTGAGTCCAAACCTCTTTTGAAGACACTTTGGTGTTGCACTCTTGATCTAGTTTCTCCATCTTCAAGTACTTCTTCAAGTTAGGGTTTTGGAAGCCTTAAGGAGAAATTTCTCCATCTTCATCCTCTCTTTTCATTTCCAATTTCTAAGACCATGATTTTGATCCACGATCATTATCTTTTCAAGCCTTAAATGTTGATATTTTTGTATGCCATTTTCATTTTTCAAGAGCATCTTGGAAAAGGGAGTTTGCTTCAAGAAGGCACTCAAGGAGTCTTTGTAACACCCTCCCTAGGGTATCACATGTCTGACTCCCAACTCATAATTAAAAAGAAGTTCGCACAAAGTTTGAGTTATAAAAGATGGGTTTTAAAATTTCTTTCTTACTGAAACATAAACTTACTGAAATTTATAAGTAATATTGAAAAATATATTTAAACTGATTTAAACTCATATAACAAATACCACTTAATATTTAACAATTATTCAAGAAATATAAAACTTACAGACTCTTTTTTTTAAACATACAGTAGTAACCCTATGACAGGTTCTACTTAATAGCACGGTATAATACTAACGTTATATCCAACTTGATGCATCAGAACTCTACTCCTTGTCTATCTAGCACATCTTCGAACTTGAGACAGCCACTTTTCAATGTTTTCATCAATCTCTGAGTATCTACCATCAGTTTCTTCTTGAAAAACTCATTCTATCTATTACGTATTTATTTCACAACACAAACCCAACCAAAACATAAAACAAAGAGGTGAGATCACCTACACCAATACCAACATGGCAAAGACAGAGATAACACAAGCAAGATATCATACGATAGATCATACCATAATTATGATCATGCCATCAACATTAATCAACTATCATTATCCAATCATTTATCAGTTCAATTATCATAAACAATAATTACGATAATGCCCTCAGCATTATCATCATCAGCATCCAAGTATTCAAAACAATTGTCATAGCTAATATTCCTCAATTAATATATCACACAGATATAAATGTTCAGATTATGCATATGCACAAGGCTCGATTTCCTACTCCATGGAGCTAAACTCAGGTTGGAGAAATGATCGAAAAGATTTGTTGGTACCACATGCCTCAGACCACGTGCTATAATCCTCATTTTGATTTTGCACATCTAGCATATACACGACAGTCTTTATCAGATCTAGAATAAGAATAGTGTCTCGGTCAGGATCATCGATGTATCGCGTCGGTCTAACCCACGGTTACAGTAGAGCGACTCACTGCCCACTATAGGCAACCCGCACCCCTATGCCCCCAAGATCAGCGAGTGATCTACACTACGCATATCGCACCCACTCAAGAGATGTATGTTTCTCCTAGGCAATTAGCCTTATCAAGTCCATCGGACCATTCCAATGCATGTGTAATGCACCAAATACCAAATCATAGATAGGATACCAATCACAGGTTTAACTCATAATTTTTCAAAATATATTTTATACAATGCACTAATATCTCAGTGCAAGTCCAACCACAAGGGCCATACTTTTCAATTTCATTTGTTCAATTTAAATCATATGTTTCAACGCATATTTTTCCAATACGTAAAGTGCCCTAAATACCAAATACAGGCATCTCTTTTTAATGCATATAAAATGCATCAAAAGCCAATCATAGGCAAAACTCGTCATTTTCTCACACGGTGTTCATACACTGTTTTGGTAGTAATCATCATATTATCATGTTTTTATAGTCATAAAACACTTTTGCCGTATTTTCACAATCGTAACATTTCTCGTTACATTTTCACAATTCAAAAACGTTTCGTTATATTTTTCACAATACCATAACACTTCTTTTACATTTTCACAATACCGTAACACTTTTGTTACGTTTTAAAATTCCAAAACATTTTTATTACGTTTTCACAATACCGTAACACTATTGTTACGTTTACAAAATTTCGTAACATTTCTGTTATGTTTTCAAAATGCTGCAACTCTTCTGTTACACTTTTAAATCACGTATTTAATTTTTCAACATTTTTCTCAATCGCATAAAAATATATGTTTCTTAAATCGCGTAACGATTTTTCACCATTTTCAAAATCACGTAACTTAAAAAATCATTCTTTTAAGTCACGTAAATCATTTTCTATCATTCTCAAAATATTTAAAACACTTTCTAAATCTCATAGTAGTTTTTCGCCATTTTTGAAATCACGTAAAAATATTCTCTCATTATTCAAATCACGTAGTGATTTTTCAACAATATTTCAGTCGCGTAAAATATTTAAACGCTTTCCAAATCGCGTAGAAATATTTAAACATTTTTTAAATCGTTTTTAAGATACGTAAATATTTTTCAATATTTTACAATCACGTAAAATATTTCCCAATATTCCAAACATTATTTTGGACTTAAATAAATCAATATCATTTTCAACACGCTTTTCAAATTGCGTAGCTTAAAAATCACGTTTTTAAGATACGTAAAATATTTTTCATCACCATTTCATTACAGAAAATATTTCTTAACCTTCAAAAATTCCATTTCCACTTTTCTCAAAATAATATGACTTTATACTTTATTTAACACATTTTCTTACTCAAGAAAATCTTTTTCCACATTTCTTTACTCAAGAAATCCTTTTCCAAAATATAATCCACAAAAATTACTTTTCCATTGATATAAATCAATGTTTCAAATCTTAAAATTCCCTAACGTACTTCAAAACTCGAAAATCAGTTATACGTTAGTAAATTTTCAAAACACCATTATATTCTTCATTTTTCCCAAATTATTTCCAAACACAACCTTCTTTAAAAAAAATTGAAATTCGAAAACATTTTCGTTTATAAAAACTTGATTTCTCAAGTAATAAATGCTCTAATTCCCTTTCCAAATTCTTGTGCGAAAATCATTTCGTTATAAAATCAAGGTATCCGTAAGTCTTCAAAAACCGTGAATGTGTTCATTGAAAACTGTCAAATCTTTCGAGTCACAAAACACTTCATTTTATAAAATATCACTTTGTTCCATAAAAATCAAGGCATTATAAGCCCTCAAAAACTGTGGTACTTAGCCATTGAAACCATCAAATATCTTTCCTTCTAAATTGATATGGTTTTACACAAACAAAATCATTAAAATATTTGTTTTCAAAATCGAAATACCAATGGTCATAAAAACCAAACCCATTTGTTCAAATTCATTTTTACTTTCTTTACAAATCCTTTTTCACTTTCTTTGCAAATCCTTTTTCATTTTTCTTTGCAAATCCTTTTTCACTTTCTTTGCGAATCCTTAAAATCCACGTTGCCCATTTCGTTTTTCGAAATCAAGTTTAATAAACACTTAGAAACTTTTTACACAAAATAAATCAATAAAATCCCTTTAAAAAAATGTGTTCTTGTTCTCTTGAAAAACATATCCTTTGTTCATTTTTCATGTTTTTCAAATCAATCCAATTTTATTCTTTCATGAAAATATTAAGTTATAAACACCTATGTTGAGGTGTCTTGGCTGAAAATTCCATAGCCTTTAGAACCAAAAAAAATTTATTTTTCTCCACTTCATAATTTTCATTAAACAAATCAATTTCCGTGTTCTTGAAAAATTTCAACATGAAACTCTAATTATGGGCATCAAAACCGTAGCCCTTCCTTGGCTATTGGAGCCAAAAATTGATTTCCTTTCCATCAACACATCATGGTATACACATACATATTTCATCATAAATACTATAAGCATGCCATATACTCATCATACATATTTTAAGCATACTATCAAGGCCATAAAATCATGCAAAGCATATCAAGCATAAGCAAATAATCAAAGCATATAAACACCCACAAATAAATTACATGACCAAGGATATGAATCCTCACACGGATTCTCCATCCATCAAATATAAGACCATCTCTCACCACCATACTTGGTTGGTGAGATGGATCTCCCTCTTGCCTCTTGAAGATCCTCAAAAGCTCTTTGTTTTGCTTCTTTTTCCAAGTCCTTCACCACCAAGGGCTTCTCAAATACAAAACAAAATACATAAAAATTAGTATACTAAACTTGATTAAGAGGAACCATGGATCAAACATGGTTTAGATCATGAAAAGAAGAGAAGAAATGAAGTTTCCTTACACTTCACCATAAATACCCCATAACGTTGATCTTGAAGAAAGTCCTTGAAGATGAATGATTTAGAGGAAATCTCCAACATGAAAGTTGTTTAGAATAAGGTAAGGATTCAAGAAATAAGATTGTATGAAATTAAAGAGTGATGGAAGGTATTCTTGGGTGCTTGGCCAAAACATGGAGGAGAAGAGAAATGGAGAGAAATTTTTGAAGTGTTAGCTTCTTGAAATTGACAAAGAAAGATCAAGAATGAGTAATAATGGTGGTCTTCCACTTTGCTACTCTCTTAAGCCACCAAAAACCGTCCCCCCCTCTTCATAATGCATTCAATTATTTGTCATCATAATTAGCCACCATCTAGAGCATTTCTAGCCATTGATTAATTCAATTGTTAGGATTTAGATAGACTTTTGATTTAGAAGACTTAATCTAGGCCATTGGATCTTTCTCCTTTAAATTCTAGCCATTAGATGTGTCTCTAAAATGAAGGGTCAAGATTACTCCTTCTTACTTTTAATCCAAGGGTCATAATTAGTCTTTGCTACTTTTTAAGACCAAATCTCCACCATTGATTAAATTTACATCCAATGGTCATAAATGGTCCTTGTTACTTTACAAGACCAATTCTCCACCCTTGATTAATTCTTCATCCAATGGTCATAAATGGTCTTTGTCACTTTTTGAGACCAAATCTCTACCATTGATTAAATCCATATCCAATGGTTACAAATGGTCATAGCCACTTTATATGACCAATTCTACACCGTTGATTAAATCGACGGTTGATATCAAAGTCTTCCTTATTAAGCTTGTTTAGATTAAATCTCCACCATTGATTAAATTAATGGTGGATATCCAAACCACTAATGTTGACTTAAGCAGTATAATATTTATTTTTATATGCTAAAAGACCACAAAATTATATTTACTGTATTTTTTATTGTCCGATAAATTAAATATAGTACAAAACACAATACAAAAAATTTTCTAAAATTGTTTCCGGATTCAGGTTTAGTAAGATCCCCTGTCTCCGTCTAAACAGTACAAATTTTTCTATGCGTAGAAAAATTTTCACTTTGCGGGACCCACCTGGGCCCACGTATGGCTACTTGGGCCCACATACACCCCCTGGGCCCACAAATAGTAAAAAAATTTCATAATCATCCACAAAAATCACAAATATTAGAAAACGCACAAATATCAAATCAGATTACATAAAATAATTAAGACTTTTCAGTAATAATTAAATTACGTAAAATTTTTCTGGCCCGAAAATTATTATTTTCTTGACACGGAGTAAATCACTCAAAACGATTAAATACACTGATGGAATAAACAAAATAATTTTACAAATACGAAATTACTAAACAAAAATTACATTAATCACAAAATTACTAGTTAAGAGATACAAAATTTTTAGGATGCTACAGTCTTTGGTCACCATCTAAGGTAAGAGAGAGATTGCTCTCATCAACCTATCATGGTGGTGAGAAACGAAATTTGCATGTTGTAGTAAAGAATCTATGTGTGGGTTATGTTGGGAATTTGCGGATCAAAAGTCTCGCAGCGGAATAACAGAATTCCCTCTCAGGATCCATGCAAAAAATCCATAATCCGAGTTTTTAAATTTTTTTACCTCTTGAAGCGTGATAGACACAAGCGAGGTGAATCACCAACACCATAATAACGACGATGTTTCTGCGGTATCCACACGAACAGACTTGCAAAAGGAGTCACGCCTCTGTTTTCGTAGTGCTAGCTGCGAAGAGAGGAGAAGATGACCTCACTATCTCTCACTCACTTTCTGTAGCTTCGGTTAGGGTTGTGATGTAACCTAGTAGCAGCCCCCTTAGCAGTATTATTTATAACAAAGGCTGCCTTAAGTGAGTGTGAATAGTAGCAAGGTAAGTGGTGCAACCCTAAACCCATCTGTCATGAGTTAGGCCCACAGTTGAATCCGAGTCCAACTTGGATTCTGATTACTCCAATTTAGTCTGTTCTAAGTGTACGACCTTGCAGGTTCTCATGACGTTGGTAGTAATATTAAAATCTCATTTTAATATTACAAACAGTGAGCGGTATCTAGCAACACATCACTGCTACCCAAGTAATGAGAATGTCAGTGATTTGACATAACCTATCTGTGACCAATGTTTCCGTGTAGTTTAGTCCCTTTGTCCAGATATCCAGATTGAACACAAGGCATGGAATGTGTCACCCTTGTTTAGTTCAATCTTCGCTTCTGATTCCCGAGTAGACATAGTAATAACAAATAAGATCAATATCTCATATTGACTCATTTGAGCATGGCCATGCATTTCGTAGTCTCACTCAATCGGGGGCCCGAAGATATCGCTCTGTTATGTAGGAGGGATAAATCCCATCTAGGTCACTCACATTCCTCCACATGTATTGCGGCATGTCTAATAACCAACGTTATAATCATCTTGTTACAGATGACGTTTGATGGCATTAAAACACACAACTCCTCATGTAGGAATAGTAGTGATTTCAGGTCAAAGGATCATATACACCATTATCACTATGAGAATCGCTTATGACACTCACGTAACGATCCACATAGCGTTCTCATGGCGGTCTGTCCAATACATCATTACTCTAATATGTATCCATGTGTAGACTTGATATCTTATATCCATGACCCGTGAGATGTGGTCATCGGTCCCACGCACATACTAGCCTCAATGTATTATTGTTGTCCTAATTAACAATAATACTTGACTAGGGACATTTAAGAATAGTGTTTTATCCAATAGGATCTCACGATCAAGTCATCCACTTGATGTCCTATGGTATCAAACTTACTATTCTAAGGACTTTATTATGTCTACCAAAAAGAACACAATAAATGAAATGCCTCATATAAAATAACATAATATAATGTATGTAAATACAAACAAAATGTATTGGCCACTAGGGCATACACCAACAATCTCCCACTTGCACTAGAGCCAATCAAGCATATTTCTAATGCCTAAAGACCTAGTGTGACCCTCATGCTTCATTGTGCAAGAGGCTTCGTCAGTGGATCGAGAATGTTATCATCTATTGGTACTCGCATATCTTCACATCTCCTCTATCGATGATTTCTCGAATGAGATGGAAGCGCCTAAGTATATGTTTGGATCACCGGTGAGATCTGGGCTCCTTAGCTTGTGCAATGGCTCCATTATTATCACAATAGAGGTCCACTTTGGGTCCACAATGCTAGGAACTACACCAAGCTCAATAATGAACTTTCTAATCCAAACGGCCTCCTTTCTTTGCATTGGAGGCAACAATATACTCACCTCGTGGTAGAATCGGCGGCGTCTCTGCTTTGAACTCTTCCACTCACGGCCCCACCATTCGGGCAATAAACAAAACCCGATTGCGATCTGGAGTCGTCCTTATCGGTTTGGAAGCTAGCATCGGTGTAACCCTTTACTACTAGTTCCTCTTCGGCTCCATATACCAAAAACGAATCCTTAGTTCTTCTCAAGTACTTAAGGATGTTCTTGACAAAGACTCAGGTGACTCTCATCCGGATCGATCGTACCGCTCGTCATGCTCAAAGCATACGAGATATCGGTCGAGTACATAACATGGCATACATGATAGATCCAATTGCAGATGCATATGGAATCTTACTCATGCGATCCCTCTCATCCTGGGTGAAAGGGGATTGAGCCTTAGATAGGCTTATACCATGCGACATAGGCAAGAGTCCTTTCTTGGATTCATGCATGTTAAACGTCTTAACACTTTGTCTATGTATGTACTCGACTTAGGCCAAGCAATCTCTGCGACCTATCTCTATAGATCCCGATACCTAATACATAGGTGGCTTCGCCTAAGTCCTTCATAGAAAAGCACTTCCCTAACCAAGTCTTTACTGGTGACCGTAGGGTAGGATGTCATTTCCAATTAGTAGTATGTCATCTACATACAATACTAGAAAGACAACTCGTGCTCCCATTAACCTTCTTGTAGACACAAGATTCTTCTTCATTTTTGATAAAACCAAACTGTTTGATTGTATCATCAAAACGAAGATTCCAAATTTTCTGGAAGCTTGCTTCAATCCATAAATAGATCGTTGCAACTTGCATACCTTTGTAGCATCCTCGTGGAGTGGCAAAACCCTCGGGTTGTGTCATGTACACATCCTCGAGAAGATTTCCATTAAGGAAAGCGGTTTTGACATCCATTTGCCGATTTCATAATCATGGTATCTTTGCATAACAAGCAAGATCCGAATGATTTAAGCATCGCAACCGGGAAAAAGTCTCATCATAGTCTACACCATGAATTTGCTTGAAACCTTTAGCCACCAATCGCGCCTTAAAGGTATGCACATTACCATCCATGTCGGTTTCTTCTTAAAAACCCACTTGCACCCAATGGGTTTTATCCCTTCAGGTGGGTCAACCAAGGTCCATACCTGGTTGGTATACATGGATTCCATTTCAAATCTCATGGCCTCAAGCCATTTTTCAGATTCTGGGCCAATAATGGCTTCCTGGTAAGTCACAGGCTCATCTTGATCCATGAGTAATACGTCACCTTGTTGAGTCATGAGAAATCCATATCTCTCTGGTTGACGACGTATCCTGTTAGACCTACGCGGGTCTTGTGCTACTAGAGCAGATTGTGGTTCCACAACGATTTGTGGAGGTTGCTCTATTTCCACCATTGGTTCGCTGCTACTTTGTGAACTTTGAATTTCTTCAAGTTCTACTTTCCTCCCACTGATTCCTTTGGAGATAAACTCCTTTTCTAGGAATACAAAGCGGTCCATGCGACAAACACTTTGCCCTCGGTAGGATTATAGAAATAGTATCCCTTGGTTTCCTTAGGATACCCCACAAAGAAGCATTTATCGATTTTGGGCCAAGCTTATCGAAACTTGACGTTTCACATAAGCTTCGCAACCCCAAATCTTCATAAAAGACATACTTGGGTCTTCTCCCCCGCCACATCTCATATGGTGTCTGTTGAACCGTCTTAGATGGAACACGGTTAAGTGTGAAAGCTGCATTGCTAACGAGCATGTCCCCATAAGGAGCTTGGAAGGTCTGCATGACTCATCATGGATCGGACCATGTCCAACAAGGTCCGGTTCCTCCTTTCAGAAACACCATTCCATTGTGGTGTTCCAGGAGGAGTGAGTTGAGATATTATCCCACACTCTTTCAGATGATCATCAAACTGTTGGCTTAAGTATTCACCTCCTCGATCTGATCGAAGGATTTTAATACTCTTGCCAAGTTGGTTTTGTACTTCATTCTTGAACTCTTTGAACTTTTCAAAGGATTCTGATTTGTGCTTCATAAGATATACAAATCCATATCTACTGAAATCATCAGTAAATGTAATGAAATACTGAAAACCGCCTCTAGCTAGTGTGTTTAGTGGCCCACATACATCACTATGTATGAGGCCTAAAAGATCACTAGCCCTTTCACCTTGTCCAAGAATGGGGCCTTAGTCATCTTTCCCAATAAACAAGATTCACATGTCTCATATGATTCGTAATCAAACGAGTCCAAGAATCCATCTTTATGGAGTTTGGAAATGCGTTTCTCATTTATATGGCCCAAACGACAATGCCAGAGATAAGTCGGGTTCATATCATTTGACTTGAACCTCTTTGTATTTACGTTATAAATGGGCGTTTCGAGATCAAGGACATAAAGTCCATTACTCAAATGTGCACTACCATAGAAAATATCATTCAAATAAAGAGAACAACTTTTGTTCTTAATTATAAAAGTAAAACCCTTCTTGTCCAAACAAGAAACAGAATGATATTCCTGCTAATAGCGAGGCACAAAATAACAATTATCCAATTCAATTACAAGCCCAGTTGGCAAAGCTAATAAATAAGTCCCTACGGCTAGTGCAAAGCAACCTTTGCTCCATTTCCCACTCGTAGGTCGACTTCGCCCTTAGTCAATGGTCTACTGCTCTTTAGATCCTGCACATTTACACAAATGTGAGATCCACATCCAGTATCTAATACCCATGATGCAGAAGTAGATAAATTGACTTCTATAACAAAAATACCTGAAGTGGAAGTCTCACTTCCTTCTTCTTCTTGAGCTCCTCTAGGTACTTGGCACGGTTCCTCTTCCAATGTCCGGTCGACCGTAATGTGGAAGCATGTACCTTCCTTAGCCACTCCACCCACTGGTTTCAAGCTAGAAGTGCTAGGCTTGGACTTTTCCTTGCCCTTACCCTTCCACTTGTCCTGGGGCTTTTTCTGCTGTTTCTTGCCCTTATTCTTATGGACCATCATTATGGCCTTTCCTTTGCCTTTGTTTATGTTCTGCTCAATTAGCAGCTCTGGTAGTGGTTTGTCAATTTCATTCATGTTGTAGTTCATGACAAATTGACTAAAACTATCCGGCAACGATTGCAGGACTAAGTCAGTGGCCAACTCTTGGCCCATAGGAAAACCGAGTCTCTCAAGGTTTTCAATGTACCCAATCATCTTGAGTACATGAGCACCAACAGGGCTTCCTCTACCAAATTTACACCGAAAGAGTGCTTTGGAGACCTCATATCTCTCATGTCTAGCCTGCTCTTGATAAAGCTTTTTGAGGTGTACGATCATATCGTATGCTTCCATGTTCTCGTGTTGCTTTTGGAGCTCAGAGTTCATGGTGGCTAGCATTAGACATCCAATGTCCAAGGCATCATCTTGATGCTTCTTATAAGCATCTCTTTCAGCTCTAGGGGCATTAGCAGCAGGTGGTTCAGGAATAGGTTGTTCTAAAACATACAGCTTTTTCTCTTGCTTGAGGACAATCCTCAAGTTCCTGTACCAGTCTAGGAAATTTGTCCCAGACAACTTGTCCTTCTCAAGGACCGATCGCAATGATAAGTTACTTGATGTGTTTGTTGCCATGGTAATCTATCAACAGAAATATGCAAAATATAAGTATTATGCTATAAACATATTTAACAAGGTCTTTTAATTAAATACGCCTCCCACTATTTTTATTCAAATCAATGACCCTCAGCATTGACTTGGAAAATCCCATTGGAAGATTTTCTAGTGGGCCAAGATCCATATTTCACCTAGTTTTGAGTCAGCTTTGGCTGATCGCCCAAAATTCAGTTATTTAGGTAGGAAACTCTTTCCAATTACATCACATGCAACTCTTGGATAGTTGGGTGAATAACACTTATTCTAATCCATCTAATGGACTAAAGCCCAACTTCATGCCTCTAAGCCTTCAATCCTATTGAAATGGCCTAGTTAAGTCAAACCCAATGGTTGACAATTGGATATTACTATTATCCTATCGCATCTTACTAATATAGATAAAGGCACCCCGCTTTGGCGACCTACACTTGATCGATATTAGTCTTGACGAGTGTCACGCATTGGAAGGCATCACATAATGACTTAATATTTTCTTTGAGGGAATTTTATTATTAGATCTCACCATTTATTAAACTTGTTTAACATACCATAAACATTATCCATGCATCTCATACATATAAAGCATATAATAAATGTGACATGGTTATGGCCTCTAAGAGAGTAGCATTAATTAATGCCAAAATTCACCAAGCGTCTCCCACCAACGTCCTCACTTGATGTCGTCTCCTTGTCTCCACATGAAGATTACATTATAGAAACCTCTTTTACATTCGAGGGGAGTTAGATGAGAAGAGAATGTACAATCGAATGTAGAGAGAAAGGCACGACACGCAGTCGTATTTAAAATAACCAAAATAGCATAAAATAAAGACTAAGGCCATAACCATGCACCATGCATCTCTAAGAATACATAAACACAAAGCAATAACACATTATTATTTTATGAATTATAAAAACAGATTTGAATATTGCACTTTCGAATATCACACACTACGAAACGGGGTTCGGGGCAGCGCCCCAACGGGGGTCCCGCAAACACATGAACGCTTCTGCCTCTATGACGGCTAGGGCAACAACACTTGAACCCTAAGGCCCCGCAAACACATGAACGCTTCATGTGCCGCAGGGGTTCCTCACCACATCGGCTATCCAGAAACAAGGTTTCCAGAATGCGTGAAGACATGAACACTTCATGTCATGAGGAAGCTTCATGGCCGTCGCAAAACGGAAACAAGGTTTCCAAAACCTTGTGTCGTAAGGCTCTTTGTATATCGCATTCATACGTAAAAATATGCAGAAATAGAAAGCTTTCAAAACAGTTTTCGTAGAATCATACATATCACATATGTATATACTAGAAAAACGCAAAAACAGAAAGCATTCAAAACGATTTTCATTCATACATATCACATATATATATACCGAAAAACGCTTCAACGAAAAGCTTTCAAAACAGGTTTCGCAACAACATATGAACATCTTCATGGTTTCGAAACAACATATAAAGATCATATCTTTTATCAAAAGAAAGCAACGAATCATGTTATCGCATATAACAAGAAAAAAGCAAAAAACCGAATCATGGTTTCGCAAGTGGCTCGATACCACTTGTTGGGAATTTACGGATCAAAAGTCTCGTAGCGGAATAACGAAATTCCTCTCGGATCCATGCGAAAAATCCATAATCCGAGTTTTTAAATTTTTTTACCTCTTGAAGCGTGATAGACACAAGCGAGGTGAATCACTAACACCGTAATAGCGACGATGTTTCATGGTATCCACACGAAACTTGCAAAAGGAGTCACGCCTCTGTTTTCGTAGTGCTAGCTGCGAAGAGAGGAGAAGATGACCTCACTATCTCTCACTCACTTTCTGTAGGTGCGGCTAAGGTTGTGATGTAACCTAGTAGCAGCCCCCTTAGCAGGATATATTTATAACAAAGGCTGCCTTAAGTGAGTGTGAGCAAGAGCAAGGTAAGTGGTGCAACCCTAAACCCATCTATCATGAGTTAGGCCCACGCTGAATCATGAGTCCAACTTGGATTCGATTACTCTAATTTAGTCTGTTCTAAGTGTGCGACCCCGTAAAAGTTCTCATGACGTTGGTAGTAATATTAAAATCTCATTTTAATATTACAAACGATGAATGTATCTAGCAACACATCACTGCTACCCAAGTAATGAGAATGTCGGTGATTTGACATAACCTATATGTGACCAATGTTTCCGTGTAGTTTAGTCCCTTTGTCCGATATCCGGTTGAACACAAGGCATGGAATGTGTCACCCTTGTTTAGTTCAATCTTCGTTTCTTTCCCGAGTAGACATAGTAATAACAAATAAGATCAATATCTCATATTGACTCATTTGAGTCCATGCATTTCGTAGTCTCACTCAATCGGGGGCAAGATATCGCTCTTTTATGTAGGAGGGACAAATCCCATCTAGGTCACTCACATTCCTCCACATGTATTGATGTCTAATAACCAACGTTATAATCATCTTGTTACGAGATGACGTTTGATGGCATTAAAACACACAACTTCCTCATGTAGGAATAGTAGTGATTTCGTGTCAAAGGATCATATACACCATTATCACTATGAGAATCGCTTATGACACTCACGTAACGATCCACGTAAAATGTTCTTATGGCGGAGTCTGTCCAATACATCATTACTCTAATATGTATCCATGTGTAGACTTGATATCTCATATCCATGACCCGTGAGATGTGGTCATCAGTCTACGCACATACTAGCCTCAATGTATTATTGTTGTCCTAATTAACAATAATACTTGACTAGGGACATTTAAGAATAGTGTTTTATCCAATAGGATCTCACGATCAAGTCATCCACTTGATGTCTTATGGTATCAAACTTACTATTCTAAGGACTTTATTATGTCTACCAAAAAGAACACAATAAATGAAATGCCTCATATAAAATAACATAATATAATGTATGTAAATACAAACAAAATGTATTGGCCACTAGGGCATACACCAACAGGTTATTGACTTGATTGTATGTATTTTTGATGAGTTTGGTTGTATGTAATCTTGGTGATTTTTGTGGTTTTTGCCTTATATGATTTTATGGCTTAATGTTATGTATAATCTTGGTTGAGTAGAAATTTTGATGATTAAAGTATGTTGGAATCATGTTGATGAGAATGAGAATTTTGAGGTCCAAGGACCTTAAGGCTCACAGCCAAGTGGCCATAATTTGGGTATCAAAGACAAATTTTTAGTATTAATGTGGAACTTAGATGCTTAGATAAAAAGAAATTGGATTAAGGATTTATAATAATGGAAGAGTGATAGAACAAAATTGTATCATTTCCTAAGAGAGAGATTTAGGTTATTGAGTGGAAAAATAAGTTTGGAAGAGAAATTGGAAACTTAAGGTATTTTACTAATGGCAAAGGAAAAAGAATTTACTAAGTTAATATAAAGTGGATTTTCCTTTTTATATCCTTTGAGAAAAAAAAAAGATTTGTTAGATTCTTTATTAATCTTTGGAAGTTTCAAAAGTAAGCTAAGAGTGTGATGAAAAGTTTTACGTGGTTGAAAAAGAATGATGATTTCTAAATTATGCGAAAATAATGCTTTGCGGTGGAAAATAACAGTAATGTGCTGTCGGCTCCCAAATGGGACTCGGAGAGGTTAATGGCTGGTTTGGCTCTTGAGTAATCTATGCTTATGGAAAATTATAATACTAATATATGGGTATGCATTGAGTCTTTGATCATGCATTTTACCAGTGGTGTCGGTTGAGGCTGTATGCTTAGGAGATGAATTACACCTTAGTGTGGATGCGATGGGCATAGTGTAGGTCATTTGTTGACCTTGGGGGCGTCGGGGCACGAGTTTCTCACAATGGTCAGTTGGTAGCTCTACTGTGTTGTGGGTCAGACCAATGCAACGCCATGACTATCCAGACCAATACACTATTCCTAATCACAATCTGGCGTAGACTATCTTGTATAAAGCCATGATGCACAAATTGCGAAATTATATCACTTGACTTGAGGCTGACGAGATATAGACAATGTCTTCTAGATCATTCTCTCCGAAATTGTTTAGCTCCATGGAGTAGGAAGTTGGTTCATTTTACACATGCATAATCTGTGTACATATCTGTGTATTATTTTATATCTATTAAATTATCTGATATTTGTTGCTCTAACTAAAAATTTATGTTTCTTGATTTTGAATAATATTACTGCCCTTTATTGTTTCTGTGCTGCCATGTTGCTATTGATGAAGGGAATCTCACCTCTTTGTTATGTTATTCTGTTTTATGTGTCTATGGTGGATAAAGACTAAGAGGAAGATGAGGAAGATCACATTTTTTTGGTGTTTTGTTTTCTGCAATGGTGGCTAGGAGAGATTTTGTTGGGTTCATCAGAGTTCAATTCAATGGTGGGACGAGTGTTTGGTGAATCAACTAGGCTACTGAATGCGTTAGATATACAGGAGATGTGAACTTGTCTATGCGTAGGACTCGCGATGGGGATCCTTTCTATTCTCTTGATGTCACAGTACATTTAGAGTTTGTCATGCCAATTAGGGAGTTGTGGGGTGACCTGCATTATACTGCTAGAGAGGAGGAGGGTTTTGTGGTGTCCTTTGCTACCCGCTTGTGGGGTTTTGTCCCATCATATATTCCTATCTTCTAAGGAATCTGAGGAAGATCCTATAGAGGACCCTGCTTCCTAGGCATATGAACTTGGGCTAGTTTATGTTTTGCTGAAAAGTTTGTATATATATATCTTTTTGGAGTACAACCTGATATATTTTGGGTGGACTGTGATCCTTGTCATTTTTTGTATATTTTTTATATGTAATTATTCAGTAATGACCTCCTGTGTTGTTTAGGCTTATGTTTTCGAGATGTAATATTGAAATCCACATTTTATTATATTAAACCTTTTACACAATTTATTAAATTTACAAGTGTAGTCTAAAATGTGATACCCTAGGAAGGGTGTTACATTAGTTGGTATTAGAGCCTAAGTTTAAGTCTTTTAGTGTTTATGGTTAGGTTTGTCTTGGTTGTGTTGTGTGATTCTCTGTGTTTGGTTTTCGAAAAGTTATATCTGACTTTCATTGTGTATTATTCAGTTTGACTTTGAAGGAGCACGATGGCCTATAGCGAAGGTGCATGTACAAATACTGAACGAGACAACGAGAGCATCACTCAGCAATATCAAACTATGCAGAGTGGCAGGGAATGGAAATCCCATCTAAGGTCACTCAACCAAGAAGCGATCACGGTATGAAGCCCAATAATTTATCGTAGTTTTTCCAACAATCCACCGCAGATGACAAGTTCGATCTGGCATTAGAACAAGCCTTTGGATCAAAGTGTTGGAGAAGATTTTTCGAGGGATGGGAAGTATTGATGCTCAGAAGGTAACCTATGCTACCTTTATGCTTGTTGGAGATGCTGAAGACTGGTGGGCCAGAACTCAGAGATTGATGGAGGCTGAAAGAAGAGCGATCACCTAGGAAGTCTTCAAGGACAAATTCCTAGAGAAGTACTTTCCAGCCAGTGCAAGGCATGTGAAGGAAATGGGGTTTTTTATCCTAAAGCAAGGGAACATGTCAGTCAATGAATATGCTACTAAGTTTGAAAGCTTGTCAAAGTTCTCCAGATATTTCCAGTTATAGCCTGATAAGGAGTAGAAATGCCGCAAGTTCGAAGAAAAATTGAGGCACAACTTGAAGAGAGCAGTGTTACCTTTGGGAATTGAAGAGTTCCTAGCTCTTTTGGATAAGTGTCACTAGATCAAGGAGTTAGACCAAGCACAAGACACAAGAAGTTGTAACTTTGGTCCTTCTTGGTTCCAAAGGGGGAATAGTAGCAATGTGAATCGTTCTCAAAGAAAGTCGTATTCCCGACCATCGGGGAATCAACCCCAGCAACAATCACATAGAGAAGGTCCTAGTAGCAACAAGTTTGGTAAGACCATGGCATCTTCACCAAAATGCTTCAAGTATGGGAAGGACCACTCAACCAAAGAGTGTACAATCAAAAGGATCATTTGCTTGAGATGTGGGAAGCCCGAATACATCTCAAGGGATTGCAGTCAACCAAAGGCAGAACCCTCTGTTAGCAATGTATGTGTTGCGAGACCTTAGGCAGGAGGAAGGGTTTATACCATGAATGGAGCGGAAGCCTCCTAATCCGAAGATCTGATTAAGGGAGATTATGCCATAGGAGGTAATCTTTTAACTATACTATATGACTCAGGGGCGACCCATTCTTTTATTGCCAATGACTGTGTGCACCATTTAGAATTGCATGTGTCCTCCTTACCTTTTGATTTGATTATTTCTACTCCTACTGTTGAACCCATTATTACAGCTCAAGTTTGTTTGAACTGTCCTATTTTCGTGAAAAATCTAACCTTTTCTGTCGATTTGATTTGTTTGTCTCTTTCGCAAATAGACGTGATTTTAGGGATGGATTAGTTGTCTTCTAACCCTATCCTACTAGATTGTTCTAATAAAACCTTAGTATTCCCTGATTCTGAGATTTTTTGGATTTGTAACCGTTAACTAGGTCAAAATTTTCTTGAGGGAAAAAGCTCAAGGATACATGCTTTTGTCTTCCTTAGAGGTCAAGAGGGAGAATAATGTGAATGCTATTCCTGTGGTCAATGAGTTTCCTGAAGTATTTTCTGATGATATACCAGGAATACCACTAGAAAGAGATGTGAAGTTTTCTATTAATCTTGTACCAAGATCTAGTCCTATATCCATGGCACCATATCAGATGTCGCCATCAGAGTTAGCCGAGCTCAAGAAGCAGTTAGAGGAACTGTTAGAGAAGCAATTTGTGAGACCTAGTATTTCACCGTGGGGAGCTCCAGTGCTGTTGGTGAAGAAGAAGGATGGAACTTCTCGGTTATATGTGGACTATCGTCAACAAGATTACAATCAAGAACAAGTATCCACTTCTGAGGATAGATGTTTTGATGGATCAGCTGAGAGATTCGTGTGAAAGTAGAGGATGTCCCCAAGATGACTTTTCGGACACGTTATAGGCATTATGAGTATCTCGTGATACCGTTTGGAGTAACTAATGCTCCTGCTGTATTCATGGATTACATGAATCATATCTTCTATCCTTATCTAGACAGATTTGTTGTCGTCTTTATTGATGACATTTTAATCTACTCTCAAAGTCAGAAGGAACATATTAAACACCTCAAGGTGGTTCTTCAGATTCTGAAGGAGAAGAAGCTATATGCTAAGCTGTTAAAATGTGAGTTTTGGCTGGAGGAGGTTCAATTTCTGGGTCACATGATTTCAAACGAAGGAATTATAGTAGACTCATTGAAAGTAGAGGCAGTTCTTCAGTGGGAAAGGCTAAAGACGGTAACAGAAATCCATAGCTTTGCGGGATTGGCCGGTTATTATCGAAGATTCATCGAGGGATTCTCCAAGATAGTAGGACCTCTCACCCAGCTTACTAGGAAGAATCAAGCATTCGCATAGACGAATGCTTATGAAGAGAGTTTCCAAGAGTTGAAGAGACGGTTGACTTCTTTGCCAGTGTTGATCTTGCCCGATCCCAATGCACCTTTTGAGGTTTATTGTGATGCCTCATATCAGGGTTTAGGATATGTCCTCATGCATAATAGAAGAGTGGTAGCATATGCTTCAAGGCAATTGAGAGTACATGAGAAGAACTACCTTACGCATGACTTGGAGTAAGCTGCCATTGTGTTTGCATTGAAGATTTGGAGGCATTTTCTTTATGGTGTAATATTCAACATCTATAATGATCACAAAAGTCTGAAATACCTGTTTGATCAGAAGGAGTTGAATATGAGGCAGGGGCGGTAGTTAGAGTTTTTGAAAGACTATGATTTCCAACTTCAATATCATCCCGGAAAGGCGAATGTCATAGCAGATGCTTTGAGTAGGAAGATGCTTAGTGTTTCTGTTATGATGCTTAAAGAAAGTGAGTTAATAGAACAAATTCGGGATATACGATTGTCCATGGAGTTGACACTGGGAAGAATGTGCCTGAATATGATTGACGAGCGCCGAACTCAGTCAAAATTATAACCGAAGTTATTACCTAAGCTTGTAGCACAGTGACAACACCGGATCGTCTCCTCAAGGATCGTAGATGCAATTTAATCAAATCAAGTGAAAGTTAGCAAAGGGGGGGTTTGATGGTTCAAGGATCGCACTTAACAAAATTAAAAGGAAGAAATAACAATTAAAGAGCAGTCAATTTAGAAACCTATCCAAGATTGGGTGGATTCAATCATAGACCCTTCATAGAACACTTGAAGTGCAATTGAATTGTTAATTTGGATCTAACCGAGATCTCTGCATCAAATCCAGAATTCATACTAGACGATCGTCTAGAATTCAATTAACAAGTGATAAACACAAATCCGCAATCGCACCATTCATGAAAATCTATGTTAATTTCAAGTACCGAATTCAATTAACTTAGGCACAAATCAAGAACCTAACCTCTTCAATTCTGTGATTAATTTAGATCAATCAGTTCTAAGTTTCATCACAAATCTCAATCTTCATTTATGTGATTAGTTTAGATCAATTAGTTCTAAGTCATCACAAATCTCAATCTTAAACTAAGATCAAATTAGATCAACATAAATAGAATCACCATTCATGCATTCAAGATCAAGAAGAAGAAAAAAGAAAGAAAAAGAAGAAAAGAGAATTCAATTACAAATCAAATACAATACATAACCAAGGTCTCAAGAATCCAAACCACAATCTCTTCAAGAGATCTAAATTGACCGAAAGTAGCTTAGCCCTCCATCACCATGAAGAGAAGCATCAAAATATACAAAAGCTATGAGAAACTATGAAGAAACTATGAAGAAACAAGAAACTAAGAGAGAAATGAAGGAGAGAATTCATGTTGTTCATGATAAATGGTGCCTTTTATAGAAGTCTAAGGTAACAAAATGACAAAGGGAAGTGGGTGGATGAGTGGGTGAGTGAGTGGAGTGGTTGAGTGGATGGATTAGTGGGTTGGTTTAGTGGATTGGTTTAGTGGATGAGTGGGTGGATTGGTTGAGTGGTTGAATTAGTGAAAAATGCAAAGGACTTTTGGTGAGTGGAAAATTATGGACTTGAATGGGTGAGTGGATGGATGAGTAGATGAGTTAGTGGATGAGTGGGTGGAGTGGTTAAATGGTTGGATTAGTGTATTAGTGGATGAATGGGTGAGTTAGTGGATGAGTGGATGAGTGGATGAGTGGATTAGTGGATGGGTGAAAATTTCGTGTCTGACTTGGAAGCCAAAAACGACCCACTATACTTCAGAACCATGAAAAGTGTTCTTCATCAAAGTTGTAGATCCTTGTCTTGGCTATAAAATGGATAGCTGGTTCGTCCAATTTGGCTTCCTTAAGCCCAAGATATGTCCCAAATACCGTAGGTTGCTCAAACCCAACTTCAGCACCTCTGTTCCGACTTGTAAACTCAAAATGACCTGCTAGACTTCTTTTTCTCAAAATGTGTTCTTCATGAAAGTTGTTTATTTGGATCTTGACTATCCACTGTCCAAATTTCAGCCCATCTCCATTATTACATCTTAGATATGATTTTTTTGAGTGCACACTATTCGGATTCTACTGGCAGAACCCGTATTCTGACTTCCATGTAAACTTAGGTCCCTTAGACATCTGAATCAGACTTCGAGCTCTTCATCAAAGTTGTAGAGCTTCCTCTTAGCTTTCCTACAAGGTAAAATTCATGTTCATCAGATATTAGGAACTCAAGTTATGGCCAAAATACAGAAACAGTGTCAAATCTCAATAATGCTGAAAATATTCAATTAGGACCAATTTGAGCTCAAACTCACAAAATCATACCAAACTCAATCAATTAAGAATATGGAGAGTGTAAATGACTAAACATAAGGGTTTCTTAATGAATAAAATATGTGATTATCAAATTCCCCCACACTTAGCTTTTTGCACTCCTGGGCAAAACTCAAGACCAAAATTTTACAATCAAGAAGAACAACCAAAGGTTCAAGGGATCAAAACATTCATGAGTTAACAATTCTCCACATCTCAAACTAACAAGCAAGGTATCTTCAACATGAATCGAGAATGAAAGATCTTCACAAGATTCCTCTCAATCTCTCAAGTGTTTAAAAGGTAGGTATTTCACTCAATTCAACCCATGAAAATTGCACTACCATAAGCTTGCTTATCTTCTACTTCTCCACTACTCAAAACACATGCACACACAAATCATGAGGACTTTATTCAAGGTTGTAGTGAGGTCAAGGTAACAGGAGAGGATAAAATGGATATGAGAAGATAAATACCAAAGAGAATACAAGCAAATGAGAGCTGAGTTCAAATAACAAGCATAAAAGTTCATCCCAACTCTAGTGTATATTCCTTTACATATTCATTTCCCAATCCTTTTCTTTTTTTTTTTTTTTTTTTTTTTTTTTTTTTTTAACACTTGGTTTTTTTTTTTCTTTTTTTTATATATATATATATATGAACATAACTATATACATACATTTTTTTTTTTTTTTTTTTTTGGCACTCTTTTCTTTTTCAACAACCATTTTGTACACACACCCCCCACACTTGTTCAAAAACTCATCCATTAACCAAGCTAATGTTCTTTTATTCCCTAAGGTAAAGTAAGAACACGATTTCTCATTTAAGGCACATGATGAGCTAGAAACAAGGAATGGTCAAATAAGCTCAAAGGGGTTAAGCAAAGGAAAATATACAAGGTTGGCAGGAATCAGAGAATTTTCAAGAAGTCAAAAGAGTGCTTGATATCATATTGGAAACAAGGTTAGCTATTTGGTTAAACTAGCTAATTAAGAAAGAGAGGCCTCAATCATGTTCATGCATGCAAGTGAAAATGTAGCCTCAAAAAGAATCAAAGCAAGTTCTAGAGTGGTCATTAACATGAGTGAAAATCACACAAGAAAGAAGAGAATGGCATAAATGTTGAATCCATCCATTAGGCTCAAAATCTCACAAGGTATGCATCCATCAAACTCAATTCATCAATTCAATCATCCATCACCAAGCATATCAGTTCAAGAAGGGAGAAAATTATTCAATCATGCAATGAACCTCTTTTTTTTTTTTTTTTTTTTTTTTTTTTTTTTTTTTTTTTTTTTTTTTTTTACAAACGAAAAGAAACAAACATGCTAAAATCTCTCCCCACACTTAATAGAACATTGTCCTCAATGTGAAAGAAAGAGATAGAAAAGAGCAACACAACCCGATAAGAAGTGAATCATCGCTAAGCGAGAAAAGAAACACACTTGTCGGTCCGCATCGACCTTGAAAAGAAATCTTAAAAAAAAACGTTAGTACTTCCACAATGCAATACTAATTAATTACTACCTAAAAAACTCCTTACTCGCCACCAATTAAGATGCGTCTCAAGAGTAAAATTACTCCTTACTCTGCCATCACTAATTGGTTTAATAAGTCCATGACAATCATATCATACTAAATAAAACAACAATAATTTTTTTCTTTTTTTTTTTTTTATCAAACTCATTAAAGAGAAAGTTTCAGATCGGGCGTTTGTTTCTTGTTATTCCTTCGCTGCTTTTCTGTTGACCAATCTATCTCGAGCTAATACCTTATCGTGTACATACTCAAAAGCTTCTAATTTATCAATGAGCTCATCAATAGTGGAGGCAGAGATAAGAAGTTGTCTTCTTAGAAGGAGTGATAAATTTACGTTCCACAATTTGTCAAGAAAAAATAACAAAAGATCAAAGAAATTATTAACATTCAACAAACCAATGGGTTTATGGTGGATGTTCGATTCGACCAAGAGACAATTTGAAAAATTTCTTCTAAAGTACCAAAACCACCTGGTAAGACAATAATGCATCGAGTTGTCAACCATTATTTTCATGCGTTCATGCATAGATGTTACCTTAAGTTCTTCTCCAATTGTCTTTCCGGTGATGTTATTTTCAGCCAAAGTTTAGGAATAACACTAAAACCCGATGCCTCCTATAGAAAGCGACAAGTGATACAAATTTATTCAGTTAACCCACGACAACCTCCCCATATACAAGATGAATATTCCTCGCAGCAAGTGATCGACCAAGAGTGCTAGCTGCGTTTACAAACTCTAATCCCTTCCCATAACTCGACCCACAAAAAACACAGACATTTTTGAGGTTACGAATAGAAGGCCCCATTCTATACTCTTCCTCCCTTTGAGTGATTACGAGTTTGAAGGAAAATGGAGAAAATGGAGTGTTTAAATAAGAAAAAGAATGGAAAGGGAAATAATTGCACCTATAGGGTAGGTTGGCGGTGTCCCAATTAGTCTCCAAAGGTTGAAATTAAGAGTCACAAATCTTTTCTCCTTTTTTTTTTTTTTTTTTTTTTTTTTTTTTTTTTTTTTTTATTGACTTCAAGAAAACCATCAAGGTAAAGAAGTCTAGAAACCCCCGAAGGACCCCGCTCAAAGGATCGTCTGTACAAAAATCAAAATACAACAAAATGATACAAAGATAATAGAAAATGATGAAATATGATTATCATACACTTATGTAGGGCTTCCATGGCGTATCTTTATTGCAACGTCATGAGTGCAAAGATGACATCACGTCCTTTTTTTTTTTTTTTTTTGAAATTGTTAGAAAAACTTGATGAAAGATGAGTGTATACTTACTTAAGATTGGGATGGAGGTAGTCTCCTCTTTCGGCTTTGTGCCAAAGCATTGTTGACCATATTCGACCCATTCAAGACCCATAAGAACATAGGGCTCCCAAAAGGGACAAGTGGCCATAATACGACCGTCAAAACACATGTGGGATACAATCTACCTTCTTTGTTTTTCAATTAAGAAGGGATGGATCAGATGCATGCATTTCCCCATTCACGGTTTGTGTTACCAAAGCCAACCCTAAGAAGTATACATTTTTTTTTTTTTTTTTTTTTTTTTTTTTTTTTTTTTTTTTTTTTTTTTTTCTCATTTTTTTTTTTTTTTTTTTTTTTTTTTTTTTTTTTTTGTAAAATGCCATGAAGAAGAAGAAGAAGAAGATGATATGTACAGATTGTTTGTGGATATGGCTCACATCTCGCCTCGGTTTAACGTCCAAGAACGGCTTAAACGTCTTCTATGAGTCGAGGATAAGCTTCCCATCCAATTTTCTTATAAATTGGCAAACAGGGTCTTTTAGAGTCGATTCCCAAGATCGTAGCGTTGTTGTTCATCCTTGAAGAGATTCCACAATTTAAGAATTTCTCGATGCACCAATCCACAAGAATGCGTCTCAAGAGTCAATAAGATATCATCTAATGACTCCTTACTCGATCCATTCTTAATGAAGAAAATTTTATCTTCTCTATTTGCGGAAACCATCCCCTTAGTACGACATCGCTTGTTACAGTTTCATCGTCTACATTTGTGACAGACTTGTAACCTTTTTGCTCTTCTCCTTTTAGAATATGAACTTCTTCCAAGACCGGGCATATATGAGTCAAATGAAATTGAGGACTCACCACTAATCGGACCTTTGCTTCAATTATCCAGCGTACATACATCTTCTCGCATACCCTTGTGCATTAACATTCTCAATCTCTCACATCGAACTTTGTAGATTTTTCTCGAGCATTTTGAGGAAGAGAAGGAAAATGTTTTCTCGGGTTTGAAAGAATGACATCCATTTTGAAGGAGAAGAAGGGTTCGGTTATTTTGGGAACCGAAGAATAAACCGACTCAAGAGTCACGGAGTACCGTATCCGCCACTTAACCTAAGCAACACAAAGAACTCAAGAACTTGGTTTTCCAGGAATGATTGAGTCTTTGTCCATTAACCTTAAGCGCATTACCATTCCTAGGATCCTCGGTATCGATCCGAGAGGATACGCGTGTCCGACAACAAAAGAACCGCGCCACCTAGATCTCAATTTTCCAAGGAGTAGGTGCGGATGATAATCTCAAAGCGTAACTTTTTGACCAATTTCCGCAGCTTTTGCAAAAGGTGTAACAGACCTTTAATAAAGTAGGCCAATAAAATCCATACCGCAAGATTTTCGCAGTTGTTGTCGCCGAAGAAAAAAATGACCTCCACATGCTTCGAGCGACTCTACCTACTTCATTGTCGGGCACACACTGCTTTTTTTTTTTTTTTTTTTTTTTTTTTTTTTTTTTTTTTTTTTTTTTTTTTTTTTTTTTTTTTTTTTCCTTTTTTTTTTTTTTTTTTTTTTTTTCCTTTTTTTTTTTTTTATTCATAATGCGGATGGAGAAGGTTCATCACCTCCACTTCGCATTCTCTGAAGTTCATGATACTTGTTTGAGGCGGTGTCCATTTACGATGAAAGCTTTGGCGGTGACCTCACTTTTAATCCGAACGACACCGGAAGGAAAAACATTAGTAACAATAAATGGTCCATCCCATCTAGACCTTAATTTGCCGGGCATGAGTCGGAGGCGGGAGTTATAGAGAGAACTTTTTGACCAATCTCAAATGTTTTCCTCGAATCAACTTATCATGGAAGGCTTTGGTCTTCTCCTTATAAAGTTTGGAACTTTCATAAGCCTCTCAAGCGGATCTCCTCCAATTGCTTTGCAGTGCAGCTTCCTCTCCATACCTGCTTGATTTAGGTCCAAGTTGCACCTTTTCACCGCCCGAATGCTCGATGCTCAATTTCCACCGGTAGGGTGGCATGCTTTTCCAAAAACAATTCGATACGGAGACATCCCGATTGGTGTCTTATAAGCAGTCCGGTAAGCCCATAAAGCATCCTCAAGCCTCTTGCTCCAGTCTTTTCTGTTAGGTTGAACTGTCTTCTGGAGTATCTGCTTAATTTCTCTGTTGGAGACTTCGGCTTGCCCATTGGTTTGGGGGTGGTAGGGTGTAGAAACCTTGTGTTGGACTCCATACTTCTTCATCAAAGCCTCCATGCTTCGATTGCAAAAATGTGAACCTTGATCACTAATGATGGATCTCGGGACTCCAAACCTACGAGAAAATCATGGATCTAATAAAATCCACAACAACTTTAGAATCATCGGTCCGAGTGGCCTTAGCCTCCACCCATTTAGATACATAATCCACAAAGAAGCGAATGTAAACAAAACCAAATGATACAGAAAAGGACCCATAAAGTCAATACCCCAAACATCAAAAATCTCACAGAATAATAAGGGTTTCGGGGCATTTCATTCCTACGAGAAGTATTCCCTGTTCTCTCGGCATTGATCACAAGATTTGCAAAACATATATGCATCATGAAATAGAGTGGGCCAATATAATCCGAGTCTAAAACTTTTCTAGCAGTCCGTTGAGGACCGAAGTGGCCGCCACATGCAAGTTTATGACAAAAGCTAAGAATGGAATGGAATTCATCATCGTGCACACATCTCCTAATTACTTGGTCACCGCAAAATCTCCATAAGTAAGGATCATCCCACACATAATACTTTGACTCACTTTTCAATTTATCAATCTTAGCCTTAGTGAAATGTGCGTATTGCTTTAGCAACCAAGAAATTAATCAAATCAAAGAAACCAAGGGATGTTGCCTTGCGACTTGAAAAGCCGCTCATCGGAAAACATCATGGATGGGAAAAACATCTGCCTCCCTTTCAATTCGACTCAAGTGATCACCACCAAATTCTCCGCTCCACTTCTTGTCACGGATCTCAATATCAAACTCCTGGAGGAGCAACATCCACCTAATCAACCGGGGCTTGGCATTGGGCTTTTCGGAGAAACTTCAATGCCGCATGATCCGAAAACACAACCACTCTGGAACCAAGCAAATATGATCGAAATTTATCTAAAGCAAAAACAATTGCTAAAAGTTCCTTTTCGGTTGTGGTGTAGTTGATTTGTGCGAGGATCTAAAGTTCTCGAAGCATAGGAAATGACATGAGATACTTTACCGACCCTTTGTGCAAGAACAACTCCCAATGCATAATTAGAGGCATCACACATCACTCAATGGAAGTGTCCAATCCGGCGGTTGGATGATAGGTGTCTTGGTCAATGCCTGCTTCAATTGATTGAAGGCATCCCGGCACTTCTTGTCAAAGTGAAACTCCACATCTTTTTGCGATAAGTTGGATAGCGGAAGTGCAATTTTGCTTTGAAATCCTTTATGAACCGCCGATAGAAACCTGCATGACCAAGGAAAGAACGAATCTCCCGCACGCATGTGGGGTAAGATAGCATGAAATAACATCTATTTTTGCAGGATCTACCTCAATACCCTCACGAGATATCACATGCCCTAAGACTATACCTTGTTCTACCATGAAATGACATTTCTCAAAATTTAGAACGAGGTTAGTCTTAATGCATCTATGCAAGACTGAGCCGACTATCTAAACATGCATCAAAGGAAGATCCATAGACAAGAAAATCATCCATGAATACGTCCATGCAATTTTCTAAAAAATCGAAAAGATACTTACCATACACCTCGAAAGGTGCACTCGGAGCATTGCACGCACCAAAGGGCATCCTCCTATATGCAAATGTGCCAAATGGACAAGTGAAAGTAGTCTTCTCTTGGTCTTCTCGGGGCTATATGAATCTGAAAATAGCCCGAATATCCATCCAGAAACAATAATGTGACTTGCCGCCTAACCGCTCCAACATCCGATCAATGAAAGGCAGCGGAAATGATCCTTTCTACGTAGCCTGGTTGAGCCGCCTATAATCAATGCAAACTCGCCAACTGTTTTGAACTCGTGTGGGCACAAGCTCATTGTTCGATTCGCAACCACCGTGACCCCGCATTTCTTGGGAACCACTTGCACGGGCTCACCCATTGATCGTCGATATGGGATAAATAATGCCGGCTTGAAGCGACTTTGTAACTTCCTTCTTTACCACATCTAGAATCGGGGGATTTAGTCTCCTTTGGGGCTCATCTAACCGGTTTAATCCCTTCTTCCAATAAAATCTTATGCATGCATGTGGAGGGGCTAATACCAGGAATATCCGCAAGAGTCCATCCGATGGCTTGCCTATTCCGCCTCAAAATCTGCAGTAATTTTTCTTCTTGATCGGTTGTAGGTTTTTAGCAATGATCACCTAGGAAGTGTCTCACCATCTCCCAAATATGCATATTTAAGATGGTCTCGGTAAAGTCTTCAACTCCAAGGATGGAGGTTGTACGATGGAAGGTAACAAGTGATCTCAAAATAACTAACTCAAGAACATTAATTTCAAGCATGGTACTCGACTCTCATTCTCAATTGTTGCATCATCGGCACCGTATCATTACTCATAACAGAATAAATCTCAAAGACATGCGGACATGGTTCAACATCACAAGTGGCACATGTATCACAAGAAACAGAACCAAGATAGTCAACAATATCGGGGAATTCAACATATAAATCAAGTATAGACATCATCAACCAAAGCATCTCAATCATATCAACATGGAAAACAGAATGCTCCTCTAGGGGTGTCTCATGGCATCAAAAATGTTAAATTGTACCAAATTGTCGCCAAACTCCATAGAAAGGGTGCCGCATGCACGTCTATCTTGGTCTTGGCGGTCTTGAGGAATGGTCTCGCCTAGAATCAATGGAGCATGGTTTGTTGGAGACTCATCTTCCATGTCCGAATGTAGAAATCTGCTTTGGAAAAATCAACTCATTCACCCGAACTAACACATCTTCCAAAGACACCTGCGCAGGATGAGCAAGTGGCTCTATTTGCCAACCGAATCACGATACCAGGTGGGTTGCAAAGTACCGATGTTTAAACACTTATACACCGACATGGGCATGACATTGATCGAAGCACCCAAATCTAGCATTGCATGCTCAAATCTAGAGTTGCCAATTGTGCAAGAAATTGTGAAGGTTCCAGGATCTTTGCATTTCGTGGCATGCTTGCGTAATCATTGCGAAACATTTCTTCCCATGCTTGATCTTCTCATCCCCTTTCAACCTTCTCTTATGAGTGCACAACTCCTTGAGAAATTTAGCATATTTTGGAATTTGCTTGATTGCATCTAGGAGGGAATATTGATTTCCACTTTCCCGAATGTCTCCATGACTTCTTTTTCCATTTCTCGCTTGCATTGTTCTCTTGGATTGTGTGATCCTATTTGGAAAAGGCAATGGAATGGTAACATCTGAATTCTCTCGCAATTTTCTTCGAGGCACGATTTCCGGACTGAATTATCCATTTCCCGGTCAATTTCGATTCTTTGTAAGGTTGGAACATCAACTTCTTTGCCACTTCTCAAGGTAATTGCACTTACGTTGCCTCTTGGATTGTTGATTTGTTTGTGAAGGCAATTGGCTAGAACCTTGACTCTTTAGCTCGCTCACAAGTGGTTGCCGCCGCCGCCCGATTTGAGTTTGTAAATTCTCGAATGTTGGCACCGACGTTCTGCTGGAACCGAATGTTATTTGTGGCCATTTGTTTCATCGGTCTTCCAATGATGGCTCACCGGAGTGGATTGGACAGACCGCCGAATGTGTTGCAGTTCTTTGTCCGAATGCGGGGGGTATTTGTTGGTATTTGTTGCTTGGACCCGTAGCTTGGTATCTAAATTGTTGTTCTTCTTGGTGGGGCCGTTGTTGTTGGCTAGATTCCCATATCTCAAATTGGGATGGTCTCGCCAACCAGGATTATAAGTACTAGAAAATGGATCATATCTAGATTGTTGCTTTGTTGTTCTTGATATTGGGGTCTACCAGGAAAACACACCGGTACAACAACACATTGATCCGGAAAAGCGGACCATCTTCCCGAAGTGTAGGGCATGAATCAAGTAGGATGAGATGAATTAGAGCAAATTCCACACACCGATGCACCATCTGCATGGGTGGTTGTTGACCCACTCGCTATCTGTCTTACCAAAGAAGTCAATTCATCTAGTCTCGTGTTCCATTCTTTGTTGGTCCATATGAGATGCTTGAATTTCATTAACTCCTCTGGTTGCGGTGATGATCCGCGAGCCAAATCATTGGGTATTGGCTGCCATGTTTGCTATCGATCTCTTGCGGCGGTAGGAGTTTTGTCTACTAAGGCTCCTCCAGGAGGCAAAGATCGATCATGCTTCTATCATTTGGCAAAGAAACCCTCATAAGTATTGAATCAAGAGCTGGTCACTAATTTGGTGATGAGGCGGCTTGAACACAACTTCTTGAATCTCTCCCGGTATTCATGCAAAGTCTCACCGACATCCGTACGATGCCACATATATCCTTCCTAATTGCAGCGGCTCTCGAGGCGGGGAAGAATCTCTCCAGGAACAACCTCTTCATGTCATTCCAACTTCGACCGAACCTGGTGAAAGATAAAACAACCAATCTTTGGCTGCATCGACAAGTGAGAAGGGAAATGCCCTTAACTTGATGTGTTCCTCGAGATGCCTTGTGGCTTCATGGTTGAACACACAACATGGAACTCTTTCGGTGCTTATGAGGATCTTCACCCGCAAGACCATGAAACTTTGGTAACAAGTGTATCAAACCAGATTTCAACTCAAAATCTGCATCAAGATCGGGATATTGAATGCACAAAGATTGGTAAGATACATCGGGAGCAAAGAAGTTCCTTAAGGGTTCTATTATGCATGTTATCACCATGATTTCGGGATTACTTAAGTTATCGTGTTCACTCCCAAAATTAGGTTCAGAATTAACTCTGAATTTATCACACGAGCTCTAATTAATCTATGCAAGGTCCTATCAATCTCGGGATCAAGATCAAGCAAGATATCGATTGGACCTAGTCATGCATCAACTAAAGCACAAAAACACAAAAACTGCAACTAAGCAAAATACACTAAACAACACTCAAAATATGCAAAAATAAATCTAGTTAATATGTCTAAACATTTTTAAAAATTATGGAATCAACACAGAACAAAATCTACATAAAAATGAAACTAGAAAATGCAATAAAAAATATTAAAAAATTGAAAAAGTGGTCTAAATGATAGAATTTCGAAAAACCAGGGGTGACCTCACAGTTCACTGTGAGTCTTGTTTATCAAGCTGTTTTCCTTCAACCGACCAAGTTACAGCTCATTCTGGGCATATTTCAGTTCGAAAATTGCAATAGTTACCCGTAATCACCTGTTTCCCGTCTTTCCTAATTCAGAAAAATTCAAAAGCTAAGATAAAAATGTTAGTATGGTATGAACAATGTTAGTAAATGAAAAATAACTGTTAGAATAGGTAAGAAAAAAAAAAAAAAAAAAATTAGTAAGGTTACTCAAAATGAAAAGATTACACCTACGAGCTCCCCGGCAACGGCGCCAAAATTCTGACGAGCGCCGAACTCAGTCAAAATTATAACCGAAGTTATTACCTAAGCTTGTAGCACAGTGACAACACCGGATCGTCTCCTCAAGGATCGTAGATGCAATTTAATCAAATCAAGTGAAAGTTAGCAAAGGGGGGTTTGATGGTTCAAGGATCGCACTTAACAAAATTAAAAGGAAGAAATAACAATTAAAGAGCGAGTCAATTTAGAAACCTATCCAAGATTGGGTGGATTCAATCATAGACCCTTCATAGAACACTTGAAGTGCAATTGAATTGTTAATTTGGATCTAACCGAGATCTCTCGCATCAAATCCAGAATTCATACTAGACGATCGTCTAGAATTCAATTAACAAGTGATAAACACAAATCCGCAATCGCACCATTCATGAAAATCTATGTTAATTTCAAGTACCGAATTCAATTAACTTAGGCACAAATCGATAACCTAACCTCTTCAATTATGTGATTAATTTAGATCAATCAGTTCTAAGTTTCATCACAAATCTCAATCTTCATTTATGTGATTAGTTTAGATCAATTAGTTCTAAGTTTCATCACAAATCTCAATCTTAAACTAAGATCAAATTAGATCAACATAAATAGAATCACCATTCATGCATTCAAGATCAAGAAGAAGAAAGAAGAAGAAAGAAGAAGAAAAGAGGAATTCAATTACAAATCAAATACAATACATAACCAAGGTCTCAAGAATCCAAACCACAATCTCTTCAAGAGATCTAAATTGACCGAAAGTAGCTTAGCCCTCCATCACCATGAAGAGAAGCATCAAAATATACAAAAGCTATGAGAAACTATGAAGAAACTATGAAGAAACAAGAAACTAAGAGAGAAATGAAGGAGAGAATTCATGTTGTTCATGATAAATGGTGCCTTTTATAGAAGTCTAAGGTAACAAAATGACAAAGGGAAGTGGGTGGATGAGTGGGTGAGTGAGTGGAGTGGTTGAGTGGATGGATTAGTGGGTTGGTTTAGTGGATTGGTTTAGTGGATGAGTGGGTGGATTGGTTGAGTGGTTGAATTAGTGAAAAATGCCAAAGGACTTTTGGTGAGTGGAAAATTATGGACTTGAATGGGTGAGTGGATGGATGAGTAGATGAGTTAGTGGATGAGTGGGTGGAGTGGTTAAATGGTTGGATTAGTGTATTAGTGGATGAATGGGTGAGTTAGTGGATGAGTGGATGAGTGGATGAGTGGATTAGTGGATGGATGAGTGGATTAGTGGATGGGTGAAAATTTCGTGTCTGACTTGGAAGCCAAAAACGACCCACTATACTTCAGAACCATGAAAAGTGTTCTTCATCAAAGTTGTAGATCCTTGTCTTGGCTATAAAATGGATAGCTGGTTCGTCCAATTTGGCTTCCTTAAGCCCAAGATATGTCCCAAATACCGTAGGTTGCTCAAACCCAACTTCAGCACCTCTGTTCCGACTTGTAAACTCAAAATGACCTGCTAGACTTCTTTTTCTCAAAATGTGTTCTTCATGAAAGTTGTTTATTTGGATCTTGACTATCCACTGTCCAAATTTCAGCCCATCTCCATTATTACATCTTGAGATATGATTTTTTTGAGTGCACACTATTCGGATTCTACTGGCAGAACCCGTATTCTGACTTCCATGTAAACTTAGGTCCCTTAGACATCTGAATCAGACTTCGAGCTCTTCATCAAAGTTGTAGAGCTTCCTCTTAGCTTTCCTACAAGGTAAAATTCATGTTCATCAGATATTAGGAACTCAAGTTATGGCCAAAATACAGAAACAGTGTCAAATCTCAATAATGCTGAAAATATTCAATTAGGACCAATTTGAGCTCAAACTCACAAAATCATACCAAACTCAATCAATTAAGAATATGGAGAGTGTAAATGACTAAACATAAGGGTTTCTTAATGAATAAAATATGTGATTATCAATGATCATCATTTCAAGTGGATTAATGGAAGAAATTTGAGTGAAACAAGGAAGTGACTTATACTTACAGAATGAAAAGAAGCTAGGGAAGCAAGGTGCTATATCCGAATTCAGGGAAGGACCAGATGGAGTCCTAAGATTCAGAGATAGGGTTTGTGTACCGAGTGATCCCGAGCTAAAAAGGTTGATTCTTGATGAAGCCTATAAAAGCAAGTTAAGTATGCACCCAGGAACTACTAAGATGTACTAGGATCTGAAACAATTATATTGGTGGCAAGGAATGAAGAGGGATGTTGCCAAGTATGTGTCATCTTGTTTAGTTTATCAAAAAGCTAAGGTGGAACACCAAAAGCCTTCAAGGATGCTACAACCTTTGACTATTCCAGAATGGAAATAGGATAGCATTGCAATGGACATCGTGGTTAGATTGTCGAAGACTAGAAATAGGTATGACTCAATATGGGTAATTGTTGATCGACTTACGAAGTCAGCGCACTTCTTGTTAATCAACATAAGGTATTCAATGAAGAAATTGACTCAAGTGTCTATCAGTGAGATTGTTAGACTCCATTGTGTACCCTCGAGTATTGTTTCTGATAGAGACCCAAGGTTTACATCAAGATTTTGGCAGAGTTTGCAAGAGGCAATAGGAACAAAGCTTCACCTAAGTTCTGCATATCATCCACAAACAGATGGTCAGTTAGAGAGGACAATCCAATCATTGGAAGACCTGTTAAGAGCTTGTGTCTTGGAACAAACAGGGAGTAGGGATGAATTTTTACCTTTGATAGAATTCACCTATAACAATAGTTTCCATATAAGCATTGGGATGGCACCCTATGATGCATTGTATGGACGGCGATGTAGAACACCTTTGTGTTGGTACCAAGATGGCGAAAGTTTTGCGATAGGGCCTGAGCTTGTACAATAGACAACTAAAAAAGTTAAGATGATTCAAGAAAGAATGAAGGCAACTCAGAGTCAACAGAAGAGCTATGCCAACAAGAGACGAAGACCCCTTGATTTCGAGGAAGGTGAACATGTGTTTTTGAGAGTTACACTCACGATTGGTGTTGGAAGGGTTATTAAATCCAGAAAACTCACTCCTAAATTCATTGGACCCTATCAAATCCTTCGTCGGATAGGTCCAGTAGCCTACCAAATAGTTTTACCACATTTTCTTTCCAATCTTCATAATGTTTTCCATGTGTCACAATTGTGAAAGTATATTCCTGATCCAGCCCATGTCATATAACTAGATATAGTACAATTAAAAGAGAACTTGACTTATGAAACACTTCCTGTTAAGATTGGGGATAGGAGAGTGAAGTAACTCAGAGGCAAAGAAATTGTACTGGTGAAAGTAATCTGGAATGATGTATCTAGAGATGCAACATGGGAACTAGAGGACAAAATGAAAGAGCAATATTCGCGTATATTCTAAGGTATGAATTTCGAGGATGAAATTCTTTTTAGAAGGGGAAAGTTGTAACACCCCAATTTTCTTGTTTCTGGTTATTTGTGATTTTTATGAATTTTGTGAATTATTTGGCTTGTTTTGATTATTTTAATATTATTTTTGAAAAATTTGGGACTGTTAAATCGGGTCAGGGAAGCTCACTAAACTCGAAACCGGAGATAGTTATTGAAGTTGTCATTATCTGAGATTTTATTTGATAAATAAAATCAGGTACGTTCTATTACCCATTGGATAATAAATACTGATTTTGTTAATTGTAGCTTTTATCCATTGGATAATAGCTTTTAGTGGATGATTCTAGATATAAGTCTAGTCACCTTTTCCTAAAGGTTTCTCTTGATGACATCACCCATGTGACCTCACCTTTTGTGACATCACCATGGCCCACCTCTCTTTTTGGACCAATAAAAAACAAGCTTCCTAAGGAAGCTTTGTGACAAACTTTTGGAGAAGTTTGTCTCCCTCTCTCCTAGAGAACCACGGCCAAGGCACCAAAGGGAGCTTCTAGAGTAAGCTTCCACTTAACTTAACTCATTTCTATTAATTTCGTTTCACCTTTCAACCAAAAGCTACACACTTTTCTCTCTCACTTTTTCCTCTCATTTTCCCTTCACCTAGCTCATGGCCACCACCCATTAATCCACTCTCTACTCTTCTTTAATTTCAACCAACCATATTTCTTGACTCCAAACCTTTTTTGAAGACACTTTGGTGTTGCACTCTTGATCTAGTTTCTCCATCTTCATCCTCTCTTTTCATTTCCAATTTTTGAGACCATGATTTTGATCCATGGTCATTATCTTTTCAAGCCTTAGATGTTGATCTTTTTGTATGCTATTTTTGTTTTTCAAGAGCATCTTGGAAGAGGGAGTTTGCTTCAAGAAGGCATTCAAGGAGTCTTTGGTCACCATCTAAGGTAAGAGGGAGATTCTTCTCATCAACCCATCATGGTGGTGAGAAACGAAATTTGTATGTTGTAGTGAAGAATCCATGTGTGGGTTATTCACTTGATTGTATGTATTTTTGAGGAGTTTAGTTGTATGTATTCTTGGTGATTTTTGTGGTGATTAATAAAGAATTTACTAAGTTAATATGAAGTGGATTTTCCTTTTTGTATCCTTTGAGAAAAAAAAAAAGATTTGTTTGATTCTTTATTAATCTTTGGAAGTTTCAAAAGTAAGCTAATAGTGTGATGAAAAGTTTTACGTGGTTGAAAAAGAATGATGATTTCTAAATTATGCGATGATAATGCTTCGCGGTAGAAAATAACAGTAGTGTGTTGTTGGCTCCCAGATAGGACCCGGAGAGGTTAATGGCTAGTTTGACTCTTGAGTAATCTATGTTTATGAAAAATTATAATACTAATATATGGGTATGCATTGAGTCTTTGATCATGCATTTTACCGACAGTGTCGGTTAAGGTTGTATGCCTAGGAGATGAATTATACCTTAGTGTGGGTGTGATGGGCATAGTGTAGGTCATTTGTTGACCTTGGGGGCGTTGCGGCGTGGGTTTCTCACAATGGTCAGTTGGTAGCTCCATTGTGTCGTGGGTCAGACTGATGCAACGCACTAACGATCTGGACCGAGACACTGTTCCTAATCACGATCTGGTGTAAACTATCTTATATAAAGCCATGATGTACAAATTAAGAAATTATAGCACTTGACTTGAGGCTGACGAGATACAGACAATGTCTTCTAGATCATTCTCTCTGAAATTGTGTTTAGCTCCAAGGAGTAGGAAGTTAGTTCATTATGCACAAGCATAGTCTGTCTACATATCTTTGTGTTATTTTATATCTATTAAATTATCTGATATTTAGTGCTTTAATTGAAAACTTATATTTCTTATATTTGAATAATATTACTGCCCTTTATTATTTTTGTGTTGCCATGTGGTATTGATGAAGGGAATCTCACATCTTTGTTATGTTATTCTATTTTATGTGTCTATGGTGGATAAAGACTAAGAAGAAGACGATGAAGATCATATCTTTTTGTTGTTTTGTTTTCTGCGATGGTGGCTAGTAGAGATTTTGTTGGGTTCGTCAGAGTTCAATTCAGCGACGGGACAAGTGCTTGGTGAATCGACTGGGCTACTGAACGTGTTAGATATACATGAGATGTGAACCTATCTGTGCATAGGACTTGCGATGGGGATCCTTTCTTTTCTCTTGATGTCACAGTACATTTAGAGTTTGTCATGCCAATTAGGGAGTTATGGGGTGACCTGCATTATACCCCTAGAGAGGAGGAGGGTTCTGTGGTGTCATCTTTTAGGACACCAACCTATGGGGTTTTGTCCCATCCTGTATTCCTATCTTCTGAGCAGGATCCTATGGAGGACCCTGTTTCCTAGGCATATAAACTTGGGCTAGTTTTTGTTTTGCTGAATAGTTTGTATTTGTATGTATATATGAGAGGAGATATATATATATATATATATATATATATATATATATATATATATATATATGAGAAGAGATCCACTTACACTTAGTATAAGTAAAAAAGACTTACACCTAATCTTACACCCTCTATTTTATTTTGATCATGTGGCTATTTAGTGAGATAAATGGTAGTCACAAGATCAAAATAAAATGGAGGGTATAAAATTGAGTGTAAGTCTTTTTTACTTATACTAGGTGTAAATGGATCCCTCATATATATATTTTGGAGTATAGCCTGATATATTTTAGTGGAATGTGATCCATGCCATCTTTTGTATATTTTTTATATGTAATTATTCAGTAATGACTTCCTGTGTTGTTTAAGCTTATGTTTTCGTGAAGGAAAATTGAAATCCATATTTTATTATGTTACACACAATTTATTAAATTTACAAGTGTAGTCGAAAATGTGATACCCTAGGAAAGGTGTTACATATCTTTTGAAGTATCAAGATAGATTCTATAGAACATTTCAAAAGATTTATTTGGAAACTTTCTTAAACATTCTCTCAAGATTTAATAAAATTTTTCAAAGCAAAACAAAAAAAAGAGTACTACATTTATAGCACATTTTCAATTATTTCCAAATTTTCAAGACATTTAGGAAGTGATAATACTTTCAAGGTCTTAAGACAAGTTCAAAAGATTCTCAAGAATATGAAACTTGAAAAACTTCTTTCAAATATGATAAGAGATTTTGGTTTAAAAAAAATTAATCAATCGGGAAACTCTTTTCAAAATCAAGAGCAAGATTCTCATAAGTATTATACTAATAAAAAACCATAGATTAAAAGAATCATAGATATCAAACATTCACTTTGATAAAATATGTTATAGGGATCAAAGCATGTATAGAACTAACATCATCTACCCTATATGCAATGACAAATCAGCAAGTTAATATCCAATTAAGCACTTTGTCAATGCTAAGCATACTTGTAAGGAAAGCATTTAATCATTTAAGATTCATTTATCAATAAGTATTATACAATCTATAGCGTATAATATACCACAATAGCTTGGGGATAGAGATACTTATTGAGTTAGATAGAAAGTGATGCCTCTTTAAAATGTTCTTCGTTTATTGGTCCTTTGAGTTTGAGTTTTCTTCTATTGAGTATTTTATTCCATTGTACTTGAAGAAAATCTCCTCATGTCCCTTTCATTTAACTCTTCTCTTTATCCATTTATGCTTGGCATTTCAATATTTGATGGCTATATTTGAAATACATAGAGAAACTTGCAAAGCTAACTTCAAAAGTTCTCTAAATCATAAACTATCATCAAATATAATTTAAGCCCATTTACAAACATAATTTAGGTTGATATATATAATGTAAAGCATGTACCACATTATCAACCATGCAATGTTAGATCTAACAAGAATGCATGAAGCATATATGCACTTGAATCCAAAAGCATAGTTTAATCATTTTCAAAGCAAGATTCAAGTTTATCAAGAAAAACATGATGATCATCAAAACATATATAAGCATTTTGGGGCAAACAATGATCATGTAAGGCATATAATATCAAGTAAGGAATTCTAGTATGCACATGCCAATCAAGAACAAAAAGTCCCTTATTGTAATGCAAGAATTGAAAACTATGGAACTATAACTTTTGAAACCATTTATGATTCATTTCAAGATATACTTCAATGTAAAAATCATTATAGTTCAAAGACAAGTTCAAGACACAAAATGAATCATTTACTTCTTGTTTTCAAAATATGAATATATCAAGTAATTTCGAACAAGAAGACATATAACTTTTAACTTTCCAATCTCCAAGTAAGTATATAAGACAATTAAGCACCAAAGATAAATGATTAGAACTACTTATGAGCATGTGATTTTTCATATTTGAACAAAGAGAATTGGTCACAAGCTCAAGAACAAAGATATTACCATAAAATATGTCATTCTAAACAAAGTGTACATATCTAGCATGTTAGCATATGTAAAGACACTTTCAAGACACAATGCTAGAAAAGCACAATTTAAGGCATGTTAAAAAACAACTCTCTACATCTCCAAATATCACATGATATTTAATTTAAAGCATAAATAAGAATAAGAGATTGATGTCACTAAAAATATACTCTTTGAGTTTTTGTAGGTGACTTCAACTTCCATGCCTTAAGGCTTCTTGAGAATGTTGTAGTTCTCCATACCATCCTTTTATGTTTTCATTACTCCTAGAGAACATGGACCATTTCAAATTTTTTCATCCTCAAGTAGGATAGTTGTATTTCACTTCAATACATGTTTGGGCTAATAGTCACCCTACAACACAATTCAAAGTACTTTGTTTGGTATCTACTAATTTTGGATCCATAGAGGTTAGTCATTGATTATTAATCTATTATGTTCTCATAAAGATCAATTTTTCCATAGTATGTAAATTAAGCACAACAAATTAAATAATCAATAACCATTAAGTACATAACCAATAGCATGCTTACTTTCATAATATATAGACAATTCAAAACATAACAAGCATACTTAGGCATTGTAGAACCTTATGTACTAAGATATATAACAAATTAATGAGCTATGGTATAATAAGAATGAACATAATCATGTGCTAAATATAATATTCAAATTTTACCAAGTACACATGATTCTATCAATCACTTAAGGCCTACAAGGATTATACCTCAAATTCATTGACTTTATAAGTGAATGTGCATAAGTGGTAAAAACTTTTGATACCTTGGCCTTGGTAATCAAGGAAATACTTTTTCTTACCTATTGCTTCTCTTTTGGAGTCTTGAACTTTACAAGTTCTACATTTTGTACTTAAGAAGCTTTGGTTGAAGCTATCTTCCTTCTTTGAACAAAACTTTTACCATTGGGCTTTGGAAGCATTCTCCTTGATGATTCCTCTTTCCATTGACCAATTGGTCCATCCTTTTAATAAATTTTCTGCATAATTGAAACAAAATGACGACATTTCTGGTACTCACTTCATCTTGGGTCCTTGAATGTTAGTACTAGGGCCTTTAAGATCTTTAAGATCTCATACCATACTATTTCTCATATAAGGATTTCTTCTATAATTACATATATGAGAAATATGTTCTAGATGACCACAAAAATTACAAACAATTGAATTTAATGATGGTTTGGTCCTTTGAAAATCATCTTTGGAAAACTTAAACCTTTTGTTGTTATTACTTTCAAAACTATTTTTCCATAAGCCTTACTTGAATTTTCATGTGGAATATCATTAATTTTATTCTCATTAACAAGCATGGAATGTAAGCAATTAGAATCATTAGCTTTGGAAAATCCAAAAGATAAGTCCTCAACTTGATTTTCTAAATCAATGCATTTTTCACAAGTTAAGGTTTCACATTTCAAAGGCATTTCCTCATCAATAAAAGTATATTCATTTTTCAAAGTCTCAATTTCATTTTCAATGGAGAAAATGTTTTCAAAACAACATAAGTTTTTCTTTTCTAAATTCAACAAACCATCATACAATTCATCATATGCACATTGCAGCTCATAATAGGAAGGATTATAATATAGTTTAGCATTATTTACCTCAAAGTCCTTTTTAGCCATGTATGAAGTAATCTCGATTTCTAGCATACTTGGCTCTTTAAGGAAATCACCATCTTCCTCATTGTTGTCCATCAAGGATTCAAGAACATCTTCTTTCTCAATTTTGTTTTGCTTTACCTCTTCTTCAAATTGAGCACCATCATCACCAAGAGGCATTTGGCTTCCTTCAATAGTTTAAACATCTTTTTGAGGATATTTTTCATGACAAACTTCCTTTAATGGCTTTTGCTCTTCTTTCTTTTATATACAACTTTATACACAAAATCATTGTTAGCAATATAAAGAGCATCAAAGGTGTCCAAAATTTCTTTGGCACTGGAGCAATTCTTAATTCTAGAATAAGCATCATCATTTAAACAACTTCTCAATATTTGCATTGCTCTAATATTCAAGGAAAAACACTTCTTGTCATAAGCATTCCAAGTTTGTTTTAATCTACAAGAAAATCCATCAAGCACAATATCCCATAAATCAAGATAAATAGATTGTATATAAAATTCCATTCTAGCTTTCCAATAAATAAAATGCACACCATCAAAGAATGGTAGTTTATCAATTTCAAAACTCTCCATTTTGAAAAGCTTTCAATGGTTGTCAACAAACAAGGATCTTTAACTCTAAGCGGTTAAGCTTTAAACAAAGCACGAAACTCTGATACCACTTGTAGTCATGACAACCATCACCCAAGAGGGGGGTGAATAAGGTAATGACAAATTTTTAAAATAAGAAATTATACATTTTGATATTTTCAATCAACAAATGTAGCGAAATAAGTCTAACAAAGATATAACTATTGTAGATTACTCAAATACTACTTGGTTAATAAGATAAATCAAGCAAATAACCTAGATATCAAGTTCTTAAAATCAAAACATCAAGATGACAAGATATGCAATAAATAAATATACTACACCAAATATTGAAATTAAAAAGTGTAGGGAAGAGAGAATCAAACTCAAGAATTTATCATGGTTCAACCACCAACCCCTTGTGGCCTACATCTAGTCCCCAAGCTTAACTTGAGATTTTTTTCACTATCTTCTAGACTTCACAGGTGCTAGGAAAACCTTTATACAAGTAAGAACACTCCTCACACCTTAGGATACCTCACCCTTGTGCTAGAGCCTCTAACTCTTCAAGCTTCACAAGTGCTTGAAAAACATTTACATTCAAGAGCACTTATAACACTTTTAGGATACCTCACCCTTTGTGTTTGAGCCTTAGCACAAGAGATAACTGTCGCAATCGTCCCGAGAGGGAGTGTTGGGAGTCGCCACCAATCACTTTATCCATTAAATGGAATGATGCAATTAGACACCTAAAAGATGGTCTACGTTCAGAGCTTAGGTTTAGGAGTTGATTACGGATATGGAAGGTATTAGCACCCTACACCGTCTGTTTTAAGAACGGTTACCTATTTAATCTAGTGTTATTCGCAAAATAAATTAAATTGGTCCTTTATTATTAAAAAGAAAAAAATTATTTTTGTTTTTATTTTGTCATGTCTCATTTTTTCGAGCATAATATCAAAAATGATAAATGACTACGACAAGAAATGAGTGGCTCAATAGCTATTATTTTGGAACAAATTCTAAGTCTGCAACACATTATATAAAAATGGTGAATTGAAATTGTGTTAATTTCGCAAAGGAAATGAATTTTCAAAATATTTAGTTTTTATCAGAGATTTTGAATAAAATGATTTAAAAGCAAATCTGCAAATAAAAATTTACTTTTGAAAAGTAACAAAAAGAGTTTTTGAATTCACCACGATCATAATGTTGAGACTGTGTGAAGTTGTTTGTTTTTATTTGAGATTTTTTATTTTTACAAAATAATTTTTATTTTGGTTTGTTTAAAAAAAAGGTAATATTTTTAGTTTTAATGTGGGGGGTTAGATCTTACCAGCGCCCCTGGCAAGATCCACTGTAAGGCCTCAAGAGTATTAGGAAGAGTGTATCCGATCGGTGCTCCGATCCTCTCCTAATTTTTTCGTCGTCGACCAATTTTAAATTGTTCGATTCATACATGAATATGTTAAATTGAAACACAAGTATAAATGCGTGATGATATTATTACCAAGAGAGTAATATGAAATAAGATTATTTTATTAGAGATTACTATGATCCCGCCAACACTCTTGACAAAACCATAAAATTCTCCACACCTCAAGAAAGTTAAGGTATCGCCACTATCGCGGCTAATTTATGATTATTCCATCGTCGGAATCTTATCTCATATTTTATATTTAATTCATACAGTTCAGGTTTGTGGCAAGGAGCTAGGTTGGGTGGAACCCGCAGCCACACGAGGAGCGGATCTGGTTCGTGGTGGCGTTGTGGCTGGTCGGCGCAATAAAAATATGGTTCGTAGGTGGAGCGGTGGATGCAGCCGATGGCTTCATTTCAGAGTGCAAGTCGCAAGTCCGGTGGTTGCTGGCGGCTTGGTGTGCGGGTTGCGGCTTCGGTTGGCTGGATCTGGTGTGACGGTGAAGACGTGACAATGGAAGACGATGCACGAGGTGGGGGTGCAGTGCAGGCTTTTCTCGCGTGGGTCGTGCGACGTTTCTGTGGTTTAAGGAGCCGGATCTGGTGTTGGGCGTTGGCTTGGGCATTGCTCTGGTGGTGGGTCGCAGGCGCTACTAAAAATTAATTCAATAGCGACGGAATCTGTCACAAAAATATTTCCATCGCGTAATCATTGGTGGCTAATTTCTTAGCGACAAAAATATAATTTCGTGACTAAATAGCGACGAATTTTTCCATCGCTAGTTAATAAAATTCTGTCGCTAACATCCGTGACCAAAATTTCTTAAGAATTAAAATATTATTATTTTAGGGACGAAAATTATTCCGTCGCTAAGAAGAAAGTATAAATCTATTTCTTTCTCATACCACAGTATTTTAAAAAGTCAAAATAAAAATATTTCAAAAGATCAAGATAAATATAAATTAAGTTATATAGGTTCTTTATCAAAACAAACATAAAGACAATGTATCAAACATCAGGAGGAAAAAGATCATAGTTATCCTCCTCTATGTCATCTTCATTTTCATCCCCATCACCAAGTAACTCATCCTCATGACCGTTACCTATAGCTTGTGAGCCACTAGTAGATGCATTCAAACGCTGTAAGATTGTATTGATTAAGTTTCCCTATTCTATGATTAAGTTTCTCTGCTCCACCACCTGCGTATTGAGACTTACAACCAGACTCCTCATCACTTCCATCTCCGATTATGAACAACCTTCAACAAATGCAGAGGAAGATGATGCATGAGAAGCAGCATCAGATCCCAAGCCAAAGATGTGTTTCTTGTTGCTGATGCCTCCAACAACATCCAAGTAGATGTTGTTGTCAAAGTGGATGTCAATAGTCTCCTCTCCCGATGGCTGCTGTGAGTCCCTCTCATTGATATGTTTCTGGTACTCATCCTGACAAATGCAATTGTTAATAAATATTTATGCTTGCAAATTGACTTAACCATATATTAAAATTTAAGTACAGCATTTATACTTACAGTAATATTTTTGGCTTTGGTGGATATCCACTTGCCCTTGCATGTGTGAAGCCGTGTGAATAGCTCCCAATGCCATGGATCTCTTTTCAATTGTTGTTTCTGGATATATGTAAGGAAAAATAATATTATGTTAAGACAAACCTAATTAACTCAAATCACAAATTTGATAGAAGTTACTCACCAATTTCTTCTTATGCGTTATTGCAGGAATTGAGCCTTCAGTATGTTTTGACAATCCTTCTTCAGATTTTCTATTTTGAGTGTTCTTGATCTTCTTCTCCAACCATTTCGGATCTTGCCGCCATTGTCTCTCCAACTCTTCTCATACAAGAGTTGGAATCCAATTGCCTTTATCCTGATTGTGACGAATCTTGCACAATGCATTCTTTAACAATTTAGATCCTTTATGGTCGAAGGATTTTTTGATACGTTTATCATCGTCAGGAAACCACTTATATTTTTTTTGCATTATTGAAAAACAATAGTTATTCTATCATAATAATTTAAAATTTTAGTCCTATCAATATAGTAATAGCTATAATTAGAAATACATTACCCTAAACTCAATAAACCACATCTCTTTAACTTTGTCATCAACCTCACAATAAGATTTCTAACCTTCTTCAAACTTAGATTTCATAATGTTTGAGATTTCATGAGGTGGTCCAATTTCAGGTTCAAACCTATTACAAAAAGAGTCATAAAGTATGTGCGTATGACAAAATTGATTATATGAAATTAACATGCACAAGTCACAAGTACTTACATCATTCCTAGTCCAGGCCTAATCCACGTAAGGCCATCTGGATCTATGGTCCCCGGGGGTGGAACCTGTGGCAAAATAGAGGATGATGCATGGGGATCTGAAGAAGAGCAAGGTGCAATAACCGACCTATGGGGATGTCGAGATAGGGCAGATAAGGTAGATGTAAGAGGAACTAGAGCTAGGGTAGTTGAGCTTGATGTAGGAGGATGTGAAGGTGGGTAGGTAAGCCAGATGTAGGAGGATGTGGTGGTGGTGGGGTAGGTAAGTTAGATGTGGGAAGATTTAGAGGTGGGACAAGTAAACTAGATACCTGAGAAGTACCCCGACCTCTACCTCTGCCTCTACCTCTACCTGTATGGTTATCTACCATCTATGTACATATAGTAAAGAAATATTACAATTAAATTTATTTAAAGTTACTAAGAAAATCAACACATGTATTAAAGCAAGTAAAGTTAAAGAGATTCACAGTTATGAACCTAAAAGTACAAACTTAAAGAAATTCACAAACAAGTATCATAATACAAACTTAGATACATAAATAAGCTAATCAAAAAATGTTTCTTCTTCTTCTTCTTCTTCTTCTTCTTCTTCTTCTTCTTCTTCTTCTTCTCCCTCATCCTCCTTTTCTTCCTCCTCCTCCTTATCCTCTATTATAAGTTCTATATCTTCATATTCTTCTTCTAAATTAACTTGATTCAAAGACTCTCTTTCAACTTCCTCTGTTGGACCAGTTTTATCAACAAGACTTTGTTGAAGATCGTTATTTAAAACTATCATAGGCATTATAGGGACTTCAGTTTCTTGGTATAGATCATCAACTTCGGGCTTCTTAGTTACTGAAGCTTGAATTATACTTTGTGCCTTGGTTTTTATCACACATAACCACCCTTGTTGGCCTTCAGGATACTTTGTATAGTACACTTGCTATGCTTGTTGTGCCAATATGAAAGGATCATAATTTTTATATCTCCTAGACTCTCTAACTTCAACAATCCTATAGTTTTTATCTATCTTTGTCCCTTGATTGAGAGTGGGATCAAACTAGTCACATTTGAAAAAAACTAACTTTTTGGTGGGTCGTCCAGTATACTCCAATTCAACAATACCAGTTAGCACCCTATAGTAATCATTCTCCATCATCTCATAGCCACCACCTCTAACACATACACCATAATTTGTCGTACCCATCCCATAACTTTGAGATCTTGTGTTGAATTTATAACCATGTACAAAATATGTTGTAAATTTGTTGATTTTTCTAAGTGGCCCCCATGCCAAACTCCTCAAAAGATGGTCTTCAATCATGTTACTTGCAACGAGAACCTATATTGTGAAATTGTTTGTTAGTTTATCTTAACAAGTGATATTATAAATGATTGAAAGAAGTTAACATACATGTTCTTTAAACCATGTGGGGAATGATGTGGAAATTTGTTTGTCTACTTCTGAGTCATTTATGTCAGGGATAAGTTCTCGTAACATATCTGCATATATTCTGCATACAAATCATAGATCACATAAGATTTGTATTAATCACTACAAGATATGAGTAATTAGCATATGCTTGATAACTTACTCCAAAAAAGGCTCCACCTCATGATAATTTAAAAGAACATATAATCTGGTAGCTTTCATTTCCCTTTCATCTAAGGTAGTACAGTTGCGTTTTCCAGCAGGTCGTCCTGGGTAATTAAAACTAGACAATGGTGGATTTGTTGAACTCCCATCACCTCCATTGTCATTATGTGGCAATCTTGTTCTCCTAGAAGGAATCTCAGGTGGATAGTAGTAAGATGCGAAGGTAGAAGTCTCCTCCACTAGATAAGCCTTGCAAATTGAGCCTTCGACTTTAGACGGGTTTGTGACCTTATCTTTTAAGGTATGTATAAACCTAATAATTGAAAATTGAATTGATTAGTTAAAAATTTCTTATATACTCTTATGAGAATTTCATTTAAAAGAATGAGATAAATGAATTCATCTTTCAAAGGGATACATCCATCTATATTGAACAGGACCATCAACTCTTGCTTCGTATGACAAATGGATTGGAAGGTGTTCCATAGAGTCAAAGAAGATTGGAGGAAATATTTGCTCCAATTTACACATAATAATTAGAATGTTCTGCTCCATCTCATGCAATTTATTCTCTCTCAATAATGATGAAGTTAATTCTGTGAAGAATTTGCTGAATTCAGTAAACATATTCCAAATGGACTTTGGCAAAGCCTTGAATGCCCTCGGGAGTAAACGCTGCATGAAAATGTGGTAGTCATGACTTTTCATACCGAATAACTTTGCTTCCCTCATGTCAACACACCTACCCAAATTGGAAGCATACCCATCTGGTAGCTTAAGTTGTTTAACCCATTCATAAACACATAACCTTTGTTGTTTAGTTAATGTGTTTTGTGCTTTCGGTTTCCTTAGTTTTCCACCTCCAACATCTTGCAACTCTAGATCCTTTCGTCTATAATATTCTGTTAAATCCATCCTAGCCCTAGTCGTTCTACTGATTTCTTTGCACGATAGAAGTTTTTGGGCATTTGATTATCTTTTGGCAATGCATTCGCCATAAAATCCACCCATCGATTAAAACAATTCGTAGAGTTATTGAAGTCAGACTTGATACTTAGAGCTTCTACTGCAACTGATAATTCAGAGTAATTTTCACAACCATCATACAAGGGAGCTTTTGCAGCTGCTAGTATATCAAAAAAGTTTTTGGCTTTTGGGTTAGGATCTTCACTCATCTGTTCAACGTAACCAAATCATTATTGCTTAATATAAGTACCAATTGAAGGTCCCGCAGCGTCCATTACCATCTGCTCATACCTATTGAAGTCTTCCCTTAACCCACTACCTCTATAGTATGAATTATCAAAAACTACAGCAGGAATATGAGGCATTAATTCTCCGTGGTTAGTCTAGTAGTAGTAGTTACTCATAAACCCCTCACTACATAGATGTACCTTGACATCGTCAACTTCTTGGTACTGCCTACATTTACATTATTTACAAGGACACCTCAACTTCCCTTCTATTGACCTTGGGTACAGGCAAATTCAACAAACTCAAAAAACCCCTCTATAAATTCATCTGTAATATGCTTATCAGGACCTATCCTTTTATCCATCCACTTGCGATTTTCAGGAATTTCCATTTTAGAAATATTAAAAATCTTATCAAACAGCATCAAGTAACCAAATTAGAGGTACAATCTAGGAAGCTCAAGCCAAGATGAGACAATAAAGACCAAAATTTAAAAAATTGAATTTTAAGCAACAATATTGATAATAATTTATTTTTTATAATTTTTTTATAAAAAATAAATATTAATATATTTGAATATATTTAATTTTATTAATTTTATGACATTATTATTTATTTTTTTATATAAATTAATTATTAAATTATGTACTAATTATAAATATTTAAAGTAAACATGATACAATCAAACAAATAGACTTAGATTAAAAAAAAACATTTAAAGCCCAAAAATTAAGACTCATGACAATGCACTTGAAAGGAAAAAAGAAGAAGAAAAGAAGCCATGTGTGGGCCATGGTCCAAATACAATGAATATGTTGATGGCAATTGAAAGTTGGAGAATATGAATTCAAAGTCATTGTCTTATTTGAATCAGGCTCAAGTAATTGAAGGCTATATTTGAATCAGGCTCAAGTAATTAAAGGCTATGGCCCCATGGCATAGTTGGAATATGGTGCACCACGTAATATGCACATGGGTGAAGAAGTTCTATATATAGCAAAACACACAACACAGAAACAAGTAACCAAAATTCTCACTTCTCAGTAACAATGCAATAATAACAAACACCATCAACATTAACACACATACACACACACAACACAAACTCAATCTTTCACTCATTCAATCACTCACCATATTTGTTCCAAAATTTCATGCCAAATCAAAATAATTTCATTTTCAATAACAAGTGATGACCAAAAGAAACAACCCTATGAATATCTATTTGTAAGCCAGCCAGATCTTTTTAGATTGCGTATGTGGTTTTTTAATTTTTCAGGTGTTACACGTATAATACACTTACTCTCTATAATTTTATTTTTACACTAAATATATATATATATATATATATATATATATATATATATATATATATATATATATATATATATATATATATATATATATATATATATATATATATATATATATATATATATATATATATATATATATATATATATATATATATTTGATAAAAAGATAGATAATAGAAAGTGAAATTGGGGTTCCTTTATCCTTAATCTTTTATCCTTTTCACTAAGCAACCAAAAAGAGGTCAGAGCTTTCCCCACTTAAAAAGAATACAAAAATAGGTAGATAATAAAATATTCAATCAATTGAGAATTTGAGATTCAAAATTCTCCTCTGAAGCCTCATGCTCCTTGTCTGCAAAAATAGTTTTATTGACCCACCTGATCAAAAAGCCTTATCCTTTTCAAAAACGACTATATTGCTCAAAACTATTGAAGCATATTTTAATAGCCTCTCACATATTCATATCTAAATGTTTATTTATTATATAGTTTCCTGACGTAATTGCTCAAGTACCAACATTTGTTTTATTATAAAAGCATGTATCTTTTGTTATTTCCTACCAATACAAGGTTCTCCCCAACTAACACACACTGCATCAGTACAGGTGATGATATTGAAAACTCTTTCAGACTTGGGGAAAAGACAATTTTGTTTCTTCCCTCATTCCATAACTCCCTGAAGCTCCTGCAAATAACTTCCCCAATTGACATAACTGTTACTGAGAGGATTAACTTGGCTTCTCTTGATGAAGGTATGTATAAGTTATAAAAATTATCAAAGGTTATATATATATATATATATATATATATATATATATATATATATATATATATATATATATATATATATATATATATATATATATCATGTGCATTTAGGTCCTTCATTGTATAGTCTATCAAAGTTTTATATGTTGTATCAACTTTAATCTGTTGTGAAGAATGAAATAATTTGTCAATTAATTTCAGAATCAATGCATTTACCTATTCTTAGTGGGAATGATGATCTCTCTTCCAAATTCAAATATCAAAATCACACCTGTTAGTGTTCTACTTGATGTTTTATTGAATATACACACACACACACACACACACACACACATAAAGGACACGTGGTAATGTATATATATATATACACACACACACACTTGAATTGAATTCAAAGTATAACAGAAAGCAAAATGTATGTGACTATATGTCAAATGAAGTATAGACACTTGAAAAATTATCACATACAACCTTATCTTCTAGTAGAAAATTAATACATACATATATACACACACTTGAATTGAATTCAAAGTATAACAAAAAGCAAAATGTCTATGACTATATGTCAAATGAAGTACAAACGCTTGAAAAATTGTCAGATACAACCTTATCTTCTTGTAGAAAATTGATACATCATACAATTTAAAATGGAATCTCAATAAAAGAGGTCATGATTGTTAGGTTGAAAATGGAAGCCCAATAAGAGACAAAAAGATTAAAAGGTAATAAATAAATTTTACAGAGTAGCATTTGAAGCAATGATATGATATGGGTAAGTGGTAAGCAAGTCTAAGCAAGTAAACTTACTCACCAACAGCAAAGTCAACAAGGCCAGCGGCAACTGATACTGCTAAACCACTAGAAAAACCTCCTGGGATACAAGCTGACATGTGAGACAATATATAGAACCTCCTGGAAGAAATAATATAAAAGTATATTTATATATAATGGCATAACATTTATATAACAATATACATAACCTATGAGACCTTGAGGCATTGCAGCATGGTATTATCTATTGAATGAGAGGGCACAATAAAGCAATAGAGGGAAAGGGAGGAACAATCTCGTAATGGTGGGGAATAGAAGAGATAGAAAGGCGTGGTGTTGCTTAGGTAGCAATGGGGAATAGGGAGGTATAGATTTGCAGGAATAGGGAATGGGGAATAGAAGCACTGCGTATAGGGCAAATAGAGATTGAAAATGAGAAGAAATGGAAAAAGATGGAGGGAAGAGAAAAATAAGGAGGGAAAGAAATAAAAGTTACAATTTAATTATAAATATATAAAATACGTACATATGAGAATGACCATCAAGCATGGTGTAGTGGTAACTGGCATGCTTTTTGTAACATAAGGGTCTCGTTTCGAATCCTGCCCATCTACTATTTATAATAAAAATTTCATGTTTTTATGTAAAAAACTTAGCGACGGAAAGTTTTCCATCGCTATATATTTCATTTTAATAACAAATTTTCATATAAATCATTTAGCGACGAAAAATTTCCGTCGCTACATATTTCATATAATAAATCATTTTTTTCCAAGAAATAAAATAATTCAGCGACGGAATTTGTCACGGATAAGTTGGTGACGGAATTTTTCCGTCGCTAAATCAAACTACTGAAATCAGTGACAATTTCCGTCACTAGTAGTCACAGAATTTTTTCTGTCGCTATACACAACATTTTTAGTAGTGAGGGGAAGGTGGCTCGAGGAAGAATATATAGGGATTCTTGATGGAAAACCAAAGAAGAACCCCCCTTTTTTTAGCTTTTCCTTCACTTCTTCTTGTCCTCTTTGATTTTTTTTCGTGTGGATGTTTAAGTGTGGCTCTATTTTTTTTGTGGCTGTTTATTGGGTATATGCTGGCTATGGAGGTTGGGATTGGCTTTGTTGGGGAGGATGAAACTTCGGGTTTGGATGGGTGAGGTAGTTACAATGTGTTGGGTTAGAATTTGGTGATAATGAGTGAATGTTTATGGGTGAAGGTTGTGCTTAGTGGGTGGCTTGTGGTGGGGAAGATGGAGTATTGTGGTGGCTTGGTGATGAGAGTGGTAAGTCTGTTTTGGGTGAGTTTGTCAGATTAGTTTGGGGTTATTGATGGTTGATTTGGGTTTAGTGTGTCTGCAGGTGGTTGTAGTTTTCTGTCTTGGTGAAGGGAAGTAGTGAAAATGGTTTTGGGTTTAGTGGTGAGGAATGAGGATGAAAAGTGATTCAAAAATGAAGAGTGTGGCCAAGAGGAAAGTGTGTGTCTTGGAGGAATCTCCAATTTTCTAGTCCGAGGGCTCAATCAAAAAAAAAAAAAAATCCTCCCCCCCAAGTTGCAAGCACCTCATATATTATGAGAGACAAAACTGGGAGAATCGTGGGTGGTTTGCTGTGTCGTGTAGTGTACCATGAAGAAAGATGGAAATGTGAGTGTATAACCGTGAATGGGTGTGTGTGTGTGCAGGTTGTAACACCCACCATAGGGTGCCACATTTATGTTACTTAATTACCACATTACCCCCAAGTTATAAAATGTGATGTTGTGATAAAAATGCGAGTTGTAAATTTTTTTCTTTCTTCTTTGATAACAATAAAATAAACTTAGCGGAAAATAAAATATTATACATCATCACACATAATTTACATCATCATACATTATAAACGTACTGTCAAAATTATTTATATACAGACCAAGTTCTTAAAATAGTTAAACATAATTTTAAATATATACAGACGTAGTTCATAACAGTGCTTAGACTTGCCCAAGTCTAACTAGACAGCAGAACCCTCAGACGGGTCCTCCTCAGATTCCTCTGCAGGAAGGAATCCAGCATGACGTGAAGCCCTACGGACAGGTGTCTGAGTAGACGACACGATACTAATCGCACTAGGAGTATGATAGTAAGCTCCCCAGCACTGCCTAATGGATATAAAAAACTCTAAGTGTACATAAATAGTTACATTAAAATAAGGGTTTCTTGATCAAGTCTATTGTAAGTAATGTTTAAGTCCCCTATGTAGAAAATACACTGCCTGTCTAAATGAACATGCCACGCCTCCGGACCTCCGCGAAATTGTAACGTCACGTATCCTAGAAAGCTGGGCATCTCCATCTTCTCAAAATTCTGCTTCCTCAGTCGGGATCTGCTCTTCTTCACCCTCTTGTACTATGCCTTGCTCAGCGTCTTTACAAATAAAATTACAGTACAAAATAATATACAAAGAGGTGAGATCACCTACGCCAATACCAACATGGTAGCACAAAGATAACACAAACAATATATCATACAGATATATCATACAAATCATGCCATCAACATTATTTATCATAACAGATACAATAAATAATAATTACCATCATGCCATTAACATTATTATTATCATCATCATCTAAGTATTTCTCAACAAAACAATTATCATAGCTAATATCCCTCAATTAATATGTCATATAGATATAAATGCTCAGTTTTATACATGCTTACATAGACTCAATTTCCTACTCCATGGAGCTAATACTCAGTTCGTAGAAGTTGATTCGAAAGATCTGTTTGTACCAACATACCTCAGACCAAGTGCTACAATTCTCATTTGTATTTGCACATCTAGCATATGCATGACAGTCTTTACGAGATCTCGATTAAGAATAGTGTCTCGGTCAGGATCATCGGTGTGTTACATCTGTCAAACTTACGGGAAGAAGAGCTACCAACTGCTCATGTAAGTAACCCACACTCCGATGCCCCCAGGTCAACAAGTGACTTACACTACGCATATTGCACCCACTCAAGAGGTGTACGTCTCTCCTAGGCAAATAGACTCATACAGTCCATCGGACCTTTCCAATGCATGTTCAATGCACCAATGCTAATCATAAGCAAAATTCATATACAGTGTTCATACACTAGTTCATGCATATAAAATGCACCAATGCCAATCACAGGCAAAATTTATCATTTTCTTATACAGTGTCCATCCACTAGTTCAATAGTAATCCTACTGTATATTTAATCGCGAAAATCATATTATCGTATTTTCATAGTCACACACCACTTTTATTGCATTTTCACAATTTTGCAACATTTCTGTTACGTTTTCAAATCATATATAGATTTTTTAACATTTTCATCAATTACGTAAAAATATTCCACCATTTTTAAATCACGTAGTGATTTTCAACAATATTTCAATCACGTAAAAATATTTAAACGCTTTCCAAATTGCGTAGAAATATTTTAATGTTTTTCAAATCGCATGGAAATATTTAAACGTTTTTCCAATCGTGTAGCTTAAAAATCACGTTTTTAAGTTACGTAAATTATTTTTCACCATTTTTCAATTTCGTAAAATATTTCTCAACCTTTGAAAATTCTATTTCAACATTTCTCCAAATAATATGACATCTCACATTATTTTTCACATTTCTTACTCAAGAAAATCCTTTTCACAATTTATTCCATAAATTCACCATTTCATTGAATTAAATCAATGTTTCTAACTTTAAAATTTACTAACGCTCTCCAAAACCCAAGGGATGAGTTATACATTAGAAAATCCCAAGTTACCAATGTATTCTTTATAATTCCAATCAATTCTAAAAATCATTCCTTTTTTAAAATAAATTGAGATTCAAACACTTTCAACCTCTCTTTTCCATTCACCTATGAAAATTCCATTTTTCAAGTGTTAAAATACTCTGATTCCCTTTCCAAATTCCTTGTATTGAATCAAGTTATATTTCCACTTTGAAAACCACTTTGTTCATAAAAATCAAGGCATTTCAAGCTTCCAAAACTGTGGTACTTGGCCATTGAAACCACCAATTATTTTTCCTTCTAAATTGATATGGTTTTACACAAACAAAACCATTAAAAATTCTCACAAAAACCGTGAGCACTTGTTTCTTGAAAAACAAACCATTTGTTTATTTTCCTAGTTTTTCTAAACATCCATTTTTACCATTCATGAAAATATTAATTAGTGAACACCTATTTTGAGGTGTTGAGGCTGAAATCCTCATGGTCTTTGGAACCAAAATTTGTTTTCCTTTCCAACAATTTTTATGGCATATATATATACATATTCAACATATATCACAAGCATGCCATAATCAAAGCAAATAAATCATGCAAAAATCATACCAAGCATAGGCAAATAATCAAAGCACATAAACACCCACAAATAATTACATGACCATGAATATGAATCCTCACATGGATTCACCATCCATCAAATATAAAACCATCTCTCACCACTATACTTGGTTGGTGAGATGGATCTCCCTCTTACCTCTTGAAGAACCACAAAAAGCTCCTTGCTTTGCACTTTGATCAAGATCTCCACCAACAAAAGTTTCTTAAACATAAAACAAACACAAAGAAATTAGTATATTAAGCTTGAATAAGAGGAACCATGGATCAAACATGGTTTAGAACATGAAAAAGAAGAGAAGAAATGAAGTTTTCCATAACTTCACCTTAAGATCCCTAGAACTTGCTCTTGGAAAAACTCCTTGAAGATGAAAGATTTAGGACTTGGTGTAAACTACAAAGTGTCTTAGAATAAGGTAAAGATTTAAAAAATATGGTTGTTTGAAATTAAAGAGTGATGGAAGATGTAGTGTGGTGTCTTGGCCGTGAGCTATGTTTGGAGAGAAAAGGAGAGAAATTTTTTGTTAAGATTTGCTTTAGGAAAGATGAAGAATGATCAATAATGACCAAAGGTGATCAATTATGGTCTTCCAATGTTGCTTTAGCTCCTAAATGCAGCACCAAAATCGTCCCCCCCTTCCATGCATTCTTCAAAATGCAACAAATCTCCTAGCCACCATTTTAGGCAATCTTAACTATTGATTAGATCAATGGTTAGGATTTAATGCAGCTTCTAGGTTTAGGCTTAGATAGAAGACTTAATTTAGGCCATTGGATCTTTTCTCCTTGAAATCCTAGCCATTAGATGTGTCTCCAAAATGAAGGGTCAAGATTACTCCTTCAAACTTTACATCCAAGGGTTATAAATGGTCCTAGCCACTTTATAAGACTAAATCTCAACTGTTGATTAAATCAAGATCAAGTCTCCACCATTGATTACATCAATGGTAGATATCCAAGCCACTAATGTTGACTTTGCAGTACAATATTTATTTTTATATCTGTTATTGCTCTTCGAATAATATTTTTACTGTATTTTTATCACTCGATAATTAAATACAGTGCAAAACACAGTAAAAGAAAATTTCTAAAATTGTTTTCAGATTCAGGTTTAGTAAGATCCCTCATCTCCGTCTCAACAGTATGAATTTTTCTGACTACAGAAATTTTTTTACCTTTTTGGACCCATGCGGGGCCCACATACAACCTCCCTAGGCCCATAGATGGCCCACGGATAACGTTAAAATAAATAAAGTAATATAAAAATTTCATAATCACACACAAAATCACAAAAATTAGAAAATGCACAAATATCAAATCAGATTACGTAAAATAATTAAGACTTAACAGTAATAATTAAATTACGTAAGATTTTCCCTGACCCGAAAATTATTATTTTCCTGACATGGAGTAAATCACACAAAATAATCAAATATACTGACGGAACATTCAAAATAATTTTACAGTACACAGAAATCACTAAACAGTAAAATTCTGTTAACTGTCAAAATTACTGTCAAATATTTAGGAAGATTTAGGGTGTTACACAGGTGAGGAACGTAAAAGTAGTAGGGAAAATGAGTGGAGCATCTACTGTGCAATAATGCCAAATTAAAGTAGAGGTAAAGAAACTTTGTCCCATCTGTCATGGTATTGTGTGTGCCTGCTATTATATATAGTAAGGGAGTGCATAATATATGGCCAAAAAAGGAATAAAAAGCATAGAAGCAAGAGAAAGGAACTTAGTTTTCAACCAAAAGCAGAAACACATTCAAACAACAAGAGTTTTACGTTTTTTTTGTTTTTTTTTTCTTCTTTTGTTTTTTTATTTAATTTTTTTATTTTTTATTTTTTTATTTAAAAAGAGCTAAGCTAAGGTGGGCTTATGTTTGGGCTGCAATCAAATTTTCATTTTTTCTGTACAACTTTTTGGTATAAATAACAATGATGGAAACAAAAAAAACTTGAAAAGAAAAAGAAAGTGTTCAAAGTGATGTAATTAAACACCATTTAACACAACTACTAGTCTTTGATTAAGCAACACAAACAAAAAATTTTATGAACAAAATTGGGTATCAACAGTTGCCCTCCTTTGCTTTTCATTTAGATTAAATGGAAAAGCAAAGGAATTGATTCAAATTTGTTGAAAATTTTCTATGAAGATAGATGCAAAATGCAGTGGGTATTAAAACAAGGTAGAAATAAGGGGTATGAGGACCCCAAAATGTAAAGGTCATGGGTATATGGACCCAAAGACCTACAGGAAATGGGTACTAGGACTCGGAAACTTAAAGGTAAGAAAACTTGCGGAACATGTATCCGTCGAAGCTTTACAAGAACAAGGTAAGAGGCTTGCAGAGTTGGGTATCTGCTGAAGCTTGAAAGAGGACAAAAATGCAGAAAGATGAAAAGCTTACGGAAAGACATCCATCGAAGCTTAACAAGAAACTTAAAGGAAACTGGTGTGGGGACCCTGAAACTAAAGATGGTGGGTACAGGGTGTAACACCCACCGTAGGGTATCATATTTTATATTAATTACTTCTGAATTACTTCCCAAGTTAAAAATATATTATTTAATCAAAATACGAGTTATAAAATTTCTTGATATCGATAAGATAAACTTAGTAGAAAATAAAATATTAAACATCATCACAAATAATTTACATCATATACATTACATAAGCATTGTTAAACTTATTTATATGTAGACCAAGTTCTCAAAAGTATTTAAACATTTGTACATTACCATACTTGCCCAAGTACACCTAGACAGCAGAACCCTTAGACGGGTCCTCCTCGGCATCAGCCTCAGATTCCTCAGAAGATATGAACCCGACGTGTCGTCCTACGGACTAGTGTCCGAGCAGACGATACAATGTTGATCTCAGTTGGGACATGGAAATGACTGCCCCAATATTACCGAATAGATAAAGGAAATTCTACATGTGCATATATGGTAACAGAAAAGAAAGGATCTCTGTGGAAGATCCTACTCATATTCACTATCAAATGTCCCTAATAGATAAGTCCCTCCTCATTGGGACTAATAGGCCACGCAGTAGCCCCTCCATGAAATTGCAGTCTGACATACCCAAAGAAACTTGACTAGGTTGCCATCAAATCAGAACTCAGCTTCCTCAGTAGGAATTTGTACTTCTCCTCCTTCTTGCTCAATACCTTGCTCAGCGTCTATTTCAAATATAAATACAGTACAAGAATAGGCATACAAAGAGATGAGATTATCTACGCCAATACCAGTATGGTAGTACAGCGATAACACAGGTAATACATCATATAGATATAATAAACAATAACATGATCATTCTTTTCAACATTGATCAAGGTTTGACAGATAATATACCATTAAATATTCAAACATGTTCAAGTTATGCATATGCTCACTGACTCACTTTCCTACTCCATGGAGCTAAACTCAGGCTGGAGAGATTGATCCAAAAGATCTGTCTGTACCAACATGCCTCAGACCATGTGCCATAACTCTCATAAGTTTTTGCACATCTAGCATATATATGACAGTCTTTACTAGATCTTGATTAAGAATAGTATCTTGATTCGGATCGTCGGTGTGTTGCATCGGTCTAATCCACGGTACAGAAGAGCTACCAACTGTCCATTGTGGACAACCTGCACCCTAACGCCCCCAAGGTCAACAAGTGACCTACACTACGTATATCGCACCCACTCAAGAGGTGTAATTCTCTCCTAGGCCATTGGTCTTATCACAGTCCATCAATCTTTTCCAATGCATACTCAATGCACATAATCCATTCTCAATCCAAATTCATAATTTCATATATAGGGTCCACACACTGGCCCAATAGTATCTTTATTGTATTCTCAATTGCGTAAACATTTTACTATGTTTTCTCAATCACTCAACATTTTTGTCTCATTTTCACAATCGCCAACATTTTTGTTGCGTTTTCAAATCGCGTATTGATTTTTCAACATTTTCTCAATCGCGTAAAAATATTCAAACGTTTTCCCAATCTCATAGCGATTTTTTAACATTTTTGAAATCGTGTAGCTTAAAAATCACGTTTTTAAGTTACGAAAATCATTCTCCAACATTTTTCCACTACGTAAAATATTTTTCAACCTTCTAAACCTCATTTTGGCCTTTCTAAAAATTTATACCATTTCTTACTTTACTTTTCCATATTTTCTCATTTAAAATTTCCTAACGCGCTCAAAACCCAATGAGTGAGCTATACGTTAGTAAATTTCAAGTCACCAACGTATTCTCCAAAATTCTCAAATCAATTCTAAAAATCAGTCCTCTTTAAAATAAGTTGAGGTTCAAACACTTTCAACCTCTCTTTTCATTTCATAAATGAAATTTCCATCTTTCAAGTGACAAAGTATTTTGTTTCCATTTCTTAAATTCTTTTATTAATTTCTTGTACTAAATCAATTAACTTTCCATTTCTAAATCATAATTTTATATAAAGTAAAACCATTTCAAACCTTCAAAACCGTAGCTACATGGTCATTGGAACCATCATATCTTTTCTTTTCCTTTTCCTTCTAATCATCCAATTTTACCATTCATGAAAATCTTAATTTAGAAACACCTATTTTGAGGTGTTGAGGCCGTGAGCCTCTTGGTCATTGGAACCAAAATTATTTTCCTTGTTCACAACTATCATAGCATACATAATATATTCACATCATATATATCATAAGCATACCATAAAAAAATAATAAATCATGCAAAGCACACAAAACATAAATAAACAAATCAAAGCATATAAACATCCACAAATAAGTTACACAACTATGGATATGAATCCTCACATGGATCCACCATCCATCACAAACAATTTCACCTCTCATCACCATGCTTGGTTGGTGAGATAAATCTCCCTCTTACCTTAAGGAAGATCAAATTCTTCTTGGATCCTTCTCCTGGGAATTTCATGTAGCTCCAAGAAAAATCCTATCAATCTTAAACAAAGCACAAATCATAAACTAAGCTTTGAACAAGAAGAACCATGGATCAATCATGGCTTAGAGAAAATAAGAACCAAACTTTGAGTCAAAAACAAAGTCTTTACCTCTTTGAATAGAAACTTCAAGCTTGTTTTCCAAGCTCAAGAGGGATGATTTTGAAGAAACTCACAACAAGAAAGTTGTTTAGAATATGGTTTAGGTTTAGGAAATGATGTTGGATAAAATTATAGGTGAGTAGAAGTTGGTTAATGGTGTGGCTACCGAGAGCTCTCCAAAGAGCAACAATGGAGTTTTTGATTTTTGTAAGAGAAAGATTAGAGAGAATAAGCTTCTTAGACTTGGTTAAGATGAAGAATGAAGTGAAAACACTTAGTTTCCCTTTAGTGATAGCCGTGGAACTCACCAAAGGAGGTGGCCACTTTCTTTGACCCTCCAAGACCTCCTAATGGCCTTAGATTGAATCTAGGGTCGAGATTTCAAGCCTTAGCCACCAAGCTTGCTCATGAAGGTCCTAGAACCACCCAAGTGGCCGTGGGACTCCAAGGAGGAGCAAACTAAGTTCTTGGTTCAATTGGTTTCTTAGTTAGTTTCAAGTGAATCTAGTTAGTTGACTTAGTTCATTGACTAATTATTTAGTTACTTTGCTAAGTATCTAGTTACATTGAAGTTAGTCATCAATTCTTGAACATTGTAGAACATTCTTGTAACTAGGCTTCAAAGAGTAGCTAACTAAGTTTACTTCCATTTAGTTACTTCTTAAGGCTCTTAGAATAACCTAGTTAGATCTAAGCTAACTTAGTTAGATTTTCTAGTTTCTAAGTAACTAGTCCAACCAACAAAATTGACTACATCTTATTGGTTTAGAAAGTCCTAGCCACTAATGTTGACTAGTTTCTATTAGTTTAGAGATTTTAAAGTCATAAACGTGGACTTGGTTCTTATTGGTTCATTATCAGTAAGTCTCAAGTCTTTACTGGTTCCTATTGTCCACTGGACAAAGGCTACTGCTCATAAGTCAGTAGGTATCATCCACTAGATAATAAAATAATAATAAAAATATAAAATATTTTTATTTCATAGGTAAATTCTAAAAATTAAAAGATTATGACACACATCTCTCGAAATTTGGTTTAGTAAGATCCCCCAGCTCCGAATAAATACGTAAAGATTTTCCCCAGCCAAAAAATTATTATTTTTCTATCCCGGAGCAAATCACACAAAATAATCAAATACAATCATGGAACTATCAAAAAAATTTATAGCATATAGAAAATTATAAAACAGTACAATTTTATTATTACTGTAAAAAAAATTTTGGGGTGTTACACAGCAACCCAAAAACTAAAAGACGATGGGTACGGGGACTCGAAAAGGTAAAGGCAATGAACATAAGGCTCTAACTTGTCGAGGTAGCTAAAAGCGATGGGTGCAGGGACCCTAGAATGAAAAGGCAATGGGTATAAGGCTCTGACTTGCTATGGAAGTTAAAAGCGATGGGTACGAGGACCCAAAAAGAAAGAAGGCAATGGACATAAGGCCCTGGCTTGCCGCGAAAGCAATGGGTGCAGTGACCTTAAAACTAAAAGGCGATGGGTGTGGGGACCCAGAAACTAAAAGATGATGAGTGTGGGGACTTAGAAATGACAAGGCGATGGGTGCGGGGACCCGAAAAAAAAAAGACAATGAGCATAAAGCCCTGACTTACTGTGAAAGTGATGGGTATGGGGACCCGAAAAAGGTAATAGGCATAAGGCCTGAGAAAGAAAAGCAATGAGCATAAGGCTCTGACTTGGCTGAAAAAACAAGTTAGATCTTTAAAGGTCAAAGCTAGAAAATCAAAATAATGCACCCTGTAATGCATGCCTCAAATGCATGAGAATATGAAAAGACTATTTACTTTTTTTTTTGTTTTTTTTCTCTATGACCCATGAGGACGTGATCATAATCTTTTTCAAAGTTGAACTGGAGTGAGGTCTATTGGCAACCTTTCATTTGTCTATTCAGCTGATGCTTTAAATGTTTGACCGAGATAACCCTTGAAATGCACATTAGATGTGATAATGACCTGGTTATTCATCATGTTAGGCCATTGGTAATGGGCATAGGAAAAGAAGGGAAAGGATACATACAAACATTGAGAAACAAAAATATATGATTTCAAGACTTGAGAACAAGTGAACTAGCGGGGTATTCAACAGTGAAGGATCACAACTTGCCAGAACCATGCAATGCTTTTCATTTTTAACTTTTCTTCTTTCTTTGTTTGCTTTGTTTTTCTCTCTTCTCAATTTTTTTTCTTTTTTTCTTTTTCTTTCTACTTTAACCTAGCAATTTTTTTTTCCTTTTGATTGCATTTGGTTCCTTCAGGCTCATTCTTCTTAAACATACATACCCCTACTCACTGGACTCACTTCAAGAAATAACACATCATGTACTCAACAAACAATGAAGGTAGGAAGAAAATGCAATGTTTTCATATGCATTAGAATGTTTAACAGGGTAAGAAATACGTGGGTGGATGAAAAACATATAAGGCCAAACAATTATTAGGCTTCAAAATGGGACCTAAGGATATCATCATTCAGGGTAGGCTTAAAAAGCTCAATCGGTCCAAAGAATGCCCTAATCATTTCCTTAGTCATGCACAATTTCGGATTTCGCCTCAAGAGAGTTTAAAAACAACTTCTAGGATCATCGAAATTCTACATGTACATCCATAAACTTTCTCTAAATATGCACTCTTATCATTTTCAAAGTTACACTTGCATCTAAGTAAAATGTAAATCATGCATCAAAAACGACTGAACTGTTTCACATGCTTCAAGATCACATAAGGTTTCACTCATAATGGGGCAAATAACAACCTTTCATATCATGAACAACCAAAACAACACTAGCATTCTTTTGTAACAAAGCATGCATTCAAATAGATTAAACTTTTCAATATGACATGCATCACATCATTTGCGTAAGAGTAAAAATTGAAACTTCTTTGCAAACCTATCAGTAATAACCAAATCAAATAGAAACTCATTGAAACATGGTGGCTATCACAACTGCATCTAGAAAATATCATCACATGCATTACATAATATATCATACTCATACAAAGCATGTAATGACACTCCCCCAAATCGAAGTGAGACATCATGCTCACTTTCTATGGTGTCTAGGGTACTTGAGCCTATAAACATCTGAAATGTGAGAGCTGAGTATACTACAAATATTTTAAAAAAACACTTAAAATAAACTAATCATGTACATTATATACACTACAACATAACATACCGCAGCACATAGCATGCCACGACATTTGATCAGAATGGGTGCCTTCAGTAGCACCCAAAACAAGTAACTCTTTTTTTTTAACAAGTTCAGCAGATGAACGCTGCGGCGTTTCAATTTCCACGTCGCGGCGCTAAGGTCTCTGGAATTTGGCTCAAATGCGCATAAATAACTGTCACGTTGCGACGTGCAACATACTCACGCCGCGGCGTGAGGAGCCAACCTGCAGAATTCTGCAGCAAATTTAGTTTTGCTGCAGAATTTTACCCAAAGAGGTCCTCAACACCTCTAAAACTTGTCCATAAGGCTAAAACATAAAATGGACAACTAAAATATATAAAAACTCAAAATCATGCTTACTAACCTATATATAACCTAAAACTAAACATAAACATAAAATCTAACTAACCTTACTACAATCAAAATACTAACTTATATAAGACTTAAAACTAACTAAAGATACTAAATTCAAACATACTAACTACAAGAATACAAAAATCAAAGATACTAACATATTTAAGACTTTAAACTAAAGAAAAGCTTAAAAACTAACTAAAGCTACAAAACTAAACTTACTACATATTTATGACTTAAAACTTACTAAACACATACTAATTTAACAAAAACATAAAAAACCTGGGTTCCCTCCCAAGAAGGGCCTGAGTTATAGTCCTAGCAGGACTTTGTCACCAAAATGAATTGTGCGGATGAGTAGTCTTCTTAAACTTGATCCAAGGCTTATCCCTTTGAGGAGTCGTGAATTCCCTAAAGGACCTCATATAATTAGGATCATCCGATTTCTTTATTAAACCTAAAGCAATAACATAAAGAGACTTAAATTAACATAGATTATATACAAGTTGAATTAGAACTAACCAAATTCATTGTTGATGTAACATCCCAAAAAATACCTATTTGGTCATAAGTTATCATTTTATAATATTCTTGATTTATAGGAATTTTTTTGGAATTTTTCGGAAGCGATGAATATTTTAATAAATTTCTCGTTTTACGTACGCACTGAGCAAACCCAGAGGAACACTATGTTTTCTCTGAGAACCTTGGACTATGGACATGTCGATGGGGGATCTTACTAAACCCGAGACTTGACACAGTTTACAAGGTTTCACGTTTTTTCAAGAAATTTTAACAGATGTAATAACAAAACACTGCGAAGAATTCATCTATCAGATAAATTAATACTGACTTCGGTTAACTATAACTATTGTCTAATAAATAATAACATGTAATAAAAATCTTAGCACACTGTTCGAAATTTACCTTGTATTATGTCCCTTTAGCATTATTTTCAAGGTAAAAGTTAAATTAATTCAAAAGCTTATTTGGGAAACTTCTAGGAAGCTTCCTCCCATTTCACTTTTCTCTCTCTTCCTTCCCCACTCTTCTTACACGGCAGAGGCCCTTATTTTGGAGCCCATATTCACGTTCTCTTCTTCTCTTCTTTGTTTCTTCTTCTTCTCTTCTACGTTTCTCTTCTTCTTCTTCTTCTTCTTCTTCTTCTTATTCTTATTCTTCCTCCTCCTCCACCGTCCACCCTCTCCACTCACCATTTTTATTTCCTTGCTTCACCACTTCCATATCTAGCTTCTTCCATCATTCCAAGACCACCTTCCTTGTGGCCTTCCTTGATTCTTCTTCTTCTTCCTCTATTTTTCACCATTGAAGCTAAAGCTTGGAGCTTTTGAGGTAAAGTCTTCAACTTTCTCCTATCTTCTTTCCATTTTCATTTTATTGGTCACCTATGTGGCCAAGGAGTCATTTTTCTATGATTAGAGTGAACACATTGGGGATTTCTCACCCTAGGGTTTTTCTTGAAGGGGGGAAAACGAAAATCAAGAGCAAAAAAAGGGGAAAGCATTCTTGTGATTGTCTTCATTTAGGTAAGAGGGAGATAATCCTCTTCAACCAATCTTGGTAGTAAGGAAATGTCTTGTGTATTGTTGATGAGAGAATCCATGTTGGATTTCCCTCTTTGTTATGTTGGGTTATTTCCATGATGTTGTTGTTTGATTTGTATGGATGTATGGATGTACATTGTGTGACTTGATGATCATGAACTCATATGTTGCTATTTTGTAATTATATGTCATGTATCTCATTTTTGGAATGGTTGAAAATTGATGAGGGATTTTGGATAATGAATGGGCCAGGGCTCTGCAGAAAAGAATTCTGCAGAACCCCTGTTAATGCACTAGCGCCCAGGCGCTGTGCATAGAGCGCCTAGGCGCTCTGTGCCTAGGAAGTTTTCCTTGTGACGCGGCCCAGTGAGCGCTCAGGCGCTTCATGGTCAGCGTCTAGGCGCTACACCAGCGCCCAGGCGCTACAAATATGGCGCCTAGGCGCCCATGACAGAACCAGTAGGGAACTATGAGATGAAGCCTATGTAATTGAAAATATAATTGTTAATGTTGGAATGTGAGATGGGGAGTTTTAAGGGTTATTCAACTCAATTTGAAGCCAGGGTTTTAGATCAAAACTATAAGGGATTGAAATGAACTTGGTGAACAAAAACTTAAGTAAAGGATATCAAGAAGTCAATGCATAAAATGGGAGAAATTGATGTTAGTAGTGGACCTTGGGAAGCCATGGTTTTGATCATGAATTTTAGGAAGTTTAGTCGATTTAGGGTAAAATAGAAGTTAAGTAATTTTGAACATAGAGGAAGAACAAGAGAGTTGTGAGACTTATAAAACCTGCGAGTGAATTTTAAGTGAGCATAATTGACTAGGTTAAGGGACTTGATCAACCCTAAGGAATGAGGCTTGAATAAGGACTTCAAGAGAAGTTTCTCTAGAAAGTAAATTTATAAAGGATGATAACTTGAGTAAGACTTTATGATAATCCCATAAGACTTATTAATGGATGAATTGACCTAATTGTGGCATATTATGAAGACTGTGTATTGTGAAATATTTATGAACATGTTTATGCACCGAGTCAACATACATTAGATGATTGCTCAGTCAATGACTGTTAAAGTGCTGAATGAGCCTAGGATCATGCATTGAGTCAGCATGTATTTTATCAACTGATCAGTCAAGGACTGTTAAAAGGCTAGATGAGGCTATGATTAAGTGTTTAACTAGCATGCATTGAACAAATTGCTCAGTCGGTGACTGTTAAAGGGCTGTATGGGCCTATGAATGCGAACCGAATGATGTGGTTGACGATGGACCTATGGGGGGACGTAAGGCGCGGTGTATGCCGATTGCACGCATTACGGGCCCAAAAAATCATCATTCTTTACGCAGTGAATTAATGAGAATTAAATGGTGTGGTCTGTGATGGATCTTGGAGGGGCGTAAGGCACGATGTATGTCGATTGCACGCATTACGAGCCTGACAATCACTATTCTTTTTATGATAAATGAACGAGGATTGGATAGTGTGGTCTATGATGGATCTCTGGGTGCGTCAGGGTGCAGTGATCCTTTTAGTGATAATGATATCACATCGTGAAATACCTCTGGCCGGAAAGCCGATTGCAACGCACTGACGAGGAACCGACAAGCACTATTCTTTTCGTGGTCCGGTATAGACTATTTAAGGGGGCAGAGACAACCGGAACGTTCATGTTTTAAAATGAAAAATCTTGGTACCAAGTGCACAAGCATTGTGAGTCAGCATGTTGAGTTGGCATTGTGAGTCAGCATGTTGAGTTGGCATTGTGAGTCAGCATTATGAGTTGGCAGTGAGAGTCAGCATTGTGAGTCCACATGTTATGTGTCACTCTTTTATATGATGAATAAACTATTGGGATCCTGATGCTATGATTACCTGAAGTGTTTTAACTGTTCAGTATCTGAGACCTTGTTGACTGCCTAGAGTATTGTTATTATTGATCCTTATTATTGTTTGTAACTTGACTGCTTGTATTGTAAATTCCATGGTTGTTGTTGATAAATCTATGAACTGCATTTCTTCATGGGCGCTTTGCGCCGTGTTATTTTCTTACTGCCAATAGTGGTAATGAATGACGAGTGTTTCACCTCTTTTCTATATTTCTGCCTTCTCTGTTTTACATTCATATTTGATAAAAGATCGTGAAGAAGATGATGACGAACCACACCTTACCGACGGGGTTGGGAATCTGGACAAGATTCCTTCGATTTCGCAGGAGTGCAGCTGCGTGGGGGCATTGATGCTGCTATGACAACAGGAACGCTGTGTGTCATATGCATATGGGGTTGCGGCTTGGTCTGCTGATAGTACCCATCTCTGGGTTACTACTTCTCCCCTTTTATGTTTTATTTTCCGTTGTATCTTATTTGACTCTGTAACCATATATTTTATGTTGTTAGTGATTCGTGTAAATTGGCTATGAGACATATATATATAAGGAATGTGACTTTATTTCAATGATTGTATTAAGGGTTGAATATATTTATATTTCATTCATGACTCGTATTTTCTACTTATGCATAAATGCGAAAAACAAAAATAAACTCGTTAATTTTGAAACTACTGTTATCATGCCTGTGACACGCCTGGATTTAGCAACTGTGGTGTAGTGACGATTGCGCTGCAGTTGGTATATTTAGGTGCGTTACATTAGGTGGTATCAGAGCAGTTCATCCTATTGAGCCGGGGTATGGACTTGCTATATTTAGGCATATTAGAATTTGGTCTGTTGTACACTTCCTTGTCTCTTGATTGAGATAATGGGAAAGGAATGCATGGCTTGCTGTAGGTTGAATGTTAGTGGCTACTGTTATACAGTTGCATGATATTGAGGACTGGCCTACTCAATATGTAATGTTCTGTGTGCACAGGAAACTATGACTTCACCTAGGCGTAATATGTTAGGAAAATAAGATTTCTTTTGTGAGGAGATCAGAAGGTTTTAGAAAACCGATCTTCTGGAGAAAGAAATAGTTGGTGTAAACTAGGTTCGAGAAGCAGTTTGGAAGTTGACGGCTTACGAAGGATTACGCTGTGGAAGCAAAATGAAGAAGTTCGAGCTGGAGATTGTTAGGATGTATGGAATTGAACTTGTCTTGCTTGAGTTGTGTGAATTGTGTGACTCTCTGTATTTGGTTTTCATATGGAGATAACGTTGTTTGAAGTAATTTTGTATTTGTTGTATTTGTGTCCATCTTCAGAGCAATTCAATTGCTCGTAGAAGACATGCAAGGGCGATGGCTCGTGACAGACGTACGCATGTGAGCGCAGGACAAGACAGTAGGAGTATGGCTGCGACTGTAGAAGAAAGGCAAATGATAGCTAAGGTGGTAACTCGCCAGGATCGGAGGGACACGCAACAACGAGAATTGGAAGTGGAGGTCCTGAATCTGTTAGAGGAAAGCCGACTTTGGGGTAACCTTGGACGACCTAGATTCCAAAAGAGGAATAATCGAAAGGTTAACCAGTTTAAGCGGAAACCATACGCACGGGTATCAGGGAAACCACAACAACAACTAACTCCTGGATAAAGTACTAGTGGTGGTGTATCCAACCAGACCCCGACGTCTTCGCCAAGATGTAAGAAATGTGGAAAGGAACACTTCACAAGGGAGTGTAAGATCAAAAGGGATGATCTGTTTTAAATGTGGAAAGCCCGGACACGTTTCCCGTAACTGCAACCCAACAAAGGCAAAGTCTTCGATCGATGCTGCAAGGACTGTGAAACCACAGGCAGAAGCCAAAACTTATACCTTGGGTGGTGCTGAGACCTCAACATTTGGAGATCTAAACAAGGGAAGTTACGCCTCAAATGACGATCCTGTAATCGTGTTGTATAATTCTGGGGGGGGTAACCCTTCCTTTTTCAATGTGTAACCTTACGGATCATTGTGATTCATCTGTATCTTTCTTATCTTCAACTTAAGTTATTTCCATTTCTATTACTACGACTTGTCGTTGACACCTAAGTTGTGTAATTTATCATATTTCTACTAAAGATCAAGTCTTTTGTCGACCTATCTTACCTACTTCAAATCATATTTGTTCGAGTTCATGATTTTAGAAATTGATCGGTCGTTTTCTGATTATTATCTGTTAAGTCGTTCCGATAAAAACCTTAACGATATTTGAAACTAAGACTTTTGAATTCGTAACGGCCAACAAAGTCTAAGCCTCATAAAAGAAAGGAGCCTAGGGACACATCAAAACTTTTTCCGTAGAGGACCAAGAGTAAGTGGAATGTAAATGCCACTCTTGTAGTCGGAGAATTTCACCTGTTGAGCTACAACGCTGTCAGTTAAGGAGCAAGAATGGAACTTCTCGGTGATACGGGGACTATCGCTAGTTAAACAAGATTATGATCAAAGATGAGTATTCTCAGAGGAAGGTAAACGATTTGATGGATCAGCGAGAAGGAAATCGTTGTCCTCTCCAAGATCAATATGCGTCCTGGTCATCGACGGATTCAAGGGAATAGAGAATGTTTCCAAAATGATTTTACGAGCGTGCTTTCGACATTATGGATATTCCGTGATGTCAATCGGAGTGACAAACGCTCCTATTGTACTCATGGACAACACGAATTGTATTTTCTATCCTTACTTAGAACAGAATTGTCGTTGTCATTAACTGTAATATTCTGATCTATTCTCGAGGATATGGGGAGATACGTCGGACATCTCGGTATAGTTTTCCTGACTTTAAAGAAGAGGAAATAAATGCCAAAGTATCAGAGGGTGAATTCTAAGGAGGTTCCATTTTGGATCATGGAATTCCAAATGGAGGAATTGTCGTGAATTCACCAAAGGTTGGAGCAGTTCTTCAAAGGGAAAGACCAGAAATCGTAAGGGAGACTCATAGCTGATGGAATTAGTTGGTTTTTATCGAAGAAGTGCTGATGAGTTCTCCAAGATGGCAGAATCTTTTATATAGCTTACCAGAAGAGGATCAAATTTCTACGAGCGGACACAGGTAAAGAAGGTTTTTCCAAGGATTGAGGAGATATTCAGATGCTCACTAGTTTTGCTTCTACCTAATCTCGAGAAACCGTTTGAAATACCTGGCGATACTTCGCATGAAGGTTTGGGATGCACGCTTATGCAAAGCTGGAAAGTTATGGCTTGCGCCTCAAGGTTGTTGAGGGTGCATGAGAAGTGTTACCCGATCCGTGACTTGTAATTGACCACTGTTGTATCCGCTCTGAGAATATAGAGACGCTTTCTATATGGAGCAAAATTCAATGCCCTTAGCAGTCACAAGAACCTGAAGTACTTATTCGACGAGAAGGAACTAAACACGAGGCAGAAAAGGTGACTAAAGATTTTGAAGGAACATGATCTCTAACTTTAGAGTCATCTTGGAAAAGAAAACGCCATAGCGGATGCTTTGGAATCGAAAACTGCCTAATGCTTTCATTATGATGATCGAGAAGAAGGGATTAGTAGAGTGATTCGAGGACAGGTGGCTGTCATTGGAAATGACACCGGATGAGGTATGTCTAGATATAATTGTTATTTCGAATAATCTGTTAGGAAGGATTCGAGAGAAGTGGAAACAGTGACTAATTTCTACAGGACGAGAAAGAGCTATTAAGACAAGGCATGGTGTCAGAATATGAGGGAAGAACTCACCGGAATCTTAATGTTCACGAGTGATGGTTGTATACCAAATGATTCAGAACTTAAGAAGTTTATTCCCAATGAAACTCACGAGAGTAAACCGAGTTTACACACCGGGACGATCAAGGTATATCAAAATCTAAAACAGAAGTAATGGTAACAAGGGATGATGAAAGGCGTTGCTAAATGTGTGTAATCTTATTTAAGTTACCAGCAAACTCACACTTAAATTCTACGGACTATCCTAAATTCTTTTTCGGGCTGGTTCGGTATCCATAACTAATCTTTACTATCCTTTCTTTTTAAATCTTCATGATATCTTCCGTATGTCATGATCACGAAAGTTGTTGGTGTTTGCCCTAGTGGCCAATACGTTTTGTTTGTATTTACATACATTATATTATGCTATTTTATATGAGGCATTTCATTTATTATGTTCTTTTTTTTGGTAAACATGATAAAGTCCTTAGAATAGTAAATTTGATACCATAGGACATCAAGTGGATGACTTGATCGTGAGATCCTATTGGATAAAACACTATTCTTAAATGTCCCTAGTCAAGTATTATTGTTATTAGGACAACAATAATGCTTTGAGACTAGTATGTGCGTAGAATTTATGACCACATCTCACGGGTCATGGATATGAGATATCAAGTCTACACATAGATACATATTAGAGTAATGATGTATTGGACAGACCCGCCATGAGAACGCTACGTGGATCGTTACGTGAGTGTCATAAGCAATTCTCATAGTGATAATGGTGTATGTGGTCCTTTGACCAAATCACTACGATTCCTACATGAGGAGTTGTGTGTTTTAATGCCATCAAACGTCATCCGTAACAAGATGATTATAAAGTTGGTTATTAGACATACCGCGATACATGTGGAGGGATGTGAGTGACCTAGATGGGATTTGTCCCTCCTACATAACAGAGTGATATCTTTCGGGCCCCCGATTGAGTGAGACTATGAAATGCATGGCCATGCTCAAATGAGTCAATATGAGATATTGATCTCATTTGTCATTACTATGTCTACTCTAAATCAAAACAAGATTGAACTAAACAAGGGTGACACGTTCCATGCCTTGTGTTCAATTTGGATATCCGGACAAAGGGACTAAACTATACTAAACATTGGTCACAATAGGTTATGTCAAATCACCGACATTCTCATTACTTGGGTAGCAAGTGATGTGTTGCTAGATACCGCTCATCATCGTTTGTAATATTAAAATGAGATTTTAATATTACTACCAACGTCATGAGAACCTCGCAGGTCGCACACTTAGAACAGACTAAATTGGAGTAATCGTAATCCAAGTTGGACTCGGATTCAATTGTGGGCCTAACTCATGACAGATGGGTTTAGGGTTGCACCACTTACCTTGCTTCTTCACACTCACTTAAGGCACCACTATTATAAATAGTACTTGCTAAGGGGGCTGCTACTAGGTTACATCACAACCCTAGCCGCACCTACTTGAGTGAGAGATATCTTCTTCTCCTCTCTTCGCAAGCACTACGAAACACCAGCGTGACTCCTTTTGCAAGTCTTCGTGTGGATACCGAGGTAAACATCGTCGCTATTACGGTGTTGGTGATTCACCTCGCTGATCACGCTTCAAGAGGTAAAATTTTAAAAACCTCGGATTATGGATTTTTCGCATGGATCCTGTGAGGGAATTCTGTTATTCCGCTGCGAGACTTTGATCTGCAAATTCCCAACAAAAGTATATCCTTGGACCTAGCCATGTTATCGAACAGGACACAGTGCGATCGAAAGAGAGTTTGACCCATGGGATGCTTCCTGTAAGATCGAGAATAGAATAGCAAAGCAACATGGAGGCAGGGAGATCCCGTTAGTAAGGGTGATCTGAACTGACGCGACTAGAAGCACGATGTGAAAGTTGGAAAGCAAGGTGACAGAATTATGTCCATGTTTATTCTAAGAAATGAAAATTTCGAGGACGAAATTCCTTTTAGTAGGGGAGTATTGTAACATCCTGAAAAATACCTATTTGGTCATAAGTTATCATTTTATAATATTCTTGATTTTTAGGAATTTTCCTGAAATTTTTCGGAAGCGATGAATATTTTAATAAATTCCTCGTTTTACGTACGCACTGAGCAAAACCAGAGGAACACGATGTTTTCTCTGAGAACCTTGGACTATGGACTGATTGGAGTGAAATCTGCAAGTGTACGATTTCGTCGTCAAGTAATAAAAAGATCGAATCCACATGGACTATGTCTATGAATACCAATTAATTAATTAATTCAATTAAATTAAACAAAAGGAATGTGAATGTGGAATGATAAGAATGTAGTAACCAAATAATTAAATAAATAAAAATTAAAATGCAAGGTTGAGATCAAAAACAGAAATTGTTAAGGAAAAGATTTCAGATTCAAGAAAGCTTCCATGATTGGGGTTAACCACAATGATACAAGACTCATAATTGATAATCCTCTTATTAACATTTGAAATTCAATTGAAGGTGAATTACCCTAAATTAGTTAATGTTCCCTTTCAAGATACAAGAACCGTGCCCAATTAAACCAATTCCTACTCTCGTGGTAATTGAATCTAAATTGAACCCATTACGCTTTTTGGTATTTCATTAATCCTCGAAAGGCTAAACCTACTCTCGTGATTTAAACCTTAAGTTCAATTCTTATAGTTCCAACACCTAGGTTCACCTTTCAGTACGTCCCTAGATATCTATGAGATGCAAATAAGTGGCCAGCAAATTTACATGAATAATCGCAATAAGGATTGAATCAACAACATTCAAGATTAATAAAAGTGGTAAACAATATCAATTAATCATCATCAATGTATCAAAGGGCATTGCCCAATCCTAGAAACAAAAGGAACTACTCATGACATGGAGAAGAAGAAACCGAAATCAAGTTCCAAGAACATCCAAACCCGTAATCCTAGAGAGAAGAGAGGAAGATGAAGATCAAGAGCCTCCAATATGCCTTCTTCCAAACCCAATTCGAACCCTAATGTTGTCTTCAGAACATCTATATATATCCCATGGGTTAAAACTGGTTCAAGCCCATCAGAAAAGAGAAAAACGGGCTTAAAAATCTGACACGCACCCCGAACCACGGTCGTGGTGGGTACCACGGCCAGGCCGTGGTCAGTTCTGGACTTAGAGTTCTCAACCAGACTCTCAACCATGGCCGTGGTGGCCACCACAGCTAGGCTGTGGTTGTCTCTCGGACTTCCCTTTTGCTTTTTCACGTAGTCCGCTCGATCCATGGCCGTGGTTCGGGCCACGGCAAAGCCGTGGAACTCTCTCGGAATGAGCTTTTTGTCCCAAATTGCTACCCTTTAAGCTCCAACTTCAATTGTGCAAGCTTTCCATCCATTTCAAGGCCAATTAAGCACCAATCCTGCACAACAACACCAAAAACACCACAGTTATCCGAACTAAAGGGAAAAACAAACAAAAAGGGAAACTAAAATGCCTAGAATGTATAAAAATGCATGCAAACACATGAACAAAATATGATATTATTTCACACACATCAAAATACCCCCAAGCTTAAGATTTTGCTTGTCCCCAAGCAATAACTAAGACTAACTAAGAAATGGGATTATGAGACAATAATGAATGAGGAACCCGAGAAAACATCTAACCAAGCAATAGGCAAAGACAAACCAAGAATTAGAGAGGTAATCAAAATCAAGTCCAATTAGAGGCTTAAAGTTCTCAGAAATCAAGCTCCTCACTAAATTAGGATCACTCAACTAACACACTCAAAGTGTTTAAGGATGAAGACAATGCGCTCAATATTCCTCAAAGAAAATGCACTTCCATAAGCTTGATAAGAAACCAAATTTCCACTAATAATCAGCATGAATGCAAGAATCAAAAGGTCTTTCAAGGGATATAATGGGGCCATGGGAATGATGTCAGGAAGGATAAAGAAAGGAGGGTATGCACAAAGGGCTAACAACATTTTCAACAAGCACAAGAAACCTAATAGAACATACATGGAGCAAAGACAGTTTTCAATCAAGGCATAATTCCACATTTTCTCCCTTTCTTTTCAAGCTTTCATCTCAAGCTTTTCTTTTATTTTGTTTTCCCTTTTTCCTCATTTTTTTTTAAGAGGGGAGAGACCTCATTTTCAAAACACATGATTCCCAATACAACATTCAAACTCAGATTGCTCCATTCAATATTCTAAATGATCACCGACAATGTATCATCATAGGCATCAAGAAAACAATTATACAATAAGCTCAAAATGGGCAACTAGTGGATGAAAGTGTAACAAATTCGTAAGACAAAAAATACCTAAGATGCCTTAATCACATTCAAGCATGCAAACCAAGATTTCGCCTCAAAATGGTTTCAAATCAAGTTCTAGAGCACAAAATCAATGAGGAATGACCACTCAACACAAAGAATGGGATGAAAAATCATATAGTGAATAAATCCCATACAAGCTCAAAACTCACTTTTAGAGGTTCAAAAATCAATGAGAAGCACAAATTCGAGAACATATGCTAATTATCAACTATCAAGAAATCACCTCCACTATCAATTAAAGACAATGCCTCGTTGCCTACCACAAGAATCAATAAATTGGGTTCCAAATCAATTATCATCTCAAAATCCCCAAAAGAGAGGGGGACAAGGTTCAACCAAAAAGCGAAATATAAGATGGTGTGAAAATGCAACAAGAAAATGCAATGCAAAATGAGACATGGGAATGCATGATAATGAAGATAAAAATAAAAATGAAAAATAAATACCCCCAAGCTTAGACCTTACATTGTCCCCAATGTAAAAATCTAAAACTATGGAAGGAATAAATGAAAAGAACTCACCGCGGTGGTGGAAAAAGGAGACGTGTAGCCATGAACTCGAACATCTGGTCTAAAACTCCATTTTTTTTGTGGCCGACAGCTATATACATCCCCCTACAAAGGCTCCGAACTCAGGGAGGCACCAAAGCCGACTCAACAATAGCTAACTAAGAAACAAAAATAAAAAAAAAAAAGTGTTAATCAATAAAAATAAGAAAATAAAGGAAAAGAGATAGAATGTTGGGTTGCCTCCCAAGAAGCGCTAAGTTATAGTCATTAGCTTGACTGTGAGTTTGTTCTATGCTCAGGTGATGTCAATAGAGTGGTACTCAGTCCCCACTCCATCTTCATAGTGTTGCACTCTCTGGCCGTTTATTAGAAATGTCTTCTGGCCTTCTATCTTCACCTCAAGCACACCATAGGATAAGACTCGAACAATCTCATATGGTCCAGACCATTTCGACCAAAACTTACCTGGACAGAAATGTAGAAGCGAGTTATCAACAAGAACTTTATCCCCTGGTTTAAATTCACGCTTCTTGACACATTTGTCATCCCGCTTCTTTGGTCCTTTCTTGCAGGGCTTGACCTTCTCGAACTTGGAAGCAACCTTGGGCAAGGTCTCCTCTAATACAGCATGAGTCACAGATTCTTGCATATCTGAAAGTACAACTCTGTCCAACATCATCGCAGCATCTATGCGATTACATGAATTAGAGGAATTAAGATTTTTTCAGAATTGAAAACATTAAAAACTACTTCCTCATTATTCAATCGCAAAGTCAATTTCCCTTCGTGGACATCAATAATTGCCCTTCCAGTGGCGAGGAATGGTCGCCCAAGTATGAGCGACATTTTAGCATCTTCTTCCATGTCAAGCACAACAAAATCAACAGGTATAAAAAACTTACCCACTCTAATAGGAACATCTTCCAAGATGCCAATGGGGTACTTGACGGACCGATCTGCCAACTGGAGTGAAATAATTATAGTTTCAGCTCACCCACCTCCAACTTCTTGCACACAGAAAGGGGCATAAGACCGACACTAGCCCCTAAGTCACACAGAGCTTTATCAAAATTTGTGTTACCAATCAAGCAAGGAATAGAGAAGCTACCTGGATCTTTTAGCTTAGGAGGCAATTTATTTTGAATTAAAGCACTACACTCCTCCTCGCTTAAAGCTACGGTCTCATATTCATCAAGCTTTCTCTTATTAGACAAAATGTCCTTAAGAAACTTAGCATAGGTAGGCATTTGTTTCAACGCCTCGTGAAGGGTACATTAATGTACAATTTCTTAAGGACCTCTAGAACTTCCCAAATTGCATATCTAGCTTGGCCTTAGCCAATCTTTGAGGGAATGGCACTGGGGGTTGGTATGGTTCAGGGGGTACATACTTAGACACCTTTTCATTAATTTCCTCTTCCTCTAAGGGTTGTGTCTTAGTGTCTTTTTCCTCATTCCCCTCATCTTTGTCACTAACCTCCTTATCCTTGGGATCCTCTAGGTTCTTACCACTTCTCAAACTAACAGACATGCAGTGTTCATTACCTGGATTCATTTCAGGCTGACCAGGAAATTTACCTTGTTGCCTATGTGAAGTGCCTGCAAGTTGGGCAATCTGAGTTTCTAACAATTTATTATGAATGGCCAAATTTTCAACTTTAGATGACAACTCTCTAATGGCCTCAGTCACAAACTTGCCCATGTTGCCTAAACTCCTCATTTTGCTTAGCTTGACTCTCAACAAAATTCTCAAGAAGAGACTCAAGTTTAGAGTTTTGTACCTATTGGAGTCCAGAAGAGGGTTTACCACTACCTTGCCCTGCTTGGTGTTGACCATTCCGGTAGGAGAAGTTGGGATGTGACTTCCAACCGGGGTTGTAAGTTTGAGAATATAGATCATTCCTCCCCTTTTGGTTGAAGTCATGGAAATTGTGGCATGATTCTACTTGCTCCACCGGTGCACCTTGTGACGAGTCAATTCCAACTTGGCATTCAACACCTATGTGTCCCTGTGCTCCACAAATCTCACAAAAATTGTTAGAGGCACCTATGGCATTTACATGAGCCTTTTCAAGCATGTCAAAACGTTTATTCAAAGAATCAAATTTTGACATAATTAAATCAACTCCGTCTACCTCAAACTTACCTCCCGAGAGTTTTCGGGTTATTACCTCTTTCATTTGCCCATTGGTGATGATTTGTGGCAACACTCTCAATGATCTCATAGGCTTCTGTCAGTCTTCTATTCATCAAAGCTCCACCAGCTGAGTCTAGAGACACCTTCGAAGAATATTCTAGCCCATTATAGAAGGTGTGGACAATCAACCATTTTTCTAACCCATGGTGTGGGCAGGCTTCCAGCAAAGCCTTATATCTATCCCAAGCTTCCGACAATGATTCACCATCTTTCTGAACAAAGCTTGTGATTTGGGTCCTCAGATGAGCAGTCTTGGATGGTGGAAAGAATTTGTTCAAGAAAGTTTGCTCCAATTGGTCCCAAGAAGTGATGGTCTCAGCGGGAATTGACCTCAACCAAGCCCTAGCTCTATCTCTCAATGATAATGGAAATAGACGAAGGCGAATAGCATCAACAGAGGCACCTTCAATCTTGAGGGTCTCACAAATTCCAAAACATATCCACATGATCGTTTGGGTCCTCTCGATGGCAATCCTCCAAACCGGTTCTCGCCTTATCATGGTGAGTAAAGCAGTGGTATGGTGAACTGTCTAGCTTCAATGTCCGGCCGAGCAATTCCGAGCACGCAAACCCCGAGCATTAGGGGCTGCATACTCTTTAAGAGGTCTATTATCGCAGGTGCAGCCATGACAAGCGTTCACTCAAGTCTATCTCTTGCTCTTTGGCTTTGTTGTCTTCTCCTTCGCGAAGGGTTCTTTCAATTTCGGGATCGCCTTCTTCAAGAGTCCCAAAACATCTAGTTCTTCGCATAAACAAGAGAATTACTTGTAGACACTCAAAGAGAAAACAAGAAAGTAGTAAAGGTTTAAAATAATTAAATTAAAAATTTAACGATATTCAAGAAGAACACAAATCCCAAGAATGGCGCCAAAAACTTGATTGGGGTGAACTCAAGTGTACTAAGCCATCGTCAAGTAATAAAAAGATCGAATCCACAGGGACTATGTCTATGAATACTAATTAATTAATTAATTCAATTAAATTAAACAAAAGGAATGTGATTGTGGAATGATAAGAACGTAGTAACCAAACAGTTAAATAAATAAAAATTAAAATGCAAGGTTGAGATCAAAAATATAAATTGTTAAGGAAAAGATTTCAGATTCAAGAAAGCTTCCAGGATTGGGGTTAACCACAATGATACAAGACTCCTAATTGACAATCCTCTTATTAACACTTGAAATTCAATTAAAGGTGAATTACCCTAAATTAGTTAATGTTCCCTTTCAAGATACAAGAACCGTGCCCAATTAAACCAATTCCTACTCTCGTGGTAATTGAATCTAAATTGAACCAATTACGCTTTTTGGTATTTCATTAATCCTCGAAAGGCTAAACCTACTCTCGTGATTTAAACCTTAAGTTCAATTCTTATAGTTCCAACACCTAGGTTCACCTTTCAGTACGCCCCTAGATATCTATGAGATGCAAATAAATGGCCAGCAAATTTACATGAATAATCGCAATAAGGATTGAATCAACAACATTCAAGATTAATAAAAGGGGTAAACAATATCAATTAATCATCATCAATGTATCAAAGGGCATTGCCCAATCCTAGAAACAAAAGGAACTACTCAGACATGGAGAAGAAGAAACCAGAAATCAAGGTCCAAGAACATCCAAACCCATAATCCTAGAGAGAAGAGAGGAAGATGAAGATCAAGAGCCTCCAATGTGCCTCCTTCCAAACCCAATTCGACCCCTAATGTTGTCTTCAGAACATCTATATATATCCCATGGGTTAAAACTGGTTCAAGCCCATCAGAAAAGAGAAAAACGGGCTTAAAAATCTAACACGCACCCCGAACCACGGTCGTGGTGGGTACCACGGCCAGGCCGTGGTCAGTTCTGGACTTAGAGTTCTCAACTAGACTCTCAACCACGACCGTGGTGGCCACCACGGCCAAGCCGTGGTTGTCTCTAGACTTCCCCTTTTGCTTTTTCACGTAGCTGCTCGATCCATGGCCGTGGTTTAGGCCACGGGCAGGCCGTGGAACTCTCTGGAATGAGCTTTTTGTCCCAAGTTGCTACCCTTTAAGCTCCAACTTCAATTGTGCAAGCTTTCCATCCATTTCAAGGCCAATTAAGCACCAATCCTGCACAACAACACCAAAAACACCATAGTTATCCAAACTAAAGGGAAAAACAAACAAAAAAGGGAAACTAAAATGCCTAGAATGTATAAAAATGCATACAAGCACATGAACAAAATATGATGTTGTTTCACACACATCATAGACATGTCAACGGGGGATCTTACTAAACCCGAGACTTGACACAGTTTACAAGGTTTCACGTTTTTTCAAGAAATTTTAACAGATGTAATAATAAAACACTGCGAAGAATTTTTCTATCATATAAATTAATACTGACTTCGGTCAACTATAACTATTGTCTAATAAATAATAACATGTAATAAAAATCTTATCACACTGTTCGAAATTTACCTTGTATCATGTCCCTTTAGCATTATTTTCAAGGTAAAAGTTAAATTAATTCAAAAGCTTATTTGGGAAACTTCTAGGAAGCTTCCTCCCATTTCACTTTTCTCTCTCTCCCCTCTCCACTCTTCTTACACGGCAGAGGCCCTTATTTTGGAGCCCATATTCACGTTCTCTTCTTCTCTTCTTTGTTTCTTCTTCTTCTCTTCTACGTTTCTCTTCTTCTTCTTCTTCTTCTTCTCTTCTTATTCTTCCTCCTCCTCCACCGTCCACCCTCTCCACTCACCATTTTTATTTCCTTGCTTCACCACTTCCATATCTAGCTTCTTCCATCATTCCAAGACCACCTTCCTTGTGGCCTTTCTTGATTCTTCTTCTTCTTCCTCCATTTTTCACCATTGAAGCTAAAGCTTGGAGCTTTTGAGATAAAGTCTTCAACTTTCTCCGATCTTCTTTCCATTTTCGTTTTATTGGTCACCTATGTGGCCAAGGAGTCATTTTTCTATGATTAGAGTGAACACATTGGGGATTTCTCACCCTAGGGTTATTCTTGAAGGGGAAAACGAAAATCAAGAGCAAAAAAAGGGGAAAGCATTCTTCTGATTGTCTTCATTTAGGTAAGAGGGAGATAATCCTCTTCAACCAATCTTGGTAGTAAGGAAATGTCTTGTGTGTTGTTGATGAGAGAATCCATGTTGGATTTCCCTCTTTGTTATGTTGGGTTATTTCTATGATGTTGTTGTTTGATTTGTATGGATGTATGGATGTACATTGTGTGACTTGATGATCATGAACTCATATGTTGCTATTTTGTAATTATATGTCATGTATCTCATTTTTGGAATGGTTGAAAATTGAATGAGGGATTTTGGATAATGAATGGGCAGGGGCTCTGCGGAAAAGAATTCAGTAACCCCGTTAATGCACTAGCGCCCGTGCGCTGTGCATAGAGCGCCTAGGCGCTCTGTGCCCAGGAAGTTTTCCTTGTGACGCGGCCCAGTGAGCGCTCAGGCGCTTCGTGGTCAGCGTCTAGGCACTACACTAGCGCCCAGGCGCTACAGATATGGCGCCTAGGCGCCCATGACAGAACCAGTAGGGAACTATGAGATGAAGCCTATGTAATTGAAAATATAATTGTTAATGTTGGAATATGAGATGGGGAGTTTTAAGGGTTATTCAACTCAATTTGAAGCCAGGGTTTTAGATCAAAACTATAAGGGATTGAAATGAACTTGGTGAACAAAAACTTAAGTAAAGGATATCAAGAAGTCAATGCATAAAATGGGAGAAATTGATGTTAGTAGTGGACCTTGGGAAGCCATGGTTTTGATCACAGATTTTAGGAAGTTTGGCCGATTTAGGGTAAAATAGAAGTTAAGTAATTTTGAACATAGAGGAAGAATAAGAGAGTTGTGAGACTTATAAAACCTGCGAGTGACTTTTAAGTGAGCATAATTGACTGGGTTAAGGGGCTTGATCAACCCTAAGGAATGAGGCTTGAATAAGGACTTCAAGAGAAGTTTCTCTAGAAAGTAAATTTATAAGGGATGATAACTTGAGTAAGACTTTATGATAATCCCATAAGACTTATTAATGGATGAATTGACCTAATTGTGGCATATTATGGAAGACTGTGTATTATGAAATATTTATGAACATGTTTATGCACGGAGTCAACATGCATTAGATGTTTGCTCAGTCAATGACTGTTAAAGGGCTGAATGAGCCTAGGATCATGCATTGAGTCAGCATGTATTTTATCAATTGATCCGTCAAGGACTGTTAAAAGGCTAGATGAGCCTATGATTATGCATTTAACCAGCATGCATTGAACAAATTGCTCAGTTGGTGACTGTTAAAGGGCTGTATGGGCCTATGAATGCGAACTGAATGATGTGGTTGACGATGGACCTATGGGGGGGCATAAGGCGCGGTATATGCCGATTGCACGCATTACGGGCCCGACAAATCATCATTCTTTACGCAGTGAATTAATGAGAATTGAATGGTGTGGTCTGTGATGGATCTTGGAGGGGCGTAAGGCGCGGTGTATGCCGATTACACGCATTACGAGCCTGACAATTACTATTCTTTTTATGATAAATGAACGAGGATTGGATAGTGTGGTCTATAATGGATCTCTGGGTGCGTCAGGGTGCGGTAATCCTTTTAGTGATAATGATATCACATCGTGAAATACCTCTGGCCGGAAAGCCGATTACATCGCACTGACGAGGAACCGACAAACACTATTCTTTTCGTGGTCCGGTATAGACTGTTTAAGGGGGCAGAGACAACCGGAACGTTCATGTTTTAAAATAGAAAATCTTGGTACCAAATGCACAAGCATTGTGAGTCAGCATGTTGAGTTGGCATTGTGAGTCAGCATGTTGAGTTGGCATTGTGAGTCAGCATGTTGAGTTGGCATTGTGAGTCAGCATTGTGAGTTGGCAGTGAGAGTCAGCATTGTGAGTCCACATGTTATGTGTCACTCTTTTATATGATGAATAAACTATTGGGATCCTGATGCTATGATTACCTGAAGTGTTTTAACTGTTCAGTATCTGAGACCTTGTTGACTGCCTAGAGTATTGTTATTATTGATCCTTATTATTGTTTGTAACTTGACTGCTTGTATTGTAAATTCCATGGTTGTTGTTGATAAATCTATGAACTGCATTTCTTCATGGGTGCTTTGCGCCGTGTTATTTTCTTACTGCCAATAGTGGTAATGAATGACGAGTGTTTCACCTCTTTTCTATATTTCTGCCTTCTCTGTTTTACATTCATATTTGATAAAAGATCGTGAAGAAGATGATGAGGAACCACACCTTACCGACGGGCTTGGGAATCTGGACAAGATTCCTTCGATTTCGCAGGAGTGCAGCTGCATGGGGGCATTGATGCTGCTATGACAACAGGAATGTTGTGTGTCATGTGCATATGGAGTTGCGGCCTGGTCTGCTGGTAGTACCCATCCCTGGGTTACTACTTCTCCCCTTTTATGTTTTATTTTCCGCTGTATCTTATTTGACTCTGTAACCATATATTTTATGTTGTTAGTGATTCGTGTAAATTGGCTATAAGACATATATATAAGGAATGTGACTTTATTTCAATGGTTGTATTAAGGGTTGAATATATTTATATTTCATTCATGGCTCGTATTTTCTATTTATGCATAAATGCAAAAAACAAAAATAAACTCGTTAATTTTGAAACTACTGTTATCATGCCTGTGACACGCCTGGATTTAGCAACTGTGGTGTAGTGACGATTGCGCTGCAGTTGGTATATTTAGGTGCGTTACAGTTGATATTAGTAATATGGAATTATACCGTTATCCCCCAGCAATTGCCAAGGAATAAGGTTAAACTATTTGGAAATACACTATTATCCCTGGTAACGGTGCCAAAAACTTGTTAGACCATTTGTGTACCGCAAGTGCACGGGTCGTTCAAGTAATACAGATACAGAGTAAAAGTTCGTTCCCACGAGGATAAATGGCTTCCATTACTAAGTAGCAACCAATAACTTAGCTAAATTCTATCCAAGAACATATAAAATAAAGAAATGCAAATAATCTAAATCTAAACTACAAAAGCAATAAAGATAAGGGTTTAGAGATCTAGGGAATCCTTCTTCACCTTCTACTTCATACTAATGATATGCAATCCTTATAAGCAACATCAATGATTAGTTAGTTAGCTTGAGAATCTGATTTAGTCAAAAGCCTATGTCTAGGTCGATCAACCCTGGTGTCATTTACCTAATCCACTATGTTTCTTTTGTTTTCGTGAGGACTAGTATAAACTCCAATAATGAACGATCTATTCTCAAACACATGCTAATACATGGCTAAAAGGTATATTTCTATCCAGTTAGCGAATCAACTCATCCAAGCTGATTGAACTTGTCGAACATGCATCAACCATATCATGTCCATCTCCACAAATCCCTATGTCTAGTTCATTTGCATCAATTAAGATCATGCAATTGTTGATCAAACAGAAGCAAGTATTAAGCATAGGCATGGAAGAACAAAGCTAAACATCAATATATACTCAAAAGATAACATAAACATCAATACTCATAAAAAGATCCAAAGTATTTCCTAAATTCAGCTTGGCTAATCCATTGAACATGAAATTACAATAAAAAACCATGCTCAAAAGATAGTGAAGAGAAGAGAAACAAAGGGAGAAGAGGAAGGATTCCATGGATGGCATCCTTGAAGCTTGAATCTCCTTCCATGAGGAAGATGGCATCCAACCTAGCCTCCCTAGGCCTCTAATCAGCCCCAGAAATGAAGAATAAGCCGCAGCCTCTCTAAAACCTAGAAACTAAAAACGGAGCTCTCCTATAAAAATTTGTTAAAATCTATTTATAGACTCAGAAAAACAGAGGCACGCCGCGGCATTAACATTCCTACGCCGCGACGCGTATCAAATTAGGTCAAGGACGCCGCGGCATTAATATTCCATGCCGCGGTGCTCAATATACGAAGCTCTCTAACTTTTGATGCATGGGAGGTTTACGCCGCGGCGTTGAGGTCTGAAATGCAAATTTGGCCTTCTCTTTCCATTCTAGCTCAATTGCTCCATATATCATCTTGTTTGGAGCCCTTCCTATGATAGAGAAAACACCAAATCAGTAACAAATATAAATTCACTTAATCACATATCAAATATGCACAGTTTGCTCAATTACATACAAGAAAGGTATCAGAATTGAATATAACAAATAGAAGCATAAAACCTTCCAAATATGCATGACAACAAGGACTTTAGTAATCAGAGAAATGCAGATATGGGGCACAAATAACTACACTTTGTGGAGTTATCACACCCCTAAACTTAACCTTTTACTTGTCCTCGAGCAAAACAAAGTATGAGTAAGTAAACTCACTTAATAATTTAGACTCAACATGCATTCAGCAATTAGCAAGTTTCAATATTTCTTTTCTTTAATTAACCCCAGCTACTAGTATGTAATGATTACTTCAATCCATAAAATGTGCGAATGCCCCAAAACCAGCTTCACACATACATAATCCTTCACATGCTAACATTCCAACTTCTTTCCATGCAATTCACATTATCCACGAACATGCAAGATAAACTTCTCCTATTTAAATCATACACATACGGATAAGTTTATAAACATACCTGCATATGAATCATAAAATCAGCAAAATTGATCCTAAACTCTCTCTCCACTAATGTAAACCACACACAACTGAGGATCAAGAGGGTCTTTACAACTTGTAATGTTAGGCCATTAGTAATAGGCATAAGAAAAGAAGGGAAAGGATACATACAAATATTGAAAAACAAAAAAATATGATTTCGAGACTTGAGAACAAGTGAACTAGCGAGGTATTCAACAGTGAAGGATCATAACATGCCAGAACCATACAATGCTTTTTATTTTTAACTTTTCTTCTTTCTTTGTTTGCTTTGCTTTTCTCTCTTCTCAATTTTTTTTCTTTTTTTCTTTATCTTTCTACTTTAATATAACAATTTCTTTTTTTTTTTCATTTTGATTGCGTTTGGTTCCTTCAGGCTCATTCTTCTTAAATATATATACCCCTACTCACTGGACTCAATTCAAGAAATAACACATCATGTACTTAACAAATAATGAAGGTAGGAAGAAAATGCAATGTTTTCACATGCATTAGAATGGTTAACAGGGTAAGAAATACATAGGTGGATAAAAAACATATAAGGCCAAACAATTATCAGACATCAAAATGGGACCTAAGGATATCATCATTCAGAGTAGGCTTAAAAAGTTCAATTGGTCCAAAGAATGCCCTAATCATTTCCTCAGTCATGCACAATCTAGGATTTCGCCTCAAGAGAGTTTAAAAACAACTTCTAGGATCATTGAAACTCTACATGTACATCCATAAACTTTCTCTAAACATGCACTCTTATTATTTTCAAAGTTACACTTGCATCTAAGTAAAATGTAAATCATGCATCAAAAATGACTGAACTGTTTCACATGCTTCAAGATCACATAAGGTTTCACTCATAATGGGACAAATAACAACCTTTCATATCATGAACAACCAAAACAACACTAGCATTCTTTTGCAACAAAGCATGCATTCAAATAGATTAAAGTTTTCAATATGACATGCATCGCATCATTTGCATAAGAGTAAAAATTGAAACTTCTTTGCAAACCTATCAGTAATAACCAAATCAAATAGAAACTCATTGAAACATGGTGGCTATCACATCTGCATCTAGAAAATATCATCACATGCATTAGATAATATATCATACTCATACAAAGCATGTAATGACACTCCCCCAAACCGAAGTGAGACAGTATCCTCACTTTCCATGGTGTATAGGGTACTTGAGCCTATAAACATCTGAAATGTGAGAGTTGAATATACTACAAATATTTAAAAAAGACACTTATAATAAACTAATCATGCACATTATATACACTACAACATAACATACCGCAGCACACAACATCCATGTCACGTCATTTGATCAGAATGGGTGCCTTCAATAGCACCCAAAACAAATAACTCTTTTTTTTAACAAGTTCAGCAAATGAACGCCGTGGTGTTTCAATTTCTATGTCGCGGCGCTGAGGTCTCTGGAATTTGGCTCAAATGCGCATAAATAACTGTCACGCTGCAGCGTGCAACAAACTCACGCCCCTGCGTGAGGAGCCAACCTGCAGAATTCTGCAGCAAATTCAATTTTGCTGCAGAATTTTACCCAAAAAGGTCCTCAACACCTCTAAAACTTGTCCAAAAGGCTAAAACATAAAATGGACAACTAAAATATATAAAATATCAAAATCATGCTTACTAACCTATATATAACCTAAAACTAAACATAAACATAAAATCTAACTAACCTTACTACAATCAAAATACTAACTTATATAAGACTTAAAACTAACTAAAGATACTAAAATCAAACATACTAACTGCAAGAATACAAAAATCAAAGATACTAATATATTTAAGACTTTAAACTACAGAAAAGCCTAAAAACTAACTAAAGCTACAAAACTAAATTTACTACATATTTATGACTTAAAACTTACTAAACACATACTAATTTAACAAAAACATAAAAAACCTAGGTTCCCTCCCAAGAAGGGCCTGAGTTATAGTCCCGGCAAGACTTTGTCATCAAAATGAATTGTGCAGATGAGTAGTCTTCTTAAACTTGATCCAAGGCTTATCCTTTTGAGGAGTCGCGAATTCCCTGAAGGACCTCATATAATTAGGATCATCCGACTTCTTTATTGAACCTAAAGCAATAACATAAAGAGACTTAAATTAACATAGATTATATACAACTTGAATTAGAACTAACCAAATTCATTGTTGATATTAGTAATATGGAATTATACCGTTATCCCCCAACAATTGCCAAGGAATAAGGTTAAACTCTTTGGAAATACACCATTATCCCCGGTAACAGCGCCAAAAACTTGTTAGACCATTTGTGTACCGCAAGTGCACGGATCGTTCAAGTAATACAGATACAGAGTAAAAGTTTGTTCCCACGAGGATAAATGGCTTCCATTACTAAGTAGCAACCAATAGCTTAGCTAAATTCTATCCAAGAACATATAAAATAAAGAAATACAAATAATCTAAATCTAAACTACAAAAGTAATAAAGATAAGGGTTTAGAGATCTAAGGAATCCTTCTTCACCTTCTACTTCATACTAATGATATGCAATCCTTATAAGCAACATCAATGATTAGTTAGTTAGGTTGAGAATCTAATTTAGTCAAAATCCTATGTCTAGGTCGATTAACCCTGGTGTCATTTACCTAATCCACTATGTTTCTTATGTTTTCATGAGGATTAGTATAAACTCCACTAATGAACGATCTATTCTCAAACACATGCTAATACATGGCTAAAAGGTATATTTCTATCCAGTTAGCGAATTAACTCATCCAAGCTAATTGAACTTGTCGAACATGCATCAACCATACCATGTCCATCTCCACAAATCCCTATATCTAGTTCATTTGCATCAATTAAGTTCATGCAATTGTTGATCAAACAGAAGCAAGCATTAAGCATAGGCATGGAAGAACAAAGCTAAATATCAATATATACTCAAAAGATAACATAAACATCAATATTCATAGAAAGATCTAAAGTATTTCCTAAATACAGCTTAGCTAATCTATTGAACACGAAATTACAATCAAAAACCATGCTCAAAAGATAGGGAAGAAAAGAGAAACAAAGGGAGAAGAGGAAGGAATCCATGGATAGCATCCTTGAAGCTTGAATCTCCTTCCATGAGGAAGATGGCATCCAACCTAGCCTCCCTAGGCGTCCAATCAGCCCTGAAATGAAGAACAGGCCACAGCCTCTCTAAAACCTAGAAACTAAAAATGGAGCTCTACTATAAAAATCTATTAAAATCTATTTATAGATTCAGAAAAATAGAGGCACGCCACGACATTAACATTCATACGCCGTGCCGCGTATCAAATTAGGTCAAGGAGGTTGCGGCATTAATATTCCACGCCGCGGTGCTCAATATACGAAGCTCTTTGACTTTTGATGCAGGGGAGGCTCACGCCGCGACATTCACATGCCACGCCTCGGCGTTGAGGTCTGAAATACAAATTTGGCTTCCTCTTCCCATTCTAGTTCAATTGCTCCATATATCATCTTGTTTGGAGTCCTTCTTATGATAGAGAAAACACCAAATCAGTAACAAATATAAATTCACTTAATCACATATCAAATATGCACAGTTTGCTCAATTACATACAGAAAAGGTATCAAAATTGAATATAACAAATAGAAGCATAAAACCATCTAAATATGCATGACAACAAAGACTTTAGCAATTAAAGAAATGCAAATATGGGGCACAAATAACTACACTTTGTGGAGTTATCACTTCTCCTTCTATTTTCTTCCCCGTTGGAGGCCTTTTGGCACTAATCATCTCTGTCGAACTTTCAACAATCTTCCCACTTCTCATCCTTCATTCGACTATTTCCCCGATGATGACTAGGTCCGAGAAATTTAATGACACACTCCCTATCATCTTGTCATAAAAAGGTGATTGGAGAGTGTCAATGAACATGGCCACCATTTATTTTTCTGTCAATGGAGGGTCTACCTGAGCAGCTATTTCTCTCCACCGCTGAGCATATTCTTTAAAGGTTTCAACTTCCTTCTTACCCATATTCTGCAACTGCAATCTATCTGGTTCCATATCGATGTTGTATTTATATTGCTTCAAGAAAGCATTGGCCAAGTCTTTGAAACATCGTATATGGGCACGTTCAAGGTGTGTATACCAATTAGACGCTGCCCCAGCTAAGTTGTCTTGGAAGAAATGGATCAATAGCTTATCATCATGAGCATGCGAAACCATCTTACAGATGTACATGGTCAAATGGTTCTTTGGGCAAGTGATTCCCTTATATTTGTCAAAATCTGGGACTTTAAACTTTAGAGGAATCACCATGTCTGGGACAAGGCAGAGTTCTGAGGCGTCCAGAAGACCATAGGTGCTTGCTCCCTCTATAGCTCGTGGTCTCTCTTCAAGAACTTCCAATTTCTCCTTGGATTGAAGGCCTTCGGTTGAAGGGTTCAGTGAAGAAGTATCAATAATCTTATGGGGAAAAAATTGTGGCATGTAAAAAAGAGTGGAATGTTGCACTAATGAGGTCCCATTAGCACCAAGGCAAGGAGGATGGGTCAGAGTCGAGTTTTGTGGCTGAAGGAGGCATTACTAATGGTGTGCCATGATAACTCCATGAAATATAGTTATTTATGTCCCGTATCTATGCTTTCATTGATTGCTTAAGTCCTCATTGTATATTTTTCTTTGAAGGTTTTGTGCTTATATTTGTTATCTTCAATTCGGATACCTTTCTTATATGATATCGAGCAAATTGTGCTTACTTTGTTATTGATTAAGTAGATTTGTAATTGTTAATGATTTGGTGATTTCTCTATTATAGGAAGGGCTCCAAACAAGATGATATATGGAGCATTTGAGCTAAAACTGGAAGAAAAAGCCAAAGAAGCATTCTAGTAGCTGATGTCGTGATGCAGGCATATCAATGTCGTGGCACGGTGAATCCCTTGCATCCAAACAGTGTAGGCATATTAATGCTGTGGCGTGGTGACCTAATTGTATACGTGCCGCGGCATAGGCATGTTAATGCCATGGCGTGACTCTGTTTTTTGGGCCTATAAATACGATTTTAACAGATTTTACAAGAAGAGTTTTTTAATGTTTCAGAGAAGCTATGGCTAGAACTTCGTTTCTGGGTAGAAGGGAGGCTAAAGGAGCCAAGGTTGGAGGTCATCTTCTTCATGGAAGGAGATTCAAGCATCAAAGATCATATCCATGAGATTTCTTCATTCTTCATTCTCTTTTCTCTCTTCCATCTTCCATGAACATGACTTTTGTGGTAGATTTTCGTGTTTCATAATGTAGCTAAGCTGTATTTAGGGATTACTTTGAATCTTTCTATGAATATTGATGTTTATGTATTACTTTGAGTATATATTGATGTTTGGTTATGTTCAATCATATAGATCTTAATGCTCTTAATAGTTTAATCAGCTTTTAAGTGATTTGATGAAATCTGATGAACCTAGACATAGGAATTTGGATTTGAGATCATATGTATGGTTGATGCATGTTCGATGAGTTCAATTGGCTTGGATAAGTTAATTCGCTAATGGGATAGACATATACCTCTTAGCCATACATAGCGTATATTTGAGAATAGATCATTCATTAATGGATTTCACTCTGGTTCTCATGGAAGCATAGTGAGCTAGGTGAAGGAAGTCAGGGTTAATTGACCTAGACATATGCTTTTAACTAAAGTAGATTCTCAAGCTAACTTAACTATTCATTAATGTTGCTTATAAGAATTGTATAGCATTAGTTGAAGTATAAGGTGAAGAAGGATTGCCTAAATCTCTAAACTATTTTCTTTACTTTCATTTATCGCTTTTATGTCTTTAAATTAGTTTTACTGCACTTTCTCTTATTTTTATGTTCTTGAATAGAACTACATAAGTTATTAGTTGATAATTAGTATTGGAAGCCAATCATCCTCATGGGAATGAACTTTTACTCTATATCAGTATTACTTGAACGACCCGTGCACTTGCGGTACACAAATGGTCTAACAAGTTTTTGGCGCCATTGCAGGGGATGTTGGTTTATTTTCGTATAGTTTAGACTTATTCCTTGGCACTTGCCTGGGATGAAGGTTTATTTCTATATTGCAAATATCAATAACGAGCTTATTTAGTTCTAATTCAAGTTGTATAGTTCAAGTTTTCTTTTGTACAGTTTAACTTAAGGCTTCATTCTTTGTAATTTTAGGTACAATAAATGAAGGATGAGCTTAATTATTTAAGGCCTTTGAGGGAGCTCAAGAACCCCTAATGGTGAACTTCACTTAGGCAAAAGAAGGCCTACCATCTGATCCATCCATTTTGGGATCAAACTGGCCATACTCCAAGGAGATGCACACTGAAGTGTAGTGTGGCGATTTGCCTTGTGAAAGTCCTGCCGGGACTATAACTCAGGCCCTTCTTGGGAGGGAACCCAAGTTTTTATGAGTTTATTAGTTTATATGCTTTTCTTTAGTATTAAGTCTTATATGTGTTAGTATGTTTAATTTTGTAGTTTTGTTAGTTTTTGTACTTTTCTCTTATTTTGAGTCTTATATTAGTTAGTATATTTGATTTTTGTAATTTGTAGTTAATAAGTTTTATTGTTGTAAGTTTAGTTAGTTTTTATGTTTATGTTTAGTCTTAAGCCATATATAGGTTAATATGTTGATTTTGTAGTTTTGATAATTTTTAGTTGTATATTTTATGTTTTAGCTATTTGGACAAGTTTTAGAGGTGTTGAGGACCTCAATAGATCAAATTCTGCAGCAAAACTGAGTTTGCTGTAGAATTCTGAAGGCTGATCTCTCACGCCGTGACATAAGTCTATTGCACACCGCGGCATGAAAGTTATTTTTATGCGCATCAAGCTAAAATTCAGAGAACTCAGCGTCGCGGCGTGCCCTTTAAACTTGAGTAAAAAAAAAGAGAAATTTAATCTGGCTGTTGCTGAAAGCACCCATTCTGACCAAATACCACGACATGGATGCTATGTGTTGCGGTGTGCCACCTGTAGTGTATATATTATACATAGTTAGTTTATTTTAAGTGTTTTTAAATGTTGTAGTATACTCAGCTCTCACATTTCTATATGTTGATAGGCTCAGGTACCCTAGAAACCATGGAGAGTAAGGACAGTATTTCACTTCGATTTTGGGGAGTATCATTACATGTTTTGTTATTTTAATGTTGAATTTATGTAACATGTATCGATATTTACAGTATGCAGTAATGATAGTCACCATGTTATCATGATCATATGCTGAGGTTGACTATTACTGATGGGTTTCTGAGAAAAAAATTCAATTTTTTAATGCATGATTGGATTGATGCAAGTGTGGAATTGGTTATCCAATGACATAAATGGTTGCGATTTGATTACTTTCAGCGAAACCATATCAGAAGCATGTAAAATAATTTAGTCACTTTTTATGTATAATTTACATTCCACTTAGATACAAGTGTAATTTTGAATATGATAAGAGTACATGTCTAGAGAAAGTTTATGGATGTATGTGTAGAGTTTCGATTATCCTAGAAGTTATTTTTAAACTCTCTTGAGGTGAAATCCTAGATTGTGCATGACTGAGGAAATGATTAGGGCGTTGTTTAGACTGATTGAGCCTTTTCAAGCTTACCCTGATACGATTATATCCATAGGTCCCATTTTGAAGCTTGTTGATTGTTTGGCCTTATCTGTTTTTCATTCACCCATTGTGTTTGTTAACCTGTTAACCGTTCTAATGCATGTGAAAGCATTGCATTTTCTTCCTACCATCAGTGTTTGTTAAGTACATGAAATGTTATTTCTTGAAACGAGTCCAGTGAGTAGGGGTATGTATATCCAATACAAAATGAGCCTGAAGGAACCAGATGCAAAATTGAAGAAAAAACATTGCTTTGTTAAAAAAAATGGAAGAAGAGAAAAAGAAAGAGAAAAACAAGCAAAGCCTAAGAAATGAAAAGTATAAAAAGCATTGAATGGTTCTGGCAAGTTTTCTTCTTTCACTATTAAATACCCTGATAATATCACTTGATGGCTCAAGTCTTGAAATAACATGTTTATGTTTCTCAATGTTTATTGTATATCATTTCCCTTCTTTTCATATGCCCATTACTATGGCCTGACATTACAAGCTGTTAAAGACCCTTTTGATCCTCAATTATGTGTGATTTACATTAGTGGAGAGAGAGTTTAGATTCAATTTTGTGGATTATATGATTCATATGCATATATGCTTATAAACTTATCCAGATTTGTATGATTTGAATAGGAGAAGTTTATCTTGCATATTTGTGAAAAAATGTGATCTTCATGAAAGGAAACTGGGTTGTTAGCATTTTTAGGGTTGTGTATGTGTGGGGTTGATTGTGAGATTTTAGCATTCATTGAGGACTGATACAATCATTCTACACTGGTTATATTTAAATGAAAATTGGAATTGAAAGCTACTGAATGCATGTGAAGTATAAATTGTTAAAGTAAGTTTACTTATTCATACTTTGTTTTGCTTGAGGACAAGCAAAAGTCTAAGTTTAGGAGTGTGATAACTCTATGAAATATAGTTATTTGTGCCCCGTATCTATGCTTTCATTAATTGCTTAAGTTCTCATTGTATGCATATTTGGAAGGTTTTGTGCTTATGTTTGTTATATTCAATTATGATACCTTTCTTATATGATATTGAGTAAATTGTGCTTACTTTGTTATTGATTAAGTGAATTTGCTATTGTTAATGATTTTGTGATTTCTCTATTATAGGAAGGGCTCCAAACAAGATGATATATAGAGCATTTGAGCTAAAACTGGAAGAGAAAGCCAAAAAAGCATTTTGCTAGCTAACGCCACAACGCAGGCATATCAATGCTGCGGCGTGGTGAATCCTCTGCATCCAGAAAGAGAGCTAGGAAATTTGTATGTCGTGGCATAGTCATGTTAATGTCGCGGCATGGTGACCTAATTGTATGTGTGTCGCGGTGTAGGCATGTTAATGCCACTGGGTGACTCTGTTTTATGGGCCTATAAATATGTTTTTAATAGATTTTACATGAAGAGTTTTTTAGGTTTCAGAGAAGCTGCGGTTAGAACTTCGTTTCTGGGCGGAGAGGAGGCTAAGGGAGCCAAGGTTGGAGGTCATCTTTTTCATAGAAGGATATTCAAGCATCAAAGATCATATTCATGAGTTTCCTTCCTTTTTCCTTCTTTTTTCTCTCTTCCAACTTCCATGAACATGACTTTTGTTATAGATTTTCGTGTTTCATGATGTAGCTGAGCTGTATTTAGGGACTACTTTGAATCTTTTTATGAATATTGATGTTTTTATATTACTTGAGTATATATTGATGTTTGATTATGTTCAATCATATAGATCTTAATGTTCTTAATAGCTTGATCAGCTTTTAAGTGATTTGATGAAATCTGATGAACCTAGACATAGGAATTTGAATTTGAGATCATATGTATGGTTAATGCATGTTTGATGAGTTCAATTGGCTTGGATAAGTTGATTTGCTAATAGGATAGACATATACTTCATGCATAGCATGTGTTTGAGAATAGATCATTCATTAGTGGATTTCACTCTGGTTCTTATAGAAGCATAGTGAGCTAGGTGAAGGAAGCTAGGGTTAACCGACCTAGACATTGGCCTTTAACTAAAGTAGATTCTCAAGCTAACTTAACTATTCATTAATGTTGCTTATAAGGATTGCATAGCATTAGTTGATGTATAAGGTGAAGAAGGATTCCCTAAATTTCTAAATTATTATCTTTACTTTCATTTATCGCTTTTGTCTTTAGATTAGCTTTACTGCACTTTCCCTTATTTTTATGTTCTTGAATAGAACTAGATAAGCTATTGGTTGATACTTAGTATTGGAAGTCAATCATCCTCGTGGGAACAAACTTTTACTCTATATTTTTATTACTTGAACGACTAGTGCACTTGCGGTACACAAATGGTCTAACATGCCACTCTCGGGAAGGTTGGTAATTTGCAAGGGCACAAACCTCAAGGGAAGACCATATGGTGGCATTAAAACAAGGAACTGAGGAATCTCGCTAGCACTTGGCCAAGATCCTCGCGTTTGGGCAGTGTTTGATATGTTTGAAGTCGTTGTGACTGCCAGTGTACTGCCCTTGGGGGTACTGGTGGCTAATGGTGGCACGTACCCAGGTGGGAGACCATATGGTGGGAATGTAAATGCATGGGTTTCTTGATTATTGGCAACAGGGTTTTATGCATTTGGGTAGATGGTGAGTGGCATCATGACCCCTTGAGAAGTAGCGCCGAGATATTGCCAAGGAATTGGTTTAAAGCCAGGCGTGGTCGAAGGATCATCATTAGCTCCTGAAGGAGTCCCCATTGCGTTTTTTGTTCTTTCCAAAGCTTGCACAACTTCTAAGATCTTGGCCATTTGTTCCTTCAATTGGCTTACTTCATCCCTCAGCTCTTCCTGTGACTACCCCAGTTCATTCATGACCTTTGATTGGGAGCAAGTCCTATAGGGGTGTCGTAAAGACAGTTTTTTTGTATTCATTATTTGTTATTATTATTAGGAGTATGAAAGAAAAAAAATGCAAACAAAAGTAAAATTATACATGCAAAAACATGATCCAAAACAGCAAGCGATATCGATAAACATCGTTCATTCAAAGAGAAAGGCTTTGTGGTCACAGAGAGTTAGCCTTTACAATATATTGATCACTACCACTCCTCAAGTCGAACTTGTCCTATTTGTTTCAAGATGGAGGAGTTTAGCTTTATAAAATCAGACGGAATGAATCAAGCTAACTCTTCATTTTCATTAGAACCAAGGAAAATACATCAGTACTCCTAAAGACTGAAAACAAAAAAGACTAATCTTAATGGTTCTTCAGTGAAATTTACCAAGGAAGTCGAGGTCTTTCCTAACCTAGGTTGGAAGCTCTTAGGTCTTTACTGGCATCAACTTAGCTTCCACTTTGAGAATCTCCCTTGCCCTTGTTCTCGAACGGTTGGAGATCTCCCTCACATTGTTAATCACCACTTCGACTTTCCGCTCCATATCTTAGTTTGCATCAAGGTAGAAAGCTTTTTCATTAGTTAAAAGAATAACATCATCTTCCAGTTTATTCTTCTTATTCTCCAAGAAAGCAGACCATTCAGTATGGTCTTCCAACTGCTGATTCACGATTTCAACTTCACCTTTGTATCCTTCAAGTTGGCCACATTTCCCTTGAATGATTGCCTCAAGGACTTAACAACTCTCTCTTAGCTTCTCTATTTCAATCTCCTTAGAAATTGCTTCCCGTTCTTGACTCTGGATTCTCCTTCTTGCAGTGTTAAGTTGAGTCTCCAAAACTCTTTTCTCAGCAGCCCACTGCTGACAAATGATTTCATACTGGCCCTCTGCTTCGGCCTGGTAGTCAATGGGTTCATTGAAATGGTGCATTGGTGGCTTCGGGCCCTGTACCTTAGGAGTAAGAAACCTTTTTTTCTTATTAGCTTGCCAAGTCGAGTACCTTTCTGTTGTTTCAGATGAGGGGAGGTCGAGCTTCACACTTCTTGCGTCCTTCCATTCTTCAATGACATCCTTGATCTTGTGGACGGTTCCTTCATCACCATATGAGAATTCATATTTTGATAACCCATGAGTCATAGGAATGAATTGTAGGGATGCCATCTGTCTTCGGACCATTGCTGGAGCATAGCTAACTACTCCCCATGGGCCAATAAGCGGAACCTAAGGCTTACTCTCTGTATATGGTATATGTGAGAGGAAGCTACTTGGCTCTCCAGACCACTTCCTTCATTTCCATGAAAAAAAATAATCCATTATGTCATCGTCAGAGTTCGAGAAGGCCAATTATCACGTCCATAAAGCTTGAGTGGGTGCTTAGGTATGACGAACTGTTTAAGATCAATTTCTGGGTGACCAAAGCATTTCAAGGTTGGTAGATGACTAAGCATCCATACTGCTAGCAATGATGCACATCCTCAAAATCTTCCCTTCTGATGAATTTGACAGTAGTTCAGGGATCAAATTATCTCTGCTAAGATTAGTGGGGCTGGGTGTACCCCGTGCTTGAGCTGCTCAAACAATTTGAGCACATGTCCATCTACCTGATTCTTCACTCTTAGGAATATCACTAACCCATAAATAGCTAGTGCTAGTGCTACCAAACCAAGACTTTGATCAACTTGAGCCTCAACAATCCTAAGCAAAAACTCAGAATCCAGACTTCGTCCTCTATCTTTCATGTACTTATCCACTTCATTTGCTTGAATTCCTATCAGCTTGGACAATGTCCTTTTTGGCATCTTTTTAGGGTCATGGAAGTATATTTTGTCCTTGGGCATATTATCTTTATCGAGAAGCCTAGCATACTCCTCAATTGTTGGTACCAAGTCGAACTCTTGAAAAGTGAAGCACCGATATGAGGGGTCCCAAAAGTGAAGCATGGCTTTCAGCATCTGGGTATCAGGAGTGATGAACATAAGAGCCGCAATATCTCCATATTTGCCACTGAACTCTTCCTATCTTCTCATATTATACCATACATTACAGAGCCTCCTTATGTCATTTTGCTCAAAGTCATGGCTTCCCTTTAGGGGAGGTAAATGAGCATCCCCATGGTGCAAGTTGTTTCCTTCCTTTGCTTGAACCCTTGCAGACTCTTCGCTGACAACCCATATACTCTCTACAACCTCAGACATTAGAGCCATTTTACCCTTTTCCATGTTTGAGGTTTACTGATATCTTTATAAGATTGGACCACGTATGCAAATGCAAGACAAATGAAAATAGCAAAAAAAGAGTTAGTGCCTACAAAATGAAATATAAGGCAAGAATAAAAACAACAGAATTTTCTCATGTGTTAAAGGAAGAGGATTGCCTAAGTTTGGTACCTGTCTTAAAGGATGGGTTCTATGGACCATAGTAGCTCTAATGGCTAGTTTGGTACCTTTCAGCAAATGATAGCTTTGGTTCTAGACCCCTATTAGACAAAAGGTCCCCAAATTGACCCTTGTTATCGCCAACACTTTGGCTAGCAAGAGTCCTCAATCCTCACCCATGATAGGTTACAAGCGGAAGGAGTTCAATTTAAGTGAGGGATTTTCATGTCCTTGTTCGAAGACCAAAGGTCTCCAAAACCAACACTAATTCGCCTTCTATCTAAGCCTACAAGGTACCGAGCTCAGGTATAGAGCTTGTATGTACAAGTGTATATGAGGGAACATGCGAGTAATTTTATTCACAAAGCATAAATACAATGCATGTAATGCAAACAAATGTTCAATAATATGAAGCCAATAAACAAGCAAAACAAAGTGGACCAACATAATCAAAGAGCAAATAACACAAGATTAAAACAAGGCTTAACCCTCTAATGTCCCTAGTGGAGTCGCCAGCTGTCGCAACCGTCCCAAGAACGCACGCCATAAAATTAAAAGAAAGAGGCGGAGGTTATGACCTCGGGGTGTTAGGAGTCACCACCAATCGCTTTATCCATTAAATGGAATGGTGCAATTGGACACCTAAAAGATGGTCTATGTTTCAGAGCTTAGGTTCAAGGGTTGGTTACGGATAAGGAAGGTATTAGCTTCATACACCGTCCGTTCTAAAAACAGTTACCTATTTAATCTAGTGTTATTCAGTAAGTTTATGTTTCTACGAAAATAAATTTTAAAATCCATGTTTTATAACTCAAACATTTTTATGAAATGATTTTCAGATTATAAGTTTGTAGTCATAAATTTAATGCCCTACGGAGGGTGTTACAAATAGATCATCACATAATTCACTCTCAATCCATCAAGTGTTTAAAAGGTAAGTATTTTTCTCTATTCAACCCATGAACAATTGCACTACCATAAGCTTGCTTATCTTCTACTTCTCCGCTACTCAAAACACATGCACACAAAAATCAAGAGGACTTTATTCAAGGTTGTAATGGGGAGAGAAGATAATATGGATATGAGAAGATAAATACCAAAAAGAATAAAAGAGCATTATGGTACAGTTAGAGTGGATAAGATGTTTGAGAACATTCATCATAAAGGACAATGACTAATATTTGACTAATGTTTTGTTGAAGATCAATTCCAAATTGGTGAGTTGAATTCATTGTTAGGCCTGAACCTTCTCTTTCTCTTCCTGTTGTTTCCAAACATTCATCTTTATTCTAGGTATGGATATGTCACATAGTGTATCAGGAGACTCTGATAATTCTTTGATTGCAGCGGTGATTAGCGCTTTCTTTTTTTTTTTGATTATTTTGCACACACACCCCCACACTTGTTCAAGAACAAGGTCAATGCTCTCTTATTCCCTAAGGTTGGGTAAAAACATGTTTTTTTTTCTTAGAAAGGCACGTAATGAGCTAGAAACAAGAATGGTCAAATAAGCTCAAAGGGTTTAAGCAAGAGGAAATAGACCATTTCCAATGCCTTACATTAGTAGGAATCAGAGAATTTCCAAGAAGTCATAAGAGTGCTTGATATTATATAGAGACAATATGCTGCTGAGCTGGCTATTTGGTTAAAGTAGCTATTTTAAGAAAAATGTCACAATCATGTTTCTGTATGCATGTGAAAATATAGCCTAAAAAAGAATCAAAGCAAGTTCTAGAGTAACAATACCATGAGTGAAAAAAAAATCACACAAGAAATAAGAGAATGGTGTAGATATTCAATCTATTCATCAATAGGCTCAAAATCTCACAAGGCATATTTCTATCATTCTCAATCCATCATTTCAACATTCATATCCAAGCATGTAATTTTTAAGAAAAAAGATAATTTATGCTAAGATCCAAGAATCCATTTGCTACTTTTACACAAAATAATTATTTCCTCAACTAAGATGCGTCTCAAGAGTAAACTTACCTCTAAGGTAAAATTTACTCCTTTCTCTGCCATCCTTAATTGGTTTTACTACAAACAGGTTTCTGACAGTCATTTCACTAAACCTACTTCCTAATTTAGATGCGTCTCAGGAGTAAAATTACTCTTTACTCTACCATCATTCATTGGTTTAGTAAGTCCATGACAATCATATCATACTTTCTAAAAAAAAATTTTTTTGGTCAACTATCCTCCCCCCCAATTAAATCACAACATTGTCCTCAATGTTAAAATATAGATGAGTAAAGGATAGAAGATATTACTTGTTGAAAAAATCTGATACAAAGTACGATAAATAAAATCAAAGGTAAAGAAAAGTTATAAACGAAGTGTCAGATCAAACTTTCATTTCAAGCTGCTTCCCTCACTATTTTCTGCTGACCAATCTATCTGAGCTATTGTTGGGTCAGGTTTATAAACAAAAGTTTCTAATTTATTAATCAAGTCATCAATAATGGAAGCATAGATAAGAAGTTATCTTGCTGAATGTATGATGAATTTCTGTTCCACAGCATGGTCAAGAAAAGATAACAAAAGATCAAAGAAATAATTTACATTAAACAAACCTATGGGTTTATGGTGGATGCTCAGTTGGGCCTAAGAGACAATTTGAAAAATTTCTTCCAAAGTACCAAAGTCACCTGGTACGGCAATGAATGCATCAGAGTTGTCAAGCATTATCTTCATTCGTTCATGCATAGATGATACCTTAAGTTCCTCCCTAATTGTCTTTCCAGTGATGTTTTGTTGAGTGAAAGGTCCAGGAATGACACATAAAACCTGACAGCCTGCTATATATGCAACAAGTGATACAGCCCCCATTAACCAACGACAATCACCCCCATATACAAGATGAATATTTCTCGCAACAAGTGATCGACCAAGAGTGGTAGCTGCGTTTACAAACTCTAAACCCTTCCCATACTTAGACCCACAAAATACACAAATATTTTTAAGTTAACGAACAGAAACACTTTCCATTTCTATTCTCACCTTCCTTTTGAATGATTCTAAGTTGGAGGTAAGTGGAGAAAAATGAGTGTTTAAATACGAAAAGAATGGAAAGGGTAACAATAGCACCTATAAAGGTAGGTTGGTTGTTGTTAGAAAAGTTTGAAATTAAGAAACACATAAATTTTTTTTGTATAATAATTTTTTTGTTTTTTTTGTTTTTTTTTATACTTCAAGAAAACTATTATGGTAAAGAAGTCTAGAAACCCCTGAAGGACCCTGATCAAAGGATCGTCTGTCCAAAATCAAAATACAACAAAATCATACAAAAATAAAAGAAATATAATAGCAAATGATGACATACATTTATATATAGTTTTCATGGCGTATCTTTATACTGCATGCCATGAGTGCATTAATACCAAGACGGCTCAGCCAATCTTGGAATTCTTCTCCCTCCCGCTTGTGGAATATATTGGATTGTGTTACTCAAGTGGCTTCAGTACTCAAGAGGGGGGTGAATTGAGTATTAAAAAACTTTTCGTAAAAGCGTACACAAATTAAATATGCAAAAATAAAATATTAAAACAACGTGAAATAGAGGAATAGAAAAAGAACAGCTAATAAATAAATTGCAAGAGATAATAAATTGAATGCAGATAAATAAAATATTAAGGATAAGAAAAGTAGGCATGATATTTATCCTGGTTCGACCACCAACCACTTGTGGCCTACGTCTAGTCCCCGAAACACAGTTCGAGATTTTTCACTATTCAATACAAGCTTAAAACATGTGCTTGCAACCTTTACACAATAGGGATACCTCACCCCCTTTGAATGATACCTCACATTCTTTACAACAAAGGATACCTCACCCTTTTACTGAGGTATACCTCACCCTCACAATTTCACTAAGGGATATGTAACACCCTTGTGGGGATGCCACATTCTGATGCAATAAAATAAAAATAAATAAAATATTACCCAAGTTATAAAACATTTAGTACATACTTAATATGAGTTGTAAAATTTTTCCTTTTATACCTAATAACTGTACATAAAACAACACGGAACATAAACAGCTATTATCACACACATAATATACATATGATTTTATCTTAAGTTGTACAAATAATTTACAACTACAAATATTTAAACAAAGCAGTAAAACGTTAGTATAATACAAAAAATAGACATACCCAGGTGCACATCAAAGTTTTATAACCCTCCGAAGGATCACTCTCAGATGAAACCTTGGGTGATAGAAATCCAAGATGTCTCACAGCTCTACGGACAGGAGTTTGTGCTGTTGACACTATACTGATCTCACTAGGGGTACGGAAAAGTCCTCCCCAGTGACGCCTCAAATCCAATGGCATCTCCAGATATAGGTATAAGGTAGTAGTAAATACTGGCTCAGCATTGAACTCTCCACGTAGGGACACAGTCAGACGTCCCAGGTAGATCACCAATCCTCTCGTAGTCGCCAGGCTTCCGAACCTCCGTGAAACTTAAGTCTCACGAAACCAAGAAATCCCGGCAACGCCATACTCACTAGTCAGTCTAAAGGATATGAATGATCGGAAGGCTCGCACTCGTCGAACTGATCACCCGTCTGCTGTTGCTCCTCCTCCTCAGGATACACACAATCTAGAGGTTGTTCCTCTTCCTCAAACTCTTTACAACATAAATAATAATACAAACACAATATATATAGAGAGGTGAGACAATCTTACATCAATACTAGCATGGCAAATAAGAAAACGACAATACAACATATATCACAGTTTAATACAATAAAGCATACCATAACATCATAAATAATAACACAATTTAATACATGAATTTCATACCACACTATCATAAATAACAAACACAATTCAACACATCATATAATATCACGAATAATAAGGTTATGATGCATGACACAAATACAAATGCAATATGACTCGTTCCTACTCCATGGAGCTAGACAGAGACATCAAAGAGAATGACCCGAAGAGAACTATCAGTACCTCAGGCTGCCCAACCAAACTATTACACTGTCAAACGTCGTGTCTATAGCCCACAGTCCAAACACGTCGTGCACTACAGGCATTATACTAAACAGTCTTCTCAAGATCTTGATTAAGTATAGTGCGTGTTAAGATTATTAGTGTGTTGCCAGTTACCATGACCCAGAGGAGCGACCAACTGTCCACATATGGAATACTCCGCACACTAATGCCTCCAAGTCCACACAAGATGAACCACACTATGCTTATCATACCGACAACACGGTGTAATTCGTCTCGTCAATCAATCGCCAATATCAACCAAATTGACACAACTCAATGGATGAATAAAAATAATAATTACCAAATTACCCTTAGTCTCAAAATATTATCATATTTATAAAAATGCCCTTAATCTCAAAAATTCCAATATATAGTACGTCATCACTTGACAGTACCATATCTCAACATGTCCGGGTCCACCACTTTGGTCCGACAGTAAAACTCACTGTTCCAATTGATCACGTAGAAATTTTATCGCGTTTTCACAATCGTGTCACTTTTACAAACGTTTTTAAATCACGTAAATATATTTTGTTGTTTTTTAAAATCGCATAGCGTTTTTAAATCATTTTCTCAATCGCGTACGATTTTTAAATCGTTTTCTTAACTGAAAAGCTTTAAAATCTCTATTTTAAAATTACGTAAGCTATTTTTAATACTTTTAAACTACGTAGAATATTTTCCTCATGTTATAAATATTTTATAAAATGTTCTCTTTTATTTGTCTATTTTTAATAAATTTTGATAGCATTTTGTCTATAATATTTATTATTAAAAGGTGTTTTATATGTTTTTCCTTTAAAAATTCCTATGTTTAGTTTATTACTACTAAATACCCATTGAAAATTGTCATTATACTTTAAAACTCAAAGGTAAGTGTTTTTCAAGAGTTTTGTTTATTTTTCTTTTATACTATGTTTCTAATAAAAATTAGTTTACTTCTTTAAGTCTTGAAAATCTATTACAAATGTATTCTTTTTAGGTTAAACATCTAATCTACACTTAGAAAATAAATTTTTGGATTGATTACACATTAAGATGGCATTTTGACCGAATTTCACAAAACTTTGGCATTTGATCTTTGGATCATTTTCTATCTTCTAAATCCTTTTAGAATTCATGAACTTACCTAATTCCATTAAATCTTTCCTTTAGAAAATGGTAGAGAACATTTTGGTTCTCTTTTTCTTATTGAGGTCGTGAGCCCCTTTGGTGTTCTTTGGAACACTCATGCAATCCTTACATGTTATTCACATCCTAATTAATAATCATGCATATATCAACACATACAATATATTTTAAAGCTTATAGACATGCATACAAACAAAATCAAACACAAATAGGAAAGCATTGAAACAATCAAACAAGTGAATCCTTATGGATTCTTCACACACATACAATCCATTTTCTCATCACCACACATGGTTAATGAGATCAAATCTCCCTCTTACCTTAAAGGAAGATAGAACCTTCTACTCTCCTTCCTAGTTGATTTCGTGACCTTCTCCAAAGAAACCTAACATGCTCAAATAAATTTTTACATGTTATAACTATAGGAGAAAAATACAAACCATGGATCAATCATGGCTTAGAACCTTAGAAATGAAGTTAAAAATGAAAAACAAGGATCTTCACCTTTTAGGAAAAATTTCCAAAGTAATTTTCCAAGCTTAAGATGATTTTTTTTTAAGAAACCTCCAACTAGAGATGTTCTTAGAATAGTGTTTAGGTTTGAGAAAGTAGGTTAGATGAAATTTTTGAAGGTTGGATGATGGTGTATGGGTGCTTGGCTGAATGGTCTTCAAAGAAAACAACAATGGTGATTTTTGTTTTGAGAAGAGAGAAAGTGTAAGTTTAGTGATAGTAAGAAATGAGAATGAAGAGCAAAATGGTCTCCTTTTCCTAATGCATGGCCGTAGAGCTCCTTCAAAGGAGGTGCCTCCTTTGTTGACCTTCCAAGACCACTTAATAGCCTTCGATGTGATCAAGGGTGGACATGCGAAGCTTTGCCTCCAAGCTTGTCTCTAATTGATGCATGAAAACCTAGTCACTAAGTGACTAAGCTCTTCTTAAAGCTTCTTGAAAGCCCTTGGCCGAATGGCCCTAATGAAGAGCAAACTAAGTTTGTGATCCATTTGGTCTTCTAGTTACATTTAGGTGCATTTGATTAATTCATTTAGTTACTTGCCTAACTAGATAGCTACTTAGGTTAACTAAGTTAGTCTTGATATTTTGAGATCATTGTCTAACTAGAACTTAACTAGATAGCTAACTAGGTTACTTCACTTAGTTACTACATAAGCCTTCTATGTTAACTTAGTTAGGTTTTAAGCTAACTTAGTTAAGCTTTCTAGTTTGATTTCAACAAGTCTAACCATTTTTGTGGACTTGAATCTTATTGGTCCAAAATTGTCAAGCCACTAACGTTGACCACTCTTCATTGACTTAGGATTTAGTCTGGCCAAAAATATTGATTGCTTCATTAAACGCGGGTCCCATAAACTTTTCTGGGTCCATGGTCGTTTTAGAGCAGATTTCAACTATTTTTGAGACAGTAGGTACTGTCAGATAAAATAATATTATAATAATATAAAATTATTTTATTACACAGTTAAATCCTAAAAATTAAAAGATTAACAACCATATCATTCGGAATTGGGTTTAATAAGATCCCTCAGTTCCGAATAATTAAAATAAGATTTTTTCCGGCCTGAAAATTATTATTTTCTTGACTCAGAGTAAATCACACAAAACACTCAAATATGAACACGAAATAATCAAATAAAATTTATAGCATACAGAAAAATATAAAATAGTACAATCAGGACAAAACGGTCATTTATCCAAAAGTTATGGTATTACAAGATACCTCACCCTTTTACAAAGTACTAGAATATAGACGAAGAGAAACTCCACAAAGAGTAAATATTACAAATTGAAGCACTAAGAAGCTCTCTTAGGATATCTCAAGATTTTAGCGAAAAGAGCATAGGAAATATAAGAAAATAAGGAATCACATTTTTAACACAAGCAACAAATAATTCAAATGGTTTGCCAACGTTCTGAAGAGACCCAAGGTCTCTATTTATAGAGTAATGAAGAAAAGAGTCGTTGGGTCAATTAAATCATATAATAAATGAAAATATGGTCGTTTCTTTCCATTTCCGAAAGCGTCGTAAAACCATTTCTGAAATACGTTATTCGAATACCCTAAAGGTTATTCGAATACCACTATTTTGAAATGCTTGTGAAAAATAGCTCTAAAGAAGGTTATTCGAATACCTTTTATTTTATTCGAATACCTCTTTTAAAAAAAGCTTTCTGTGAAATATATCTATTCGAATAACTCAATAGTTATTCAAATACCTTATTTAGAAAAATTGATTTGGAAAACTTCATGTTTGAATACTTGATGTGCTATTCGAATAGTACTTTGAAAACAGAAAAACGTATGAATATTAAAAACCATTCTATTCTAATACCTTAGGGTATATTCGAATACCCCTGAGACAAAAATAGTTTTAAACACTTTCAAATATCCAGAAAATGATTCTTTGGATTTGGAATATTAATTTTGAAAACATTTCTTTGCATCCAAAACCAAAGAGATATCCAAAAGGCTTCGCACACAAAGACTCTAAGTTCTAAAGCTAATCTTGAAGTTCTTGGACTTGGTCTTCTCATCATCTTCATGTTTGTTATCATCAAAACTATTGTCCATGTCAGCTAGCCAATTACAGATTAAGCTACGATGTAACTAATTAAAGTGCGTAAATTTGACAACTATCACCTAAGGACCACAACCAGTGAAAGGTCGCTGGAGAGCCCATGACATTAAATCACAGGATCCAGCTCAGTTGCATAGTCACGCAAGTATGCCAATATGGGGCACTTCTATCTGCCCATCATCTGAGCTTGCCTAGAAGGTAAACTTTGGGACACTGAGAATGGCTATCTATAGAGCATGGCACACGAACCTTATTTATATACCAGTGTGTGAAGGTCCCCTCTTGAGTATCTAAAAAGACGGACATCCGTTTGGGGCTCCTAATCTAATTAAAGACTAAGTTAAACCGAAGTTTCACCCTCCTTTTCTCATTTTTGTCTCTTTTAACCTTGTTTTTTTTTCTTTTTTTTCTTTTTTTAGGAAAACATGAAGAAGAAAAATAAGAAGATATGTATAGATTGTTGTGGATATGGCTCACATCTGTCTCTGGTTTCACATTCAGTAACGGCTTAAACACCTTCTATAAGTCGAGGATAAGCTTCCCATCCAATTTTCTTATAAATTGGCAAATAGGGTCTTTTAGAGTCAGATTCCCAAGATTGTAACATTTTTCTTCATCCTTGAAGAGATTTCACAAATTAAGAAGTTCACGATGCACAAATCCACAAGAATGCATCTCAAGAGTCAATAAGATATCATCTAATGACTCCTTACTCAGTCCATTCTTAATGAAAAATATTTTATCTTCTCTGTTTGTAGAAATCATCCCCAAAGAATGACATCGCTTGTTACAATTCCATCGTGCACATTTGTGACAGACTTGTAATCTTTTTGCTCTTCTCCTTTTAGAATACGAACTTCTTCCAAGACCTGGCATGTATGAGTCAAATGAAATTGAAGACTCACCTGCTAGTTGGACCTTTACTTGAATTATCCAGCGTTCATCTTCTGGCATACCCTTGTGCATTAACAATCTCAATTTTTCACATCTAGCTTTGTAGATTTTTGTCAGAGCATTTTGAGGGAGGTAAGGAAAAATGTTTTCTCAGGTTTGAAAGAATGACATCCATTTTAAAGGAGAAGGAATCAGTTATTTTGGAAAACTGAAAAACAAATCGACTCGAGAGCCATAGAGTATCGTTATCCACCACTTAGCTAGGAACACAAATAACTGCAAAAAGAAAGTAACAAAATTAGAATAAATTCTATTCATAACAAGGATCAGAAAGAGAGATGAATTCTACCTCATCAACTTAGTTTTTCAGAAATGGTTTGAGTCTTTGTCCATTGACTTTAAACACATTACCATTCCTAGGATTCTCAATATCTATGGCCCTATGAGGATACACATGTTTGACAACAAAAGGACCACACCACCTAGATCTCAATTTTTCAAGGAATAGGTGCAAACAAGAATTATAAAGCAGAACTTTTTGACTAATTTCAAAAGATTTTCTTAAAATTGTCTTATCATGAAAAGCTTTTGTTCTAGCTTTATAACTCTTTGAGTTTTCATATGCATCATTTCTCAATTACTCAAGTTCATTTAATTACAATTTGCGTATCTTGCAAGCATCATCAAGGTTTAGGTCGAAAGCTTTAATGGCCCAAAATGCTTTATGTTCCAATTCTACAGGCAAGTGACAAGGTTTTTTATAGACTAACCGATAGGGTGACATGCCCAAGGATGTTTTGAAAGCAGTACGGTAAGCCCAAAATGCATTGTTTAGTCTTAAAGACCAATCTTTATGATTTGGGTTAATCGTTTTTTTCAAAATTTGTTTAATCTCCCTATTTGCCAATTCAACTTGTCCACTTGTCTGAGGGTGATAAGGCGTGGCAATTTTGTGTGTAATACCATATTTCATCATTAAATATTCAAATGGTTTATTGCAAAAATGTGCTCCCCCATCACTGATGATAGCTCGAGGGATTCCAAATCGGCACAAGACATTTTTTAAAAAAAATTTGAGAACAGTTTTATGATCATTGTGTCGGCTTGGAATCACCTCAATCTATTTTGAGACATAATCAACTGCAACCAAAATATACACAAATCCAAATGAAGATGGAAATGGGCCCATGAAATTAATTCCCCAATAATAAAAAATTTCAATGACAAAGATAGAGTTCAGAGGCATCATGTTTCTTTTTTAAATAGAGCCTAATTTCTGATAGTTTTCACAACTTTTGGAAAAAGTATAGCAGTCCTTAAATAAAGTGGGCTAATAAAATCCACATTGCAAGATTTTCGCAACTGTTTTCTTCGAAAAAAAGTGACCTTCATATGCTTTTGAGTGACAAAATTTAATGACACTACCTACCTCACTGTCGGGCACACATCTCCGAAAGATTTGGTCAGGACAATATTTGAACAAGTATGGGTCATCCCATTAAAAAATTTTCACCTCTGTCAAAAATTTCCTTCTATCTTAGTGCGTCCATTGATGCGGTATCTTTCCTGTTACAAGAAATTTGGCTATGTTAGCAAACCAAGGCATGGAATTGACAGAAAATAAAAATTCATCAGGAAAAGAATCATTGATGGGGGTGTTATTAAAAGGTGAGCCTGTTGTAAGTCTAGACAAATGATCAGCTACAACATTTTTGGCTCATTTCTTATCTTTTATTGTGATGTTTAATTCTTGAAGCAACAAGATCCACCGTATCAATCTTGGTTTGGCATCCTGCTTAGACATCAAATATCTAACAGCAGCATAATCGGTGAAAATCACAATAGAAGAACTAATTAAATAAGATCGAAATTTGTCTAGTGCAAATATTACAGCAAGTAGTTCTTTTTCAGTAGTGGTGTAATTCATTTGTTCATTATTTAAAGTTCTACTTGCGTAACAAATCACATGAGGCTTACCTTCCTTTCTTTGGCCTAAAACAGCCCCCAAAGCAAAATCATTAGCAACACACATCAACTCAAAAGGCAAAGACCAGTCAGGAGATTGCATGATAGGAGTAGATGTCAGAAGACCAATTAATTTTTCAAAAGATTTTTGACATTCTTGAGTCCAGTCAAATGATGTATCTTTCAACAGAAGATTACATAATGGTCTAGATATGACGCTAAAGTCCTTAATGAATCTTCTGTAAAACCCTGCATGTCCTAAAAAGGAACGAACTTCTCTGACTCTTTTTGGGGAAGGCAAATAGGCAATTAATTCAACTTTGGCCTTATCAACTTCAATTCCTTTAGAAGATATCACATGACCTAACATTATTCCTGAGGTAACCATGTAATGACATTTTTCCCAATTTAGCACAAATCTGTTTTCTTCGCATCTTTCAAGATCTTTTTCCAAATTATCAAGACAATTTTCAAAAGAATTTTCAAAAACTGTCAAGTCATCCATGAAAACCTCTAAATAATGCTCAATCATGTCACTAAAAATACTTAGCATACATCTTTGGGATGTTGCTAGAGCATTACAAAGGCCAAAAGGCATCCTTCTATATGCAAAAGTACCAAAGGGGCATGTAAAAGTGATTTTTTCTTGATCCTCCAATGCAATTGGTATTTGATTATAACCCGAATAACCATCAAGAAAATAGTAGTATGTATGTCTTGCTACCCTTTCCAATATTTGGTCAAGAAATGACAAGGAAATATGATCTTTCCTAGTAGCAGTATTTAATTTTCTAAAATCAATACACATATGCCAGCTGGATGAGACTCGCGTAGGTATTAATTCATCTTTATCATTTTCAACCACTGTTATTCCAAATTTCTTAGGCTTTGTGTAGGGCTTACCCACTGACTATCAAAGATAGGATAGATAATTCCAATATCAAGCAATTTAAGGACTTCAGCTCTAACCACCTCTTTCATGTGTGGATTTAATCTTCTTTGAGGTTGTTGAGATGTTTTCGCATTATCCTCTAAATGTATTCTATGTGTACATATTAATGGGTTAATGTCTTTTATGTCCTTTAATGTCCATCCAATTGCACTTTTATGCCTTTTAAGTACTTCTGTTAACATACCTTCTTGTTCTTCAGTAAGGGACGAGGAAATTACTACTAGAAAGCTTTGTTCTTTTCCCAAAAATGTGTACTTCAACCCAGCAGGTAATGGCTTTAGTTCTGGTGTGGGTACTTCTTCATGGGCATTATCATTTATGGGTTTTAGCTCTTTAAATCTTGGGTTCCATCCCTTATACTCCATTACCTATGTGCAATCAAGCAAAGAGCATATTTCAGAGATATCATCATTTAATTGCATGTCTGAATCAAATAAATTGACTAAACAAATTTATAATGGGTCAAAAGAACTCCTTGTTTGAAGATAACCATCTACGATGGCTTCAATTCTTGTAACTTCCTCCTTTTCATCAAGAACTTCCTGTGGTTGCTTGCACATGTTAAAAACATTGAGCTCCAGTATCATATTTCTAAATGTTAGCTTCACTACTCCATTTCTGCAATTTATCAAAGCATTAGATGTTGCTAAAAATGGACGACCTAAAATAATAGGAATTGACTTGCAACTATCAACCATATGTTCAGTATCCAAGACAATAAAATCCATAGGATATATGAATTTATCAACTTGCACCAACACATCTTTCACTATTCCTCTTGGAATTTTAATTGATCTATCAGTAAGTAGAAGAGTTATAGAAGTTGGTTTTAACTCACCCAAGTTGAGTTATTGACAAACTGAATATGGAAGCAAATTGACACTAGCACCAAAATCAAGTAAAGCTTTTTCAATTTTATATTCTCCAATAATGCATGACACTGTAGGACAACTAGGGTATTTATTTTCCAACGCATTATTATTCTGAAGAATGGAGCTTACCTATTCAGCCAAAAATGTTTTCTTTTTCACATTTAGTTTCCTTTTAATAGTGCACAAGTCCTTCAAATATTTGGCATAAGAAGGACTTTGTTTGATAGTATCTAACAGAGGAATATTGACCTTCACTTGTTTCAAAATTTCAAAAATTTCAGTGTTATGGTTCAATTTCCTTGAATTGTTTCATGCTTGAGGAAATGGGGGTGCAAGCAAGAGTTTAGTCTCCTTTTGGTCAACTTCTTCATTTTCTTGGAGAATTAGTTCATCATCTTTCTCACAAGGTTTGGGAATTTGTTTTTCAACAACCTTTCCTCTCCTATGAGTTATCACTGACTTGACTTAATCCATTTGTTAGTTTTCTAAACTACCTTCACTTAGACTGTACTGACCCTTGTGATTTGGTTAAGGTTGAAAAGGAAATTTTCCTTTCTCGTGAATGGTGAGTGCAGAAGAAAGTTTAGTAAGAGTTTCTTTTATGTCACTCATGGTTTGATCGTTTTGTTTATTAATGACCTCTTGCTTTTCTATGAATGCATGCAGTATTTCTTCAAGGTTTTTCCTATATGGTGGGACATAAGATGCATATCCTTGAGAATTTTGAGAGTTCTGTTGTGCCTGAAGAGGTGGTGGTTGCACAAATTATGACTAATTATTATTCCTCCAGCTGAAGTTTAGGTGATTTCTTCATCCCGGATTGTATGTATCTGAAAAAGAAGAAGTTAATGATTTTTTAAAATTATTCACTGCATTTACTTGCTAATGTACAACTTCTTTAAAAACAAGAATTTTAGGACATTCATGTGTTGAGTGTCCTAAGTCATCACAAATGCTACAAATTTCTTCATTTTGCACAAATTTGATTTCTTTTACTTTTCCTAATTCCATTGCTTCAATTTTTCTAGCTAAACTAGCAAACCTAGCATTTAGATCTTCCTCTTGACTAAGGTGATATTTTCCTTTATTAGCACTTGCAAGGTTAGATCTAATTGAACTTTCAGAAATATTAGTACTATGTCAAGGTTGAGAAGTTTCAGCCAACTGGTTTAAATAGTCTAAAGCTTCATCAGGTTCTTTATCAAAAAACTCACCATTGCACATTATTTTCACAAATTGTTTAATTTCAGGTGTTAAACCTTCATAAAAGAAGCTTATAGTGTGCCATTTTTCAAAACCATGATGTGGGCAAGAATTTAACAAATTTTTAAACCATTTCCAACATTGAAAATATGCTTCATTTGAATTTTAAGAAAAATTTTGGACTTGTCTTTTCATTGCATTGGTTTTATGTGTTGGAAAAAAAATTCTTTAAAAACTCACCTTGCATTTCTTGCCATGTGCCAATTCATCTTGGTTTCAAAGTGTTAAGCCAATATTTTTCTTTATCTTTTAAAGAAAAATGATACAATTTAAGCTTAACAATCTCTTCAGTGCAATTTTGATCATTGAAAGCAATACATACTTCCTCAAATTCTTTTAGATATAAATATGGACTTTCATATTCTAAACCATGAAAATTAGGAAGTAAAGAAATCATACTTGGCTTAAATATAAAATTATTGGCATTGAGTGGAAAGATAAAGCATGACGGACTAGAATTTCGAGGTGGTTGCAAATATTCACGCATGGTTCGCAATGATTTATTTTCATGTTCATTATGTATACTTTCATTTTTAGCCATTGTGTTAATTATGTGTGATTGTGATTCAAACAAATCAATATATAAAGTACCAAGATTAATTTTAACTAAACGACCTGAATTTAAATCACGATACCAATTAAGCATAAATAAATGACTTAAAATAAAAAAAAATAATGTACAAGTTAGCAGTTTACAGCAACCATTAAATATTAAGCATATATAAATGACTTAAAAATAAAAAAAAAATTACAAGTTAGTAAGTTAGATAGAAACATTAAATGACATAAATATAAAAGTTAGAAAGTTAGTAAGCATAAATAAATGACATAAATATAAAAGTTAGAAGGTTAGTAAGTCAAAAAGCGTAAATAAATAAGACAGAAAGCATAAATAAATAAGATAATAAGTTAGTAAGTCGAAAAGCGTAAATAAAAAGCATAAATAAATGACATAAAAAATAGTTAATAAGTTAGAAAGTTAGTAGGTTAGTAAGTTAAAAAGTTGGAGAATTAGAAAGTTAGAGAGTTAGTAAAGAAACCGAAGGATCGGCAAGCTGATCTTTTGCTCTGGTGAAGGAGAAGAGAGAATATATTTTATTAAAGAATAAGATCCTTAATAAATTAAAACTTCAAATCAAGTACCGGCAACGATGCCAAAAACTTGATGCGGATTAAAGGATGCAAATCCAAGTGCAGGTTGTCTCAAGTAATAAATTTCTCGGGAGTCCAAGGTCCATCCACAGGGAATCGATGAAGAAAAATTCTTTGAGGTAAGGGAAGGCTTTGTCACCACAATAAAGATGATAAAACTTATTTATAATTAAATTAAAGAACTTGCTTAGGCTAGGAGATCCACTTTTGGTAATAAATTAAGGACAAGATTAATTCTTTTTATAACTCAATTGAAATTCACGCACAATGGAGGTTCTAATCGGAGAATAAAACATTCAAAGTCTATTTAGAATTATATACATAGTTATATTATGGTTCCTTTAATTATTTACCAACACTTACACTTGTAAATGGGTTCAAGCATTCATTGTGTCAAAGCACTTGTCTACAATGAATCAAGAACTCCAATTTACTAGGAAGGCTTCTAGTTTGATTGGAAATAAAATACAACACATATAATGACCACTTGATATTATATCATTTAAGTACAAGAAGGAAATTAATCTAACCTTATTTTTATTACCAAAAGCTCCATCCCTTCACCCAAGCAAGATAAAGATTAGTTACCTATGAGCAAGAAGAAAGAAAGAGAAAAGAAGAAGAAGATCATAACTTCTATTTACAACAAAAAAAAAATTACAACTGTAACACCCTTGTAGGGATGTCACATTTATGAATGCAATAAAATAAAATATTACCCAAGTTATAAAACATTTTATACATAATTAATATGATTTGTAAAATTTTTTCTTTTATACTAGATATCATTAAATAAAATAACACGAACATAAAATAAAATGAACTATTATCACACACCATAATAAACATATGATTTTGTCTTAAGTTATACAAATAATTTATAACTACAAATATTTAACAAGGCAGTAAAGAGTTAGCATAACAGTACTAAAAACATAAAGTGCCCAAGTGCGCATCAAAGGTTTCTAACTCTCCGAAGAATCACTCTCGGATGATAGAAATCCAGGATGTCTCGCAGCTCTACGGACAGGAGTTTGTGTTGTCGATACAATACTGATCTCACTGGGTGTATGAAACAGTCCTCCCCTGTGATGTCTCAGCACCAAAGACATCTCCAAATGTAAATATAGAGTAGTCGTAAAAACAGGCTCCCCATCAAACTTTCCACGCAGGGACACAGTCAGACGTCCCAAGTAAACAATCGATCCTCTATCCTCCTGCAGTCGCCAGGCCTCCGAGCCTCCGTGAAACTCCAGTCTCACAAAACCTAAGAATCTAGCCAACACCATAACCACAAGATCAATCTAGATGGTATGGATGATCGAACAGCTCGCCTTCCTCGAACTGGTCGCCCAACTGCTGATCTTAGGGGTACAAAATCTCTAGAGGTTGTTCCTCTTCCTCTTCCTCAAACTCTTTACAGAAATAAAATAATAATAATACAGAAACACATACAAATAAAGAGGTGAGACAATCTACATCATTACTAGCATGGCAAATAAGAAAACGACAATACAACAGATATCATAGTTAAATACAATAAAGCATACCATAGCATCATAAATAATAACACAATTTAACACAATAATGCATACCATAATCTCATAAATAATAATGTTATGATGCATGCCACAAATGCAAATGCATGTGACTCATTCCTACTCCATGGGGTTAGACACAGACATTAGAGAGAATGATTCGAAAAGATCTATCAATACCTTAGGCTGCCCAACCAAACTATTGCACTGTTCAACGTTGTGTCTATAGCCCACAATCCAACATTGTGTAGTAGTACACAGTCCAAACACATCGTGCACTATAGGCATTGTACTAAACAGTCTTTCCAAGAGTTTGATTAAGTATAGTGCATGTCGAGATCATTAGTGTGTTGCCAGTTACCACGACCCAGAGGAGCGACCAACTGTCCACATGTGGAATACTCTGCACACTGATGCCTCCAAGTCCACTCAATGAACCACACTACGCTTGTCACACCGACAACATGGTGTAATTTGTCTCGTTAATCAATTGCCAATATCAACCAAATTAGCACAACTCTTGATGCATGAATATAATTACAAAATTACCTAGTCTCAAAATATTACCATATTTACAAAAATGCCCTCAATCTCAATATTCCAATATATAGTACGTCTCCACTTGACAGTACCATATCTCAACATGTCAGGGTCCACCACTTTGACCCAATAGCAAAACTCACTGTTCCAATTAATCACGTAGAATTTTTATCGCGTTTTCACAATTGCGTCACTTTTACTAATGTTTTTAAATCGCGTAAATATATTTTGCTGTTTTTAAAATCACATAGTATTTTTAAATCGTTTTCTCAATCGCGTAAGATTTTTAAATCATTTTCTTAACTGTAAAGCTTAAAAATCATTATTTTAAATAAACGTAGACTATTTTTAATACTTTTAAATTACGTAGAATATTTCCCTTACATTATAAATTTTATTTTTGAAAAAGTTCTATATTACTTGACAATTTTTAATCAATTTTGACAGTATCTTGTCTAGTAAATCTACTTAGTGATATTTTCTACGTTTTCCTTTAAAAATTCCTTTGTTTAGTTTATAACTACAAAATAAACTTTGAAAATTGCTATCATACTTTTAAATCCAATGGTAAGTATTTTTCAAGAATCTTGTTTATTTCTCTTCTATACTATATTTCTAATAAAAATTCGTTTACTTATTTAGTTCTTGAAAATCCATTACAAATGAATTCTTTTTAGGTTAAACCACTAGTCTACACTTAGAAAACAATTTTTGGATTGATTACACATTAAAAGGCATGTTGGCCGAATTTAACAAAATCTTTGCATTTAATCTTTAATTCATTTTCCATCTTCTAAATCATCTTAGAATTCATTAATTTACCTAATTCCATTAAATTCTTCCTTTAGAAAATGGTTGAGAACATTTTGGTTCTCTTTTTCATGTTGACGCTGTGAGCTCCATGTTGTGTTCTTTGGAACACTCATGCAAACCTTACCTGTTATTCACATCCTAATTAATAATCATGCATTTATATACACATGCAATATATTTTAAAGCTATAAACATACATATAAATATAATCAATCACAAATAAGAAAAACATTTAAACAACCACACAAATGAATCCTTATGGATTCTTCACACACATACAATCCATTTTCTCATCACCACACAAGGTTGATGAGATTAAATCTCCCTCTTACCTTAAAGGAAGACAACACCTTCTACTCTCCTCCTATGGTTTTCGTGACCCTCCAAGAGAACCTAAAAGATCTTAAACAAAAATTCAAAGAGTCATAACTATAGGAGAAAAACATAAACCATGGATCAATCATCGCTTAGAACCTTAGAAATCATGTTAGAAATGAAAAACAAGAATCTTCACCTTGTAGGAAAAATCTCCAAAGTGATTTTCCAAGCTCAAGATGAATTTTTTTCGAAGAACTCTCAACTAGAGATGTTCTTAGAATGTTGTTTGGATTTGAGAAGTTGGGTTAGATGAAAATTTTGAAGGTTGGAAGTATGATTTCTTGGTGTTGGCCGAATGGCTCTCAAAGGAACAACAATGGTGATTTTTGTTCTTGAAGAGAGAAAAATAGAAGATGAAGTGAATGAAGTGAAATGCTCTCCTTTACCTAGCTTGGTCGTGAGCTTCATCAAAGGAGGTGGCCTCCTTTGTTGACTCTTCCTAACACCTAACAGCCCTAGATTTGATCAAGGGTGGAGAACAAAGACTTAGCCTCCAAGCTTGTCTCTAATTGGTGTAACAAATCTAGTCATGCAAGTGACTAACCTCTTCTTGATGGTTCTTGAACATGCTTGGCCGAATGGCCCTAAAAAGAAGCAAACCAAGTTTGTGCTTCATTTGGTTTTCTAGTTATACTTAGGTAAAATTGATTAATTTGTTTAGCTACTAGCTTAACTATATAGTTACTTAGGTTAACTAGGTTTGTCTTGATATTTTGAGAACATTCTCTAACTAGAACTTAACTAGATAGCTAACTAGGTTTCCATCATTTAGTTACTAAACAAGCTTCCTATGTTAACTTAGTTAGGTTTAAGCTAACTTGGTTAAGCTTTCTAGTTCAATCTTAACAAGTCCAACCACTTTTGTGGACTTGAATCTTATTAGTCTAAAACCTTCAAGCCACTTTTATTGACCATTCCTCAATGGCTTAGGAGTTAGTCTAGCCAGAAACGTTGACTGGTTCACTAAACGCAAGTCCCACAGACTTTCCCAGGTCCATGGTCGTTTTGGAGCTGATTTCTACTATTTTTAAGATAGTAGGTACTGTCAAAAGAATAATATTATAATAATATAAAATTATTTTATTGCACAGTTAAATCCTAAAAATTAAAAGATTAATATTCATATCACTCGAAATTGGGTTTAGTAAGATCTCCCAGCTCCGAATAATTAAAATAAGATTTTTCTGGCCCAAAAATTATTATTTTCTTGACTCAGAGTAAATCACGCCAAACACTCAAATATAATCATGAAATAGTCAAATAAATTTTATAACATACAGAAAAATACAAAACAGTACATTTAGGACAATACTATCATTTATCCAAAAGTTAGGGTGTTACAACTCTCCCTTATAAATAAAAATTTCGTCCCCGAAATTTATCGTACCACAGAACAGTTGAGGGTATTGCTTCCTCATCTTATCCTCCAGCTCCTAAGTAGCATCTCCCATTACATCATTTCATATCACCTTTACCAACTCAATCATCTTCCCTCGAAGCTGTTTCACTTACCTGTCCTCTATCTTAACAGGAAGTGTCTCATATGTCAAGTTATCCTTTAGTTGCACTTCATCGGGCTGTATAACATACGTCGGATCAGGAATATACTTCCTCAGTTGAGACACATGGAATACATTATGTAGATTGGATAGAAAAGGTGGTAAAGCTATCTGGTAGGCTACATGACCTATTCGACGAATAATCTGATAAGGTCCAATGAACTTAGGAGTGGGCTTCTTGGATTTAATAACTCTCCCGACACCAGTCATAGGTGTTACTCTTAAGAATACATGCTCACCTTCCACAAATTCAAGAGGTCGCCTTCGCTTATCTACATAGCTCTTTTATTGGCTTTGAGTCATCCCCATCTTCTCTTGTATCATCTTCACTTTTTCTGTTGTTTATTGCACAAGATCTGGTCCAATGGTCATACTCTCCCCATCCTGATACCAACACAAAGGTGTCCGATATCGTCGTCCATATAACGCTTCATAGGGTGTCATCCCTATACTTGAGTGAAAATTATTGTTGTAGGTGAATTCTATCAAAGATAAAAATTCATCCCAACTCCCTTATTTTTCCAACACACAAGCATGCAACAAATCTTCTAACGACTATATCGTTCCCTCTGTCTGACCATCAGTTTGCGAATGATAAGTAGAACTCAATCGCAGTTTAGTTCCTATGGCTTCTTGCAAACTTCACCAAAACCTTGACATAAACTTCGGATCTCTGTCAGAAACTATACATGTAGGTATACCATGAAGTCTAACAATTTCGCTGATGTACATCTGGGTTAATCTTTCCAATGAATACTTAATATTGATAGGCAAGAAGTGAGCTGACTTTCTAAGCCTATCAACTATAACCCATATAGAATCATGTCCTTTCCTTGTTCTTGGCAATCCAGTAACAAAATCCATTGAGATACTATTCCATTTCTATTTTGGAATAGCTAACGGTTGTAACATACCGATAGGTCTTTGATGTTCCACTTTTGCCTTCTGACAAACGAGACAAGACGCCACACGTTCTGCCACATCTCTCTTCATCCTTGGCCACCAAAACATTCTCTTCAAGTCTTGATACATCTTGGTCATCCCCGGATGCATACTCAAATCACTAGTATGAGCTTCATCCAAAATTGCTTTATTAAGATCGGGATCATCAGGTATACAAACTCTTACCTCAAATCTTAAGATTCCGTCAGATCCTTCCTCCATCGTCGCCTTATGACCTTGCTTCAAAAATTCCTTTACATTCTGTAAAAATGAATCCTCATCCTGTTTGTCTCGAATTACTTCTAGCAAGTTATTCAAAATCACAACTTTACCTAGACGAATCTTTCCTGGTACCAATTCCACTAACAACCATAGATCTCTGAATTGATTAATTAGCTCCTCTTTTTTTACCATCATGGTAGAAACAATGATCACCTTTTTACTCAAGGCATTTGCCACCACATTCGTTTTTCCTGGGTGATATTGAAGTTGAAAATCATAGTCCTTCAAGAATTCCAACCATCGCCTCTGCCTCATGTTCAATTCCTTTTGATCAAACAAGTATTTCAAACTTTTATGATCGCTAAAGACATTGAACATAGCTCCATACAAAAAATGTCTCCACACTTTCAATGCAAAAACCACTGCGGCTAGTTCCAAATCATGCGTTGGATAGTTCCTCTCATGAACCTTCAATTGTCTTGAAGCATAAGCCACCACATCCCTGTTTTGCATTAATACACATCCTAACCCTTGGTAAGAAGCATCACAATACACCTCGAAAGATGTGTTAGGATCCGGTAAAATCAGCACTGGTGCAGTCATCAATCTCTTCTTTAACTCTTGGAAACTCGTTTCACGTTCCTCCGTCCAATCAAAAGCTTGACTCTTCCTGGTGATTTGCGTAAGTGGTCCAGCTATCTTAGAAAAACCTTCTATAAACCTTCGGTAATATCCGGCCATTCTAACAAAACATCGGACCTCCGTCACTGTCTTAGGCTTTTCCCATTGCAAAATAGTTTCCACCTTCTTTGGAAATCACATGACCTAGAAATTGAACTTCCTCTAACCAAAACTCATATTTTGACAACTTTGCATACAACTTCTTTTCTTTCAAAATCTGAAGAACTATACTGAGATGTTCAGCATGCTCTTCTTGACTTTGAGAATAGATCAGAATGTCATCGATAAAAACAACGACAAATCTTTCTGGGTACGGACAAAAAATCCTATTCATATAGTCCATGAATATTACAGGAGCATTTGTCACTCCAAACGGCATCACCTGATACTCATAATGTCTATAACGAGTTTAGAAAGCTATCTTAGGTACATCATCTACCTTGACTCGAATCTGATGATAACCTGATCGTAGATCTATTTTAGAGAACACAGCTGCTCCCTTTAACTGGTCCATCAAATCATCAATTCTCGGTAGTGGATATTTATTCTTTATCGTAACCTTGTTCAACTAACGATAATCTACGCAAAGACGAGAAGTTCCATCTTTCTTCTTGACTAGCAGTACTGGTGCTCCCCACGGTGAAACACTAGGTCGCACAAACTATTTCTCCAACAGTTCCTCCAATTGCTTCTTCAACTCTACCAATTTCGCTAGTGACATTTGATACGGTGCAATCGAAATAGGACCTGCTCCTGGTACTAAATCGATAGAGAACTCGATCTCCCTTTCTGGTGGCAAACCGGGTACATCATTAGGAAAAATCTCTAGAAACTCATTAACGACAGGAATAGCTTTCACATCTTTCTCACTCTTGACGTCTAGAGAAGATAGTAACATATATCCCTGAGCCCCATCTCTCAACAAGGATTTGACCTTAACAGTAGTCAAAAATCCAGAATTTTCTTCCTTAGGAAAAACTATGGTTTTGTTTGCACAATCTATAAGGATATGGTTAGAAGATAACCAATCCATTCCTAATATTACATCTATCTCAACAAGAGGTAGACAAATCAAATTGACCGAAAATACACGATCCTTTATAATAATAGGACAATTCAAACATATCTTGGATGTAACTACAGGCTTAGCAGTCGGTGTAGAAATAATCAATTCAAAACTCAGAGAAGACACAGGCAATTTCAGTCATTCCACACAATCATATGCAATAAATGAATGTGTTGCACACGAATCATATAACACAGTCAGAAAATTACCTTCAATGGCACCTTTCCCCTGAATAAGATCTTCAGACTGAGAAGCTTAAGTTCCAGTCATCGTATATACTTGCCCTCCAAATCGCGGCTGAGTAGCACAAACATTATTCATAGCAGGTTTCCTTTCCGGCTGAGTGCAATCCCTAGAAACATGTCCAGACTGTCTGCAATTAAAACAGATCATCCTCTGATTGAACAATCCTTAGATATATGCCCACTCTTTCCACACTTAAAACACCTTAGCGTAAATGCCACATTCTGACCAGCTCTGTTACCACTAGAACTTCCCCCAATAGGTGGACGTTGAGGTTGACTCCCCTGTGGTCTCGCATAAGGCTTGTGCTGAAATCGACTATTGTTGTTGCCTCCGCTTTAGAACCTAGTCAGTCCAAAGTTACGATTTCTAGGATCTCTTGACGGCTCCAACTCCTCGAGTCATCGACAAGTATCCATTAAGGCAGGAAGCTCATTCATTCTTATAGGTAGTACTCCTCGCTTCAGCTCTACCCTTATTCCTTCCTCAAATTTACGGCACTTCCATGCCTCATCAGGTTGAATCTGAAAATATCTCGAGAACTGTGATAAGCTCTCAAACTTAGCAGCATACTCCCCAACAGTCATGGTACCCTGACGCAAACTAAGAAATTCCATCTCCTTGGCATGTCGGGCACTTGCAAGAAAGTACTTCTCCAGGAATACCTCACAAAACACTTCCAACATAATCTCAGTTCCTTCAACTTACAATAATCGACGGGTTCCTCTCCACCAATTCTCGCCATCTCCTCTCAACATAAAGGTAGCATATGTCACCTTTTTATTGTCGGTGCACCCCATTCCTTCAAATACTCTTTCCAAGTCTTGTATCCAAAGACTTGCCTTCTCAGGGTCAAACTCGACTCTGAACTATGGTGGGTTATTGCGCCTAAACTCAGATAGATTCAGAGCATCAACAGTTGCATCTTGCTATTGAGATGTTCTCTGATTTTGTTGAGTAATCACTTCCGCCATTCGCTGCATAGCCTCAGCAACTGCAGTCATTGGGTCCACATTATGGTTCACGTTCGCACGTGTTCCCCTTCCACCAGACATCTCTTTCTTCAATCATAACAAAACAAAGTTAGATGTATCCTTTCGAAAATAAATCATAGAGAATCACACAACACAAGCAAAAACAAACCCAACCACAACCCCAAAAGACTCTAACTTGGGCTCTGATACCAACTAATGTAACACCCTTGTGGGGATGTCACATTTATGAATGCAATAAAATAAAACCTTACCCAAGTTATAAAACATTTGATACATAATTAATATGAGTTGTAAAATTTTTCCTTTTATACTGGATATCATTAAATAAAATAACACGGAACATAAAATAAAATGAACTATTATCACACACCATAATATACATATGATTTTGTCTTAAGTTGTACAAATAATTTATAACTACAAATATTTAATAAGGTAGTAAAGAGTTAGTATAACAGTAATAAAAACATAAAGTGCCCAAGTGCGCATCAAAGGTTTCTAACCCTCCGAAGGATCACTCTTGGATGATAGAAATCCAGGATGTCTCGCAGCTCCACGGACAGGAGTTCATGCTGTCGATATAATACTGATCTCACTGGGTGTATGAAATAGTCCTCCCCAGTGACGTCTCAGTGCCAAAGGCAACTCCAAATGTAAATATAGAGTAGTTGTAAAAACAGGCTCCCCATCAAACTCTCCACACAGGGACACAGTCAGACGTCTCAAGTAAACAACCGATCCTCTATCCTCCCGCAGTCGCCAGGCCTCCGAGCCTCCGTCAAACTCCAGTCTCACAAAACCTAAGAATCCAAGCAACGCCATAACCACAAGATAAATCTAGATGGTATGGATGATCGAACGGCTCATCTTCCTCGAACTGGTCACCCGGCTGCTGATCTTCGGGGTACAAAATCTCTAGAGGTTGTTCCTCTTCCTCTTCCTCAAACTCTTTACAGAAATAAAATTATAATACAGAAACACATACAAAGAAAGAGGTGAGACAATCTACATCATTACTAGCATGGCAAAAAAGAAAATGACAATACAACAAATATCATTGTTAAATGCAATAAAGCATACCATAACATCATAAATAATAACACAATTTAACACAATAATGCATACCACTAATCTTATAAATAATAATGTTATGATGCATGCCACAAATGCAAATGCAAATTCCTATTGGAGCTAGACACGTCATCAACGAAAAGATCTATCGTCGTCTGCCCAACCAAATTATTGCACTGTCCAACGTCGTGTCTATAGCCCACAGTCCAACATTGTGTAGTAGTACGCAGTCCAAACACGTCGTGCACTACAGGCATTGTACTAAACAGTCTCTCCAAGATTTTGATTAAGTATAGTGCGTGTCAAGATCATTAGTGTGTTGCCAGTAACCACGACCCAGAGGAGCGACCAACTGTCCACATGTGGAATACTCCGCACACTGATGCCTCCAAGTCCACTCAATGAACCACAATACGCTTATCACACTGACAACACGGTGTAATTTGTCTAGTCAATCAATCACCAATATCAACCAAATTGGCACAACTCTTGATGCATGAATATAATTACAAAATTACCCTTAGTCTTAAAATATTATCATATTTACAAAAATGCCCTCAATCTCAATATTCCAATATATAGTACGTCTCCACCTGATAGTACCATATCTTAAGATGTCCAAGTCCACCACTTGGGCCCAACAGCAAAACTCACTGTTCCAATTAATTACGTAAAATTTTTATCACGTTTTCACAATTGTGTCACTTTACAAACATTTTTAAATTGCATAAATATATTTTGCTGTTTTTAAAATCGTGTAGTATTTTTAAATCGTTTTCTCAATCGCATAAGATTTTTAAATCATTTTCTTAACCGTAAAGCTTAAAAATCATTTTCTTAAATAAACGTAGGCTATTTTTAATACTTTTAAATTACGTAGAATATTTCCCTTACGTTATAAATTTTATTTTTGAAAACGTTCTATATTACTTGACCATTTTTAATCTATTTTGACAGTATCTTGTCTAGTAAATCTACTTAGTGATATTTTCTACGTTTTCCTTTAAAAATTCCTTTGTTTAGTTTATAACTACAAAATACACTTTGAAAATTGCTATCATACTTTAAAATCCAATGGTAAGTATTTTTCAAGAATCTTGTTTATTTCTCTTCTATGCTATATTTCTAATAAAAATTCATTTACTTATTTAGTTCTTGAAAATCCATTACAAATGAATTCTTTTTAGGTTAAACCACTAGTCTACACTTAGAAAACAATTTTTGGATTGATTACACATTAAAAGGCATGTTGGCCGAATTTAAAAAATCTTTGCATTAGATCTTTAATTCATTTTTCATCTTCTAAATCATCTTGGAATTCATTAATTTACCTAATTCCATTAAATCCTTCCTTTAGAAAATGGTTTAGAACATTTTGGTTCTCTTTTTCATGTTGAAGTCGTGAGCTCCATGTTGTGTTCTTTGGAACACTCATGCAAACCTTACATGTTATTCACATCCTAATTAATAATCATGCATTTATATACACATGCAATATATTTTAAAGCTATAAACATACATACAAATATAATCAATCACAAATAAGAAAAATATTTAAACAACCACACAAATGAATCCTTATGGATTCTTCACACACATACAATCCATTTTCTCATCACCACACAAGGTTGGTGAGATTAAATCTCCCTCTTACCTTAAAGGAAGACAACACCTTCTACTCTCCTCTTATGGTTTTCGTGACCCTCCAAGAGACCCTAAAATATCTTAAACAAAAATTCAAAGAGTCATAACTATAGGAGAAAAACATAAACCATGGATAAATCATGGCTTAGAACCTTAGAAATCATGTTAGAAATGAAAAACAAGAATCTTCACCTAGTAGGAAAAATCTCCAAAGTGATTTTCCAAGCTCAAGATGAATTTTTTTCAAAGAACTCTCAATTAGAGATGCTCTTAGAATGTTATTTGGATTTGAGAAGTTGGGTTAGATGAAATTTTTGAAGGTTGGAAGTATGATTTCTTGGTGTTGGCCGAATGGCTCTCAAAGGAACAACAATGGTGATTTTTGTTCTTGAAGAGAGAAAAGAGTAAGTTTAAGTGATAGAAGATGAAGTGAATGAAGTGAAGTGCTCTCCTTTACCTAGCTTGGCCGTGAGCTTCATCAAAGGAGGTGGCCTCCTTTGTTGACTCTTCCTATCACCTACTAGACCTAGATTTGATCAAGGGTGGAGAACAAAGGCTTAGCCTCTAAGCTTGTCTCTAATTGGTGTAGGAAATCTAGTCATGCAAGTGACTAACCTCTTCTTGATGGTTCTTGAACATGCTTGGCTGAATGGCCCTAAAGAGATGCAAACCAAGTTTGTGCTTCATTTGGTTTTCTAGTTATACTTAGGTAAAATTAATTAATATGTTTAGTTACTAGCTTAACTATATAGTTACTTAGGTTAACTAGGTTTGTCTTGATATTTGAGAACATTCTCTAACTAGAACTTAACTAGATAGCTAACTAGGTTTCCATCATTTAGTTACTAAACAAGCTTCCTATGTTAACTTAGTTCGGTTTAAGCTAACTTGGTTAAGCTTTCTAGTTCAATCTTAACAAGTCCAACCACTTTTGTGGACTTGAATCTTATTAGTCTAAAACCTTCAAGCCACTTTTATTGACCACTCCTCATTGGCTTAGGAGTTAGTCTAGCCAGAAACGTTGACTTGTTCACTAAACACAGGTCCCACTGACTTTTCCAGGTCCATGGTTGTTTTGGAGCCGATTTATACTCTTTTTGAGACAATAGGTACTGTTAAAAAAATAATATTATAATAATATAAAATTATTTTATTGCATAAATCCTAAAAATTAAAAGGTTAATATTCATATCACTTGAAATTGGGTTTAGTAAGATCTCCCAGCTCCGAATAATTAAAATAAGATTTCCCTGGCCCAAAAATTATTATTTTCTTGACTCGGAGTAAATCATGCCAAACAGTCAAATATAATCACGAAATAGTCAAATAAATTTTATAACATACAGAAAAGCACAAAACAGTACATTTAGGATAATGCTGTCATTTATCTAAAAGTTAGGGTGTTACAACTCTCCCCTACAAATAAAAATTTTGTCCCTGAAAATTATCGTACCTCAGAACAGTTGACGGTATTGCTCCCTCATCTTATCCTCCAGCTCCCAAGTAGCATCTCCCGTTATGTCATTTCATATCACCTTTACCAGCTCAATCATCTTCCCTCGAAGCTGTTTCACTTTCCTGTCCTCTATCTTAACAGGAAGTGTCTCATACGTCAAGTTATCCTTTAGTTGCACTTCATCGGGCTGTATAACATGCGTCAGATCAGGAATATACTTCCTCAGTTGAGACACATGGAATACATTATGTAGATTGGATAGAAAAGGTGGTAAAGCTATCTGGTAGGCTACATGACCTATTCGACGAATAATCTGATAAGGTTCAATGAACTTAGGAGTGAGCTTCTTGGATTTAATAACTCTCCCAACACCAGTCATAGGTGTTACTCTTAAAAATACATGCTCACCTTCCTCAAATTCAAGAGGTTGCCTTCGCTTATCTGCATAGCTCTTCTATCGGCTTTGAGTCGTCCTCATCTTCTCTTGTATCATCTTCACCTTTTCTGTGTTTGTTGCACAAGATCTGGTCCAATGGTCATACTCTCCCCATCACAAAGGTGTCTGGCATCATCGTCCATATAACGCTTTATAGGGTGTCATCCCTATACTTGAGTGAAAACTATTATTGTAGGTGAATTCTATCAAAGATAAAAGTTCATCCCAACTCCCTTATTTTTCCAACACACAAGCATGCAACAAATCTTCTAACGACTATATCGTTCCCTCCGTCTGACCATCAGTTTGCGAATGATAAGCAGAACTCAATCGCAGTTTAGTTCCTATGGCTTCTTGCAAACTTCACCAAAACCGTGACATAAACCTCGGATCTCTGTCAGAAACTATACATGTAGGTATACCATGAAGTCTAACAATTTCGCTGATGTACATCTGGGTTAATCTTTCCAATGAATACTTAATATTGATAGGCAAGAAGTGAGCTGACTTTATAAGCCTATCAACTATAACCTATATAGAATCATGTCCTTTCCTTGTTCTTGGTAATCCGGTAACAAAATCCACTGAGATACAATCCCATTTCTATTTTGGAATAGCTAACGGTTGTAACATACCGGTAGGTCTTTGATGTTCCACTTTTGCCTTCTGACAAACGAGACAAGACGCCACACGTTCCGCCACATCTCTCCTCATCCTTGGCCACCAAAACATTCTCTTCAAGTCTTGATACATCTTGGTCATCCCCGGATGCATACTCAAATCACTAGTATGAGTTTCATCCAAAATTGCTTTCTTAAGATCGGGATCATCAGGTATACAAACACTTCCCTCAAATCTTAAGATTCCATCAGATCCTTCCTCCACCGTCGCCGTATGACCTTGCTTCAAAAATTCTTTTTCATTCTGTAAAAACGAATCCTCATCCTGTTTGTCTCGAATTACTTCTAGCAAATTATTCAAAATCATAACTTTACCTAGACGAATCTTTCCTGGTACCAATTGCACTGACAACCATAGATCTCTGAATTGGTTAATTTGTAACACCCCAATTTTTGGCTAATTACGTTTTTGTCCAAATTGTACTATTTTCTATTTTTTTTGTTATTAAATTAATTTGACTGTTTCATAACTGCATTTGATTGTTTTGTGTGATTTGCTCCGAGTCAAGAAAATAATAATTTTTGGGCTGGAGAAAATCTTGTTTGATTATTTGGAGCTGGGGGATCTTACTAAACCCAATTTCGAATAATACGTATATCAATCTTTTAATTTTTAGGGTTTTTCTGTATAATAAAAAATATTTTATAATGTAGAAAAGTTTGTGGGACCCATGTTTGTATTGTGGGACCCATGTTTAGTTTGTGGGACCCGTGTTTGTTTTGTGGGGCCCACATTTGTATTGTGGGACCCACGTTTGGTTTGTGGGACCCACGTTTAGGAAAATTAGTCAACATAAATGGCTTGTAAAATTCTAAACCAAAAGGAGGAAAGTCCATAAAAAAATGGTTGGATTTAATAGATTAGTTAGTTTAAAACTTAATTTAATAGATTAGTTAATTTAAAACTTAATTAAGTAAATCTAAAGGGTTTAAGTAGTAATCAAATGGATTAAAACCTAGTTAGTTATTCATTAAAATTTTAGTTAGCCAATGTACTAGTATAATTAAGAAGGAGATTAGTGTTTCTAAATAAATAGATGATTAACTAAATAATAAAGGAACCTAGCTAATTTTTAATTAAACATAACTAGAAGGACTTAAACATAAATAGGTTTATGAAATCAATCAAAATTTGATTGGGTTTTCTATAGCAATTTCGGCCATATGCACCCATTAAGTAATCAATGATTCTAGATGCAAGAACATCCCCCATTGAATCCATCTATGGCCATTAGTAAGTCTAGTTTGTCAACAAAGGAGACAAGCTCCATAATTGATGCTATACGGCCATGCATTATGGGGGGGCTATTATTCACTTCATAATAATTCATTCAATCATTCTAACTTATTCTCTCCTATCTCTTCCTTTCATGAACTCAAAGAAAACTTCAAACCTTCTCTCCACACACCATTCGGCCATCACACATAGATCCTACTTCCAATCTTCAAAAATTTCATCCAACACAATTTCCTAAACCTAAACCATATTCTAAGAACATCTCTAGTTGTGAGTTTTCACAAAATCATCCATTTGGAGCTTGGAAAATCACTTTGAAGTTTCTTTCCTATAAGGTGAAAATTCTTGTTTCTTATTTCTAATTTAATTTTTGATGTTCTAAGCCATGATTGATCCATGGTTTATCTTTTTCAACCATAATTTATGACTTTATAATTTGTTTAAGCTTGTTGGGATTTTTGTTGAAGCTACACAAATTTTCTAGGGAGGAGTCTAAGGAGATCTTGTCTTCCTTATAGGTAAGAGGGAGATTTAATCTCATCAACCATGTGTGGTGGTGAGAAAATGAATGTAATTGTGGTGAAGAATCCATAAGGATTCATTCACTTGGTTGTTTGTTGTCTTTTCTATTTGTGATTAATTTTGTGTGCATGTTTATTGTCTTTTCTATTTGTGATTTATTATGCATGCAAGCATGTCTATAGCTTTGATATTTTGGTATGTGTTTTATGATTGCTTTAATATATGGTATGTGTTCATAGATATATGATATTTATTATGAGATGTGAATAATATGTTGAGATTTGCATAAGTGTTCCAAAGAACACATAATGAAGAGCTCACGGTTTTTACTACGAAAAAGAGAACCAAAATGTTCTGAACCATTTTTGAAAGGATGACTTAATTGATTTGATTAAGTTAATGGATTTTACAATAATTTAGAGGATGAAAAATAATTTAAAGTTGATTTGTACAAAGAATGGTGGAATTCGGTCAAAAAAATGCTTTTTAATGCATAATTAATCAAAAATTTATTTTCTATGTGTAGACTAGTTAGTTAACCTAAAAAGCATTTATTTACAATGGATTTTCAAGAGCCAAATAAGTAAACGAATTTTTATTAGAAGTCTAGTATAGAAAAGAAATAAATTTTTGACACTTGAAAAATACTTACCTTTGAGTTTTAAGGTATGTTAGCAATTTTCAAAGTGTATTTTATGGTTATAATTAAATAAATGAATTCTTAAAAGAAAAACGTAGAAAATATCACATAGTAGATTTTCTAAACGAAATGCTGTCAAAATTGATTAATAATGAGCAATTATTGAAAAACGTTTCAAAATGGCATTTAGAAAGCAAGAAAATATTTTATATAGTTAAAGAATAAAATTAACTATAGAAGAATTTATTAAAGTCAAATTTTTTAGAAAAACGTCAGAAATTATTACTTAGAGTAATTTGTGTAAGAAAAATGGAAAATGATGTCCAAATAATATTTTTAGTTTTGGAAAGTTTAAAAATATAATTTGGAACGTCAAGAAATATTTTATACAGTGAAAAATAGTAGAAATAGCTTACGCATATTTAAAATAGTGGATTTTAAACTATGTGATTGAGAAAATGTTGAAAAATATTTACGCAAGAGAAAAACGCGATAAAATGTTTAAGCGAATAATAGGAATAGTAATTTTTACTATCGGGCCAAAGTGGTGGACCCGGACATATTGGGAAATAAGATCTTGTCAAGTAGAGACATACTGTTTTTGGAATTATTGATAGTAAGGGTATTTTTATAATTATGGTGACAATGAGGATATTTATGTAATTATGATTCATGGTGATACTGAAGGTATTTTTGTAATTATGGATCATTATATACATAGAGTGGTATGTCAATTTGGTTGAAATTGACGATTGACTGACGAGATGAATGACACCGTGTTGCAGGTGTGATAGGCGTAGTGTGTTCATGTGGAGAACTTGGAGGCGTTAGTGTGCAGTAGATTCCACATGTGGACAGTTGGTAGCTCGTTTAGGCCGTGGTAACTGATAACACATACTAGCGATCTTGACAAATACTATTCTTAATCAGGATCTATTGGGGACTGTCTGGTACTATGCCTGGACGTACACGACGTATTTGACTGCGTACCATTCACACGACGTAGTTGACTGTGTGCTATTTACACGACATATTTGCCTGTGTAATAGTTGGTTGAGGCAGCCTGATGTGCGGACATGTCTACCGGATCATTCTCTCTGATATTTGTGTTTAGCTCCATGGAGTAGGAATGAGTCTGAGTACATGGTATATTTAATCTTCATCACTGTGTGAATAGTTATAATTTGATTTATGATATTTTGCATATTTGACAATATGAATTGTTATATTAACTGTTATATTTGTTTGTATTGTCGTTTTCTTTACTGCTATGCTGGTAATGATGTAGATTGTCTCACCTCTTTGTATATATTCTCTGTATTATTATTTATGTTCTGTAAAGTCATTGAGGAAATAGAAGAGGAGCAGCCGCTAGATTGTCAATACAACGAGGAGCAGCAACAGAGTGACCAGTTCGAGGAAGGCGAGCCTCGAGATCATCCATATCATAAGAATTGATGGCAACGTGGTATGGTGTTAATGGAGTATTTCTGTCTTCTGATGATCTTCCTGAGGAGGATTCTTCGGAGGATCAGAATTTTTAATGTTAGGCTTGGGCTAGTTTTTGGTTTGCTTTAAACTAGACAGTTTACTGTTTTATTAAATAGTTTGTAATATGTAAATTATTTGTACCTATTAAAAACAAAATCATATGTATAATTATGGTGTGTATGTAATAGTTTGTTTCATTTTATGTTCTGTTTATTTTATTTTATAATATAATGTTAAAAAAAATATTTTTTACAACCTATATTATTATATATTACGAAATAATTTGTAACTTGGGTAACGATTTTATTATTATTGTTCGGAAATGTGACATCCCCAGTAGGGTGTTGCATAATCAGCTCCTCCTTTTTTATCATCACGGTAGAAACACTTATCACCTTTCTACTCAAGGCATCCGCCATCACATTCACCTTTCCTGGGTGATATTGAAGTTGAAAATCATAATCCTTCAAGAATTTCAACCATCGCCTCTGCCTCATATTCAATTCCTTTTGATTAAACAAGTATTTCAAACTTTTATGATCGCTAAAGACATTGAACATAGCTCCATACAAAAAATGCCTCCACACTTTCAATGCAAAAACCACTGTGGCTAGTTCCAAATCATGCGTTGGATAGTACCTCTCATGAACCTTCAATTGTCTTGAAGCATAAGCCACCACATTCCTGTTTTGCATTAATACACATCCTAACCCTTGGTAAAAAGCGTCACAATACACCTCGAAAGATTTGTTAGGATCCGGTAAAATTAGCACTGGTGCATTCGTCAATCTCTTCTTCAATTTGTCAAAAGCTTGACTCTTCCTGGTGAGCTGTGTAAGTGGTCCAACTATCTTAGAAAAACCTTCTATAAACCTTTGGTAATATCCGGCCATTCCAACAAAACTTCGGACCTCCATCACTGTCTTAGGCCTTTCCCATTGCAAAATAGTTTCCACCTTCGAAGGATCTACTGTAATACCTTCCTTGGAAATCACATGACCTAGAAATTGAACTTCCTCTAACCAAAACACATATTTTGACAACTTTGCATACAGCTTCTTTTCTTTCAAAATTCAAAGAACTATACTGAGATGTTCAGCATGCTCTTCTTGACTTTGAGAATAGATCAGAATTTCATCGATAAAAACAATGACAAATCTGTTTGGGTACGGACGAAAAATCCTATTCATATAGTCCATGAATATTGCAGGAGCATTCATCACTCCGAACGGCATCACCTAATACTCATAATGTCTATAACGAGTTCAGAAAGTTGTCTTAGGTACATCATCTACCTTGACTCGAATCTGATGATAACCTGATTGCAGATCTATTTTAGAGAACACAGCTGCTCCCTTCAACTGGTCCATCAAATCATCAATTCTCGGTAGTGGATATTTATTCTTTATCGTAACGTTGTTCAACTGACGATAATCTACGCAAAGACGAGAAGTTGCATCTTTCTTCTTGACTAGCAGTACTAGTGCTCCCCACAGTGAAACACTAGGTCACACAAACTATTTCTCTAATAGTTCCTCCAATTGCTTCTTCAACTCTACCAATTCCGCTGGTGACATTCGATATAGTGTAATCGAAATAGGACCTGCTCCTAGTACTAAATCGATAGAGAACTCGATCTCCCTTTCCGGTGGCAAACTGGGTACATCATTAGGAAAAATCTCTGGAAACTCATTAACGACAAGAATAGCATTCACATCTTTCTCACTCTTGACGTCTAGAGAAGATAGTAACATATATCCCTGAGCCCCATCTCTCAACAAGGATTTGACCTTAACAGCAGTCAAAAATCTAGAATTTTCTTCCTTAGGAAAAATTATGATTTTGTTTGCACAATCTATAAGAATATGGTTAGAAGATAACTAATCCATTCCTAATATTACATTCATCTCAACAAGAGGTAGACAAATCAAATTGACCAAAAATACACGATCCTTTATAATAATAGGACAATTCAAACATATCTTGGATGTAACTATAGGCTTAGCAGTCAGTGTAGAAACAATCAATTGAAAACTCAGAGAAGACACAGGCAGTTTCAGTTGTTCCACACAACCATATGCAATAAATGAATGTGTTGCACCTGAATCATATAACACAGTCAGAAGATTACCTTCAATGACACCATCCCCCTGAATAAGATCTTCAGACTGAGAAGCTTCAGTTCTAGTCATCGTATATACTCGCCCTCCAGATCACAGCTGAGTAGCACGAATATTATTCACAGTAGGTTTCCTTTCCAGCTGAGTGCAATCCCTAGAAACATGTCCAGGCTATCTGCAATTAAAATTGATTGTTCCTCTGATTGAACAATCCTTAAATATATGCCCACTCTTTCCACACTTAAAACACCTTGGTGTAAATGCCACATTCTGACCAGCTCTGTTAGCACTAGAACTTCCCCCAACTGGTGGACATTGAGGTTGACTCCCCGGTGGTCTAGTATAAGGCTTGCACTGAAATCGACTATTGTTGTTGCCTCCCCTTTGGAACCTAGTCGGTCCAAAGTTACGATTTTTGGGATCTCTTGATGGCTCCAACTCCTCGAGTCGTCGACAAGTATCTATTAAGGTAGGAAACTCATTCATTCTCATAGGTAGCACTCCTCACTTTAGCTTTACCCTTAATCCTTCCTCAAATTTACGGCACTTTCATGCCTCATCAGGTTGAATCTGAAAATATCTCGAGAACTGTGACAAGCTCTCAAACTTAGCAGCATACTCCCCAACAGTCATGGTACCCTGACGCAAACCAAGAAATTCCATCTCCTTGGCATGTCAGGCACTTGCAAGAAAGTACTTCTCCAGGAATACCTCACTAAACACTTCCCACGTAATCTCAGTTCCTTCAGCTTGCAATAATCGACGGGTTCCTCTCCACCAATTCTCGCCGTCTTCTCTTAACATAAAGGTAGCATATGTCACCTTTTTATTGTCGGCGCACCCCATTCCTTCAAATACTCTTTCCAAGTCTTGTATCCAAAGACTTGCTTTCTCAGGGTCAAACTCGCCTCTGAACTGCGGCGGGTTATTGTGCCTAAACTCAGATAGATTCAGAGCATCAACAGTTACATCTTGCTGTTGAGTTGTTCTCTGATTTTGTTGAGTAATAACTTCTGCCATTCGCTACATAGCCTCAGTAGCTACCATCATTGGGTCCACATTACGGTACACGTTCGCATGTGTTCCCCTTCCGCCAGACATCTCTTTCTTTAATCATAACAAAGCAAAGTTAGATGTATCCTTTCGGAAACAAATCACAGAGAATCACACAACACAAGTAAAAACAGACCAAACCACAACCCCAAAAGACTCTAACTTGGGCTCTGATACCAACTAATGTAACACCCTTGTGGGGATGTCACATTTATGAATGTAATAAAATAAAACCTTACCCAAGTTATAAAACATTTGATACATAACTAATATGAGTTGTAAAATTTCTCCTTTTATACTGGATATCATTAAATAAAATAACACGGAATATAAAATAAAACGAACTATTATCACACACCATAATATACATAAGATTGTCTTAAGTTGTACAAATAATTTACAAATACAAATATTTAATAAGGCAGTAAAGAGTTAGCATAGCAGTACCAAAAACATAAAGTGCCCAAGTGAACATCAAAGGTTTCTAACCCTCCGAAGGATCACTCTCGGATGATAGAAATCCAGGATGTCTCGCAGCTCTACGGACAAGAGTCTGTGCTATCGATACAATATTGATCTCACTGGCTGTATGAAACAATCCTCCCCAATGACATCTCAGTGCCAAAGGCAACTCCAAATGTAAATATAGAGTAGTCGTAAAAACAGGCTCCCCATCAAACTCTCCATGCAGGGACACAGTCAGACGTCCCAAGTAAACAACCGATCCTCTATCCTCCCGCAGTCGCTAGGCCTCCGAGCCTCCGTGAAACTCCAGTCTCACAAAACCTAAGAATCCAAGCAACGCCATAACCACAAGATCAATCTAGATGGTATGGATGATCGAACGGCTCATCTTCCTCGAACTGGTCGCCTGGCTGCTGATCTTCGGGGTACAAAATCTCTAGAGGTTGTTCCTCTTCCTCTTCCTCAAACTCTTTACAGAAATAAAATTATAATACAGAAACACATACAAAGAAAGAGGTGAGACAATCTACATCATTACTAGCATGGCAAATAAGAAAATGACAATACAACAAATATCATTGTTAAATGCAATAAAGTATACCATAACATCATAAATAATAACACAATTTAACACAATAATGTATACCACAATCTTATAAATAATAATGTTATGATGCATGCCACAAATGCAAATGCATGTGACTCATTCCTACTCCATGGAGCTAGACACAGACATCAGAGAGAATGATTTGAAAAGATCTATCAATACCTCAGGCTGCCCAACCAAACTATTGCACTATCCAACATCGTGTCTATAGCCCACAGTCCAACATTGTGTAGTAGTACACAGTCCAAACAAGTCATGCACTACAGGCATTGTACTAAACAGTCTCTCCAAGATCTTGATTAAGTATAGTGCATGTCGAGATCATTAGTGTGTTGCCAGTTACCACGACCCAGAGGAGCGACCAACTGTCCACATGTGGAATACTCCGCACACTGATGCCTCCAAGTCCACTCAATGAACCACACTACGCTTATCACACCGACAACACGATGTAATTCATCTCGCCAATCAATCGCCAATATCAACCAAATTAGCACAACTCTTGATGCATGAATATAATTACAAAATTACCTTTAGTCTCAAAATATTACCATATTTACAAAAAACGCCCTCAATCTCAATATTCCAATATATAGTACGTCTCTACTTAACAGTGTCATATCTCAACATGTCCGGGTCCACCACTTTGACCAGATAGCAAAACTCTGTTCCAATTAATCGCATAAAATTTTTATTGCGTTTTCACAATTGCGCTACTTTTACAAATGTTTTTAAATCGCGTAAATATATTTTGCTATTTTTAAAATCGCGTAGTGTTTTTAAATCGTTTTCTCAATCGTGTAAGACTTTTAAATCGTTTTCTTAACCGTAAAGCTTAAAAATCATTATTTTAAATAATCGTAGGCTATTTTTAATACTTTCAAATTACGTAGAATATTTCCCTTACGTTATAAATTTTATTTTTGAAAACGTTCTATATTACTTGACCATTTTTAATCAATTTTGACAGTATCTTGTCTAGTAAATCTACTTAGTGATATTTTCTACGTTTTTCTTTAAAAATTCCTTTGTTTAGTTTATAACTATAAAATACACTTTGAAAATTGCTATCATACTTTAAAATCCAATGGTAAGTATTTTTCAAGAATCTTGTTTATTTATCTTCTATACTATATTTCTAATAAAAATTCGTTTACTTATTTAGTTCATGAAAATCCATTACAAATGAATTCTTTTTAGGTTAAACCACTAGTCTACACTTAGAAAACAATTTTTGGATTGATTACACATTGAAAGGCATGTTGGCCGAATTTAACAAAATCTTTGCATTTGATCTTTAATTCATTTTCCATCTTCTAAATCATCTTGGAATTCATTAATTTACCTAATTCCATTAAATCCTTCCTTTAGAAAATGGTTAAGAACATTTTGGTTCTCTTTTTCATGTTGAAGCCATGAGCTCCATGTTGTGTTCTTTGGAACACTCATGCAAACCTTACATGTTATTCACATCCTAATTAATAATCATGCATTTATATACACATGCAATATATTTTAAATCTATAAACATACATACAAATATAATCAATCACAATTAAGAAAAACATTTAAACAACCACACAAATGAATCCTTATGGATTCTTCACACATATACAATCCATTTTCTCATCACCACACAAGGTTGATGAGATTAAATCTCCCTCTTACCTTAAAGGAAGACAACACCTTCTACTCTCCTCTTATGGTTTTCGTGACCCTCCAAGAGAACCTAAAAGATCTTAAACAAAAATTCAAAGAGTCATAACTATAGGAGAAAAACATAAACCATGGATCAATCATGGCTTAAAACCTTAGAAATCATGTTAGAAATGAAAAACAAGAATCTTCACCTTGTAGGAAAAATCTCCAAAGTGATTTTCCAAGCTCAAGATGAATTTTTTTCGAAGAACTCTCAACTAGAGATGTTCTTAGAATGTTGTTTGGATTTGAGAAGTTGGGTTAGATGAAAATTTTGAAGGTTGGAAATATGATTTCTTGGTTTTGGCCGAATGGCTCTCAAAGGAACAACAATGGTCAGTTTTGTTCTTGAAGAGAGAAAAGAGTAAGTTTAAGTGATAGAAGATGAAGTGAATGACGTGAAATGCTCTCCTTTACCTAGCTTGGCCATGAGCTTCATCAAAGGAGGTGGCCTCCTTTGTTGACTCTTCCTATCACCTAATAGCCCTAGATTTGATCAAGGGTGGAGAACAAAGGCTTTGCCTCCAAGCTTGTCTCTAATTGGTGTAGGAAATCTAGTCATGCAAGTGACTAAGCTCTTCTAGATGGTTCTTGAACATGCTTGGCTGAATGCCCCTAAAGAGAAGCAAACCAAGTTTGTGCTTCATTTGGTTTTCTAGTTATACTTAGGTAAAATTAATTATTTTGTTTAGTTACTAGCTTAACTATATAGTTACTTAGGTTAACTAGGTTTGTCTTGATATTTTGAGAACATTCTCTAACTAGAACTTAACTAGATAGCTAACTAGGTTTCCATCATTTAGTTACTAAACAAGCTTCCTATGTTAACTTAGTTAGGTTTAAGCTAACGTGGTTAAGCTTTCTAGTTCAATCTTAACAAGTCCAACCACTTTTGTGGACTTGAATCTTATTAGTCTAAAACCTTCAAGCCACTTTTGTTGACCACTCCTCATTGGCTTAGCAGTTAGTCTAGCCAAAAATGTTGACTGGTTCACTAAACGCGGGTCCCATAGACTTTTCCAGGTCCATGGTCGTTTTGGAGCAGATTTCTACTGTTTTTGAGACAGTAAGTACTGTCAAATAAAATAATATTATAATAATATAAAATTATTTTATTGCACAGTTAAATCCTAAAAATTAAAAGATTAATATTCATATCACTCGGAATTGGGTTTAGTAAGATCCCCCAGCTCTGAATAATTAAAATAAGATTTCCCTAGCCCAAAAATTATTATTTTCTTGACTGGGAGTAAATCACACCAAATACTCAAATATAATCATGAAACAGTCAAATAAATTTTATAACATACAAAAACAAAACAAAACAGTACATTTAGGACAATACTATCATTTATCCAAAAGTTGTGGTGTTACAACAACAAGTAAATATCATAAGCATAATCTTCCTCCCTAACCCAAGATTCCATCTGCCTATGGTCCTTTTTATAGAGGATTAGGGATACAAAATGGCAAGGGAATTGATTAATGAGTTGGTGGATGAGTGGAAAATACCAAAGAACTTTTGTGTGTGGAAAATTATTGAATTTTTTTGTCTTCGAAATCATTCAGTGATGAACTCATGGATAACGTCAGAACTAAGCAAAGTGGTCTCAACTTTCCAATGCTATCAGAATCATCCAAAAATTCGTCCTATGGTCCAAGATATGACCCAATTACTGCAGACTATTCAGGCCCAGTTTTATAACCTTTGTTTTGACTTTCAAACCTAATATGACCTCCAAGTATTCCGAATAAGCTCTTGTGTTCTTCATGAAAGTTGTAGATATGGGTCTTAATTTTCAGATGCCAAATTTTTAGCCCATTTCAGTTCCTTCAACTTGAATTATGCAATGATTACTGCACACTGTTTGGGTTCTAGTCACAAAACTCATGTTCTGATTTCCAAACCAAATTAGCTCTACTAGATGTCCGATTTTTCCCTGGAGCTCTCATGAAAGTTGTAGAACTATCTCTTATCTTTCCTACAAGTTAAGATACATAATTATAAGACATCTAGAACTCAAGATATGACCGAAATACAAAAACAATGTAAGACCAAAATAATGCTAGAAAAAATCAATTAAGTCCAATTTGAGTCCAAACTTACAAAACATAACCAAGCTTAATCAATTAAGTACATGGATAGTATGAATGTATAAAAATGAGAGTTTATTAAAGTATAAAATATGTGATTATCATAAATACAGAAGAATGCTCTAGAAGTACCACTACAACACAGACCAGGGGAGATAGAGTGGATCTCGGTGGCTTGGTGTCAACGGTGCGGTGCGGCTCACACGGAGTAGGATGGCAGCAGTTCAGGTTTGTGGTGAGGAGTTGGGTCAGGTGGAACACGCGGCGACGCGAGGAGCGGATCTGGTTTGTGGCGGTGTCATGGCTAGTTAGCGCGTCGGAGATCTGGTTCGCAGGTGGAGTGGCGGCCTGACAGAGTGGTGGACACTACTGGAGGCTTCGTTTCCTGGCGCAAGTCGCAGGTCTGATGGTTGCTGGTAGCTTGGGGCGCGGGTTACGGCTACAGTTGGCTGGATCTGGTGCGACGGTGGAGGATGACGCACGAAGTGGGGGCGCGGTGCAAGCCTTTCTCGTGTGGGTCATGCGGCGTTTCTGCGGGTTAAGAAGCTGGATCTGGTGTTGGGCGTTGGCTTGGGCACTGCTCCAGTGATGGTTCGCAGGGGACAGTGGCTCGAGGAAGAACAGATGGTGATTCTTGATGGAAAACCAAAGAAACCCCCCCTTTTAGCTTTTCCTTCACTTCCTCTTGTCCTCTTTGATTTTTTTTAGTGTGGATCTTTGAGTGTGGCTATGTTTTTTTTTATGGTTGTTTGTTGGGTATATGGTGGCTATGGACGTTGGGATTGGCTTTGTTTGGGAGGATGAAACTTCTAGGTTTGGATGGGTGAGGTAGTTACAATGTGTTGGCTTAGAATTTGGTGATAGTGAGTGAATATTAATGGGTGAAGGTTGTGCTTAGTGGGTAGCTTGTGGTGGGGAAGATGGAGTATTATGGTGGCTTGGTGATGAGAGTGGTATGTCCTATTTTGGGTGAGTTTGTAAGATTAGTTTGGGGTTATTGATGGTTGATTTGGGTTTAGTGTGTCTGCAGGTGGTTGTAGTTTTCTTTCTTGGTGAAGGGAAGTAATGAAAATGGTTTTGGATTTGGTGGTGAGGAATGAGGATGAAAAGTGATTCGAAAATGAAGAGTGTGGGCAAGAAGAAAGTGCGTGTCTTGGAGGAATCTCCAGTTTTCTAGTCCAAGGGCTCAATAAAAAAAAAATCCCCCCCAAGTTGCAAGCACCTCATATATTATGAGAGACAAAACTGGGACAATCGTGGGTGGTTTGTTGTGTAGCGTAGTGTACCGTGAAGAAAGATGGAAATGTGAGTGTATAACCATGAGTAGGTGTGTGTGTGTGCAGGTGAGGAATGTAAAAGCAGTAGGGAAAATGAGTTGAGTAGCTAATGTGCAATAATGCCAAAATAGAGTGGAGGTAAAGAAGCTTTGTCCCCTCTATCATGGTATTGTGTGTGCCTACTGCTAAATGCAATAAGGGAGTGCATAATGTATGGCCAAAAAAGGAATAAAAAGCATAGAAGCAAGAGAAAGGAACTTGGTTTTCAACCAAAAGCATAAACACATTCAAACAGCAAGAGTTTTACATTTTTGTTTTTTTTTTGTTTTTTTTTTATTTTAAATTTTAAATTTTTTATTTTTTTAAAAAAAAAACTAAGCTAAGGTGGGCTTATGTTTGGACTACAATCAAATTTTCATTTTTGCTGTACAACTTTTTTGGTATAAATAACATTGATGGAAATAAACAAAAGAAAAGAAAGTGTTCAAAATGATGTAATTAAACACCATTTAACACAACTACTAGTCTTTGATTAAGCAACACAAACAAAAAATTTTATGGGCAAAATTGGGTATCAACAATACCTCACCATTTTCTCTCTTAAGGGATACTTCACCATCTTATAATGATTTTAAGATGAAGAGAAAGATTATAAACTCTCACAAGAGTAGATATATAACTTGAAGAACAAAGCAATAGAAAGATTTTGCAATAAAGAGTTCAAAATATGATTTTGATTATTCAAGAATCAAATCAAGTGTTTTAAAGTAGTAAAAGCTTCAATATACACTTATTTATAGAGCCCAAACGATAAAATAGTCGTTTATAGTGTTTAAAAATGATTTTTTTATGAAAAATAGTCATTTATAGCCGTTGGGAGCATTTCTAGTGCATTATAACCGATTATTTACGTGTCATAATCGGTTATTGCATTTTGGTTTTAAAAATTGAATTTAAATAGTCATAACTTCTTCATTTCTCATATATTTTAAGCAAATGACCACTCATTGGAAAGATCTTTGAGTCTATTTTCATATGAAATAAGTTTCAATAAAAACACTCAAAGTACTTTGAAAATTATGATCAAAATAGTAAGCAAAGCTCATATTTTCAAAACTCAAACTTGACTATTTTTCATAGTTTTTAACTACCACAATGACTAACTTTTCAAAACATGTTTGTTGGGCATTTTAGCATATAAGAACATTTGTAAAAATTTTAAAAACATATTTGAGCTCTTTTCTTGTAAAACCTCTATCTTTACATAGAAGAAAACTTAAAAGGAAAATATACCAATTCTAGTCCTTAGGCTTCTTGATGTAATCCAAGCTTCTAAAAATTTCTTCTCTTCAAATCTTGCAAAGGCTTGGAACATCTTATCATTCTTATTCTTCTTGAGTTGAGCATAATTGTGATCTTTTACTTTCTTGTTGCAATGTTCACTCTTGGTACTTGGACGATCCTACAAAGTATTAACATAGTTAGTCCAAATTCATAATTCAATATCTTCATATGCATGATTCATAAATGTATAACTTTAGTTAGTCTAACATACATATAAGACTTTCATAAACACATCCAAATAAGATATTTATCAATTATTAATAAATATGCTCTACATAGGATGCAACAAAGAACACTTTGCACATTTTTATTTAAATAAAGTCAAATCTAATATTAATTTAATACAACTCATATAACATATTATTGGATATATTCTATAAAAGATACTATAAAGAATATGCATGATTATTATATGAAATATAACAAGATGGAGTACATGATCATGCATGATACAATATAATCTATCAAACACATCTATGTAGCATAAACATCATTCTTTTTTGTCTTGTATTTATCATCATCAAAACTTAACATATTAAACAATTGGGGCAAACTTATTTCTACAAAGGAGAAAACTTTGGTCTTTCTAGACATATTCGAAATGAATCTTCTCAGGAAGTTAATCATTCCTAATAAAGATTGGAGATGTTTCTTATTTGATGGAAGTGATGCTTCAAGTATAGCCTTAGCCTTGTTTTGATCAATATCTACTACTTTCTTTTGGACCAAGAATCCAATAAAATTTCCTGTAAAAACATTAGAAGCACATTTAATAAGATTCATTTTTAATCCATGTTTTCTCATTCTTTCGAATAACTATCTTAAATTCGACAGATGTTCCTGTTCTGACTTCGATTTGACCACTACATCATCAATGTATACTTCTATGAATTTACCAATAATGTCCTGAAAGATGGTATTCATGGCTCTTTGATATGTGGCTTCAACATTCTTCAAATCGAATGACATGACTACCCATTAGTATTTGTCAATTGCTCTTGGACATCAAAAACTTGTCTTCGATACATCCTCTTCTACAATATAAATTTGATTATACCCAGAATAATCATCCATAAAACTTAAGATTTTATGGCCTGATGTTGCATCAACTAATATGTCAGGAATTGGCATAAGATATTCATCTTTAGGAGTAGCAAAATTTAAATCTCGAAAATCTATGCATACTCTCAACTTATCATTCTTTTCATAACAAGAACAATGTTAGAAATCAAGTTAACATACCTGGCAGTTCAAATGAACTTAGGCTTTAGTAACCTTTCAATTTCTTCTTTGATCTTGAGGACCACTTTAGGAGCAAACCTTCTTGGAGTCTGCTTCACTGGTCTTTGTCCTGCTCGAATTGGTAGTCTATGTTCTACCAAATCTTAATTGAGTCCAAGCATTTCTTTGTATTCCCAAGCAAAATGGTCTTTATATTCTTCGAGCAATTGAATTAACTTGAACTTGAATTATTTATTTAATAATCTACTAGTGAAAGCAGGTTTATTTATTACAACATTTCCTAAATTAATTTTCTCCAAGGGATCTTGTACCTATATCTTTTTAATCTCTTAAGATAGAAGGGCATGTTTGAAGCCTAAGGAAGAATCATCATATATACAATCCAAGTTGGTACCTTCTATAGTGCCAAATTTTTCAACCATATAGGTTGAAATTCAAGTCAACTGACTCGAAATTGCACCTTTCAGTGCAATTGTCAGCCATATAGGCTGATAAACGAGCCAAGAGGCTCTCAAATGTCATTTATATTACAACTTAAAGCTGAATCTACTCAACCAAAATCATTGAATAGGCATTTATAGACCCTGACATTATTATTACAAACTTGAAGCCAAATCAAATCAGTCTTTGGTATCAAAGAGAAACCTATAGGAGTTAGGGCCACCATTTCGACCCATTTGCTATCCAAAGCTGCAGAATCCCATATGCAAAAGGGCTTTACACCTAGTACATAAATCTACAAATTTGCATGATTCTGTTGGGCCTGACACAAAGTGTCATTAGCTTCGATCATTTCCAACTCCTCAAGCTAGTTCTATAAGAACATCTTTTGGTAGAGAGTCGAAGGCACAACTCCCACAGCATGGATCCACTCCCTTCCAAGCAGGAGATTGTAACTGGCTTTAGACGGCACCACAATGAATGAGGTGGACCTTGTAACTAAGGCCACCTTAATATATAGAGTTATTGCTCCCTTTGAGGTTGAAGAATTGTCATTGAAATTTGTTACCACCATGTTGTGTGGCAACAAATCAGAGTCTGTTTTGCCAAATTTCTTCAACAAACACTTAGACATGAGGTTAATAGCTGCACCTCCATCAACCAAGATCTTTCCAATTAGCTTTCTATTCGCTATTGCTTTTATGAAGAGAGGGCGCAAATGGCTCTTCATCTCTATAGTAGGAGCATTGAAGATTGTTGAATTCTCCATCACTTCAATAGTATCCTCTTTGACTAAATACCATCCAGACTCCTCAGAGTCATCTTCGAAATCCTCCTCAAAGTCTACACCATCATTTCCTACAACATAAAAATTAGAAGGCAATAGTAGCACTACATTCACTCCAAAGATTGTGTCCAAGTCATCTTTGAAGCCGATTCGAATGAATCCATAATTACATCTTCATCTATGGGACTAAGAGGTTTTGTTTTTCTTTCTATTTTGACTAGTGATCCTTGTACCACCTTAGAGTATGACCTTTGTTGCATCTATAATTGGGTCATTGCTTCTTCTCGTTGTTTTTGTTGTCTCATTCTCTGGGCTTTGTGCCATTAAGTCTTGGACATATAGGGGCTTAAGCCCACGGTGAAAGCCTGTCCTACGCCTCAAATCCAAGTGTTGGGCTTCATACTCCCACCAATGGGGTATTGCATCCCTAACTCAAACTTGTGCCAGTTTGGCTTGATTTAAGGACTTTTCAAGGTTTAAGAAGTGTTCCTAAACCACTAGTTGGGGGCCATGTTGGCCAGTGGCACCCTCATTTTTCCTTTTCTAACCTTCTCAGAGGTCTCACTCATCACCACTAAGTAGTGGTTCGTGGGATGGTTGTTGATCTGAATGGATCCTCCAATGGGAGTATTTTGTTTTTGCTTCTGCTTATGCTTTATGGATGCCTAGTAAGGCTTGGCTACCAATTTATAAAAAAAAAAAACACTGCACTTGGGGCACATGGATACCTCCCTTTTCCCTTCCTTTTTTCCTAAGAAGGAATCCCACTAAAGTCTCCCCAGCCTTGGGGTAGACTTCTTCCTCATTAGCCTCATAGGCATCGAGGATACTCTCAGTGCTGGCTACAAGGACAGTTTCCTTAACTACCTCAACCGTGTTTATCTGCATGAAGCTCCCTAGCTCTATGTAGCTTGCATTAACTTCGAAGGGATCAACATCGATCTTTATGTTTTTCTGTTTGTTTTCAAATTTTAGCCTTCCTTCTTGGATACTCTTCTATATCATATCCCTTAAACGAATATAGTTATTAGTCGAATGACCATATCTATTATGATATTTACAGTACTTTTAACTTTTTATTTCTTCGACATAAAGGGTTTTATGTCCATTAGGAAGTCTAATTTGTTTATATTTTAATAACATATTGAGAATTAGATCTGCCTTTGTTATATCAAAAGTATATGATGGCCTATTAGGGGATTTCGTTATCCTTAGTTCGATTAGGAATTAAAGATGAGCAAGTATAAAGAGGGTCAGACTTAAGTTTGCAATGTTAACCTCATTTTCCTCATATCTTCTACCTCATCAACTTCAATATAGGCTACCTTATTATATTTCGATTGTGTATAATACTTATCCTACCTATCAGGAGTTTTGACATAAGCAATTTTCTCTTTTTTGAGATGTTTCTTAAATGTTTCTTTTTCGAGTTTTAATTGCTCAATTTACCTCACCTTATTAGCAAGCTGAGACATATCTAGGAATTGTTGGTTTATTAATTTTTTTTAATAAAGTAATCTAAGCCACCACCAGCCATCTCGACTACTTTAGATTCTAAGATGACTGTAAAGCATATAGCCTTCATCTGCCTTAATCTTGCTAAGTAATCATCAATGGATTCTCCATTTCCTCTCCTAATATTAAATAAATCCACGAGACTTACCTTAGTCTCTCCACTAAAGAATTGGTCATAAAAATTCCTTTCAAGCTGGTTCCAAGAGTGAACCGAATTTGATGGAAGAGTTGTAAACCAAGTAAAAGGCATTCTTGGTTAAGGAACTAGGGAAATATTTCATTTTTATATGTTTGTTAGTGGCTATATCCCCTGCTTCGATAGTATATCGAGCAATATGTTCCATTGTGGACTCTCAATTTTCTCCAGTAAATTTGCTAGAGATTTTAGGTGTTTTGCATCCTCTAGGCAATTTTGCCTATTAGATGAACTCAGGAAAGGCTGATACAAATTTGCGTACTCTACATTGAAGCCATACTTATTCAGCACCTGCTCAACTGCTTGGTTGATATTTTGATGCCCCCCATGATTGTTTAGTCTAATCCTTTCTAGGAGGTTATCATCATTTTGGTTTTGATTGACTAATCGAAGAACTTCATTGGGCCAAGTAGGTTCTCTCTTGGATGATTGTCCTCAACTGGGTTATTAAAATTTGGATTATTTACCAATTAAGTATTATTTTGGTAGAATGGCAGAGTATTTCCCCTTTGATTGCTAATAGACTCATTTGGGTTGCCAAAGTCATTACCAATCCTACTCATTTGCCTAGCCAACATTGTGTAAGTGTTATTAGTTGACTCTATGAGTGGGGTTATAACAGTGGTCATTTGCTGAGTTAGAATATGGACCATTTATGGTTACTTGCATCAATCTGTTGCTTGATATTATCCAGGGTTGTGTCCGTATTCCTTGAAGGAATCGAAGATAGATCCCTAAGTAAATTAAGAAAAATTTGTGTTCCCATATTCAGCCTAGCAGTTCCATTAACACTTGTTCTTGCCCCCTAACTATTAGTACCTACCACATTGTTTCTTGGTGAAATATTGGGTATTGTACTTGTGTACGTAGCCTATGTAGTACCTATGCTTTGTGTAATGTTTTCGGGTGTAAATCAAGGAGGCAACCCATATAAGGGTGCAGTCCTATTTATCACTAGAATTTTGTTTTCCATGTTGAATACAAGGATCCCTGTGATTTCACTGACCACAGGATCCAATGGTTTTGGCAAAGTTGCAGACACTGTAGTTTCTCTATTGCCATTTGCTCTATTATTCCTTGCCTGAGGGTTCTGAGCACTGATTGATGTATTATCAGACATTCTTGGCATAATTTTTCCATTTCTTAATCGCATAAATGACTAAAAGGTTCTTCTAAACACCAATCTTTTGACTTGATCCTGCTGGGCATGCCAATTTGTTTTTGGTAAACTTTTGTCAAAAGACAAATTCAATTCTGAATCTTGATTCGGGGAAGGGAATCACTTCCTCAAGGGATTCTCTACGACCAAGACTGATCTTTAGGCAAGAATGTTAAGAATAATTTCAAATGAAACACAAGATTGTATAGATCAAAATTGAAATATTGTAGCATGATAAGTAACTTAGTAAAAATATGGAAAAATAGATGGAGCAATGAACGGGTAATTGAAAGAACTTGTTTTGAAAGTTAAAGATTGCTTTTAAACTTAAGAAAATAGTAAAAAGAAGGCAATTAAATGGCATGAAATGTAAGGGAAAAGGCAATAAAGTGCAATATAGTAAACTTGGCAAGCAATGTAAAGTGCAGAAAAATAATGAACATGAATCGAAAGAAGGCAATGTAAAAGCAATGAAAAATAAAGTTACAAGTATGTAAAAGAACAAGAAAATAAACTTGTAGAAAAGTAAAGAAAACAGTTAAAGGAAATCAATTAAAAAGAACTCAAATGATTTTTGAGAGAATCACTTGATTGAGAATAGAAGGGAAGTACAAGAAAGTAAATTAAGAATGTAAAAGAATTGAATTTAAATTTGCATTGAATTTGTAAATGATACATAAATGAAATTGGATGGAAACATACTTGACTAGACTTGTGTGCTTTTGCTCAAGATGTCAAAGTGACGTGAGCATGAGTACAAGTGTTCGTGAGTAATGAATTTTCAACCCCTAAATGCTTCTGTCCCTTTGGTATTTATAGACATTCTAAGTAACTACTCTTTCTACAAGATCTTAACATGTGTATAAAACAAAGATAACTGCCTAATGATTATTAGTGATCTTTACCAAGTAACTGTCAGATCTTTGTCAGCAATCCTCGTGCTACATGTAATTGGCTAGCTATCATGGACAATAGTTTTGATGATAACAAACGTGAAGATAAACATGAAGATGATGATAAGACCAAGTCCAAGTGTTTAAAGATTAGCTTTAGGACTTAGGATCTATCATGTATGGAGCTGTAAATTAGATATCTCAATGGTTAATTTTAAAAGATCTAAAATAATCTGTTTCTTAAATTAAACTGAAGTTTTAAAATCACTTTTGAAAGATCAAAGCTTTTAGAAATTAAAAATATGCATTTCGAAGCAATTTAGAAAGGTTTTTTAACTGTTTTTAACAGAGGTATTTGAATACCTCAATATGGTATTCGAATAACTTGATTCGTAACTTATACTTTCTGCTGTGCCAAAACAGAGGCATTCGAATACCCCATATGGTATTCGAATACCCTAGTTTCAGAATGAACCTTTTTAAATGAGGCATTCGAATACCCCATATGGTATTCGAATACCCTGATTTCGAAACATGCCTTTTTTTAATGAGGTATTCGAATACCCTTGACTGGTATTCGAATAACCCCAACTTAATCAGTTTTTTAACAAAGCTTTTGACAGAGTATTCGAATACCTCCTGCAGGTATTCGAATAACCCACGAGAATTAGATTTTGGTTTTTGAATTCATACGAGAATTAAAACCAATTAATGTCAAATTAATGCTCCCAACGGCCATTTTCTTCTACGAGCTCTATAAATAGAGGCCTGGGACACCTCTGATGAACCCCCGAACACTCTGATTATTTCTTGCTTTGTTGAAAACGAGTTTTACACAATTTCCTCTCTTTTTCTATGCTCTTAACATTGAATCTTTGAGATATCTGTGACAAAGCTCCTTAGTGCTTCAATTTGTAATTATTTGCTCTTAGAGAGAGTTTCTTCTTCATCTATTCTTTATTTCTGTATATTGTGAGGGTGAGGTATCCCTCAGTAAAAGGGTGAGGTATCCCTTGTTGTAAAGAAGGTGAGGTATCCTTCAAACAGGGTGAGGTATCCCTCTAAGGTTTGTGTAAGGGTGAGGTATCCCTGCTGAGGCTTTAGCACAAGGGTAGAGTTTCCCTGTGTGTGAAAAGTGCTCTTTATTGTAACGGTTGCAAGCACCTATTTTAAGCTTGTCTTGAATAGTGAAAAATCTCGAACTGTGTTTCGGGGACTGGACGTAGGCCACAAGTGGTTGGTGGTCGAACCAGGATAAATACTGTGCCTATTTTTCTTCCCTTATTCTCTTTATTTTATGCACTTTATTTATTGATTCCTGCAATTTAATTATTAATTGTTCTTCCTTTTCTCATCTCTTCCACGTCCTTTAATATTTAAATTCAGCAAAGTTTATTTGTTTAAGGCTTTTGCAAAAGTTTTTGTTACTCAATTCACCCCCCCTCTTGAGTACTGGAAGCCACTTGGTAACACTACAAGTAACTACCTAATCTTTATCAGCAATCTATGTGTTGTCTTGATCTTATACTTATAACTACTGCTAACCTCCGTTTCAAAATCAAATCCTTTGAATTCAAATGTGAACCTTCAAATAGTTACTAGCTTCTGATTGAGACTCCTTGCTTTTATCTTTAGAAATTTCCAAGTATAGTTACTCCTCATATCTCAACTTTCGATTCCAACTTGAAGTTGTTATTTTTTACATGAAATTGAAATTACCATTTTTGATGGCAAATCAAAATTATCATTTCTGATATGAAACTAAAATTACTATTTTTGATGGTAATTCAAAATTATCATTTTTGATAACTTCAAGTCTTTACCATAATTTTGACTCTAATAAAGTTAAAGTATGTGCATGTTCATGACTTAGTGAACTTCACTTCATACTAAGCTTTACCACACATCCTTGAAATTGTCTTGGATCGAAAAGTGGTTATTTTTATACCAACAGATGTCTCCCAATATTTATTCTCGAAGTATGAGAGATAAATATTTATTATTTTGAGCATTACTTTTCAATGAAAATTTGACTTAGAGCCTCAGTTGCTCTATATCAACTTGTCATGAGCAGATGAGAAAAGGTCAGAGGATAAAAATATTTAAATTTAATTTAAAATTTAAATTGTTTTCAGCCACTACGTGGTCACTCCCCCATTAATCAACCGTTCCATCGTTTGGGGAACCACAATACCAATGATGACCTTTATCTTTTAAATTTTCACTTTCTTTTAAAGGGTATATCAAACTTATTAATAATGTAAAAAATTGATCATTATTATTTATAACTTTATGTTAACCTTTTCTTCTACTTTGTCTAAAATATACCACCAGTAATATCAACTTGAGAAATAATAATATAATTTCAGTATTAATAATTTATCACTTAACAAAGCCTTGGAAGCATTAACCGAAATACTACATCATTTGAGAAAAAAATAATAATTTAACAAAAAAAACTACTAGTTTGAAATCACCATCCCATGCAATCTCCTTCTCCCACATTCTTTTTTATATTCAGACGTGACACACATACGAAAATAAAAAAATTGCTTGTGAACCCATGGAATGAATAATGTTGACTTGTTCTATTTTGTTTTATTAATTGACTTATCTTGGATATGTAATGATAATAACAACACCCCATCATTAAGTGCGTTGAAGTATTTATAACAGTATAAAAAAATAACAAAAATGTACCTATCAAATAGAATATAAATATTATAATATTATAATATTTTATATGAATACTAATGAATTTAATTTTAAATATTTTTATTTAATATAAATTATTAATTCTTCAATATCTTAATATTAAAATTTTTAAACATTTTATTAACTATTGATATTTTTATTAGCATAATGTATTTTAATTATTAAATGTTTTTACAATAAAATATCTATTTAATTATTTCTTCACCTACACATGTGAAAGAGAAAAAATTTCATGAGAAATTGACATGTAGAATGAATGTCGTTGCCCTTTGCATTAGAAAATGACTTACGACCTTTTGAATATATATATATATATATATATATATATATATATATACCTTTAATTAGAAGAAGACATGTGTTCATTTTTAATTCGTAAGTTTTTTTTATTATATATATATATACACACCCTTTAATTAGAAGAAGACATGTGTTCATTTTTAATGGTTTTTTTTATTATAAAATAGTTTTTATTAAATATTAATTTTTAATTAATCAACATCTTAATATTAAAATGTTTTATTATAAATTAATAATAATGATTAAAATAACTCATTTTAATTATTAAAATTTTTATTAGAAAATATATTTTTTAATTATTTCACTACTCACATTCCACACATAAAAATATATAATTAATAGTATAAACCTTGACATGTGTAATTAATAGTAGTGGCCCTTTACATAAAAATATTACATGTAACCCTTTAAATGAGAAGATAATATGTGTTTTTCTTTTAACGAGAAGAAGACATGTATGATTTTTGTTTTGTACTTAAATACAGGGAGAGAATGACATGTGTTTGTTGAAACTTTTTTTTTCTAGGAGAAGATGACTCTTATCTCATAAATCTTAAATTAAGGACACACTGTTGTAATAGTAGAGTACATTAATAATAATAAATAGTAAAAATAAATAGCAGATAGTAGATAAGTAGAAATTGATAATAGATACATAATAGATATTGATTGATGAATAAAATTCAAATTATGTTGAATTGAAGGAGAGAATGTTATGTATCTTAATGTTAACTCTTTGTAGGATAAAAATACGCATATCCTTGTAAAATTTGAAGTCATAAAGTAATGACACATGTAAATTTTGTCTTGTAGTGAATGCTTAGATTGTGTTCTAGACCGTGATCTGGGATCCCATTCAATAGGGTCAACTCGACACGCGTACCGTCGGACCCCGTCATAAATGCCCTGACCAAGGCGTTATGACCTCGGACTACGACATTGGATTATAATGATCACTGGATCTGCGCAAATACGCATAACTGCCAATCATGATCTTACGAGATTATATGATCTATAACTGCCTCTAATAGTGGATAATCACCATATCTACGTTCCTACAATAAAGGGATGCTTTCCAATGATAAACAGAAGGCAATCCTCGACAGGAAACTAATCCTAAATACTTGCATTCAATACTAATCTTATTACAATTCATATCACGCTCTATATATACCAGGCTAAGTCAACCTAATCAGGTATCTGCTATCTAATTGCATAAACTCTACTTGTGCACTGCCTAACTTGAGCGTTGGAGTCCTTTTGCAGGTACCCACCCCTTGGTCCATACACTTGACAATAGTTGTGCAAACAGGAAACTACTGTATATGTGCTTATCTCAAGTACCCTCTGAATTCACTTCAGAACATTGGCGTCATCTGTGGGAAGCCATAAACTTTTATTCCCACGTAAACCATGGTGAGCACGAGACAAAACCAAAGGAGAGGAAGCATTGCACACGCTGCCCCTGGTCAAGCACAGGGCCCAACGGCATAGCACGACCCTCCTTCCGTCGCACCACCAAAAACCTCCGCTGCTAGAAGCAGGCCTATTGTCGTAGAAACTCTCAGCGAGAGGCACGAAACTTTGGCCTCCGCCGAGAGTCCCCCCCTCGTGAAGGGTCTCTGTTAGGGACAGCGTTGGTGTATGCCCTAGTGGCCAATACATTTTCTCTATATTTACATACATTATATTATGTTATTTTTAACATATGAGGCATTTCATTTATTATGTTCTTTTTTGTTAGACATAATAAAGTCCTTAGAATAGTAAATTTGATACCATAGGACATCAAGTGGATGACTTGATCGTGAGATCCTATTAGATAAAATACTATTCTTAAATGTCCCTAGTCAAGTATTATTGTTAATTACGACAACAATAATACATTGAGACTAGTATGTGCATAGACTGATGACCATAACTCACGAGTCATAGATATGAGATATCAAGTCTACACATGAATACATATTAGAGTAATGATGTATTGGATAAACCCGCCATGAGAACACTATGTGGATCATTGCATGAGTGTCATAAGTGATTCTCATAGTGATAATGGTGTATGTGGTCCTTTAACCTGAAATCACTACGATTCCTACAAGAGGAGTTGTGTGTTTTAATGTCATCAAACGTCATCTGTAACAAGATGATTATAAAGTTAGTTATTAGACATACCGCGATACATGTGGAGGGATGTGAGTGACCTAGATGGGATTTGTCCCTCCTACATAACAGGAATGATATCTTTGGGGCCCCTGATTGAGTGAGACTACGAAATGCATGGCCATGCTCAAATGAGTCAATATGAGATATTGATCTCATTTGTTATTACTATGTCTACTCTGGAATCAGGAAACTGAAGATTGAACTAAACAAGGGTGACACATTCCATGCCTTGTGTTCAATCTAGATATCCGGACAAAGGGACTAAACTACACGGAAACATTAGTCACGGATAGGTTATGTCAAATCACTGACATTCTCATTACTTAGGTAGCAGGGATATGTTGCTAGATACCGCTCACTGTTTGTAATATTAAAATGAGATTTTAATATTACTACCAACGTCATGAGAACCTGCAAGGTCGCACACTTAGAACAGACTAAATTGGAGCAATAAGGATCCAAGTTGAACTCGGATTCAATTGTGGGCCTAACTCATGACAAATGGGTTTAGGGTTGCACAACTTACCTTGCTACTGCTCACACTCACTTAAGGCAGCCACTATTATAAATAGTACAGCTAAGGGGGCTGCTATGTACGTAACATTACAACCCTAGCCGCACTTAAAAAAGTGAGTGAGAGACAGTGACAGGTTTTCTTCTCTTCGTAGCTAGCACTGCGAAACAGAGGCGTGACTCCTTTTGCAAGTCTGTTCATGTGGATACCGCAGGGACATCGTCGCTATTACGTTGTTGGTGATTCACCTCGCTTGTGTTTATCACGCTTCAAGAGGTAAACTTTTAAAAACTCGGATTATGGACTTTTCGCATAGATCTTGTGAGGGAATTCTTTTATTCCGCTGCGCGATTTTTAATTTGCAATTCCCAACAGACAGATTTATCTTTCTTGATGGTGGAGCCAACAATACAAACCCAGGAGCAAGAATCCCAGTGCACGCACGTCTAGGGATCCCAAACAACGATGTAGACCATGCATCCCACTATAAGGATAACGTCCAGTCTTAGATGATAAGGAATGGCCTTCGAGAGCTGTTGCGCCAACAAATAGCACTGATCGGAAACCAACGACACCGGTTCGAAGAACAACCCCATCATTTGGAAGGCCTTGAAAGATCCATAAGGACGGACAATGATGACAGAGAACGGGATATAGTTCATAATGGCCAAGGAGCACAGTGTGTTGGCACTGAGGTTATTGTAAACAACACCTCGGCCCCTGGCCACCAGCAGCAATTCTCAGATGCTTTGATGACATACAGGGTTCCAAGGAACTTCAAGCCTTTGAGTAATTTGGAGCCCTACACGGGATGACAGATTCTTAGGAGCACTTGGACGCTTACACTCAGTCGATGCAGCTCTACAAACACACCCCAGAATTATTGTGTCGGGCCTTCCCTATCTTTTTGAAGAAGAACGGCCTCTGATGGTTCGTCACTCTACAGACAAAAATTACAGGCTGGGACGACCTCACACAGCGTTTCCTGCTGCATTACACCACTGCTAAGGAATGCCCGAAGTCGATTGATTCTTTTTCTGGAATTCACCAAGGAAATGGTGAATCCTTGCGCAAGTACATTAAGAGGCTCAGTCACGCTTGTGTTGGTATAGAAAACCTTGATGACAGGATAGCTCTCCACTATGCTAGAAATGGTCTCCAAACTAACTCAAGCTTTTTCTGGTCGTTAGCCAAATAGAAATCGACCAGTCTAGACGAATTCCACCTTTAGCCAGACAAATACGTCGAACAAGAGGAGCTCACCAGGGCTAAGGAGAGCTTGGAGAAAGGTGAACTCGTCCAATAGAAAAAGAGCCAGAACTCTAACCAGCCTCGAGATTCCTCTAAGAGCGAAAGGTACCAGCCCAAATATTCTGAGTAAACTCCTTTGAACACCCCTCGAGAGACGATCTTGAAGGAGGTCCTTCAAATCGAGTTCTCGGATATCGAGAGGCCACCACCCCTGAAAAGGCAATCCCAAAAGGACCACTTGAAGCATTGCAGGTGGCATAAAAGCTATGGTCATGAGATAGAAGACTGCTATCAACTTCTGGATGTTATCGAGTCCCTAATCAAGGAGGGCCACTTACAAAAATAAATCAATGGTTTTCGTGGGAATGAGGATCGCAGAAGACGTAGGGATCGAAGAAGAAGCCATAGTCCCCGATGGAGAAGTCCCATCAAAAGATCCCGGACGTTGCCATGCTGAGATACTGAAATCAGGGAAGACCAGAACCAGGATACCCAAGGTGGGGGTAACAAAAAGGATAGGCTTATTAGTACCATTAGTAGAGGATTTGCAGGTGGGGGCCTATCCAATAACTCCCAGAAGAAGGCATTCCGGACAGTGGTGTTGAGCGTCTCTAGCTCTTCACGAAGACCCTATACCGAAGACAAGGATACACCTCCCATTTCTTTCCCTGATAAGGACTACGATGATATTATCTGGGATCATGACGACCCACTGGTCAAATCTAGGGTAATATCCAACGCCAAAGTTCGTTGTATCTTTGTAGACTAAGGAAGTTCTGCAGATATCATGTTCATGGACGCCTTTGAAAGGCTAGAGTTCCCCCTATCTGTACTAACACTGTATGAAGGTGAATTGACCGGTTTCTCTGGAGAAAATGTTATCCTGGTGGGATATTTTGAAACTTTCTTAACCCTAGGTAATGATAGCACGTACGAAACTGTCAAGGTGAGATTCTTGGTTGTGAATTGTCCCTCGGCTTACAACATCATTCTAGGTTGTCCTACGCTAAATAACATTGCCGTTGTAGTCTCTACCGCCCACCAGGTCATGAAATTCCTCAACAGGAATAATGAAGTAGTCACGGTCAAGGGCGACCAGATTGTAGCCTGCAAGTGCTATAGCGAGAGTTTGAAATCAGTAAGGCTTCCAGGAAGACAAAGGCATGAACATCCAGCCCGGCCTGGGATCAAGTCAACATCCTAATGACCGAGTTGGACATACGTGAGGAAATTCAAGGTACCAGACCCTAGCCAGAAGGGGAACTGGTCATACTTCAGCTTGGCGACAGACCAAACCAAGTCACCAAGATTAGTGCAAATCTTGAAGAGCATGAGAGGATCCAAGTGATAGAGCTCCTACAGAAAAATAAGGATCTTTTCACTTGGACATCTGCTGACATGCCTGGGCTTGACCCCACTTTCATCTGTTATCGTTTATCTATTAAACGAGATGCGAAGCCAGTATCCCAGAAGAAAAGAAAAGTGGGCCCCGAGTGGCAACAGATTATTGAGGAGTAGGTCAAAGAATTACTAAATGTCAGCTTCATCAGGGAGATCTGGTATACCACATGACTCTCAAATGTTGTTTTGGTAAAAAAGTCGAACGAGAAGTGGAGGATATGTGTGGACTACACCAACCTGAACAAGGCGTGCCCAAAAGATCCATACCCCCTCCCAAACATTGACAAACTGGTCAACAACTCCTCTGGGTTCCGACTACTGTCTTTCATGGATGCTTACTCCAGATACAATTAAATTCCAATATACCCCAGCGAGACCCCCGTCATTCAAAAATGTTTTTTTTATAATTCACAAAATAATAATGTGTTATTGCTTTATGTTTATGTATACTTAGAGATGCATGGTGCATAGTTATGGCCTTAGTCCATTTTTTTATGCTATTTCGGTTATTTTAAATACGACCTGCGTGTCGTGCCTTTCACTCTAAATTCTGATTGTACATTCTCTTCTCACCTAACTCCCCTTGAATGTAAAAGAGGTTTCTATATAATGTAATCTTGATGTAGAGGCAAGGAGACGACATCAAATGAGGACGTTGGTGGGAGACGCTTGGTGAAGCTGACATTAGTTAATGCTACTCTCTTAGAGGCCATAACCATGTCACGTTTATTATATGCTTTATATGTATGAGATGCATGGATAATGTTTATGGTATGTTAAACAAGTTTAATAAATGGTGAGATCTAATAATAAAATTCCCTCAAAGAAAATATTAAGTCATTATGTGATGCCTTCCAATGCGTGGCACTCGTCAAGACTAATATCGATCAAGTGTAGGTCTGCCAAAGCAGGGTGCCTTTATCTATATTAGTAAGATGTGATGGGATAATAGTAATATCCAACTGCCAACCATTGGGTCTGACTTAACTAGGCCATTTCAATAGGATTGAAGGCTTAGAGGCATGAAGTTGGGCTTTAGTCCATTAAATGGATTAGAATAAGTGTTATTCACCTAACTATCCAAGAGTTGCATGTGATGTAATTAGAAAGAGTTTCCTACCTAAATAATCGAATTTTGGGTGATCAGCCAAAGCTGACTCAAAGCTAGGTAAAATATAGATCTTGGCCCACTAGGAAATCTTTCGATGGGATTTTCCGTGTCAATGTTGAGGGTCATTGATTTGAATAAAATAGTGGGAGGTCTATTTAATTAAAGACCCTGTTAAATATATTTATGGCATGATACTTATATTTTGTATATTTCTATTGATAGATTACTATGGCAACAAACACATCAAGTAACTTATCATTGCGATCAGTCCTTGAGAAGGACAAGTTGTCTGGGACAAATTTCCTAGACTGGTACAGGAACTTGAGGATTGTCCTTAAGCAAGAGAAAAAGCTGTATGTTTTAGAATAGCCTATTCTTGAGCCACCTGCTACTAATGCCTTTAGAGCTGAAAGAGATACTTATAAGAAGCATCAAGATGATGCCTTGGACGTCAGATGTCTAATGCTAGCCACCATGAACTCTGAGCTCCAAAAGTAACACGAGAACATGGATGCCTACGATATGATCGTACACCTCAAAAAGCTCTATCAAGAGCATGCTAGACATGAGAGATACGAGGTCTTTAAAGCACTATTTCAGTGCAAGCTGGTAGAAGGAAGCTCTATTAGTGCTCATGTACTCAAGATGATTAGGTACATTGAAAACCTAGAGAGACATGATTTTTCTTTGGGCCAAGAGTTGGCCACTGACTTAGTCCTGCAATCGTTGCCGGAAAATTTTAGTCAATTTGTCATGAACTACAACATGAATGAAATTGACAAATCACTACCAGAGTTGCTAAGCATGTTGAGAACTGCTGAGCAGAACATAAACAAAGGCAAATGAAAGGCCATAATGATGGTCCATAAGAATAATGGTCCATAAGAATAAGGGCAAGAAACAGCAGAAAAAGCCCCAGGACAAGTGGAAGGGTAAGGGCAAGGATAAGTTCAAGCCTAGCACTTCTAGCTTGAAACCAGTGGGTGGAGTGGCTAAGGAAGGTACATGCTTCCACTGCGGTCAGACTGGATATTGGAAGAGGAACTGTGCCAAGTACCTAGAGGAGCACAAGAAGAAGAAGGGAAGTGAGTTCACTTCAGATTTTTGTTATAGAAGTCAATTTATCTACTTCTGCATCAAGGGTATTAGATACTGGATGTGGATCTCACATTTGTGTAAATGTACAGGATCTAAAGAGCAGTAGACCATTGACTAAGGGCGAAGTCAACCTACAAGTGGGAAATGGAGCAAAGGTTATTGCACTAGCCGTAAGGACTTATTTATTAGTTTTGCCAACTGGGCTTGTAATTGAATTAGATAATTGTTATTTTGTGCCTGCTATTAGCAGGAATATCATTGTTGTTTCTTGTTTGGACAAGAAAGATTTTACTTTTATAATAAAGAACAAAAGTTGTTCTTTTTATTTGAATGATATTTTCTATGGTAGTGCACATTTGAGTAGTGGACTTTATGTCCTTGATCTCGAAACGCCCATTTATAACATAAATACAAAGAGGTTCAATTCAAATGATATAAACCCGACCTATCTCTGGCATTGTTGTTTGGGCCATATAAATGAGAAACGCATTTCCAAACACCATAAAGATGGATTCTTGAACTCGTTTGATTTCGAATCATATGAGACATGTGAATCTTGTTTATTGGGAAAGATGACTAAGGCCTCATTCATTGGACAAGGTGAAAGGGCTAGTGATCTTTTGGGCCTTATACATAGCGATGTATGTGGGCCACTAAACACACTAGCTAGAGGCAATTTTCAATACTTTATTACATTTACTGATGATTTCAATAGATATGGATTTATATATCTTATGAAGCACAAATCAGAATCCTTTGAAAAGTTCAAAGAGTTCAAGAATAAAGTACAAAACTAACTTGGCAAGAGTATTAAAATCCTTTGATCAGATCGAGGAGGTGAATACTTAAGCCAACAGTTTGATGATCATCTAAAAGAGTGTGGGATAATATCTCAACTCACTCTCCTGGAACACCACAATGGAATGGTGTTTCAGAAAGGAGGAACCGGACCTTGTTGGACATAGTTCTATCCATGATGAGTCATGCAGACCTTCCAAGCTCCTTCTAGGGACATGCTCTGTTAATAGCAGCTTTCACACTTAACCGTGTTCCATCTAAGACAGTTCAATAGACACCATATGAGATGTGGACTGGGAGACGACCCAGTATGTCTTTTATGAAGATTTAGGGTTGCGAAGCTTATGTGAAACGTCAAGTTTCTGATAAGCTTGGCCCTAAATCAGATAAATGCTTCTTTGTGGGGGTATCCCAAGGAAACCAAGGGATACTATTTCTATAATCCTACCGAGGGCAAAGTATTTGTCGCATGGACTGCTGTATTCCTAGAAAAGGAGTTTATCTCCAAAGGAATCAGTGGGAGGAAAGTAGAACTTGAAGAAATTCAAAGTTCACAGAGTAGCAGCAAACCGATAGTGGAAATAGAGCAGCCTCCACAAGTCGTTATAGAACCATAATCTGCTCTAGTAGCACAAGACCCACATAGGTCTCACAGGATACGTCATCAACCAGAGAGATATGGATTTCTCATGACTCAGCAAGGTGACGTATTGCTCATGGATCAAGATGAGCCTATGACTTACCAGGAAGCCATTGTTGGCCCAGAATCTGAAAAATGGCTTGAGGCCATGAGATCTGAAATGGAATCCATGTATGCCAACCAGGTATGGACCTTGGTTGACCCACCTGAAGGGGTAAAACCCATTAGGTGCAAGTGGGTTTTTAAGAAGAAAACCGACATGGATGGTAATGTGCATACCTTTAAGGTGCGATTGGTGGCTAAAGGTTTCAAGCAAATTCATGGTGTAGACTATGATGAGACTTTTTCCCCAGTTGTGATGCTTAAATCCGTTCAGATCTTGCTTGCTATTGCAGCATACCATGATTATGAAATCTAGCAAATGGATGTCAAAACTGCTTTCCTTAATGGAAATCTTCTCGAGGATGTGTACATGACACAACCTGAGGGTTTTGCCACTCCACAAGATGCTAGAAAGGTGTGCAAGTTGCAACGATCTATTTATGGATTGAAGCAAGCTTCTAGAAGCTGGAATCTTCGTTTTGATGATACAATCAAACAGTTTGGTTTCATCAAGAATGAAGAAGAATCTTGTGTCTACAAGAAGGTTAGTGGGAGCACAGTTATTTTTCTAGTATTGTATGTAGATGACATACTACTAATTGGAAATGACATCCCTACCCTATAGTCTGTAAAGACTTGGTTGGGAAACTGCTTTTCTATGAAGGACTTGGGCGAAGCCACCTATGTATTAGGTATCAGGATCTATAGAGATAGATCGCAGAGATTGCTTACATACATAGACAAAGTGTTAAGACGGTTTAACATGCATGAATCCAAGAAAGGACTCTTGTCTATGTCACATGGTATAAGCCTATCTAAGGCTCAATCCCCTTCCACCCAAGATGAGAGGGATCGCATGAGTAAGATTCCATATGCATCTGCACTTGGATCAATCATGTATGCCATGTTATGTACTCGACCAGACATCTCGTATGCTTTGAGCATGACGAGCAGGTACCAGGCTGATCCCCATGAGATTCACTAGAGTGCTATCAAGAACATCCTTAAGTACTTGAGAAAGACTAAGGATTCATTCTTGGTATATGGAGCTGAGGAGGAACTAGTTGTAAAGGGTTACACTGATGCTAGCTTCCAAACTGATAAGGATGAGTCCAAATCGCAATCGGGTTTTGTTTATTGCCTAAATGGTGGGGCTGTAAGCTGGAAGAGTTCAAAGCAGGAGACAGTCGTGTGAATGCTTATGACATGAAGCATATCAAATAAGTTTTTGATGATAACAAAGCCAAGAGAAGAAAACCAAGATCAAAAGAAAAGACCAAGATCAAAAGAAAAGATCAAGACCAAGAGAAGAAGACCAAGAGAAGAAGACCAAGATCAAAAGAGGTATATTAGATATAGGTCTTAGAACATCAATGTGAAATGCTCTCAAGGTATCTCAATTATATTCAAATGGTTTTTCAAAGATCTTATAAATCAACATGGTTATCAAAAGTTCATATTTCAAAGAAATGTTGATTTCAATCTTGGATTATGGTAAACATTTGTAAATCTTGTTTTGTCCAAGTACCCAAATGATAAAAATGGCCTAGAGACTTAATTGGGATTGAAAAAATGTGTTCAAAGTGGAAAGTAATCGATTACACACTCTTGGTAATCGATTACAAGCAAGTCAGAGGACTTGTAATCGATTCAGAATCCATGTAATCGATTACCATGTTCTCAGAAATCCAAGAACACGATCAAAAAGGTCATGTAATCGATTACATCAATATTGTAATCGATTACAAGTAAAGTCAGAGGGCGTCTAATCGATTACACAAGTCTTGTAATCGATTACCCTGACAAACCCGTAGAAGCCAAGAACACGTTTTAATCTGTCATGTAATCGATTACCACGTCCCCAAATCGATTACAAATTTCGACAAGCCCAACGACTATATTATTTGGCTTTTAATGATGCCCATTAAAGCCCCCAACGGCTCTTTTGTTCCAATAACTTATAAATACTCATCTTGGGGCATCATTTGTGGTTGAACAACACTTGAGAAACATCTTTCAATCACTATAATCCGAAATTCATCCTTAAATCACTCTTGCTCTGTTTTTGTATATATTGTTGAGATATTCTTGAAGAGCATTATAGGGCTTCAATTTGTATCATCTACTCTTGTGAGAGTTTTTATTTCATAAACACTTTGATTCTTTGTAAAGGGGGTGAGGCATCCCTCTAGAGAAAAGAGAGTGAGGTATCTCTCTAGGTTTGTAAAGGGTGAGGTATCCCTCTAGTGAAAAGGGTGAGGCATCCCTGGTTTGAGGCTCAAGCTCAAGGGTGAGGCATCCCAAGGAGTTGAGTGCTCTTTTGTGTAAAGGTTTTCAAGCACCCGTTCAAGCTTGAAGTTTAGTGAAAAATCTCGAGTGGTTTGCTTGAGGACTGGACGTAGATCACAAGTGGATTGGTGATCGAACCAGGATAAATCTTGTGTTTGTTCCTCTCAACTCTATCTTTTTACTTTGTGCTTTAACTATATTTGCTTAAGTTGAGTTCGATATTTTGCTTTGCCTGAATTCTTTCTATCTTGAGTTGTTTATTTGTGAGTGAAGTATTCAATCTCGTTTATCTATTCACTTCAATCATCCAATAGCTTCAACGAAAATTGTTAATCAAACGTTTTGCGAAAGATTTACGAAAATATTTTACATACTTAATTCACCCCCCCTCTTGAGTATTGAGGCCACTTGGTAACAAGTCGCTGATTCTACCATAGAGGCTGAGTATATTACTGCCTTCAATGCAGCAAAGGAGGCCATTTAGATTAGGAAGTTCATTATTGAGCTTGGTGTAGCTCCTGGCATTGTGGACCCAGTAGACCTCTATTGTGATAATAATGGAGCCATTGCATAAGATAAGGAGCCTAGATCTTACCAGCGATCCAAACATATACTTAGGCGCTTCCATCTCATTCGAGAAATCATCGATAGAGGAGATGTGAAGATATGCAGAGTACCAACAGATGATAACATTGCTGATCCACTGACGAAGCCTCTTGCACAGCACAAGCATGAGGGTCACACTAGGTCTTTAGGCATTAGAAATATGCCTGATTGGCTCTAGTGCAAGTGGGAGATTGTTGGTGTATGCCCTAGTGGCCAATACATTTTATCTATATTTACATACATTGTATTATGTTATTTTTAATATATGAGGCATTTCATTTATTGTGTTCTTTTTTGTTAGACATAATAAAGTCCTTAGAATAGTAAGTTTGATACCATAGGACATTAAGTGGATGACTTGATCGTGAGATCCTATTGGATAAAACACTGTTCTTAAATGTCCCTAGTCAAGTATTATTGTTAATTAGGACAACAATAATGCATTGAGACTAGTATGTGCGTAGACTGATGACTACATATCACGGGTCATGGATATGAGATATCAAGTCTACACATGGATACATATTAGAGTAATGATGTATTGGATAGACTCGCCATGAGAATGCTACGTGGATCATTACGTGAGTGTCATAAGCGATTCTCATAGTGATAATGGTGTATATGGTCCTTTGACCTGAAATCACTACGATTCCTACATAAGGAGTTGTGTGTTTTAATGCCATCAAATGTCATCTGTAACAAGATGATTATAAAGTTGGTTATTAGACATACCGCGATACATGCGGAGGGATGTGAGTGACCTAGATGGGATTTGTCCCTTCGACATAACAGAGTGATATCTTCGGGCCCACTGATTGAGTGAGACTACGAAATGCATGACCATGCTCAAATGAGTCAATATGAGATATTGATCTCATTTGTTATTACTATATCTACTTTGGAATCAGGAAACTGAAGATTGAACTAAACAAGGGTGACATGTTCCATGCCTTGTATTCAATCTAGATATCTGGACAAAGGGAATAAACTACACGAAAACATTAGTCATGGATAGGTTATGTCAAATCACTGATACTCTCATTACTTGGGTAGTAGTGATGTGTTGCTAGATACCGCTCATTATTTGTAATATTAAAATGAGATTTTAATATTACTACTAACGTCATGAGAACCTACAGGGTCGCATACTTAGAACAGACTAAATTGGAGCAATAAGGATCCAAGTTGGACTCGGATTCAATTGTGGGCTTAACTCATAACAGATGGATTTAGGGTTGCACAGCTTACCTTGCTACTGCTCACACTCACTTAAGGCAGCCACTATTATAAATAGTACAGCTAAGGGGGCTGCTATGTACGTAACATTATAACCCTAGCCACACTTAAGAAAGTGAGTGAGAGACAGTGAAAGGTTTTCTTCTCTTCGCAGCTAGCACCGTGAAATAGAGGTGTGACTCCTTTTGCACGTCTGTTCATATGGATACCGCAGAGACATCGTCGCTATTACGGTTTTGGTGATTCACCTCACTTGTGTTTATCACGCTTCAAGAGGTAAACTTTTAAAAACTCGAATTATGGACTTTTCGCATAGATCTTGTGAGGGAATTCTTTTATTTCGCTGCGCGATTTTTAATCCGCAATTCCCAACAAACAGATTTGTCTTTCCTGATGGTGGAGCCAACAATACAAACCCAGGAGCAAGAATCCCCGTGCACGTACGTCTAGGGATCCCAAACAACGATGCAGACTATGCATCCCGCTATAAGGATAACGTCCAGTCTGAGATGACAAGGAATGGCCTTCGAGAGCTGTTGCGCCAACAGACAGCACTGATCGAAAACCAACGACACCAGTTCGAAGAACAACCCCATCATTTGGATGGCCTTGAAAGATCCATGAGGGCGAATAATGATGACAGAGAATGGGATATAGTTCATAATGGCCAAGGAGTACAGTGTGTTGGCACTGAGGTTGTTGTAAACAACACCTCGGCCCCTGGTTGCCAGCAGTAATTCTCAGATGCTTTGATGGCATACAGGGTTCTAAGGAACTTCAAGCCTCCGAGTAATTTGGAGCCCTACACGGGATGACAGATTCTTAGGAGCACTTGGACGCTTACACTCAGTCGATGCAGCTCTACTAACACACCCCAGAATTACTAGGTCGGGCCTTCCCTATCTTTTTGAAGAAGGACGCCCTCTGATGGTTCGTCACTCTACGGACAAAAATTACAGGCTGGGACGACCTCATGCAGCGTTTCCTGCTTCACTACACCACTACCAAGGAATGCCCGAAGTCGATTGATTCTCTTTCTGGAATTCACCAAGGAAATGGTGAATCCTTGCGCGAGTACATTAAGAGGCTCAGTCACGCTTGTGTCGGTATAGAAAACCTGGATGACAAGATAGCTCTCCACTATGCCAGAAACGGTCTCCAAACTAACTCAAGCTTTTTCTGATCGTTAGCAAAAAAGAAGCCGACCAGTCTAGACAAATTCCACCTTCGGCCGGACAAATACATCGAACTAGAGGAGCTCACCAGGGCTAAGGAGAGCTTGGAGAAAGGCAAAACTCGTCCAACAGAAAAAGAGCCATAACTTTAACCAGCCTCGAGATTCCTCTAAGAGCGAAAGGTACCAGCCCAAATATTCTGAGTACACTTCTTTGAATACCCCTCGAGAGATGATCTTGAAGGAGGTCCTTCAAACCAAGTTTTGGGATATCGAGAGGCCACCACCCCTGAAAAGGCAATCCCAAAAGGACCACTTAAAGCATTATAGGTGGCATAAAAGCTATGGTCATGAGATAGAAGACTGCTATCAACTTCAGGATATTATCGAGTCCCTAATCAAGGAAGGCCGCTTACAAAAATAAATCAGTGGTTTCTGTGGGAATGAGGATCGCGGAAGACGTAGGGATCGAAGAAGAAGCCATAGTCCCCGATGGAGAAGTCCCATCAAAAGATCCCAGACGTTGCCACGCCGAGTTACTAAAATCAGGGAAGACCAGAACCAGGATACCCAAGGTGGGGGTAACAGAAAGGATAGGCTTGTCAGTACCATTAGTGGAGGATTCGCAAGTGGGGGCCTGTCCAATAACTCCCAGAAGAAGGCATTCCGAACAGCAATGTTAAGTGTCTCTAGCTCTTCACGAAGACCTCATACCGAAGACAAGGATACACCTTCTATTTCTTTCTCTGATAAGGACTACAGTGATATTATCCGGGATCATGACGACCCACTAATCATATCTAGTGTAATATCCAATGCCAAAGTTCATTGCATCTTTGTAGACTAAGGAAGTTCTGCAGGTATCATGTTCATGGACGCCTTTGAAAGGCTAGAGTTCTCCCTATCTACACTAACACCGTATGAAGGTGAACTAACTGGTTTCTCCGGAGAAAATGTTACCCTGGTGGGATCTTTTGAAACTTTCTTAACCCTAGGTAACGACATCACGTACAGAACTGTCAAGGTGAGATTCTTGGTTATGGATTATCCCTCGGCTTACAACATCATTCTAGGTTGTCCTACGCTGAATGACATTGCCGTTGTAGTCTCTACCGCCCACCAGGTCATGAAATTCCTCAACAGGAATAATGAAGTGGTCATGGTCAAGGGCGACCAAATTGTAGCCCGCAAGTGCTATAACGAGAGTTTGAAATCAGTAGGGCTTCCAAGAAGACAAAGGCACGAACATCCAGCCCGACCCGGGATCAAGTCAACATCCTAATGACCAAGTTGGACATACGTGAGGAAATTCAAGGTACCAGACCCTAGCCAGAAGGGGAACTGGTCCTACTTTAGCTCGGCGACAGACCAAACCAAGTCACCAAGATTGGTGCAAATCTTGAAGAGCATGAGAGGATCCAAGTGATAGAGCTCCTACAGAAAAATAAAGATCTTTTCACTTAGACATCTGCTGACATGCCTGGGCTTGACCCTGCTTTCATCTGCCATCGTTCATCTATTAAACGAGATGCGAAGCTAGTATCCCAGAAGAAAAGAAAAGTGGGCCCCGAGTGGCAACAGATTATTGAGGAGCAGGTCAAAGAATTACTAAATACCGGCTTCATCAGGGAGATCTCGTATACCACATGGCTCTCAAATGTTGTTTTGGTAAAAAAGTCGAACGGGAAGTGGAGGATGTGTGTGGACTACACTGACCTGAACAAGGCGTGCCCAAAAGATCTATACCCCCTCCCAAACATTGACAAACTTGTCAATAACTCCTCTGGGTTCCGGCTACTGTCTTTCATGGATGCTTACTCCAGATACAATCAAATTCCAATATACCCCATAGACGAAAATAAAACCGCCTTTATTATTGAAAGGGCGAGTTATTGCTATAAGGTAATGCCTTTCGGGTTAAAAAATGCCAGAGCCACTTACTAGAGAATGATGAACATGCTCTTCAAAAGGCAGATAAGAAGAATGCTAAAGGTCTACATTGACGATATGATAGTCAAGACCTCGTTGTCAGGATCACACACCTCAGACCTCGAGAAAGTATTTGCGCAGCTAAGAAAGTACAACATGAGGCTTAATCCAAAAAAATGCGCATTCGGGGTCCAGGCTGGCAAATTTTTGGGGTTCATGCTGACTCACAGAGGAATAGAGGTAAACCCCAACAAGTGTAAAGCAGTACTCGACATGGATAGTCCTAAAAGCGTGAAAGAAGTACAGTAATTAACTGGATGGATTATGGCTCTCACACGATTCCTGGCCAAAGCCGCTCATAAATTCCTCCCACTCTTCAAGTTATTGAAAAAGGGTACAGGATTCGACTAGACGCAGGAATGTGAAGACGCTTTCACATCTTTGAAGAATATGTTGTCATCCCCTCCCATCCTTACGAGGCTAGAGCCATATGAAACACTTTACATGTACCTCTCTGTCTATGAGGAGGCTGTGAGTTTAGTACTTGTTAGGGAAACAGTAGAAGGTCAAACGTCGGTTTATTTGTGAGCAAGGTGCTACAAGGTCCCGAGCTCTGATATCAAAAGATTGAGAAGGTTGTATTTGCACTCATAATCACGGCCAGAAGACTAAGGCAATACTTCCAATGTCATCCAGTGGTGATAAGGACGGATTAACCTGTCCGACAAATATTGTATAAACCGAACTTAGCGGGGGAGGATGATTGTCTGATCCATCAAGGTTTTCGAGTTTGGGATCGCTTACGAACCTAGGGTAGCCATCAAGGCACAAACATTCTCGGACTTCGTAGCCGAACTCACTTCAGACCTCGGTGATATCGAGGAAGTATCCTGGACTGTGTTCGTTGATGAGTCCTCGAACCCAAAGGGAAGGTGTGCTGGGATAATCTTGGAGAACTTCGATGGGGTGACTGTCGAGAACTCCCTTAGGTTCGAATTTCCCACATCGAATAACCAGGCAAAATATGAAGCATGGATCGTCGGACTAGTAATGGCCTGAGACTTAGGGGCCATCAATATCAGACTATACAGTGACTCCCAGCTCGTGACCTCCCAAATCCGAGGTGACTATCAGGCCAAAGAGCCCCTCTTGTAGAAATACTTCGCCAGGGTACAAGAACTCCTCATGGGTTTCCAAGTGGTAAAGGTGGAGCACATACCTCGAGAGCAAAATTCTAAGGCTGACCTCCTATCCAAATTGGCCAGCACTAAGAGTTCGGGTAACAACTGTTCGGTGATCTAGGAGACCTTCCCACAACCTTCCATTGTTGACATGTCTGTCTTCCAAGTTGAAGGGCAAGAGCCTACTTGGATCACACCATTGATGGAGTACTTACAGTCCGGTAGCCTCCCCGAGGACCCGAACAAGCTTCAAAATTAAAGAAAGTCATGGTCAGGTATACCATCTACGATGGACAATTATACTGACGTGGGTTTTCTCTACCCCTCCTTAAATGCCTCACGCCGAGAGAAGCCGAGTATGTCTTAGCCGAGGTTCACGAAGGAAGTCGTGGACACCATCTAGGAGGTAAAGCTCTAACGTTGAAGGCACTCAAGGCAGGCTACTATTAGTCCACACTGGAAGCAGACTCTCATGCGCATGTCTAGACATGCGACAAGTGCCAACGACACTTTGACCATTATCATGTTCTACCAGAGGAACTATCCACGACGTTTATACCCTGGCCATTCTATCAATGGGGTATGGACATCTTGGGTCCGTCCCCTCAAGCGCCCGGGCAGCTGAAGTTTTTGGTAGTGGCCATGGACTACTTCAGTAAGTGGATTGAGGCAGAGCCCCTAGTCACCATCACTTCGGCCTGAATCCAGAAGTTCACTTGGCGTCATATCATTACCAAGTTCAGAGTCCCTGAATCCATTGTTACAGATAACAGGACATAGTTCAAAGATAAGGGATTCAAAGAGTTACTTATCGGGCTGAAAATAAAACATCATTGCAAGTCTTCCCCCATACAAATGGGCAAGCTAAAGCAACGAAGCCAAAGGAAACTAGGCTGAGCAATTGGACCACATACTCCACAGAGCTGACATCGGCAGAAGGAAACCCTCTCAGAGAAAACTAGCCCCAAATTAGGAAGACCCTTATCGCATTGTAATTAGCACCGACAAAGGAGCTTACACTCTGGAGACATTAATAGGCAAGCCGGTGAAGAGCTACTGGAATGCAGACAAACTTAGAAAGTACTACAGTTAAGCGTCTTCTAAGGCCTAGTCTCCTAGTTTACTTCATGTTTGATCTGTCCTGATTAATTATAGGAGCACATTGTAGGAACCTTGGTCCCTTTTATCTACCTAATAAAACAAGCATTGCAGTTTTGATACGTGATTACACTAAAACTTTCAAAGGCCTTCAAAGGCTATTATGACATCCCAAGTCATCACGAAACCCACCGCTAGTTGTCTTATGTTAAACAAGTCATGCAAAGGAAAAATCCTATCTCGAGGAAAATTTTGGCACCAAACCGTAAGCATTAAAAAACCCCGGCCAAGGACCACTAGAAATAAAACAAATCACGAGTGGATCTTAAGATACCAAAACAAATGGTATAGACCCCGGATAAGTTTTATTAAAACTATAGTCGAAGGATCCTAAATACTAACAATTAGTAATAGACCCCGTACAAGGTTTTTTTACCTTAGGCACGGTTCTCGAATGCCAAAAATGTTTTGGACATCAGTTCCTAAGTCAATGTTTCAATTATTACTTTTACGCCCAAGTTCCAAATGGAATCCTAAACGTTCACTGGTGATGGGCATTGGACCTAGACCCCGGCATGCTCTTTTCAGTCAAATTCCAAAGTCTATAGACGTTGTTCTAAATAACACAATGGGCGTTGGACCCCGAAATAGACAAAAGAATGCAAGTAAACAAAACAAAATTGATTAAAACCTCGAAAATCGAGATAACACCATTGTTCATACAAAAACAAAATCCCACACAAAGGGCAAGAACAAAAATCAAGTTACTCTGCAGCGAGATTTGAACCGCGGACCACGTTCGAGGAGCCTTCAAAACTTGGACCCTCAGAAGCGAGTCTGGGGAGCACAAGGTGACCATCCCGGACTACCTTCTCAGAGTCTAGGGAATCTAGAACCAGAGTTACCCCGAGATTGAAGAGCTAGACTTGGTTGAAGACATTTTAGAACTGCTCCTCCTTGACATCGGTGCAAACAGTGATGAACTAGCCGACATCGCCCTGTAAGGCAGTAACCTTATCTCTAAGCTACCGATTATGAGCATGACCAAGAACTCCATTTCTCTCCATCTTGAAGCTCTCATATCAAACTTCCAAAATTTCATCAAGTTCATTTCATTCTAAACACTTTATGTTGTAAGTTTCTCCTAGTTCATCCATCTTGTGCTTGGAAATCAAGCTTGAGTTTTCTACTCTTAAAGGTAAAAGTCTTGATTTTGGTTCCAAGTTTGGTTCTTGAATTTTTAAGCCATGTTTGATCCACGGTTTCTCTGTCAAGTTTAGTTTGTGACTTTGTATTAGTTTAAGCTTGTTATGATTTTCTTTGGAGGCTATACGAAATTCCTTGGAGGAAGCAACTTGAAGGATTTTGTCTTCCTTGAAGTAAGAGGGGGATTAACCTCATTAACCAAGTGTTGGTGGTGAGGAGATGGCTTGTTTGTGATGAAAAATCCATAAGGATTTATTCATTTGTGTGGTTTAAGTTTGCTTTGTTTATGATGATTTTTTATTGATATGCTTTACTAGCTTTAATTATATGCTTGAATATGTGATTTATGGAAGCATGATAATATTTGTATAAGGTAGGATATGATTCACATGATGAGGAATTGTATGAAGGTTTCAAAGAACCTATGGAGGCTCACGGCCTCAACCACCATTTTTGAAGCAAAGTGTTCTAAATTAATTTCCTAATTGTGGATTAAGTGATTTAAGGATGAGAAATTGGATTAAGGGTTTTTATAAAGAATTATGTAATAGAAAATTATTAAATATGATTTATGAAGCATAAATGAATTTTTGGCCAACATGCTAAAGTTTAGTGTTTTAGATCTAAAATTATTTTCCTAAGTGTAGACTTTGGTAATTAATTAACAAGAATTCAATTTAATGAATCTTTAGTAGAAAAAGGAAAGTAGATTTAATGTTTAGAATTAAATTAGCATATTTAAGTTATAATGAAGAATAAAGTTAAAACTTGAAATTTGCTAATGTATAGCTCACTCTTTAGGTTTTGAAGCGCGTTAGAAAATTTTGAGCTGTAATATCTAATTAATTCTAAAAAAGTCAAATTTCTGTAAAGAATAGTAGAAAATATTACGTTAGGAATTTTTTGTAGGATAATATTATAAATAAGGCCAAAATGCCTATATTATGCAGAAAAATTTTATAAATAAGTTTAGAAAGCCAAGAAATATTTTATACAATGAAAAATGGCAGAAAAATCTTACATAATTTAAAAATAGTGATATTTAAACTACGCGATTAAGAAAAAGATTTAAAATCGCTACACGATTGAGAAAATGTTTAAAAATCTTTACGCGATTTAGAAAACATTTGAAAATATTTTTGCAATTACAAAAATGTTGGAAAATACTTACGCGATTTAAAAACGTAAGAAAAATGTTACACGATTTCAAAAATGCAATAAAATGTTTACACAATTGGAAATAACAATAGTTTGCTGTTGGGCTATAATGGTGGGCCCAGTTATGTTGGAAAATGATACTGCCAAGGAATGGTGTGTGTATGTGTAATACTGTAACAATAATGTTTGTATGTATTTTAAATCATACATCAAGCATAGAAAAGCGTGTTAGCTTATTTGGTTAAGGCAATGTGCCTAAGAGATTGAAAATACACCTTCGTGCGGGTGAGAATTGCCTAGTTACGATCTTCAGTGATCTTGGAGACGTTGGAGTGTGGAATATCATAAGTGGCCAGTTAGTAGCACTTCTGCGCCGTGGTATCCTATACAAACACACCAACGGTCTTGACGGAGTTGCTACTTTTTTCGTGATTTGTTGAGAGTGTCTTGTATTAGCCATGTTGCGCACCATGATATGATATATTGGCACATGAGTTAAGGCTAACGATATATAGACATGTACTCCCTGTCTTTCTCTCCGAAATTGTGATTAGTTCCATACAGTAGGACTCGGTCTTGGTGCATATGCATAATGAGTCAGCATATTAATATGATAATAATATTTATCTGATATATTATCTGTGATGTGATAATATGACTATACATGATAATATGGTATCTGTATCATTTACTATCATTTTCTATATTGCTTCATTGGTATTGATGTAAGGGATCTCACCTATTTGTTGCATTATATTTGTTTTATTGTATATAATTGATGAATACCGAGGAGACGAGGAAGTTGGTAAATCTGTTTACCACCAGTGATATATCTTTTTGTTGTGTTTGTTTATATGGCAACGAGACGTTAAGTTTTGGGTTTCGTCTAAGTACAGTTCCATGGGGGGATTGACGCTTGGAGGTTTGATTATGGGATTGAGCGGTTTATTTATACCGGGGACTTAACTCTAAACCTTAGTGGTACTAGGGATGGAACTCCTGTTTTGACGCAACATGCTTTTGTCTGTCTTGAGTTCACTATGCCAATACGTGAGCTCTAGGGTGGTACTTTCTATACTCCGCAGGAGGATTCTATGGTGTCTTTTGCTAGGACGCCAGCCTGGCATTTGTTGTATCCGCCAGGGTTCTTTAGTGATGACACTGAGGAGGAGAAGGAGGATTCTGTTGAGGGTCTGAATTCTTAGTCTGGTTTTAGAGGTTATGGTTTAGTATTTTATATTTCAGTCGTGTGTATTGTATATATCTTTTGGAGAGTAAGTGTGTATTTATGTAAATTATTTGTAAACAATGTTTTAAGATGTATGTAAATTATGACGAGTTTATTTTCAGTTACGTTTTATGTTTATTGTTTTATTTTCACTTATTCCACAAAATAAATTTTAAAATCAGTATTTTACAAGATTAATTCTTTTACAACTTGGGTAAGTTATATTAGGATTAGTCTTAAATATGATACCCTACTATGGGTGTTACATACAAGAGTTCGAAAAATTTATTCAGACCCTAGAAAATTTACTACCCCAAAGAGTCCTCCCGAGGTACAAAGACCCCAGATCCAAGTATTTAAACTTGGCACTTTGCTGGTCTCGACTAAGTACCAAGCTAGGGACAACTTAACATATTATCAAAGTGAGCGTTGGACTCACCTCGGTATAATATAAATACCACGGTTTGCAAAAGAAAGGAAAAGAGAAGACAATAAGATTCAAAGTAAAAGAAAATTTTATTTATTATTCTCATTCCATACATCGTCATCAATACAAAAGGGAAAAGAAAACATCAAAACATGGAATCTATAAAAAAAGAGCAACCACCAAAGAGCCCAAAAGAAGGAGCAAGCGTCATCACCGGTATTCTGGATCATGTCACATTCGGAGTTACTCTGGAACCAACACCTGTCTCTTCCCTATAAATCGGCCTCTTGAAAAAGTGGATTGGCTTTGAAGAACTGTAACAAAATCGGAACAAAGCACTGCTTCCAGATTTTGAATTTTCCACCACATTCTTCTTCACTACCTCCTCCGCCATGATAATAAAGACAAGGGTGCACTCTCCTTTGTTGGACGGGGCACAATTTTTCATGAAGAGATCATTCCACCGGAACCCTTACCAGTTTCATAATCATCCCAAGCTGCTTCAAATCACAGAGCAGTCTCAATAGCTCCCCATGCATATCTAAATGCTCTTAGAGGATTTGCTAGGAAGGAGAATGACTTGGGGTTCTATTTCTCCAATTGCCTCCATCCAACACAACAGGTATCACAAACCCCCCAATGACATAGCGTAGATCAAATACACCCTCGTACGTTGGGAGAGTGAGATATATGTCGTTAATACGCTGAGAAAGAGAGATATCTAATAGAAGAACTGGTTACGAAGATCATGATAAATTTTCAGAAACTTGGGGAAGAACAAGAAGAAAGTCTCAATGAAAACCAAAGCTCTCCAGGAATACGTAGAAAAAGGAGAAGAAACCATTATTTGAGAAAATGTCACTTCCAGATAAGAATACAGAAGGGAATGCCAACGTCAAACACAAATATTCCCTATTTATAAAGGGAATGGAGTGTTCTGATTGGTTTCTAGGAAGGAGAACTTGTCAAACCATAAAATTTGCATTTAATGCTCTCCCTTCCCTATTGGTTATGAGAGCAATGGGTGGTTAGGAAACAGCACAAAGCTGACGTCCTCCATTAAAGGATCCTTAATTCCCAAGGTCAAAGCAACAGTTTCCAAGGAGTTCAAGTTACAAAGGACGTTACTGAAGAGGAGAAGACCTCGTGAATCACCCACTGGGGCAACCAGAATTAAACCTCGATAGAGGAATGGAAATGCTGGCAAGGACCCATCGCGGTTTCCGACCACCTTTTACGCTTGACCCCGGCATTAGTGCGAGACCACGAAACTTGGCATCAAAGTCAGGGCTTAGTCTACCACGTGCCCGGTAACCCCAATGAAACTTACCTTGACACTCAGGCTGCGTCTAAGCGCCAAGCTAGGGGCAACTGTTCTGGACTGTGATATGGGATCCCATCCAATAAGGTCAACCCGACACGCGTACTTTCGGACCCCACCATAAACACCCCGACCAAGGCCTTATGACCTTGGACTATGGCATTGGATTATAATGATCACTGGATCTGCGCAGATACACATAACTGGCAATCATGATCTTACGAGATTATAGGATCCATAATTGCCTCTAATAGTGGATAATTACCATATCTATGTTCCTACATTATAGGGATGTTCTCCAATGATAAACGGAAGGCAATCCTCGACAGGATACTAATCCAAAATACCTGCATTCAATACTGATCTCATTACGATTCCTATCACGCTCTATATATACCAGGCTAAGTCAACCTAATCAGGTATCTGCTATCTAATTGCATAAACTCTACTTGTGCACTACCTAACTTGAGTATTTGAGTCCCTTTGCAGGTACCCACTCCCCTGGTCCATATGCTTGGTAGCAGCTGTGCAAAGAGAAAACCACCATATACGTGCCTATCTCAAATATCCTCTAAATCAACTTCATAACAGATTGTATAATTAGGAGATAAATAAATATATCAGATAGATAGTAGATATATGTTAAATGCCCAATCCAATTAAAAGGCATATATCGTACCTAATATGGAAACAATAGGTTGTAACTAAATATTCTTTAACGTGATACACAACAATAAGGCTAATTAAAAAAATAAAATAACTGCTGCCATCTGTATAGAATCTCTGCCTCTGGTGCACGCATTATTTCAATGGATGCCTATATACTGCTTTGTCAAATGTCAACTATACTCCTCACGTGAAATACATGGCGCCTTCTATTATACACCCCACAAAACAAAGGTGTATCATGCACTTTGAAATATAACCATTGATTTAATATTAAATAAAATCAATAGCACAAATGAATTACCTAAGACTTGTCTAACCAGTTGATGTTTAAATTTCAGAAAAGTCCTTATACTTCTATAAAATTCTTATCTTTCCTCTTTATTTTTTCATAGTTTTTTTTTTTGGAAAAAAAATTTCTCCACTCTCTCTATCTCTCTCTCATTCCTCACCCTCTTTTCTCTCTCTTTTGCCGTTCAATCCACAGCAACATCAACAATACATTAAATCCATGCTCCACCTTTGATGCCCATGGAATGAGTAGGGCATAGGTTAAACAAGTGAAAGGGTGATCATCCTCTGCACTAGAGACTACGAGATTGGTGACAAGCTCAAAATTGGCATCCCCGTCGGCGATGGCACTGAAACCACTGTCGAAGCCGTCGAAGAAGATGACGAAGGACAGGCTAGGAATAGTAGTCACTTGGCAAACTGGAGGGCAGGATTTGTGGCCTTGTGCGAGGTTGTTATGAGAAGGAAACAGTGGCAGACCATGGTGGTTGTGCCACTGTCCCAGCTGTGAACCGTCGACTAACTCGCCGTCAACACCGCTCCGTATCTCCACCATCCTTGCTTTATCCACACTGCCCTAACCACCACCTAAACACTACCAGAACCATCACCTAACAAAAATCCACCAGAATCACCATAATTGCTGGTCAAACTCAACCCAGTCGAAACCTGTCCAGCAACCAGGTGACCTATTTCAACTCTGCAATAACCGAACTCGATCAACCACCGGAAGACCAGACGTCGTGCCACCAGATCCGCCACCTACGAGTCACCGCTCCGCTAAGCTGCGAGTCACCCCTCCGTCAGCACCACAGACCCGCCTTGTCAAAAGAAGCCAACCTTTCGATCTCCTTGTCGGCACAGGATGAGCTGCAACGACTTTGCTACTCGTCGACGTCGAACCTGCTGAGATGCAGACAGAAGTGGTTTTTTGATAAGAACAGACCATCATCGGAGGAGAGAGAAAATGGAGCATAAAAGTAGTATAGGATTGAAAGAAAAGTAATTTACAAAAAAAAAATAGTCATGAAATTGAAAAATAAATAATAAAAAATAAGTAAAAAAAACTTTCTTTTTAGTAACAGGTCAATTCAAAAAGTGTACTACCATGCACCATAACTCAACAAAATGCATAGTAACATCCACCGAAATACATATGCCAAAAATATAAGGTATTGCATAACATGGAACCATGTGGCATGAATAATAAATGTACATGGAAAATTTTTTTGTAAAATGTATAGGGTATGGATTGCTGACACATGTCACGTCAATGTTAATGTGATTTAACGTGCCGCAAATGGGAAATCCTGCGCAGTAACTGCGGCATGATCTAATTCATCAGCAATGACAGGTCCGTTCCCTGACTACATGTTTGGCCATATGAATGCAATTGCTGCCCCCAACCAAGTGCAACCCATATGGATGACAAATGTTTGTTTATATCTAAAACAAAGAAATCATATATAATATAAAGGGCTACCACAATGTGACGATCATATATAATATTATGATTGAAGTCGCCGTTAGTGCTAGAAAAAAGAAACATGGTAGCAATGGATGGAATAACCAAGGGGTCCAGAAAGATTTGGATGGAATAGAAGCCTTTAAAAATTCAAGTTCTCAACGATAAAAGAATAACACTCACCATCAATTTTTATTTTTCACAGTAAGATTTGGGACAACAGTGTAACAACTCTCAATAGTAATAATAATAATACTAAGTAATCGATTATTATTTTTCAAATGTAATGATTATAGAGAAGAAAAATTAATAGTAACTTGATGAATAATTTTTCAAATGAAATGATTACAAAGAAGAAAAATCAATGGTAACTTGATGAGTAAGCACAAGAAATGTCAAAGTGATAATCACAATGGTAAAAAAAAATCAATTTAATGAAGTGAGAATGATAAGATAAGCAAAACATGTGTCAAAACATAGATTGAAAATTAAAAATCGTAATGCTTAATTAAGAAGACTCTCGAAATCAAAGGAATAAAAATCAAGCAAAGTCGTGATTACAAAGAAAAATCAAAGTGATGAGTTAAGCAAGGTGAGATAAGCATGCTGACATAAGAAGAGACAAGTGTCAGCAAATGAACTTAAGACTAACAAAAATCTTAAAGCTTATCCTCTATATAAGCTAACTTGTTTCCTTCTACCAAAAACAACGAATTCCACATAGAACCCTACATAAAATCAAGAGAACCGTGCTTTCACCTCCTCCTTGTAACACTTAACAACCAAATATTCCCTCATCCATCTACTTCTCATTAGTAACAATTCACCCAATTATTAAAAAACACAATTCTGTCTCTTCAATACTCACCCAAGAATTTCACAACTCAATTTTATAAACCAACTTTCCTCATTTTCACCTAAGTTACAGAAAAGGTAGGAAGAGTAAAAACTCATTTTTTTCCCTTCTTCTATCTATTAATCTTAATTCTGGTTTCATTTTAATTCATTACTTCGAATTTTTGACCCTTCAAAATTATTGCAGGATTACCTATTATCTTTTATTAGAACTTATGATTTAGATTCTTTACTGTTTCAATTTCGATTCAAAAATTATCTTTTGATTTTAATTATATTTGATAATACAAAATTTGTTAAGTACTTAATATTGCTTTTGTTCTGATATTGTCTTTGATTTCAACTACAATTATTTTTTTAAATACTTACTGTCTATTCTTTCGATTTCGAGTACAGTATGATAAATATGTTGATCCCGTTAAATACTATTGTTTAAGTATTGTTTCCTTGTTTTGACACTATCTTTCAATTTCAATTATGTCAGTTGATTAGACTCATTATGATTTCAATCTTGCATCTTGATGAGGTTTTCCATATGCTTCTTGATTTCGGACCTATTAGGACTAGAGCAAACTGAATTTGGAAGGTGAAATTGAAATAAAAGAATAAAGAAGGAAAAGAACTAATTTCGTCCGTTTTAGGAAAATTCTATAACTCACGCTACAGATTTCGGAATTGAGTGATTCCAAAACGAGGTGAAAGATCTCTTTCTGAATCACGATTTAGACTCAAAAATCACCGAAAAAGAGTAAGTATAATTTGAGATATGAGTACGAGATAATTAAGACGAAAATTAGAAAATTTCGAAAATTGAAAGAAGAAGTAGAAACGAAAATTGATGAAAAGAAAAAGATAAGGATGGCGCCACAAACCTAGTTTGATAAGCCAAGAAGGATCGCCACAAGAAAAGATTAACTCTTGATAAGATCAATTGATGCAAGGAAGAACCCTAGCAGAGCAAAACTCCCAATTTTCTTATATGCCAAAAGTCTATCTCCCTAATGATTCCCAAATGTTTTAATACAATTCAGAGGTTTGCCCATTTAGGACTTAACAAAAATAAAACAAAAAACAAAAAACAAAACCCCTTAGCATAAGCATCACCGATATGTTCCAAAGTAGTTAAGGAGACATATTTAGCTTCAAGTGCCATCAATTGTTGTGACAAAATATATTTTTTTGAACACGTATACACCAAATAGAACTAGAAAGCAATAGAAAATAAAAACAAATAAAAACAACCCCAAAAACATTTAAAGGTCTTGAAAGTTCAAATTGACTCTTTTGGCTCTTCTCCTTTCATTCCAAGTGGGCTATGCATGTGTAAATCCTAGGCTCCACATATCGGGCTTCAATCTGATGTTGGGCCTCTAATAAGTTGTTCAACATCTTTTTAAGTTCTTCTTGGGCCCTTTTAGCTTTCTTGCTCTTGTCATTTCCTAGACCTTGTATTGGATCTTGGACTTCTTTCTGGACTTGGGTCTGGGCTTGGGCTTCACCCATGAAGTCCTCATCACATCTTGATTTAAATTCCTGATTAATTATGATTTGTTCTTCCATTTAAGTTATGTATTTTGAATTCGATTTTCTGTTGTTGTCCCATTGTGTTAATGAATCAATGTGCAAGAAAATTTATTATTGTGGTCATGATGAGATAATTGAAAGATATCTCAATTAGATATTATTATTGTGACCATGATGAGAGGATTAAGGGACGCTTTGATCAAAATTATGATTATGGTCATGATGAGAGCATTGGAGGACGTCTCAATAAAGATAAATATGCACATCTAGTTGAAGAACTTTAACAACGGGATGAAAAGAAAAGTTATTGTTAAAATTACTCCATAAATGTTTCAATTCTGATTTCGATGTCTATTCTTGGATTTAGATCACTACTTTTTCAGTTCGATTATTGTTTTGTCTAATTCTCAACCTTTTGATATTTTGATTTTGATCTATTCTTTGTCTGATATTTCAATCTCAATTTGAATTATGGATTTTGAGTAAAAAAGATGAAAAAGGATGGTAAACAGTTTTTCGTACATAAGATGACTGAAATATCATTAGTTTAAAACTTATATATGTTTTTACTCTTTTCTACTGAGATGTTATCTCACTTATTTTGGTGTGATATTTCAGATAATGCCAACAGTAAGAGTTTTGATTGATTTTCGTGTTCAACAAGCGTATGTGTCAGAACTAGGAGATTATGTTTTTACAGTTACTCTGGGGGATCCATTTATGATAATCCTACTTCTTTTATAAGTAGTCACAGTAAATAATGTTTGTAAATATGTAAATAGTATCACCTTGTGAAGGCTTTTATAAGCCTCATTTTTGGAAAATAGGTGCTTAACTTTAATAATATTTGCATGTATATAATTAACTTTTGAAGGGTTTTATCCCTTAATGTAAAATATTGTACATCAACCTTTAGTAATAATAATTATGTGTTTAATTTAATTAATGTATTTAAAAAATAAAAATAATAATTAAAATCATAAAATTAGAAATAAGACATTACATGCAGCACCTGAGCCGAATTTGGCTGTGTACAAAAAAAAAAAAAGTGTGACTCAGATACTGGGATCAATGAGAGTTCGCTGTTACGGAACTATTTTAGTGAGGAGAAACAATAACACTTTGATAGCGAGTGTCGTTGTAGACTGTCCATGGTTGAGTAATACATTTTTAGGATTGAAATCAAATTTGTCTCCCCCCATGACAACGTTGCATTTCGTTTACCCGAAGGACAAATTTATAAGTAGGGTTGTCCAGAACTCCATATTTAAACCATTGACTGATATAGGACAACGAAGTTAAATAACAATAAATTTATTTAACCCGCACCCCAAAATAAAAACACAAAATGAGAGACGATATAAAAGACTGTTTGTAAAATATATCTAACACGAATTGTTATATCATTGCGTGGCACGGGATAATTGGGTTACAACACTGTAGGAAGCCCAGCATGTTTATTGCAGGTTTGTGTATTTTTTTTTATTTCTTTATAGTCAATAAAAGTATATCAAACATACATACATAAAAATTTATCGAATCTATTAATCTCAAAATCATGATAAATATATAAAAAAGTTTTAAAGTTATATTGAAAAAGTACCGATGAAGAAGTCATTGTTAAAATTCTTAAAATTAATTTTGACAAGGAAGAGATATTATTTCTATCCTATAATAGTTGTTGACACGTCAGTATCAATAGAATAATTGTATGCATTAGAGTGGGTAGGAATAGGGATATCTTCTTGTATATATAGAATAACTAAAATAAGTTAAACATACTCATTATGGTAAACTATATACAAGATCCATAAAACAAAATTCATACATGAACAGTGTTTTAATAACAATAGACTCATTAACAATACTGATCATAATTTGGGCTAAATAAAATGCTTTAATAATTTTGACATCTAATTAATATGAGTTTTATAAAATTATTATATGATTTATGCTAGTCCACACAAAAAATCTAATATTCTTCCACTTGGACGACATAAGTCATATTACATTATTTCAATAAGAAAATAATTCTTCAGGTTCATCAAACAATATGTGGCTACAATATGATATTAAAATCGAGTTAGCACTCTCAACAATAGGTCCAAAATGAGATTACAAACATCTCAACAATACAAAAAATCATACTCGAAAGAGTACTGATATCATACATTTAAGATACTCATATCTCGGTGACCCAACAAAATGTAGTATATAGGTAATGGGAAAGCACATCCAAAATTGCATGTCAATATGTGATCAAAGTGCATTTCCTAACAAAATAGACCCAAGCATCCGCCTAAAATGTCTTCTGAGATTTAACAAACATCTCAACACAATAACAAAATGAGATTAGATCCAAAATGTCTCCACAATATGCCATAATATGAACAACTAATATTGTGCAGATAATACTAATAATAATATTATATGACAACAACAATAATAACAATATAATTGTTTAAGATTTCAAGACATAAAATGAGGTCACAATATTATCACAAAACAAACTCCCACTAACTCAAAACATCAAAAGACCTCACTATACCCATATGGGTCACATGATCAACAAAACTTTGACAATTAAACCTTTAGTTAGGGGATCTGTAACCATATGTTATGTAGGGATATACTCGACATGAGTTTGAAACGCTTGAATCTTCTCTCTAACAAACATGTACTATGTCAAAAGCTTCGAGCGTCTAAAGCTCTTATTGATCTGAGAGAAGCACACTACGATAGAGTTATCACAATAGATAGTAAGAGACCTGGAAATACTCTCCATAATACGAAGTTCAGTAATCAAATTTTTCAACAATACCGCTTGACGCATAACCTCATAGCAAGCTATATACTCTGCCTCCATAGTAGAAATAGTTGGAAGTGTTTATTTAACACTCTTCCAAGAAACAGCTCCTCCTACTAACATAAAGATATACCTTGATGTGGACTTGTAGTCATTTGAACAACCACCATAATCAGATTCAGTATAGCATATCACCTCAAGGTAGTCCGATCTCCTATAGGAGAGCATATAATCTTTGGTACCCTATAGATACCTCATAACTTGTTTTGCAGCTTACAAATGAGTCACACCAGGTTTGCTCAAGTATCTCCCAAGTACACTAATAACGAAAGCAATATCAAGACCTGTACAAACTTAAGCATATATAAGGCTGCCAACAGCGAAAGCATATGGGACCTTCTCCATTTCAATAACATCTTTATCAATTTTGAGGACATTGGGTATTAGAGAGTCTTTCACCTTTTTGAATGGGTGCAGTACAAAGATTACAAGATTTCATATTAAATCTATTCATAATCCATTCAATGTAAGTTTTCTGAGACAAGCCAAGATTATCACGAGAACTATCATGGTGAATCTCATTGCCCAATACAAAAGAGGCATCTCCAAAATCTTTCATATCAAAATGTGTAGTCAATATCTGCTTAGTCTCATACAGAAAATCAATATCATTACTAGTCAACAATATATCATCAATATATAAAACAAGAATGATGAATTTGCTCTCACTAAACTTCAGATAAATGCATTGGTCAACAACATTTTCTTTAAAGTCAAGAGAGCCAACAATATAATCAAATTTCAAGTACCAACCATTTTCAATAAAACCATCAGGTTGATCTATATACACATCTTTATACAAATCACCATTTAGGAAGACGGTCTTAACATCCATTTGATGAAGCCCCAAATCAAAATAAACAATCCATGTCATCACAACATGAAAAGAGTCTTTAGTGAAGACTAGTGAGAAAGTCTCCTTATAATTAATGTTTTCCTTCTAATTATATCCCTTAACAACAAGTCTGGCCTTATACCTCTCAATTTCACCTCTAGCATCACGTTTGGTCTTAAAGACTCATTTGCAACTAATAATTTTACAACCAATAGGCAACTCTACCAATTCCCAAACATTATTCTTTCTTATAGAAGCCAACTCATCCTCCATAGCCACTTGTCATTGTGCACTATTAGGACTAACCATGACCTCTTGAAAGGAAATAGGATCAGAATCCTCAATTGAATTAAACTTATGCTCTTGCAGGTATACAACATAATCCTTGAATCTAGTAGACTTGGTGGATGTAGGAACTCGCTCATATCTTCTTAGTGGAGTCACAACAACATCTGGATCCTGAACATTATTTCTGACTTGTTAAGGGATATCAACATTATCAACAGGATCAATAACATCATCATTATGAATCAAAGAAGATGACATTATCCCTAGAAAGTGAATAACAGGAATAGGAACAACATCATGCTCCTTTTAACAATACGCGACTTCTACGTTCTACTATGCTCTAAGTCTCCTTCAAAATAGACAGCTCAATCGGATTCAATAACTCTAATAGTATGTGAAGGACAATAGAATCTAGAACCCATTGGGTTAATACAATAACCAATGAAAAAATCACTAATGGTTTTATGATCAAGCTTCTTTAAATATGGGTTATAAGGTTTCACCTCTACCCTACAAGCCCAAACACGGAAATGCCTCAAGGTAGGTCGTTTGCATAACATAAGTTCATATGGAGTCTTCAATACAAATTTACTTGGCACATGATTTAATATATAAATAGCGGTCTTCAAGGCATCTCCTCACAAGAATTCTAGAAGAACTGAATGATTAAGCATACATCTCACCATATCCATAAGAGTACGATTTCGCCTTTCTATAATAGGAGTAATGAACCCACAACTATCTATATGAATTAACTGTAGTATTCTTTCACTCCTGGTAACCCCACTTTTTCTGGCTCTAGCTGTAAGTTTCCTTTTTATGCAATCAACACAGGTATCAAAATCAGTGAAGTCCATATCATGAAGAATATTCTCCTTGATTAACCTCTCCATTCTCTCCCTAGAGATGTGTCATAAACGTTTATGCCACAACATAGAAGAGTTTTCAGCAACTCTACCAAGCTTGATCCCAATAACATTATTGATATCTAAACATCGTTATATCAACAGAAGGGGTTCAACTTCCTTCTCCTTAATCCAATTATTAAACTTTATACAATTAACTCGTTTGAGTCAATTTGCAAATTTCATGGCACGTTTATGATCACCATTCGCACTGTCATACTTAGTCTTTGTCAACACAAAGAGGTCACGGGCTTTCTAGATGTGTCAATAGCCTTACAAAATTTATTGACATTATCTGCTTCATGAAAACTCTCCTTAATGGCTTTGTCCATGCTATACTTTATAGTCATGAGACAAACTTTATTTGAATGATCTCACATTTTATGTTTTACCCCAATCGCAGCGGAAAACATATTTATGGGCTTCGGGGCTCATTCACAATGAGAGCAACATTAATAACAGAGATGACTAGAAATAAATTCATTGACTCAGCTCAGTCCTCATAATTGGTACCATACAACTTTGTCAAAACATTTATTTTCATAAGCAAAACTAAATCAATATTTCAAAGAGAGATTTTCTTGTTGAGTATTTCAATAAACAAGAAGAGCAACAGCCATAATGAAGCTTCCCCATGCAATTGCAATCTCGCTTAAGGCTCCCAAATTACAACACATAAGTAAACTCCTACGGACATCAAAATCATGTCCCTAAAGCTAGTACTGAGAGGATACTGAAAACTCTTAAGGCACAACCTTAATGTCTTTAACAAATCATCAAGAATTACATTAATAAAGACAAATCAATAAGATAAGCGCATTATCAACATAATCCTTAATGCCACAAAATAATAATATTTTATCAACAAAATAGCACATTGTCACAATTGGTCCAGCGAAGGCGAACTCACAATCATACAAAGTGTCCCAAAATAGTACCACTTGTAACACCCACCGTAAGGACATTTATGTTACTTAATTATCAAATTACCCCCAAGTTATAAAATGTGATGTTGTGATAAAAATACAAGTTGTAAATTTTTTTCTTTCTTCTTTGATAACAATAAAATAAACTTAGCAGAAAATAAAATATTATACATCATCACACATAATTTATATCATCATACATTACAAACGTACTGTCAGGATTATTTATATATAGACTAAGTTCTTAAAACAGTTAAAACATAATTTTAAATATATACAGACATAGTTCATAACAATGCTTAGACTTGCCCAAGTCTAACTAGACAGCAGAACTCTCAGACGGGTCCTCCTCAGATTCCTCTGCAGGAAGGAATCCAGCACAACATGAAGCCCTACGGACAAGTGTCCGAGCAGACGACACGATACTGATCACACTAAGAGTACGGTAGCAAGCTCCCCAGTACTGCCTAATGGATATAGGAAACTCTAAGTGTACATAAATAGTTATATTAAAATAGGGGTTCCCTTGATCAAGCTTACTGTAAGTAATGTTTAAGTCCCTTATGTAGAAAATACACTGCCTATCTAAATGAACATGCCACGCCTCCGGACCTCCGCAAAACTGTAACGTCACGTATCCTAGAAAGCTGGGCATCTCCATCTTCTCAAAATTCTGCTTCCTCAGTCAGGATCTGCTCTTCTTCACCCTCTTGTACTATGCCTTGCTCAGCATCTTTACAAATATAATTACGGTACAAAATAATATACAAAGAGGTGAGATCACCTACGCCAATACCAACATGGTAGCACAGAGATAACACAAACAATATATCATACATATATATCATACAAATCATGCCATCAACATTATTTATCATAACAGATACAATAAATAATAATTACCATCATGTCATTAACATTATTATCATCATCATCATCCAAGTATTTCTCAACAGAACAATTGTCATAGCCAATATCCCTCAATTAATATGTCATACAGATATAAATGCTCAGTTTCAGGCAACGTACATAGACTCAATTTCCTACTTCATGGAGCTAATACTCAATTCGGAGAAGTTGATCCGAAAGATCTGTCTATACCAACATGCCTCAAACCAAGTGCTACAATTCTCATTTGTATTTCCACATCTAGCATATATACGACAGTCTTTATGAGATCTCGATTAAGAATAGTGTCTCGGTCAGGATCATCGGTGTGTTGCATCGGTCAAACTTACGGGAAGAAGAGCTACCAACCGCCCATGTAAGCAACCCGCACCCCGATGCCCCCAAGGTCAACAAGTGACTTACACTATACATATCGCACACACTCAAGAGGTGTACGTTTCTCCTAGGCAAATAGCCTCATACAGTCCATCGGACCTTTCCAATGCATGTTCAATGCACCAATGTCAATCATAGGCAAAATTCTTATACAATGTCCATACACCAGTTTATGCATATAAAATGCACTAATGCCAATCACAGGCAAAATTCATCATTTTCTCATACAGTGTCAATCCACTGGTTCTACAGTAATCCTACTGTATAATTAATCGTGAAAATCATATTATTGCATTTTTATAGTCGTGCACCATTTTTGTCGCGTTTTCACAATTTTGCAATACTTCTGTTACGTTTTCAAATCACATATAGATTTTTCAACGTTTTCATCAATTACGTAAAAATATTCCACCATTTTTAAATCGCGTAGCGATTTTTCAATAATATCTCAAATGCGTAAAATATTTAAACGCTTCTCAAATTGCGTAGAAATATTTCAACGTTTTTCAACTCGCGTGGAAATATTTAAACGTTTTTCAAATCGCGTAGCTTAAATCACGTTTTTAAGTTACGTAAATCATTTTTCACCATTTTTCAACTTCGTAAAATATTTCTCAACCTTTAAAAATTCCTTTTCAATATTTCTCAAAATAATATGACTTCTCACATTATTTTCGACATTTCTTACTCAAGAAAATCCTTTTCGTAATTTATTCCATAAAATCATCATTTCATTGAATTAAATCAATGTTTTTAATTTTAAAATTTAGTAACGCTCTCCAAAACCCAAAGGATGAGTTATACGTTAGAAAATCCTAAGTCACCAACGTATTCTTTATAATTCCAAATCAATTCTAAAAATCAATTCTCTTTAAAATAAATTGAGGTTCAAACATTTTCAACCTTTCTTTTCCATTCACATATAAAATTTCCATTTTTCAAGTGTTAAAACATTCTGATTCCCTTTCCAAATTCCTTGAATTAAATCAAGTTATATTTCCACTTTGAAAACCACCTTGTTCATAAAAATGACATTTCAAGCCTTCCAAAACCGTGGTACTTGGCCATTGAAACCATCAAATATTTTTCCTTCTAAATTGATATGGTTTTACACAAATAAAATCATTAAAAATTCTCACAAAAACCGTGAGCACTTGTTTCTTGAAAACAAACCATTTATTTAATTTTCTAGCTTTTCTAAACATCCATTTTTACCATTCATGAAAATATTAATTAGTCAACACCTATTTTGAGGTGTTGAGGCCGAAATCCTCATGGTCTTTGGAACCAAAATTTGTTTTCCTTTCTAACAATTTTTATGGCATATATATAAACATATTCAACATATATCACAAGCATGCCATAATCAAAGCAAATAAATCATGCAAAAATCATACCAAACATAGGCAAATAATCAAAGCACATAAACACACACAAATTATTACATGACCATGGATATGATTCCTCACATGGATTCACCATCCATCAAATATAAAACCATCTCTCACCACCATAATTAGTTAGTGAGATGTATCTCCCTCTTACCTCTTGAAGAACCACAAAAAGCTCATTGCTTTGCACTTTGATCAAGATCTCCACCAACAAAAGTTTCTTAAACATAAAACAAACACAAAGAAATTAGTATATTAAGCTTGAATAAGAGGAACCATGGATCAAACATGGTTTAGAACATGAAAAAGAAGAGAAGAAATGAAGTTTTCCATAACTTCACCTTAAGAACCCTAGAACTTGCTCTTGGAAAAACTCCTTGAAGATGAAAGATTTAGGACTTGGTGTAAACTACAAAGTGTCTTAGAATAAGGTAAATATTCAAGAAATATGGTTGTTTGAAATTAAAGAGTTATGGAAGATGTAGTATGGTGTCTTGGCCGTGAGCTATGTTTGGAGAGAAAAGGAGAGAAATTTTTTTGTTAAGCTTTGCTTTAGGAAAGATGAAGAATGATCAATAATAACCAAAGGTGATCAATTATGATATTCCAATGTTGCTTTAGCTCCTAAATGCAGCACCAAAATCATCCCCCCTTCCATGCATTCTTCAAAATGCAACAAATCTCCTAGCCACCATTTTAGGCAATCTTAACCATTAATTAGATCAATGGTTAGGATTTAATATAGCTTCTAGGTTTAGGCTTAGATAGAAGACTTAATTTAGGCCATTGGATATTTTTTCCTTGAAATCCTAGCCATTAGATGTGTCTCCAAAATGAAGGGTCAAGATTACTCCTTCAAACTTTACATCCAAGGATTATAAATGGTCTTAGCCACTTTATAAGACTAAATCTCAACCGTTGATTAAATCAAGATCAAGTCTCCATCGTTAATTACATCAATGGTAGATATCCAAGCCACTAATGTTGACTTCACAGTACAATATTTATTTTTGTATCTGCTATTGCTCTTCGAATAATATTTTTACTGTATTTTTATCACCCGATAATTAAATACAGTGCAAAACACAGTAAAAGAAAATTTCTAAAACTGTTTTCGGATTCAGGTTTAGTAAGATCCCTCGTCTCCGTCTCAACAGTATGAATTTTTTTTACTACAGAATTTTTTTTACCTTTCTGGACCTATGCGGGGCCCACATACGACCTCCTTGGGCCCATAGATGGCCCACGGATAACGCTAAAATAAACAGAGTAATATAAAAATTTTATAATCACACACAAAATCACAAAAATTAGAAAATGCACAAATATCAAATCAGATTACGTAAAATAATTAAGACTTAACAGTAATAATTAAATTACGTAAGATTTTCCCCTACTTGAAAATTATTATTTTTTTGACACGGAGTAAATCACACAAAACGATCAAATATACTGATAGAACATTCAAAATAATTTTACAGTACACAGAAATTACTAAACAGTAGAATTCTGTTAACTATCAAATATTTAGGAAGATTTGGGGTGTTACACCACTTAACAAATCATTGGGAATTACATTAATAAAGGTAAATCGATAGAGTAAGTGCATTATCAACATAATTCCTAATGCAACATTATTAACAAAATAACACCTCAACATAATTGGTCTCATGAAGGCGAGCTCACAATCATGCAAAGTGACCCAAAACAGTATCACAATACTTTAAACAACAACTCTCATAATCAAATTGCATAAATAACAACCAAAATAAATAGTTTTTCAAAACATTATATATCAATTTATACACAAAATAACACCGAAAATTATTTCAGTGACCAAATAACATCAACTCTAAGAGTGCATAATATATATCATGCCTACAAATATCACAATAATACACAAAAAATTTTCAGAAACAAAAGAGGAGAGTACAATATACTTTTAACAATTTTAATCGCTTAAAATTTTAGAATAAATAATAAATAGGCATGAAAAATAAATAAAATTCACCAAAAATTAAAAAGGGTGCATGGAGCACAATCCAAAAAATAAAATTAGAAAATTAATTTTATAGATCTTCAATAACTCTAAATTAATTTCTTGAAATGATCTTCAAAAAAAAATCATAAGATTTAAATATTTTAAGGTTCTACATATTTGAACAAAATTCTTTGTGAATTTACAATATGACAATCTAATATATATATTTTTAAACTCAAAATAATCTGAACAAAATTATTTTACTAAAATTTTTCATTAGACATAATTTCAAATTTTTTTTTCACGCTAGACACACTGCTGCCCGGTCCTTAATTCTATTTTACTCTACATTTTCTTTCCCACGAGCGACATACACAAAGAAAAAACAAAGAAAGAAGAGGAGCATCCGTGAAAACCAAGAAAAAAATTGAAAGACTGTGTCGTGCACAGTATACGTGAGAAAACGGAATGGAAAATGTAGCAACACAATTTATATTTTTTCTTTTTTTTGTCAATAAAATTAAAATACCCACACCACACCACAAACATAAGTGTACTTACTAAGGTCAATAAACGACCATCTCTTGAAAGCATACTTTTGCTCAGTGAGGCAATCATCCTCCTTGAAAACGTTAAATGAAGAAATACTAAATGTATTTTCTAAATTAAAATGTAACAATGATATTTTTATATCTAATAGTATTTATACTTATTTTCACACTTATTATTATTCACGAGACCTATCCGTGAACAGTATCAAATCATATTTTTTTTTTTTTTATATAGTATATGTTCATTAACCAACTTCTCTACGTAGTTAACTATTTTTTTGTTCTTTATTAACTAACTTTTTTCAAGAGTATAGAAACAAAATTAGTTAATGAATAATAAAAATATGGTTAATGACCTACAAAAATTAGTTAATGACACAATATTTTACCACATGATTTTTATGCTAATAAAAAAAGTTGATTCACGAAGAACAAAAAAGTAATTAACAATGTAGAGAAGTTGGTTAATAAATATATACTAAAAAAAAAGACAAAAAAATAATTTTAATACTGTTTATGAGGTGGAGCTCATGAACATATTAAAAATAGTGTGATACTATTTGTGGTAAGATGATAATTTTTTATTAAAATGCAGCAACACAGTACACGCGCGTGCACTTATGTTTGTGGCACGCATCCAGAGACACAGTGCCATACATCAAGGACGTGACAAACGTCCACTCAATATTTTTTTGTTAAAAAAGATTAATCATAAAATTTTTTTGAATAGAACATAAGTAGGTTTCTGATTTTTCCAATTTTCAAATTTCATAAGATTTTTTTATAAAATAAAAAATTAATAATCATAATTAAGATTAATCCTTAATCAAAACTCTGAAAATTAATTTTGATGATGAATAAATATTATTTTTATTTTACAAGAATACTCACACATCAAGATTAATAAAATAATTATACATAATAGAATGATTAAGAATAAAAGTCTTCTATGTAAATATAAAATAATTACAATAAATTAAATTTACCTATTATAATAATTTAGACTAAATAAAATATTCTAAAAATTTTGACATTTAATTAATTTAAATTTTATAAAATTATAATATAATTTATGTTAGTGCACGTAAAAAATCTAACACTTGAGTATGAAGAAAATTAAGTAACAAAATCTAAATCTTCTGTATAAATGACAGTAAAATTATTTAAGAACAACAGTAAAATAATAGTAATTTCTCCACAACAATTATGTGACGTCAGACTACGTTTTATAATGACCGCGTTATTCGTTCACCGCATATACTCTAACTTCTATCCACCCCATCCTACGTAGCCGTATACTTCAACTCTGGGTTTTTGACCAAACTGCCATTTGTGGCAAAAATATTTATTAAAATGTCACTATTTTCAAACTATTTTTCAGAATGTCACCGTTTTAGCTACGGTGGCACTTTTTATTCTTTGTTGGGCCACGTGGGAAACGCCAGAGCGTTTGGCGTATCCACACAGGAAACGCCAGAGCGCTTGGCGTATCCACGTAAAAAATGCCATAGCGCTTGACGTATCCTACATGGATACGCCAAGCGCTTTGGCGTTTTCTACGTGGATACGCCAAGCGCTCTGGCGTTTCCCACGTGGCCTAACAAAATTGACCAAGTCAGAAAAACTCCCCAAATTAACCCAACAAAATGGCTAAAGTTTTTTTGTTGTAACTTTTGTATCTGCTAAGTATTCTTTAATTTTTTCAAAATCAAGATTTCAAGTTACCATGAGTATTAGGAAAAATTTTAGGACTCAACCTAGTCCTTGGATTTATTTTTCCACAGTTCTCCATATACTGCTATTTATCAGTTAAGCTTTATTACTCAGTTCTAAGTTAAATTAAACCGCGGATTAAGTAATTATACTTACTGATACTTATCTGAATAAATATTTTATACCAAAATATTCTTCATATTTTACTTGTCATCTCCATGAAATTTCATAATTTTCTGAGCTACTTAACTGTATCGACTATTTTTCAGCAGTATCCGTAAAAATATCAGATTAACTCAGTTGACTTTCCAAAATTTTATACAACTCTTATCAATTATTTATAGTTAGGAAATAAAATTTTCATATTTATTTTCATCATATCAACTGATTCAGCAAATACCTTAATTATTTTCTTGTATTCACTGATATAAAATTACACTCAAACTAATTCAGAAAATTATCCGAATTAACAGATAATTCTTACGAGTATTACTAAGCTTCTATAACTTTGATTAAGACTATTAGGGTCAGTCCCAGCTTTGTCCATTCGGGCCAGCCCTAACCCATTAGGAGTCAGGCCATTTTCGAGTAGGTCGATTCGGGTCATATAAGTTTCGGGTTGACATTTTTCTAACCCAGCCCAGCCATTTTGTTGGGTTAATTTGGAGAGTTTTTCTGACTTGGTCAATTTTGTTAGGCCACGTGGGAAACGCCAGAGCGTTTGGCGTATCCACACAGGAAACGCCAGAGCGCTTGGCGTATCCACGTAGGAAACGCCATAGCGCTTGGCGTATCCTACGTGGATACGCCAAGTGCTTTGGCGTTTTCTACGTGGATACGTCAAGCGCTCTGGCGTTTCTTGTGTGGATACGCCAAGCGCTCTGGCGTTTCCCACGTGACTCAACAAAGAATAAAAAATGCCACCGTATCCAAAACGGTGATATTCTAAAAAATAATTTAAAAATAATGACATTTTGATAAATATTTTTGACACAAATGGCAGTTTGGTCAAAAACCCCTTCAACTCTTTTTCTTTTTCGATTTCTCTTTCCATTTTTGAATTTTTCTTTCTTTTTTAACTTTCCTCTATCCTTCTCTCCTCTTCAGCTTTACAAGACCTTCCTCCTGCTTCTTCTTCTTCCTTCCTTTCTCCTTCTCTCCTCTTCAACTTCACGAGACCTTCCTCCTGCTTCTTCTTCTTCCTTCCACCTTGCATTTGTTTCTCTCTTCACTGCGACGACTGGTGCGGATGGAGGTAGGGATCGGTGGCTCTGGTTCGTGAATTACAGAACAGGGGTTTTCATTTCAATGGGGTGTGTCTGATGGTAATCGCTGGCGATTTTGGTGGATGAGAAACATTTTCCTTTCCCTTTTCATTCATTCATTCATATTCATTCAAATATTCCTTTTTTCTTGGCCTCTTTTTTCCCATTATTCCATGGTTATTCTTCTTCTATCTATGCAATCCTTGCCACCCACCCTCTTCCTTCTCATCCTTTTAGTTGCATCTTTAATTCGTGATCTCTAATCACAATAAGTTGTTCTTAAATTTTTGTCTTGTTCTTCAGATTTTTGCTTGTTAGTCTATTCCACCCATCATTTGTTTTGAGGACCTTTTTTCTAGAAAAGTTGTCAATTGGCTTCTTTTGAAGATTTGGCTTTTGGCTTTCTTGTTAGGAAAAAAAAGTTTAGTATCTTTGAGCATTTTTGGTGTCATTTGTTGGGTTTTTGGGATATTGGGGAGGTGATGTTTTTGTTGGGATTTGTGGTGTTTCAATGCGCTATTTGGATGATAGGAGTTTCACTGTTGAGCTTGGAAATGGAGAGAGTATTGATTGTGGTGAAGTGAGTTTTGAGGAAGAGGGGGATAGAGCTTCCATTGAAGATACTATGAAGGTTTTGTTGGTGGGTCTAAGGGAAGATATAAACAGGGAAGGTCTTAGAAAGACACCACTTCGTGTTGGCAAGGCCCTTCGTGAAGGAACTAGAGGTGACTATCTCCCTCAACTTTCTTGATTAATAAGGTTTTTCTTTTATTGCCCCTTTTGATTTTTTGGTCATCATCTTTTGAAAGGCTAGTAGTGAATACCATATTAATCTTAGTAGTTTCAGTAATGGTTCTTTAAATATATATATTCTTGAAATGGTTAACAAGTTAAGATAATAAGATCTTAATTATTTTATGTTTCCTGAAGTAGCTCTAGGTTTCTATCAAGTAGTTGAACTATTGTTTGTCATTAATATATAGAATTGCTCTTTTTGTTTTTGGTATCTTTTTTTCTATTTTTTCCCAAGTTACTAGACATTTTTCAGAATTCACATGGTAATGGGTTGCTCTGCAGTCTTTTATTAGTAATAGATCTGATATCAAAATTTGGATCTAAGGTCATTCATGTTAGTTAGCTGGATATATGGAATTACTTAACCATCCTTTAAGTATCTTTTTTCTGAGGAAAATGGAGGTATAAGAAAAAGTTAGTTACAGTTATGGAAATTCATTTGTCTTTTATTGGATAACAATATTTATTATTACTGAAAGGCTTTATGTATTCCCAAGTACTTTTTATTCTAGACTATTTATCTTTTCCAAGTGAGTTGGATTGCCCTGAAGAGTTGGGAAAATTGAAGAGGATGGACTCAGGTAGTGATGTTACTAATCCATGCATAAAGAAAATCTTGTCAATTACCATCTTAATATTTTTTTTTTGGAAACAGAAAACCATAGTGCAGTTAGAATTTAATTTTTTTGGTTGTTGGTACAATCAACTGCATCACTAAGTCTCGGGCAACAGGCTTTTGACCTTTTTGTCTGATTAGTTTTAAAAAGTTCATGGTTGGTTTATGCCTTGTTTTGGAAAAGCTTAACCATAAATGGTATATTTTCAAAATGCTTTCCTAATTCTGTCTACTGAGATGAACTTGTCTAATCTCTTGGGACCTTCACTCAATTGTATATTGTGGGGAAGATATTGGTTGGTTTTGTGCATTGCTTTATCTTTATCTTAAACATTGCAAGCGTGACACCAAACCATCCAACACAACATTTGGAGAGGGACAATGAGTAGTTGGAAAATTTTGATGTGTTAAGCCAGTTTCAGCTCTGTAACATAGTATTTGACTTACTGTTAGTTGTCAAGTTTTTGGATTACTTGGATTAATTTTTTCTTCTTCTATGTCAATTACATTTTAGTTCAATTGGATATCCTTTCTTTATTTATGTCCTTCTGTAAATGTTATGGCCTTGATAATGGTCTCCATTATTATGCAAAGATTATCATTTTCAAATTTCAAAGTAGATTGCATTTGGTCATTCTTCTTTTTTTTTTTAAAGGTAGGATAACCAAAATAGAGAATCATTTATTTCAAATCTGAATCATGGAGTTGCATCAAGTACTAGTCCAAGCTTGTTTTTCATGGAAACTACACATTTGTCTATCTGTTTTGAGGGACAGATATCTGGTCAAATGAGTATGTACAATCCTATTGTGGCAGTTTCTACATGCATTTTCTATTTCTCTCTTTTGCTCCACTTTTGCATTCCTTTTTTGTGCTCGTGTACTATTGCTGTAGGGAGGCTTTTGGTATTGGCTGACATTGTTCATTATAGTTGTCTAAGTTTGCATGCATGTTTAATGGAAAGAGGGAAGGTTTTGGCATCCAGTTTCAAATTTTTCTGCAATACATAGTCACCAACATTCATTCTATTCCTTAACCAACTTCTTTGACCGTGTTGCAATTTTCTGCACTTACTGTAAATGTTTGGAATGTTAGTTATGGTTAAGATCAGAATATACCTAATTATCAACAGTTATTTTATTTATTTAGCTGCATGGTTCTCCATTACATTGAGAAGTGTTTTTTCTTTAAAAGGTTGTCATATTTTCTTTAATACTATTATTACTAATCATAAGGAGATTGCTCTTCTTCCAGATTACAAACAAAAGGTGAAGGACATTGTTCAAGGTGCATTATTCCATGAAGTTGGTCTAGATAATAGAGTTAGTCATATAGGGGGAGCAAGTGAACTTATGATTGTTCGAGATCTTGACTTGTTTTCCTATTGTGAGTCCTGCTTGCTTCCATTCTAGGTCAAATGTCATGTGGGTTATGTCCCTTCTAGCCAAAGAGTTATTAGTTTAAGCAAGCTCTCTTGTGTTGCTGATGTATTTGTAAAATGAATCCAAAAGCCTCAGCGTATGGCAGATGAGGCATGTTCTACTTTACATAAGGGAATAAAGGCTGCAGGTGTTGCTATTATACTTCAGTGTACACATGCCCACTTTCTAGACATAGAATCAGTCTTTCTTGACCTAAACCAACAAGGATGGGTTAATATACTAGTTTTTTTAGGTTATGGGGTTTTTGAAAACAAAAATGCAGATGAATGGACTGATTTCTTTAGTATTCTTAAATTTAGAGGTATCGATATGGAAAAAATTCATTTTAGAGTATCATCTGACCCATGTTGGCATCATTTTCAGTCTTCTCTTTTTGCCAAAGGCAATTTGAAGATACCCAGGCTGGGAATCAGTGACATAGTACAAGTCTGATTTTGTATATATTATATAGGGTAGCACTATGTACATGCTTCAAAGGTATACTTTAGCACTAATCCAATCTACTGTTGTTTTGCAGGTTATCCTTTTTTTGGTATATAGGATAATGACTACATAGCACACCCATTTTTTTTTATATGGCAAAGTGTGCTAACAATGGCTTAGGTGCAAATTGGTGAAAGTGCACTAACACTGTGATTTGGTCTACATCATTTTTTGTGGCAATCATGAAAATAGATCTTAATGTATCATCAAGAACGTACTTAAGTAGTTTTTTTTTTTGTCTTTTTAAGTGGATTGTTTCTGTGTTGCAGTTATTTATACTTCCCATGTAATATGTATAGAACGCATGTAATTCCATGTAGAGGAGGAGGATGTATGTATTTTTTTTAGGGTGAATGGTAAGAATGTATCATTGCAATGCCACACTATTGATAATGTACATGGATATATATTTTGATACATAAGCGATAAATGACTTTTTTTTTGTAAACCAGGTGTATTTTTTTTGTATTTACTTTATTTATGTATTTTTACCTGTAAACTTATGAATAATTGTAGTTGAAAGAAATATGAAATTTACCTCCACCATTGGAACTCATCTTTTGGAGGCACCAGAAACTCATGGAGATTAACCACTTTTTCCTAAGTTATTAACCACTTAATTTGGATTCATCAGGTAATAAGATTCACCACAAAACCCTGTATATTGACCACTTGTTCCTAATATATTAACTAGGAAATTACACATCTTAAATCCAATTAGTAATTCATTTGTAACTAGTTTATCCCTACTAGTGGGAACTCATTTTTGGATTAACTAGAAACGCATAGAGATTAACCACTTTTACATATTATATTAACCATTTAATTTGGATTCACCATTTAATGAGATTCATCACCAAACACTAGTTATTGACTAATTATTCCTAATGTATTAACCAGAAAATTACACATCTCAACTCTAACTAGTAAGTCATTTGTAACGAGTTTACCTCCACTAGTGGGAACTTATTTTTGGATTAACAAGAAATTGATAGATATTTACCACTACTGCCCAATATATTAACCAGTTAATTTGGATTCACCAAGTAATGAGATTCATCACAAAATCATGGTATTTTGACCATTTACTCCAAACATGTTAACCACAACATTACACATCTCAACTCTAACCAGTCATGGATTTGTAACAAGTTTACCCCTTCTATTGGGAATTGATTTTTAGATTAACCAAAAACTTGTAGATATTAACCACTGTTTCTTAATGTATTAACCAGTTATATTGGAACTCACCAAGTAATGAGATTCACCACAAAATCATGGTATTCTGACCATTTATGCCTAACGTGTTAACCACAACATTACACATCTCAACTCCAAGTAGTCATGAATTTGTAACAAATTTACCCCCACTATTGGGAACTAATTTTTAGATTAACTAGAAACTTGTAGATATTAACCATTTTTTCCTAATGTATTAACCACTTATATTGGAACTCACCAAGTAATGAGATTCACCACATTACCATGGTATTCTGACCATTTACTCCTAACGTGTTAACCACAACATTACACATCTCAACTCCAACTAGTCATGGATTTGTAGCAAGTTTACCCCCACTATTGGGAACTCATTCTTGGATTCATCAGAAACTGATATATATTAACCATTTATTTCTAATGTATTAACTAGTTACTCGTGGATTCACCAATTAATGAGACTCACCACAAAATTATGGACATTCACCATTTACTCCCAATGTGTTAACCACATCATTACATATCTCAACTCCAACTAGTACTTCATTGGTAACTAGTTTACCCTAACTATTGGAGTTGAGATGTGTAATGTTGTGGTTAACACGTTGGGAGTAAATGGTCAGAATACCATGGTTTTGTGGTGAATCTTATTACTTGGTGAGTTTCAATATAACTGGTTAATACATTAGAAAAAAATGGTTAATATCTACAAGTTTCTGGTTAATCTAAAAATTAGTTCCCAATAGTAGGGGTAAACTTGTTATAAATCCATGACTACTTGGAGTTGAGATCTGTAATGTTGTGGTTAACACGTTGGGAGTAAATGATGAATACCATGGTTTTGTGGTGAATTTCATTACTTGGTGAGTTCCAATATAATTAGTTAATACATTACATCAAAGTGGTTAATCACTATAGGTTTCTGGTAAATCCAAAAAAGAGTTCCCAATATTGGGGTGAACTAGTTACAAATCTATAACTAGTTGGAGTTGAGATGTGTAATGTTATGGTTAACACGTTGGGAGTAAATGGTGAATATCCATGGTTTTATGGTGAGTCTCATTAATTAGTGAATCCATGAGTAACTAGTTAATTCATTAGAAATAAGTGGTTAATGTATATCAATTTCTGGTGAATTCAAAAAAGAGTTCCCAATAGTGGGGGTAAACTTGTTACAAATCCATGACTAGTTGGAGTTGAGATGTGTAATGTTGTGGTTAACACGTTGGGAGTAAATGGTCAGAATATCGTGGTTTTGTGGTTAATCTCATTACTTGGTGAGTTCGAATATATATGGTTAATACATTAAGAAAAAATAGTTAATATCTACAAGTTTCTGATTAATCTAAAAATCAGTTCCCAATAGTGGGGACAAACTAGTTACGAATGAAGTACTAGTTGGAGTTGAGTTGTGTAATGATGTGGTTAACATATTGGGAGTAAATGGTGAATGTCCATGGTTTTGTGGTTAGTCTCATTAATTGGTGAATCCATGAGTAACTGGGTAATACATTAGAAATAAGTGGTTAATCTATATCAGTTTCTGGTGAATCCAAAAAATCAGTTCCCAATGGTGGGTTAAATTTGATATTTTCTTTCAACTTCAATTATTCTTAAGGTTGCAGGTAAAAATACATAGATAAAGTAAATACACAAAAATACATCTGGATTACAAAAAAGTCATTTATCGCTTATATATCATAGTATATATCCATGTACATCATTAATATTATGGCATTGCAATAATACATTCCTACCATTCACCATAAAAAAATAACTATACATGGGGCCAATGTAAAGAGTGTAGAACAAAATTTTCAAATCAGGACAACAACTCCATAACATTTGCAGCTCTCAAAACTTCTTCTCTGCACTCATTGTTCGGATGTAAGACCCAGCCATATAATAAGTCATGTCGAATTCGCATGACTCCTCTCTGTACTAGTATAGTATGAATAAATAGAAATTCCAATGTAATTGTTAAATCAGAAATCCAAACAACTCCCTCACCTCTTCCCAATCGGGCATAGTTTTCTCTCCAAACATTTTGTGTCCATCCCATATCTCCATATACTCGATAGTGTATATTCCCTAATCATCCTTGTTTCAATAACATACAAGCAAGCACAAGTGGAAAAATTAAATACATATGCCTTAACATAACAATTAATATTTTTAAAATGTGCAACCGTACTCACGAGTTGCGCTGCTGGGGCAATTCAACCTCCACTAGCTCTAAAGAACTGTGATTCCAACACATACAACTTTTTAAATCTCTGATCCAACGTATAATACCACCAATGGTCGTTGAACATGACTGAAGCGAATATCTACATGAAGAAATGTATCCAGTGTTCATTTAATGTGTTCCTCGTAATATCCATATATAAATAGTATTACTATTCCTTAAATTCCTTTTTTTATTTTACATAATTATTTGATAATATAGATATATGATAGTGATGTGCATTATAGTTGGAACATAATGTCTTATACGGTTTTAAGAAAATAAAACACTATACACAATCCAAATATGTAAATGATGGGTTAAACCCCAGATGTGGCCCAATAAAGTGTATGCAGCCAAACACACGTGATTTTTGACACACAACGCTTAAAAGTTACTAAATTGCATTGGGTGATGTCATATCCCACTTCATGATGAGGCATGAAGTCGTTAATACTTTGTTAGGGCTTGTAGCGAACTGATTTGAAATGCTGCAATCCACTTTTCACCAAATCCTACATTTTATAAGCCAGTAAATATATCACCAATGGGTCTGTAACACCCCTAAAATTGATAATTTTGTGATAAATAGTCATTTTATAATATTTGTAATTTTTGTGAATTTTTGTGAATTTTTCCAAAAATGTTAAATATTTTAATATATTTCTCGTTTTACGTGTACACTGAGTAGAGCCAGGAGAATGAAATATTTTTCCTGAGAACCTTGAACTGTGGAAGCGATATTAGGGGATCTTACTCAACCTGACACCGGACACAGTTTACGAGATTTTACATTTTTTGAGATTTTTATCTGACAAATAAAAATTACTATACATTTTAAAAAAATTACTATACATTTTATTATCCGTTGGACAATTAATACTGGCTTTGCTATCTGTAACAGTTGTCCATTGAATAATAGCTTGAAGTAGAAAATTCCATCATCTTATCCAAAAATTTACTTTATGTCACATCATTTAACTTTATTCAAAAGAATGATTAATTTAATCAAAGCTTCTCAAGAAAACTTCTTAGAGATTTTCCAAATAATTCATGAAACCACTTTCCCTCCTCTCTCTCTCTTGTTCCACGACAAAGGCAATTTGGGGAGCCAAAATTTCTTCTCACTTTATCACCTTCTTTTCTATTTCAAAACACAAAAAAAAACATCTAACACTTTATCTTTCCTTTTTCTCTCCTCTCATTTTTCTTCAAGCTTTTCTCTCTTCCTCTCTTCCTCTCCCTCCACGGCACCACCCACCATTGGAGACCATCTCCATTTGTTTGCTAAACAAATCTCATTTCTTGCTTCTTTTCATCATCCTAAGACTCTTTCTCTTAGTGGTCATTCACTAGTTCTTCCTCTTCCATTTTCCACCATTGAAGCCAAAGCTTGGAGCTTTTGAGGGTAAATCTCTTGATCCTTTCTTTCTCTTCTTCTTTTTCGTTTCTATGGTCATTTCCATGACCATGGATCCTTTATTTCTCAAGCTTTGGTGTTGATTTGTTGAGTTGCATTTTTAGGGTTTTTGGAGAGGTCTTGGCCAAAATCCACCAAGAAGCAACCAAGGAGTCTTTTCTTGTTCTTCCCTTATGGAAGAGGGAGATAATCCTCTTCAACCTATCTTGGTAGTGAGAAAATGTTTGTTTGATGTTGTTGATGAGGGAATCCATGTGGGATTATTCTCTTGGTAATATTATTTTCATGATTTTGTTGTTATTTGATTTGTATGACTCTATGGATTTTCATTGTGTGTTTTGATGACTATGAATTTATTGATTTCTATTTTTGTACCTTGATGAATATGAACCATGTTTTGGATTGTTTGAAATTGATAAGGAGCCTTGAAAGGGGATCAAGATTCTGCAAAAATGAGTTTTGCAGAATTCTTGCTAATGCACGAGCACTCAGGTGCTCAACCGGTGCTCAGGAGTTGGAGTTTGGACGCTTAAGCGCCCAACACCCAAAAGAACTTCCAGTAACACAGCTCAGTGAGCGCTCAGGCGCTGAAGACATGGCACTTAAGCACCTAGAGTAGAATTAGTCAGATAAATGTGAGATGATACTAGGACTCCAATACAAAGATATTACAATTAAACTAAAGTAAAGAACTTGATTAATTAAGAGAATTCCTCTAGAAAAAGATTTTATAAGAATTGTTAAGCTAAAGTGAAATTTCATAATAAACCTTAAAGAGTGTTTTACTACTTTTGAGAACTTGATGCTATGTTATTTTGGGTCCATGAGTGGGACCAAGGAATTATTGATGTTTAACTTGACTAAATTATATGTTATTTTGGGTCCATGAGTGGGACCAAGGAATTATTGATGTTTAACTTGACTAAATTATGATATGTTATGGATGAGTATATCAATTGATGAATATACATGAATATGCATTGAGTCATCATGCATTGTAAAAGTCCGATGGACTCTATTGTAAGGCTCTATGCCTAAGAGATTGAACCACACCTTAGTGTGGGTGCGAATAGACTAGTGTAGGTTATATCGTTGACTTTGGGGGCGTCGGGGTGCGGGTGTTCCACGAATGGACAGTTGATAGCTCATCTGGGCCGTGGGATAGATCGATGCAAACGCACCGACAATCCGAACTGAGACACTATCCTATATCGCGATCTTGTGAGAATGCCACTGTATAAAGCCTTGATGCGCAAATTATGAATTTTTTTCTGGAAAGCACTTGATTTTATGGCTAACGAGATACTGACATGTCTCCTTGATCATTCTCTCCGATGTTTGTGTTTAGCTCCATGGAGTAGGATTTGTAGTACCGAATGTTAGATTTTGGTACCATGTGCACGTGCATAGTGAGTCAACATATTATCTAGTATTCACTTACATAATGATGGATCTGTTGTTTTATTAATGTTGTATATGCCTGGAATTATTGAATTGTTATTATTGGAATTTGGATGCTATTTATTATTGCTGCTATGCCATTTGGCGTCTTACGTTTTATTTCTTTACTGCCATAATTGGTACTGAATGTAGGGTATCTCACATCTTTTCTGTATTTATGTTATTCTGTATATTTATTTGTTTCTCTAAAGACGTTGGTGAAGAAGGGGAAGTGCACGAGTTCCCCAGCTTTTGGCCCGATTTTGATTAGTACTTGTTTTAGAGCATGACATCCTGACCACGTAGCTTTTTGAGTTATGTTAAGTTGACTTTTCATGGAGGTCTGGATTGCTGGCACATCAACTTGTGTATAGATCGTTGCGTCTACCGTGGGGACGTGACAACATCTCTGGCTTGGGGTCATTATGACCCACCTGTTTTTAACATTACTGTAAATGTTCATTTAGAGTTTTATTTACCCATTCGTGATATGTGGAGTGATCTTTACCACACTCCACGTGAAGATTCGTTTTTATCCTCTGCACGAGCCCCTGCCTGTAACTCGGCTTCTTCGATGATGATTTCCTCTGACGATGAAGACCCCGAGGAGGATTTAGTCACGGTTCCTTCTCGTTAGTTTTAGGGACTGATGCTATCGATAGCCACTGATGGTTATCTGTAAATCTTTTGAGGGCTTGATATTTTATCTTTTTAGTGGGCTATATATGTGTAACCATTTTGGGGTGGGTAAAGCTTTTGCTTATTTTGTATATCTGATGATGTAACTAAACAATGATGATATACGTATGTATGTATGTAGGATGCATGATTTATTTCTGATGTTAATGTTGCTGTAATTATGTTTTATCATTTTCTTTTCTTTTGACACAAAAAAAAAAAAAAGATTTGCCAAATTACTTATATGATTTACCAACCAAACAAGCTTTTTTATATTAAAATAAACTGGGTCTTAATTTATGATTTTATTTCGCATTGTCCTTTTGGTGAGACGTTCCTTCCTCAAAAAGGGGCGTTACAGGGTCTATTTAAGAAATTGTGGCTTAAATTCCTACAAGACAAGAAGATAACGATGATGATTTCACAACCATTGGTAAAACTCAATCACTATATCATGCTCAACAGAGATGAGAAAATATGAAGAAATAAATTTTCATTATACATTTTTGGTTAAGAATGCTCCCATGTATTATCCTCTCTATCAACCTTGGTCTAAAACCAACACTAGCGTAACAAGTGAACTGGCATTTTGGTCCCTAAAAATGTACATACTCACAATTTAGTCTCATTTAAATTTACTGTATGATTTAGTGCTTGAATCACTCAAACTTGTTTCGTGTTATTCCTTTTACTATCTTTGGTGAGTAGTAACATGAAAATAGTTTAAATAATTTAAAGACTACATCAAACACATAATTCAAATAAAAAAATTCCATAAAAACATATAATTTAAATCAAGAACTAAATAGGAAGGGAGACACATTTCCAGGGAAGCAAAATTCCAGTTTACTCCTAATGTAACTCACAGTTACAGATGCCATAGTTTTTTCATGATTGACAATGAGTGTGGGGGTAATTTGGTCCAAATAGTTACAAGAATGCAAGCCATATACCTGCAATAAAGAATCATGAGAACAACACACGACTGAACATACAGGTATGCTTATCAGCAAGCACAGAATTTAGTCATGTGAGAACATGATGAGAAGAACAGTTGGCTTACATATGTGCGGCATTTGCGGGTAAACCAAATGGTATTTCGCCCACTATGTTTTTAGAATTGACATCATTTCCGAAACCATAATATGGAAGTAAGTAAATTGCAGATCTTGACATTAAAATGTCCTGATAAGAACCTAAGGTTGTGTTTGGATGGAGTATTTTAAAATTTTAAGGTATTTGAAATTCAAAGAATTTCAAATACATCAATTCAATTTCCTTCATTTGTAAAATATTTTGTTTGGATAAAACAATTAAATTCTCTTGAATTTCAAATTCTTTGTTTGGATAAAGCAATTCAATTGCTTTCATTTGAAAAATCTTTTTTAAGATATTTTTATAAAATTAAAATTTTAATACAAAATTTTACAAAATAAAATAAACATCATATAATATTTTTATATTCATGGTAAAAATAAAAATAAATAAAATAAAATAAATTTAAAAAAATTAAAAAATCTGCATAAAATGAAAATATTAATATATCATTTTTATAAATTATCATTAAGATAAACTTCCTTGGCAACCATTTATAATACTTGTTTCATAGTAAGTCTATGTTAAGTTTTATAAATTAACAAATTACACAATCTAATTACAATGTAAATAAAATGAAATGGTACGAATTTAAATATAACATCATCTAATATAAATTGGACTAGGAAAAAAAATAGTAACAAATATTGAAAAAATACCTCAAAACTAAGCTTAGCAGAATTAATATAATTGTGATATAAATTAAACACAAAGTAAGAAACAAAATAGAGACTGAATCTGTAATTTAATATCTCAACTAACGGTATTTTTAAATCTGTAATTCCATATATATAACTAGTAACAAATATTTAAATCACAATAATAAATTTCCTACATGTTTCCAACTCCACATCTAATAACTAGAAACAAATATTGAAATAACACAAAGTAATATCAACTATCAAGCATGTTTTCAACTTGACATTAAGACATAAAAGCCAAGATGTAATCCTTCTTCTTCTCCAATGGAAGAGCTTTCACAACCACTAGTTGACTTGGATTTTCTGTCAACCAATTAATAGCTTTCAGCCAATGTGCGTTATCAAGATCAGGTATTTTCTCCAGCTCATTCATCACTTCTTTAACATCTTTCTCCTCCGTCTTCTTTGTAGTTGCTTGCACGAATTCTTTCAACGACTCAGCCACTTCTCTCATTGAAGCAATTATCCCATCTTTTTCTCCACTTTTTCTTCTAGATTATGGAAGTAGACGATGCAGATTGTCCTCTTTTCTTTGTTGCAGAGCCTGGTTCCTCCAAATCAATATTAATACTATCAACCTCATCCTCTTCATTTGCTTCTTTGCTCATGACATCATCCGCATCAAGTGCAGTCTCCGCTCCAATTCCAAAGTGCCTATCTTTAGCACATAGGTCTACAATGTCATCCCAATTTGGAATCACTTTAAACCGAAATCGTTTAGCCTCTTCATGTGACTTGAAAGCAAAAGGAAACATGTTAATTGTTAGTACAAAAAAAAATGATTTGAATTGAATAATAATAATAACATTAAAAAACCCTTACCTTGATATACTCATTCCATGCATTTTCATTTTCAACTGAAATCATGTATCTTGTGCCATCCCAATCAAATCCACTTTGACTAAGAATGTCACTAATAATGCCATACCATGATCTCCAAAGCTTAATACGATTCTTAACATTCTCTCCAACAAGTTGAACTTTGAAACGAGTAGATAATTCTTGAGCTGCAGTGTTGTATGCCACTGTTTTCCAAGCTCCATCGCTCTTGTTGCCCAAATTCCTTTGATCTCTAAGTACATCAGCTAGTACGCGTTCCATCTCCAAATTCCATACGAAGTAACTTCTCGTATCCTCTTTCTTGTCCTCCATGTTGCTTTCTGTCATCTTTCTTTTCCCTTTGTCTTGCCTCTTCCTTTGGATGACTCCATAATAGTTACAAAACTAGAAAATGCACAACCTGACCACAAACTAGAAAATGTAGTTATAAGTTACTATTTAAACAACTAGTTTTTATATATTATATAAGTTACTACTTTGAATTAGGACTTAGGAGAGAAATTAATAAGATGACCTCAGCAGCATAATACTATGGTTTTGTTAACCAACACAGACACCTCGAAATAAAATAGTCTTACAGCAGCTGAAATGTTTACTATATCAGCTCATTTATCAAGTTAAATTACACACCTCTAACTATATCAGCTTTTTATTTACATCCAACTTGTATTTAAATTTACTTACTGGGTTGCTACTTTATCTACTTCAGTATATTCTGAAATTTAGGTGTAATTAGAGGTAACAAGTCTCGTTTAAGAGAAACTAAAAAGTTAACTTGCATTAATTATCAAACCTTAGACACACATAACATAAATAAACATGTATCTAAAATAGAAAGGAAGAGAGGCAAGTGATGTCAAAGATGTCTGTTACCATCTAATGATCAAACTGAACTGCATCTACAAAATCTAGGGAATCAAGAAGATAAAGAACTAGAAGTGAAGTTGTATGAATCTTTGACATTACCTATCAGCAATCTTCCCAATTTCACCACCTAGCGTATCCACTTCATGAACCAGTTGGGACTTTGCGGGCCCACCAACTGCTGGATTGCAAGGCTGCACTAAACTCTACTCAGTTAGAAACTCTCCAAGTTTTAGGATAGAATCACACATCATGCACCATGTGCTTAACCGAATCAAAGATAAGGAGGGGCAGGAGAAATTGCAAACACAAATAGTCCCAGGATTAAATTTGAAATATTAAATTGGTATAGTTACACTTATCCTAGTTTCCAGTGTTATCCTTATCTCATCACTCAAATATGCTAATCAATTCATGTTTCCCAGCCAATGCAAGCAGGTACTTGGGCTTTAAAGTATACAACAACCAACATCAACCAAAACCTGTTTATGTTTCAGAGTCACAGTCACAGCAGTTTGAGAAGAAAAGACAAAAAGTATACATGAGAGAAATGATTACACCCCTGACTGAACACTCGAAGCATACAACAAAATTCACATAAAAACTTTTTCCCATATTGGCAGGCCCAGCAACAAATGATACTAGTAACAGTGCAACAAGAGCACACAATAATGTAGTGGATTGCCACCAAAACACGGAGCATAAACAGGAGAAAGAAGAAGAAGAAGAAGAAAAATAAAAGAAACAAAACTGAACAGAACAATGTTGTGTTGAGCATAAAACACGAATATAGAGTCTATGGAATCTCAATCTCAATTACAAACAATGTACCGTAAAACACGAATAGAGTCAATTACATATGAAAAAGAACAAAAAAGTAAAAGTTACTACAATAGACTCTTCCTAAGCAAAGTTTCTCCTAACTTGATAATGAGCAAACATATCCATTGCTAAAGTGTCACGAAATCTTGTCCATTCCTCAGTGGCTTGAACAGTTGTGACCTCATCTGTGGTATTACTTGCAACTCTTTCCCTTGTTGATTGGTTAATTCTTCATCAACCACAGATAAGAGCTCCAAGTCTTGGACCTCTAAAATTGGATCACTTTGTTGTTCATCTCTTATAAAATTATGTAGTATGAAACAAGCATTAATAATTCTTATTTGTGTTTTTATATCAAAAAATGAAGGAGTTCTTAATATACTCCATCTTTTTTTCAATATCCCAAATGATCTTTCAATTGCATTCCTTGCACTTGCATGACGACGATTAAATAGCTCCTTGTAATTTTGAGGGATGTTTCCAGTCCACTCATTAAGATGATATCTAGTCCCTCGATAAGGTGCTAAAAATCCTGGGCCATTAGTATATCCCGCATCCACAAGAAAGTATTTACCTACAATGGTTTTTAAGAAAATCAGAGTTGTATTTGATATATTGAATAAAGAATCATTATTTTCAATATATTACCATTTGGAATTTGGAGACAATTTTGACGACGTAAAGCATCTCGCAATACTCGAGAATCTCCTGCCGACCCTTCCCACCCGGTAACACATAAATAAACCTTAAATCTGGACCACAAACTCCTAACACATTTGTGGAGATATCACCCTTTCTATTACGATATTTAGGCCTATCTTCAGCAAAGAATTGTTACTGGAATATGTGTCCCATCAAGTGCTCCAACACAATTCTAAAAAAATTTAAAAATCATTAATAAGTTGTAATCGCTGAAGATGTCTTATCATTAGGAAATTTTAGCCTAACAATTGACAAATTTACCTCAAACCATCTCCATTTGTTTGCCTCTGAGCCCTCTAGATTATAGTCATGAAACTTCAAATATTCCTTACTCACTTTCATTATAGCTCGTAGGACATTATTGAATTGCCTACTTATAGTTTCTTTGGATATGCAATAACTAAATTACACTACTCTATACTTTAGGTTGTGAGCAAGGATATGTAAAAACATTGCCACAGCTTCAGTTGTAGGGACATTTCTTGTTCTTACTAATCCCCCTTTCTCTTGTAAAATTCTACAAAGTTTAAAAAATGCCCGTTTACTGACCCGTAGTTGTTCAATACAATCTTTTTCTGTTCCCCTATACAGACGATTAAGGAAACTACGCCTATCCAATTCCCAATTACGGGCTGGTTCCTTAATAAAATACTTCTCATAATACCAAGCTATTACACCCATGAGCATAGCAATGACACTAACAACAATGACTTTTATTTTCTCCTCAAATTTTGCCTTCTCTTCTTCATTTCTTTTACGTTTTCTTGAAATAACTGAGGTACCAACTGCACTAGTATCCATTTCTTCACAATCCACAACATATAACAAAGTATATTATCAGAAAAAATTTAAGATCAAAACAGAGTATATTATCAGAAAAAGAAAAGAGAAAACAGAGAAGGATTAAGTGAACGAACCAAATGAGCAGCTTTTATGGTGCCATTCATACAATGAGCAATCCAATACACATGAGCAGGTGAATATATTTTTAAAGTATAAAAAATCCTTGTCTATCTTAGTATCTCCAGTTATCGAAATGCTGGTTTTATAAAATCAAAGGTGCTGCTGATGCAGTTAACCCAAGTTCCATATAAACATCAGAGACAAAGTTATGAAACCACAAGATGATTCTACTTGTGTTTGCTGTGACACTCATGCAAAATTATGGGCACCAAACCCCGTGTTGATGTTGATGTGGACAAATAATAACACATGCATTAGTGAAATTAAGTTGAATTCTTTATAAACTCAATTGTAAACAAATACTTTTTAAAGAAAAAATTACAAAATAATCCCATTTACAAAATTTAAGTCAAGTTACTGATCCAATTCAACCTTTTCTTGAAAAAAAAAAATCTCCCAGACTCCCAGACACTCATGCAAAATTATGGGCACCAAACCCCGTGTTGATGTTGATGTGGACAAATAATAACACATGCATTAGTGAAATTAAGTTGAATTCTTTATAAACTCAATTGTAAACAAATACTTTTTAAAGAAAAAATTACAAAATAATCCCATTTACAAAATTTAAGTCAAGTTACTGATCCAATTCAACCTTTTCTTGAAAAAAAAAAATCTCCCAGACTCCCAGACACTCATGCAAAATTATGGGCACCAAACCCCGTGTTGATGTTGATGTGGACAAATAATAACACATGCATTAGTGAAATTAAGTTGAATTCTTTATAAACTCAATTGTAAACAAATACTTTTTAAAGAAAAAATTACAAAATAATCCCATTTACAAAATTTAAGTCAAGTTACTGATCCAATTCAACCTTTTCTTGAAAAAAAAAATCTCCCAGACTCCCAGACACTCATGCAAAATTATGGGCACCAAACCCCGTGTTGATGTTGATGTGGACAAATAATAACACATGCATTAGTGAAATTAAGTTGAATTCTTTATAAACTCAATTGTAAACAAATACTTTTTAAAGAAAAAATTACAAAATAATCCCATTTACAAAATTTAAGTCAAGTTACTGATCCAATTCAACCTTTTCTTGAAAAAAAAAAATCTCCCAGACTCCCAGACACTCATGCAAAATTATGGGCACCAAACCCCGTGTTGATGTTGATGTGGACAAATAATAACACATGCATTAGTGAAATTAAGTTGAATTCTTTATAAACTCAATTGTAAACAAATACTTTTTAAAGAAAAAATTACAAAATAATCCCATTTACAAAATTTAAGTCAAGTTACTGATCCAATTCAACCTTTTCTTGAAAAAAAAAATCTCCCAGACTCCCAGACACTCATGCAAAATTATGGGCACCAAACCCCGTGTTGATGTTGATGTGGACAAATAATAACACATGCATTAGTGAAATTAAGTTGAATTCTTTATAAACTCAATTGTAAACAAATACTTTTTAAAGAAAAAATTACAAAATAATCCCATTTAAAAATTTAAGTCAAGTTACTGATCCAATTCAACCTTTTCTTGAAAAAAAAAATCTCCCAGGACTCCCACTGCAGCCTCACCACCACAACCAGTAAAGGGTAATTGGTGGCAATAGTCAATAGTCATGGAGAAAAAGTAATGAAACCATGGTTCTTTGTGACGTTCTATAGTCAACAGTAATGGAGAACTAGCAAAACTTCACTTCCATTTATTTGGTTCAAATAGCAAGAGCCAGTATGTAATTCCACTTCCGTTCTTGTAATTGATGCAGTGAATTGAAGAATGATTGGAAAAAGAATATATGACAATGAAAGTGGTATTAACAATGAAAGGAATTTCAACAATAAAGCAGATCATATTTTTCCATTTAATCACAGCTCTTGGCTGTGATTTTTCCATTCCTTCCTTGATTGACAGCTCATGCCAACAGGAAATTCTAGTTAAAGTGGGGCAACGTCAGAACAAGAAGACAACACACTTAATAGTGCAGCAAATAAAACAAAATAGCTTCAAACCATATTCAATTTTGTTCTTTCATCTTCTTTTTTTAAATAATGGTTTAAATGTTTAATTTTGGTGATAGTACCAGATTTCTCCTATGTTTTTTGCAATTTTGTTTCATTTGTTGATTATTCATTTTCTCATTCTTGTATGTTTCATTTGGTAAATTAAATCTGGAAATGAAAAAGCAAAAGACAGAGGAACATAAAAAGAAAGCACATTGTTCTTTGGTGTTCTGCATTTGTTGTTTTTTTAGCAGTTTTTAAGGTTTCTTTGGGGTGAGTTAGTTTGGTTAATAGAGAAGTAGAGAACTGTGTGTGGATTGTGTCTCCTTAGTTAATTGGGACTCTAATGAGGTTAGTTATAATGGTCTCTGTTTTTGTTGCAGGCATCCAAATAAAAACTCATCATTCATACAATGAGCAATCCAATACACATGAGCCATCCTTGCTTGTTTATGTCAAATTTATTAAGTGCGTCTAACTCCTAGACCACACTATTAGGAGTTGCGAGTTGCTGTACTCACAGTGGAACAAAAAACAAAAAAACAAACTCTTCTGTTCTATGAATCTACATTGCTTTGTCGATGCAGGTGGTAAATTCATGTATTTAATCATTTGAAATTTAACTAAACTGCTTATAAACAAACAAAATTCATTTGACCCCAATTTCGAAACCCTAGATTCAACAACGAACACATTAACAGAAGTGAACACAAATTGAAAGCGGGTGAGGAAGATTACCTCGGCGGCTAGGTATTCAAGAAGGGAGGCGAGGTAGACGGAAGCTTCTTGGCGGATGCGCCGTTGGAGGGATGAGAAGAGCAGATCGAGAACAGTGAGATGGGAGAGGAGAGAAAACGTGTACGGGTAGGAAGATAGAAAGGAGAAAGCTCGAGGGATTCTGAAAATTCCACCTGCGTAGGTGGAAATTAGAATTCTTCATTTTTGGTTAACAAAATTCTTTATTAAAATGCTTTAAAATTCTTAAAATTCTTTACTTAATTATCCAAACAAGGTATTTTAAAATAAAGAATTTTAAATCCCTTAAAAAATTACATTACCTCATTTAAATACTTCATCCAAACACACTCTAAAGCTATACAATTACAAATACTTACAGTTCCTTCAAGTTCTGTAGATTATAGAGCAGGCTTCCAAGATACCCAGTGAGGTATCATATGGCACTAATAGTAATAACCGTTAACCGAAGTATTTATTGTTCATCAAATGGATCAAAAAAATCACAATGGAGTGATATTACATATATGGCAACATCCAAAATGAGACTCATTTGTATCCACTTAACCCAAAGGCACAACCAGTTAGCAGAGAAAGCAACATAGAAAAGCTACCCTACAGAAGAGCAATGTGCAAAAGAAAGCATCGTGTGAAAAATTTTTCCTCTGACTATGATCAGCAATCCAGCATTAACATATGATTGAACACTTATCATAGCTCAAATTAGTAGTTTTATAATTTAACATGATATGATGTTAATGCACACTAAGCAATCAGATGCCTCTGGAATTGCTAATGAAATCCATATATTAAACTGACTTTGAAATATAATAGGCAAAATTCTTTTTCAGATACAATCCAAAATAACTACTATATAGCAAGATTTCAACCAAACTAATTCAATTCTTATCTTCAAGAAAATGAAATTCAAACAAAACTCAAAACAATCTATAAACATCTTCATGATTGCCTGACATCACTATAAACACCTTCATGATTGCCTAACGTCACTAACATATAAATTAAGTTAAAATATGAAATTAATTTATATCATGCACCACTATAAAATCCAAGGCATGTCTCAAGGCTCCAACACTAACACACAGTTTGGGTTAAAAAAGTGTAATTACTAGTTTCACATATATGTTGTCTCCTCTTTTCATTCTCGGGCAAGCGCAACAAAGACACTTGTTTTTACTAATTCCTTTTCCCTTTTACTACTCTTTCCAACCTATTAATATAAAATGAAAAGAACATTTTCCCACTTAATTGAATTCTAGGAACCCTCTTGAATGCTAGATTGCCCATACCCTCATTAACTAGAGACTTCACTCACATTACCCACCAGAGTGTGGGTCAAATCAAGCGATGCCTTAGCATTTGCCACTTGCTCCCTGGGCTTCTGAACTGAAAAATCCTAAATCCTTGTGGGTATGTTACACCTCTTAACCCCTCCAAATCATATAATGAAGTAAAATTTCTTATACAAACAACCAGAAAAAAAATAACGAAATGAACTTTGCAAACATGTTGATACAATACCTTACTCGTGCAGCTTTTCGAACTCGTTCAGGATGGCATCAAACTTGTCCGAATGCATGTTCATCAAATCATCCCTTTTCTCTATTACATTTAGGGAAAAACAAAGTTTGAGGAATGGATAAAGGGTTTGGAAGAATGAGTAAAGGGAGAAAAAATTGAAATTTTAGGGAAAGGAAGAGAAGAAGGAGACGAGGGAGACTATGAGACTGAGAGTGAGAGAAGTTTAAAATTTGATAAAGGAAAAAAGAAATGAGATGAGGGGGAGACGAGATTGAGAGGGATTAGAGTGAAATGGAAAAGAAAAAATCAAATAAGAAGTGGGAAATTAAATGGAAAACGTTGGAGGCATATAGACGAGTCAGCAAATATATATACGGAAGCATACGGTGGACGAAAGTTAGAGTATTTAGTTAGACGAGAAACGTTTTCCGTTTTATAACATCAATTAGTCGTAAAGATTATTAAGCACACTTATAAAACACACTTACACAATAGACAATGTAAAACGAAGACCTAAAAAGAAACAAATAACAACATGAATTCTAAATTTGTACCATCATATAATTTCATACAGTTAATTTATCGCATAACTTGATTTAGTTAGTAGCCCAGGGATGTCAATAATTTCATATTTTTTCTCAATTAAAAACAAAATTATAACATGATTGACCCAAAACCCAAGGTTATTGACATTGTTTTTCCCATAAAGAAATATGTAACAATGTCATTATCTGCCAAAAGGTACTATTGTCTGGTAAATAGTTGTTATTGGATGAGACCGCGGTCTACATGTTTAATTCTTTATTTATATATTGTTACGACATATTATGAGGAATAGGTTAGTCATCAATGAACTATACAACTACTAAACTTTTTTTTTCTTACTATATCACTTTTTTTTTTACACGTGTTGGCTGCTGAGGTGAAGGAAGCATTTTTTCCATCTTAAACCCATGTGCTTCAGCTCTTTGGACATGTGTTTGTAGCTTGATTAGATGAAAATTTTGTTGGGTTTTGATACCATATGATGGCATTTAATGATCACGTGCTATGTACAACTAATTGGCTCCTACTTTCTTCATCCCAGACCTGCGTTTCTTTTAGCTTTTTCATTTGACCAAGTACCTCTGCATAGCCTATTGAGTACCTATTATAGTCCTTGGTTTCTGAGTGAGCTTATTCTCAACAGTGGTGGGTTTGGGAGCATCTGAGTCTATGCTAAACTTAGGCGGTGTAGTCTGAAGCAGACGCGTGGTGTGGGTGAGGTTGAATGAGGCTTATAAGAGTTGGCTCTGAATCCTACTTTCCACAGGGTCGACGGAATAGGGGTTTTCGGTTTGGGTGCGGTGGTTAATCGTAGTTATCTTAAGTTGTAGATAGGAGTTGGTGTGGAAGTCGCATGTTAGAGACGACAAACCAAATGACTATTTCAGGAAGCCTTCCCCGCAATTTGTTTCTAGGTAAGCCATTTGAGACGCTCCTGGCACTGTAGTTGTAATCATATTTCCTTTCTTCTTTTCATTTAATGCTCTATAAAGGTGAGAAATCTCAAACCGATGGTATAGGGTATGGGTACGATTTTGTCTAGAAAAATAGGTTTGGAGATATAGTTCTTTGAGTCAGTTTTTCCCTCTTCCCATGGTAACCATGAGTTTTTCCCTCCTTTTTCTAAATTGAAATTCAAATTTATAGGCCTATATATATGGGTTGCTATTTCTCTAAGATTGTGCAATCATTCAGCTTAAACTTCTTACCTTCGTAATCTCAAATCTTCAACTTATGCTAAGTTTATGCTATTTTCTTTTTCTCATACTATACTTGGCTAATATGGCACCTCCATTTGATCGTATGAGCAAAAGTTATGTTGAGAGGGAATCTTGGAGGCTTAAGGTCCGTGTTATACGCCTCTGGAATGTCTCAGTCTTCAACAATGCATTACAAATAAGTTCTATCGAAATGGTTTTGTTGGATGAATATGTAACTATCATAATGCTATTTGCTTTTGCTTATTTCATTCATAATTTTTTTTGCTAACTTTTTTTTTCAAGGGGGTAAAATTCAAGCTTCAATAAAAAATACTCTGGTGTACAAGTTTATGCCTATCTTGGCAAAGGGACTGTGTATAGGATGACCTACTTTACTGTTGTGTCCAACACTAGTTGTTATAGAGCCACCACTCATGACTACTGATTGATATTTCAATTCAAAACTTCTATCATTACTTGTGAATCTAAGCTTATTCCTCTTTATGGCTTATCTCTTATTCCATTTGATGATGTCTTTAAGCATGATGGAGATTCTAACTTTTTAGTTGGTATATTTATTTCCAAACTAAATTGTTGCTACTTTCTTGATTTTTAATTTATATTTTTTTGAGTTCATATTTTAACCCTTATATATGTGATTGTTATGTGCAGATGTTATTGGTTTGTTGACTGGTGTGTCAACTGAAAAGCAATATGAGAGGGATGGGAAGATGATGAAGATGGTGGTAATGGAGCTTATAGATTGCCAGTATGTTTCTTACTATATACTGTTAATATTATATTACATATTTTTACACTAATATTAGTTCTGATAATAATTGAAAACTGATATAATCTTTGGGTTTTATTGGTGCATATAGTATCCATTGAAATGGTTTTTGGTAGGGGAAAACTTGAATACGCGTTGTTTGTTGATTATGTCAGGGAGCTTAATGCATTCCTTGCAAATGGTGATCTGAATGATCCTGTGGTAGTCGTCCAACTAGCAAAAATTAAGTTGTTTAAAAGTTCTGCATTTATAACTGATTTTTCTGATAATTTCTTATATTTAATTATCACACATTATCTGAATTCTTATATTTAATTATTCTCTTTAGGCAATATTGTTATTCAGAATGTCATGCATGCAACTAAGCTGATGTTTAATCCAATCATTGTTGAGGCCATTGAATTTAGAAATGGGTGAGTTTCCATTGTTTTATTTTTTTTTTGTGTTTCTTTTTTTTATCTATAAAAATTTGGTGAGGTTGTCATTCTAATGATATGAATGTATTATTTGTATTATATGCAGACTTGTCATGCATGGTTTTGGTGGCTCCCAAACCTTGGTAGTTGTGCCTGATGGTCTCAAAGTGTCTATTGAATATGATTTCATGTGTCTTCATGTTTGAAAGAACATACAACAGTTAGCAGAGATTGAAGAGGTTGGATTAGATAATTCCTTTCCCCTTATTGTTTTAATCTTGAGTTTTGATTACCTTATAATGAATTATTATAATTTTGAAATGAGTATATTATGTGACTTCACCATTGAGCTTTGGATCGTATTTATAATCACTGAGTAAAATTATGACCTGAAATAAAATGCAAACTAGAATTACTGTTTTTCTTTTTATGCTCAATTACTGTGTAAGCATAGACCAACATGAACTTTTGGTGGTTGTTTTGCAATGTTAAATTCTGGATTGATATTACTCTTTAATAATTTTGAAGAGTTTGGATTAGATAATTCCTTTGCCCCTATTGTCTAATACATGAGTTTTGATTTTTATGTTGTTATTCTATATGGATTGGTATATATTGTGCTTGAATCCAACTTGAGCTTCAAATTTGGTAATAAGATACTGCAACACTGGATTCATCAACGGAGGTGATTTTGACTGAGCTGTGATCTGATCCACTATTAGGAAAATTAAGTATTAGATAGTAGCAATTGTAATCTCTCATATTTTTTATCTTATTGTTTTGTTTTAGGGTTCACTCTTTGTCATTGCACCCATTACCTAAGAGAACAAGAAATTTTAGAAACCATGCTAGAGATAATTGAGGTTATGTTTTGAAAATTCTCTTTTAATTAAACATTATTTGTAGTACTTTGAATTCCTAATATTTCAAAATTTTATCTTCCTCATTTTTACTGGAAGCTATTTTAAAAGCATAAAAGCAATTGGATGGAAGGTATGTTATGAGAATCAAGGTCTTATTGCATTTTATTACTTCTTCCTATGTTGGCAAAACCTTTTATCTATCTTATCCTCTCTTTTTTTTAATCTTTCATTTTTTATTTACATTCTTTATAGTGAATTTGGCATTTCCATTGAGTTAAATTTTAATATCTATATTGGACTTAGTTGTACTTGACAACTAGAACTTGTAACACCCTAGAAAACATGTTAGACTTATAAATAGTTACAGATGTAGCATAATATTTGTTTAACACATCTGTTAAATTTTGTAGCTTTCTGAGCATGTTTAGTCACTTTGTTGTAATACTATGTGTGAGAAAGAGTTGTTATTAACTTTGAAAATAGCTTAAACTGCTTAGTTAATGGAAATAAATGTGAAAAATTTATTTCTAGGTCACAAATGTGTGATTTGTGCCACAGTTAATTTTTTAGGATAATCAGAGTTAGTTCGATATTTTTAAGCATACTGATTGTGTATTTTAATACTGAATTAACTAGCAACATATATGAAAAAAATAGAGAAATGATTAAACAATAATTTAGATGAATCCTATGATTTATTTTAAAGTTTTTAGAAGTTAGGAAACTCGATTTAACACTTTCTGAGTGTTCTTAGCATATTAGGAAGTTCCAGCAAAATATTCCAAGGATATTTTGGTCACTCTTTTCCTCTCCCTCACGATTAAAAGCAGCAAATGCTGCTAAAAGAAGAAAGAAATAGGAAACAAAAGAAAGAAAAGAAAGAGGAACCGAATGGGAGAAGAAGAAAGGAGGAAAAGCTAGAGGAACAAGATCAAAGTTTGAAGGAGGATCCAAGAGCAAGTTCAAGGCTTCAAGATCATCTTCCATATAAGAGGTAGGAGAGTTCTATTAATCTTTTCTCTTCTTGTCCATTTTGATGAAGTTAGAGTTCATGAATGGAAATTTGGATTTGGTGATCCAAATATATGCTTTTAGCTTAGTTCTTGATCCCAAGAGTTAAGTTAGAGCATTTTCAGCTCATAAGAAACCATGGCAGCTTGTTTTGCTTGGTGGATGTCCATAGGCCTCTTTGATGAGCTTTTTGGTAATGGATGTTTGGTTGACTTGATTAAGTTTAAATCCATGATTTATGTGTTGAGTTTAGTGTTTAATGATTCTAACATGATTAGAGACCATGACTGGAGTTGGAAAACACTTAAAATCAAATATTTGAGGATTTGGAGGTTGGTTTGGAGCCAATGGAACAGTGACTCAGTTCTACAAAATTTTCTACATAATGGTCACGCCTAGGCGCAACGTGAACTGAGAAACTTTCGATTTAGACCAGACAGAGAGTGTCATGCCTAGGCATGGTATTTCCATGCCTAGGCATGAGACAACCATGCCTAGGCGTGAGTTCCAGAATTTTTTAAGAATTGTATTCTTGATGTTTTAGACTTCCCTAAGTGTTGGGATCACTCTTATATGCTTTATAAGTGTGTTAAGGAATCAATGGGGGTATTTCATGGAGGGATTTACAACCTTGTATATGCGAGAATTTGGAAAATCTATTCGCACCTAATGTGAGGGGATTTGCCTTAGGATGAGGTTGGAGAACCTTTAGGCATCCAAAGTGTGGGAAGTACCTTAGGAACGAGGGACCCTAGACACCCAAAGTGAGGTGGAGTGTCAATGGTTAGTGTGTTGGGAAACCTTAGGCTTCCATTGTGTGGTGGAATGCCATAGGGTAGTTTTGAGAACCTTGAGCATCCATGTGTGATTGAATGCAACAAGGAAGTGTTTATAACCTTGTTCAACATAAGGTTGACTTTGGAATCACTTGTGAAGTGATGGTGTGAGGTTCTAGATACAAGAATATTAGTGTTGAGACACAATTAGGGGTATTTCTTGGAGAGAATAACCACCTAGTGAATATAAGGATTTGAGAAACCTTAGGTATCCTTTGAGATGTAGAATGCCATAGATAAATACCTAGAACCTTGAGTAAAATGATGTTGCATTGAGAATCACTTGTGAAGTGATGAAGTGAGGTACTAGGTGTTGTATTCTAAGTTTGTTTGGCTAGTTGTATTTGTTATCATGCATAGGTTGCTCCTTTATGTAGAAAGTAGAGCCGGATATGCATGAATGTCATTTACTTCTTTGTGAGACAAGGTTGAGATATAAGAAGTACTAGAAATGTAACTTTGCTCCTTGTGCGACAAGTGAGCTTGGTTAGTTAGTTTGCTAGTTTTCTTTTGTCACTTGGTTAGGAAGGACCTGATGATGAGTGTAAATATTTGTAAAATACATTACATGTTTTCTCTTCAAACTTGTTGTTTGCTATTTCCTGCGCATTGTAACCTTACATGAAGTGCACAACCATTTGGCCAAAGAACAAGGTGTTGGATCTTGATTCTTATAGCAGGTAATGCTATTATGGTCAGGGTTACCGATATGAGATGGGTAGTAGTACTCTTATAATTGTGAGGGGATGAAATCCACTTATTACTATGTAGAGCATAGGTTGTTAGGCCTATCCTGCTTAGCATGTACAAGGGAACAGAGGTTCCTAGGAAATATGCCAGTAGCATATGTTTTTATTTAAAACTAAAATCTGCATTAGCATTTCATAATCATATTATTAGGATTTTGTGTGGGCATAATCATACATCATAACATAAAGTATTGCATTTGTTGACAACGGTATGGGTGGTTGTCTTGCTTGCTCGATGATATTTTACGATTGTATTGGCAATTTTTCAATATTATTGATTGTTCAATATAAATGTAAGTTAAGATTATAGTTTGCCTTGTGAATGTTACATAAGGTTGTATGTATATTCTGACAGTGTTGAGTAGTGGCTTATTTATCTGTTCCAGGCATAATCTTATGTTTGTTGTGTGGTTTATTCATTGCGAATGATTAAATTCTGGTATTGGTTACCTATACTAAGAAATTGTGATTTATCACCCCATTGTATTTCCATGTAAACCCAGGTTCAAGCAAAGGGAAGCAGAAGAAGCAAGAAAACTAGCATAGTTTATTTTGTTTTCTTTTGAGAATATGTTGTCTATTTATTTTTTATGCTACCTTGAGGTTGTATAAAGTTATGTGTCACAGTATGCCTTTGTGAGGCTAATGAGGTATGTATATAACATTTTGTTGTTCAGGCTCTCCATAATTATTTATATGAATGAATGTTATGGGTTAGATTTATTCTATAGGATAGAAGTAACATAGCTAGTACTGTGCGCCTTATATATAGCAGATATATCAGGTTCCAAGTATTGGGATGTTACAGAACTCTTTCTTAATTCCATGACTTTTTGTCTTATATGAAAAGATGCCTTCAAACAAGGGGTCACTTGATTGATGTATAGACCTTAGTTCACCTGACTAAAAATTAGCTTATGACTGACATTGCTGAGTGAATAAATTCTTTATTGTGTTCTATGTAGGATGGGATGTTTATTGTCTTAGCCACTATTAATGGGGTGGTTGAGGATGCTGATTGGTGGTATTCAGCGTGCAAGTGTCATTGTAATACCCCAAATTTCCTAAGTTTTTTATAGTAATTTTGACAGTTAATAGAATTTCACTGTTTAGTGATTTCTGGATACTGTAAAATTATTTTGATTATTCCGTTAGCGTATTTGATCGTTTTGAGTGATTTACTCCGTGTCAGGAAAATAAAAATTTTCGGGCCGGAGAAAACTTTACGTAATTTAATTTTTACCGTTAGGTAATTATTTTACGTAATCTGATTTGATATTTGTGCATTTTATAATTTTTGTGATTTTATGGATGATTTTGAAATTTTTCCTATCTGTAGGCCCATTAAAGTATGTATGTGGCAATTGTGCCATACGTGGGCCCGGGTGGGTCCCACAAAGTGAAAAAATTTTCTATGCATAGAAAAATTTGTACTGTTTAGACGGAGACAGGGGATCTTACTAAATCTGAATCCGGAAACAATTTTTAAAATTTTATTGTACTGTGTTTTGTACTGTATTTAATTATCGGATGATAAAAATACAGTAAAAATATTATTTGTAGGATACAAGAATAAATATTATACTGCGTAGTCAACAAAGAGAGCTTGACTTGATTTATACCCTTGAATGAGAATACTTAGTTTGAATATTAACCATTGATTTAATTAAAGGTTAAGAAACAAACTTAATAAAGAAGCCTTGGATAATAACCATTGATTTAATCAATGGTGTGAGAATAAGCTTAGTTAGGAAGGCTTTGATATCAACCATAGATGTAATCAAAGGTGTAGAATTGGTCTTGAAAAATGACAAAGACCATTTATAACCATTGGATTTAGATTAAATCAAGGGTGGAGATTTAATCTTAAAAAGTAACGAAGACTATTTATGACCATTGGATGAAGAATCAATCAATGGTGGAGATTTGGTCTTCTAAAGTAGCAAAGACTAATTAGGACCCTTGGATTTAAAGTTTGAAGGAAGCAATCTTGACCATTAATTTTGGAGACACATCTAAATTTAGAATTTAAAGGAGAAAAATCCAATGGCCTAGATTTAGTCTTCTAAAATTAAAAATCTACCTAAATCCTAACCATTGAATTAATCAATGGCTAGAAATGCTTCAAAGGGTGGCAAATAATGAAGACAACTACTTGAATGCATTATGAAGAGGAAGGGGATGGTTTTGACTTGTTTAGAAGACAAAGGAAAAGTTTCAAATACATTAATTGATGTTTTATGTCAATTATGATTTGCTTTAGTCAATTTTGTTTCATTATTTCTTTGTTTGCATCCTTAGGAGATGGCTTGGAGGGGGGGACGGTTTTGAAGATGAAAAGGAAGGAGGAGACATTTTGAAGTAGGCTTTTTAGGCCAAAGAAAAAAATGAAAACAAGAATCTATCACCTTTTCCCATTATTACAAGTTGTATGCATAATAACTAAGCAAAAATATTCTTTTCTTTCTCTCCAAGTGAGGCTACGGCTATGCACTCTTAAGAAGACCAAAGAATTCATTTTCATGCTTTCTATTATTACATCTTCATCTTTTCCTTCAAGTTTCAAGAAGCAAAACCAAAGAAAACTCTATTTCTCTCCCTAAGCACACCATTCGGCCAAGCACTCCAAGAACACCTTCCATCACTCAAAAATTTCATCCAACTTGATTTTCTAAACCTAAACATCATTCTAAGAACATCTCTAGTTATGAGTTTTTCCAAAATCATTCATCTTGATCTTCAAATTCAAGCTTCAAGTTTCTATCAAAAATAAAAAATTTCATCTTTGTTCTTCAAGAGATATCATTCGGTCAAAACCCCTAAAATCACCATCCAAGCTCTTTTAATTTCATCCAACCTTAGATCTTGAATCTCCATGATATTCTAAGCAACTTTCATGTTGAAGACTTCTTCTAAATCATTCATCTTCAAGGAGTTTCTTCAAGATCAAAGTTATTGGGTTTTTGAGGTGAAGTATAAGGAAACTTCATTTTCTTCTCTCTTTTTCATGATCTAAACCATGTTTGATCCATGGTTCCTCTTAATCAAGCTTAGTATACTAATTTTTATGTATTTTGTTTTGTATTTGAGAAGCTCTTGGTGATGAAGGACTTAGAAAAAGAAGCAAAACAAGGAGTTTTTGAGGATCTTCAAGAGGTAAGAGGGAGATCCATCTCACCAACCAAGCATGGTGGTGAGAGATGGTATTTTATTTGATGGATGTGGAATCCGTGTGAGGATTCATATCCATGGTCATATAATTAATTTGTGGGTGTTTATGAGCTTTGATTAATTTTCTATGCTTGATATGCTTTGCATGATTTTATAGCTTTGATGATATTCTTGATATGCTATACATGCTTTTATGGCTTTGATGGTATGCTTATATTATTTATGATGAAATATATATGTATATGCCATGACTTGATGGTGGAAAAGAAATTGATTTTTGGCTCCAATAGCCAAGGAAGAGCTACGGTTTTGATGCCCTTGATTAGGGTTCATGTTAAAAAATTTCAAGAACAAAAGAATTGATTTTTGAGTACTTAGAACATGGTGGATTTCGAACAAGACACCTCACAATAGGTGTTCACAAATTAATATTTTTATGAAAGATGAAAATGAATGATTTGAAGAGTATGGAAAATAAACAAAGGATATATTTTTCAAGAGAACAAGAACATGGTTTTGAAGGATTTTTATTGATTTATTTTGTGTAAAAAGATCCTAAGTGTTTTTCTAAACATGAGTTTTGAATGAAACGGGCAAACGTTGATTTTAAGGATTTGCAAAGAAAGTAAAAAAAAAAGAATTTGTAAAGAAAGTAAAAATGAATTTGATCAAATGGGTTTGGTTTTTATGACCATGAATCACACGGTTTTGAAAACAAAATTTTAATGGTTTTGTTTATGTAAAACCATATCAATTTAAAAGGAAAAATATTTGATGGTTTCAATAGTCATGTCCACGTTTTTTTAAAGGCTTGTAATGTCTTGATTTTTTTTTATGAACAAAGTGATTTTTTTAAAGTGAAAACGTAACTTGATTTAATACAAGGAATTTGGAAAGGGAATCAGAGTGTTTTTATCATTTGAGAGAATTTTGTAAATAAAAGACAAAGAGAGGTTGAACATGTTTGAACTTCAATTTATTTTGAAGAATTGATTTTAAAGTTGATTTGAGAAAAATGGAGAATATAATGGTGTTTTGAAAATTTACTAACGTATAACTTATTTTCAAGTTTTGAAATACGTTAGAAAATGTTAAGTTTTGAAACGTTGATTTACATCAATGAAAAAGTGATTTTGTGAATTATATTTTGAAAAGAATTTCTTGAGTAAAGAATCAGGAAAAATATTTTTTTGAGTAAAAAATATATTAAATGAAGTGTAAAGTTATATTATTTTGAGAAAAGTTAAAAAGAATTTTTAAAGGTCAAGAAATATTTTCTAATGAAATTGTGGTGAAAAATTATTTACGTATCTTAAAAACGTGATTTTCTAAGTTACGTGATATGAAAAAATATTTCTATGTGATTTTAAATACGTTAAAATATTTATACGCGATTTGAATTTACGTTTAAATATTTTACGTGACTTGAACTACTGTTGATAAATCACTACGTGATTGAATAGCGATAAAATATTTTTTTATGCGATTGTGAAAATGGGGAAAAATTGTTATGAGATTTGGAAAGTGTTTTAAATATTTTAAGAATGATAGAAAATGATTTACGTGATGTAAAAGAATGATTTTTAAGTTACGCGATTTTGAAACAGTGAAAAAATACTATGCGATTTTGAGAAACGTATATTTTTACACGATTAAGGAAAAATGTTAAAAAATTAGTACGTGTTTTAAAAGTGCAACAGAAGAGTTGCGGTATTTTGAAAACGTAACAGAAATGTTACTGTATTGTGAAAACGTAACAGAAGTGTCACGGTATTGTGAAAATATAACAAAAACGTTTCAGAATTTTGAAAACGTAACATAAGTGTTACGATATTTTGAAAACGTAATATAAACATTTTGGAATTGTGAAAACGTAACAGAAACGTTTTGGAATTGTGAAAATGAAATGGAAATATTACGCAATTTTGAAAACACGACGAAAGTGTTTTATAACTATGAAAATGTGATAACATGATTTTTGCTGTTGAAAATACAGTATAATTTGGTGTATTTTATATGCATTGGAAAGAGATGCTTGTGATTGGATTTGGTGCATTATACATGCATTGGGAAAAAAATATCGCGTTGAGGCATATGATACATTGAACAAATGAAATTGAAAAGATTTGGCCCTTTGGGGTTGGACTTGCACGGATATATTCGTGCATTGTATATGACCCTTGTGGTTGAAGAGGGAATGAGAATTGATAGTGAGGTCTATGATGGATCTTGGGGGCGTCGAGGCGCGGCGGTCGACCAAGTGGACAACTGGCGAGTACCCTGTGTCACTTAGCGATGCAGTTCGTTGCAACGCATTGACGATACCCGACAAGAACACGATTCTTTTCAACAACTGGAAGATTGTCTTTGGGCTAAGACTGACAATTGACAGAGCATTCTCGAAATTATGAAAACCTCCATGGAGTTGTTTTTGAAAAACTGAGTCTATGTGCACATGCATAACATATGCATAAATTTGAGTGTCCATATCTGCATGATATATATTAATTGAGGAATATTGGCTATGACAATTGTTTTGAAATACTTGGATGATGATGATGATAATCATATTGATGGCATTATTATGATTATTGTGTGATGATAATAATGTTAATAGTATGATGATGATAGTCGATTAATGTTGAGTGCATTATTGAAATTCTGGTATGACATATCTGTATGATATTTCTGTTTGTGTTATCTCTGTGCTGCCATGTTGGTATTGGCGTAGGTGATCTCACCTCTTTGTTATGTTGTTTTGTTGTGTCTGTACTGTTAAAATCAAATAATAGAAAGATCGAGTTGTCTTAGACATAACGGGCGATGGACACTCTGAGATTGGTGATAACAATAAGGAGTGGACATTCAGGACTCGAAGGTGTGCAGTGTTGATAAAGAACAGATGTAGAACAAATGTCTGATGCAACAAGATGGATACACAACAGAATAAGTATGTTAAGTTTTTAACGTTAGTGTTGTACCGTGCTATTAAGTAGGACCCGTCATGGGGTTTACTACTGTTTTAAAAAAAAAGTATGTTAGTTTTATATTTCTCTTTAAATTATGAAATATTAATTAGTGTCAATATTGTATAATGAATAGTTGAAATATGATTTTCAATATTACCTAATATTTTCAGTAAATTTATGTTTCAGTAAAGAAGAAATTTTAAAACTCATATTTTATAACTCAAACTTTGTGCGAACTTCTTTTCAGATTATGAGTTAGGAGTCGAAAATGTGATACCCTAGGGAGGGTGTTACAGTCATAGGGATGTTAGTCTTGACTTTGGATTGTATTACTGTGATTCTTGCTTTTGCCACGTCCTTAATGTCACCCCAAGGTCTTAGTTTTGATTTATTATTGTTTATTTGTTTATTGCAATTACTTAATGGTTTTATTTTTTATTTATTGTTTTAAACAAATTTGTTATTCTTAAATATATACAGGATAAAGGTGAATGTGGAAGATGGTAGTGGTTGCTAAGGTGTAGAGAATGGTAATATTCAAGAACTTTTGGCTTAATAATGATTCATGATTAGTTACCTTATCCCTATTCAGTTGATATGAACTTATTGGACTAATTTTTTTAAATTGCAGAAGGGTAAGTCTGGCATTGATGACCTACATACTGCTGTGTTGGATGGATTAGTGGGGAAGAAGATGTTGTTTAAAGTTGAGAAAAAAACTACTCCAACTGCCCAACTAGAGGCATCATATCGAGTTAGGAGGGTATATGAGGATGACGTAATCCTCAGCATGTTTCAGCTACTTGGAGCAAAAGTTATTCCAACTACGGTAGAAACCGAAGTGTTTTTCTTATAATGATCACTGCATCTTTTGACCACTTTCTAAGTTTTTTTTTTGAAACAGCCATGCATTATTTCTTTTTTTTTATATATATAATATGAATTTGTTCGTGTGCTATTATTTATTTGCATGGAGTAATTTTGATTTCATGTTATTATTTATTTAGGTGTAGGATTGATCAAATGCAGAAGGTATTAAGTTATTGTCCATTAAAATTAGGCATGCTTTACTCTTTGAAGATATGTGTGGTGTGGTGAATATGACATTCCACTACTAGCCAATGCCAAGTCTGTTAGGGAGTTTGATGATGGACTAACCCATGGTATGCGCCCATACTTATTGGAAGCTAGATAGATAGATTACAATGGTAAATTATTATATGCTCAAATACTCATCTACGAGGCTTTGCAATTTATTTATTTTGGATTCAAGTCTATGAATGAATACTAAATTAATTCAAGCAGTTCCCATAAAACATGTTCATACCCCCTTGCTTTGCATCCAAGTAAAACATATAGATTCAAAAAAAATGTTATCCATGTTTTTTTTTAATATTTAGTTGCATAAAGTTGAATAAAATAGAAAACCTACTTTCTACATTGTTATCTTGATTAATTTTCCTGTCAACTGTATTTTATCTTTATCTTTTCAAAAGTTTTAGATTTTGTGTTGTACATATACATTTTTTTCTAATGTTGTTTTATCATAATGTTGTTTTCTACGCTTCCATATATTGATGAGTTTATTTATTTATTTTTAAAATTATGATTTCATTGTTTCATAAATCTTCTAAATGTTTGAGTTGATGATATGACTTTTACAAATAAGTTTCCAATGACATTTCTTTCTCTTCTTTTTCATATCAAGCTTCTACTTCTTCAATCAAGTTTTTGCTTCAGCTTTCATCAAGCTTTGGTTGTGTTTTCATCAAACTTTTCTTTGATTTCTTGCTATTTTCGATTTCGATTCTTTGCTATATTCGATTTCGATCTTTCAATTCTTTTCCTCAAGTTTTATCATTGCTTCTATTTTTGCTATGCTCTAATACCGTAATAGAAGTAGAAGAATCGAAAGATTGAAATAAAAAATAGCAAAGAATCAAAATCGAAGATAACAAGAAATCAAAGAAAAGCTTGGTGAAAACACAACCAAAGCTTGATGAAAGTTGAAGTAGCAAGCTGAAGCAGAAACTTGATGGAAGAAGCAGAATCTTGATACGAAAAAGAAGAGAAAGAAATGAAAGCAAGCAAGTTCGAACCTTGGACTTCTTACTTTATTTTCTTACAAAATGCTTCACTGAAAACTACAACATTGATGGAATGAAAGTAGGAAGGTTCAAACCTTGGACTTCCTACATTTTAAAAAAAAATTGGTCACAATACACACGCTAGCTGAATTATGGCTATATGTTATATATGGGTTTAATATCTGTGTTATGTTTTTGGCAACCCCTAATCAACCAAGCAGACAACCAATTAAGTTTGGTGGACGTAGACACAATCGAAGTGGTTAGAAAAGAAAACTGAGGGGTAGTGCAATTGGTGCAACATGAATGGACTACTCTGATAGCCACAAATAATATTTAGAATGGTTTCTATTGTGGACATTGAAAATTATTGCAATTCTGCCTACCCTATAACTCCCACTCAGGTTCAGGACAAACTATTTCAAGGGCATTATTTCCTTTGTTACTCGTGATAAAGATCCTCAACATTTTTATTGAATGGTTGAAAGAAAAAAAGAGAAAAATTAGTTCTCACCCTCTTGAAGTTATAGTTCAACTTTAATCCGCCAACTCCAAACCAAATTACTGTCTGAAGTGGATTTGCAAGTGTATATGGTTGTTTTGAGTGATGTATTTGTAGTTTTTCAGCAAAAAAAAGACATACGTCATTTGTTTCAATTGATAGATTAATGTAAAAACTAAAGAAAAAAATTGTTCAAATTTGAAACATGATCTTAATTTTTATAACAATTCAGTTTTGTCTATAAGCAATAATGACATATTTTAGCCATGTGTTGGACGAGTAAATGTCCTAGTAGTAGTGTCAAGGCATAACTTAAGTTAGCTTCGAAGGAGTAAATAATTTGCTAAACCATATCACACTGACAACTTGTAGACAAAATATACAGTCCCTTGGTTAGATTACAAAGTATGGTGTGTTGAACAAGGAAGATATGTAGTTTAGTTGGAATCCCATAATAAATGATATCAATTGTTCAACAAAATACAAAAAAAAAATTAAAGTGGACTTCAATTTTTTGAAAACTAAAAATAAAAATAATTTCTCATTACGACGACTGCGTGAGATAGGGAAACAATTATGTGACACTTTGTTAACCATAAATAAAATTTTACTTATGGAATAATGAGTAAAATAAAAGGCAAAATATATTATGGTGACGACTTACGATCCCCAAACAAATATTGTATACCATACCTATCCTAATTCCTGTATGTTAATACAAAGTGTTCTGGACCATGGTCTGAGATCCCATCCGGAAGGATCGACCCGACATACGAACCACCGGACTCCGCCATCAACACCCCGACTAGGCCTTATGACCTCAGATCATGGCATCGGACTATAACGATCGCCGGACCTATACAGGTTCTCACAACTGCTGACCGCAACCCTATATGTGGGGACCATAACTGCCTACAATAAGGATTGGCCACTAAGGACGCAGCCCTAACAGGTCAGAGACGAACCTCAACGATCGTGGGATAGCCCTGACAAGTCAGAGACAGACCTCAACGATCATGAGCTGAGACCTTTACCAAGGCACGATCCTAATGTACCTTTATCCTATATGGATTGCATGAGGATTCCAGTCACGCTCTACATATACTAGACCAAGTTAACCTAATGAGGTATCTACTATTCCAATGCATAAACCCTACTTGTGCACTGTCTGACTTGAGCGTTGAAGTCCCTTTGTAGGTACCCACCCCCTAGTTCAATACGCTCGGCAGCAGCTGCATAAGGAGGAAACCACCATACACGTGCCTATCTCAAGTACCTTCTGAATCCACTTCAGAACATTGGCCCGTCTGTGAGAATCTGATAAACTTCCATTCCCGCGTTAACCATAGTGAGCATAAGACACAACCATAGGAAGGGAAGCACTGCACATGCTGTCCTTGGCCAAATACAGGACCCAGCGGCACAAAACGACCCTTCTTCCGTCACACCACCAGAAACCTCCGCCGCTAGAAACAAGTCTATTGTGGTGGAAACTCTCAACCATGGACATGAGGCTTCAGCTTTTGCCGAAAGCCCCGCTCCATCTCGAAGGGTTTCAATCCATAACAGGCTTGTCTTTCCTCATGGTGGGGCCAACAATACAAACCCTAGAGCAAACCATGGAACTAGGATCCCTATGCATGCTCGCTTGGGGACCTCCCACAATGATGTAGACCATGCATCTCACTATGAAAACAATGTCCAATCCGAAACGACGAAGAATAGCCTTCAAGAGTTGTTGCGCCAACAAATAGCGCTCATCAGTAGCGTCAGCTGGAAGAACAACGTTGTTGGTTAGAGCATTTTGAAAGATCAGTGAGGACAAATAACGACAACGAAGAACGGGATGTAGTTCGTAATGGGCAAGCAGCCCAGTGTGCTGGCGCTGGGGTTTTTGGAAACCATAACCCGGTCCCCAACCGTCAACAACAATTCTCAGATGCTCTAATGACATATAGGGTCCCGAGGAACTTCAAGCCTTCGAGCAATTTGGAAGCTTATAATGGGACGACAGATCCCCAGGACACTTGGACGCTTACACTCAGTCCATGCAGCTCTACGGGTACACCCCGAAACTGCTATACCGAGCTTTTCCCCTATTTTTGAAGAAGTACGCCCTCCGTTAGTTTGTCACCTTACAAACAAAGATCATATGATGAGAAGACCTTACGCAACATTTCTTGCAACACTACACCACAACAAAAGAGCGATCGAAGTCAATTGACTCCCTTTTCGGAATCCGCCAGGGAAGTTCTGAATCCTTGCGCAAATATGTCAAAAGGTTCAATCAGGCCTGTGTGGGCATTGAAAACCTGGATGACAGGATAGCCCTCCATTACGCCAGAAACAGACTCCGAACTGATTCGGGCTTCTTCATGTCGTTGGCAAAAAAGAAGCTGGCGAGTCTAGATGAGTTTCACCTATGGGCGGATAAGTATGTCGAGCTAAAAGAAGTTACCAGAGCCAAAGAGAATCTGGAGAAAGGTGAACCAGTCCACCAGAAAAAGAACCAAAACTCCAACCAACCCTGTGACTCCTCAAGAGCAAACGGTATTAGCTTAAGTATTCGAAGTATACTCCTTTGAACACCCCTCGAGAAACAATCTTAAAGGAGGTCCTTCAAACCGAGTTCCAGGATATCAAGAGACCACTACCCGTAAAGAAGTAATTCCAGAGGGACCATTCGAAACATTGCAGGTGGCACAAGAGCTATGGCTATGAGACAGAAGATTGTTACTAACTCCGGGATGTTATTGAGTCTCTGATTAAAGAGGGATGATTGCAAAAGTATATCAGCGGTTTCCGAGGAAGCGAGGATTGCTGAAGACATAGAGATCGAAGACAAAGCCGCAGCCCCCGGCGAAGTCCAAACCAATGTCAAAGAAGAATCCGGAGTCTTGCTAGAAGATCCCGGACCCCACCATGCCGCAATGTTGAAAACAGGCAAGATCAGGATCGGGATACTCAAGGTAGGGGTAACAGGAAAGACAGACTCATCAACACTATCTCAGGAGGGTTCGCAGAGGGATCCGTCTAATAACTCTCAGAAAAGGTACTCCGAACAGCGTCTTAAGCATATCTGGTTCCTCGCAAAGACCCCATGTTGTAAACAAGGACGCACTGTCCATTTCCTTCTCCGACAAGGACTACAGCGACATTATCTGAGATTATGACTACCCTCTGGTCATATCCAGAATAATATCTAACGCCGAAGTCTGTTGTATCTTTGTGGATCAGGGGAGTTCAGTGAACATCATGTTCATGGATGCCTTCAAAAGACTAGAGTTCCCTCTGTCTGCACTCACACCGTATGAATGTGAACTGACCGGTTTCGCCAGAGAGAAAGTTACCCCGGTCGGTTACTTTGAAACTTTCTTAACCCTAGGTAACGATAACATGTACAAAACGATTAAGGTGAGATTTTTGGTCGTGGATTACCCCTTGGCTTACAACATTATCCTGAGTCATCCTACGCTAAATGGCATTGCCGCTATAGTCTCTACCGCTCATCAGGCCATGAAGTTCCTTAATAAGAACAATAAAGTGGTCATGGTCAAGGGCGACCAGATTGCAGCCCGCAAGTGCTATAACGAGAGCTTGAAGATCAGTAGGGCTTCCAGGAAAATAAAGGCACGAATATCCAGTCCCGCCGGCGATTAAGTCAACATTCTGATGACGGAGTTGGATATCCGTGAGGAAATTCAAGGCACAAGACCCCAGCCTGAAAGAGAATTGATCCCGCTCCAGCTGGGTGATAAACCCGACCAAGTCACCAAGATAGGAGCAAACCTCAAAGAGTAGGAGAAGATCCAATTGATAGAGCTCTTACAGAAAAACAAGGATCTTTTCACTTGGACATCCGCTGATATGCCTAGGATCGACCCTGCTTTCATCTGTCATCATTTATCTATTAAACAGGATGCAAAGCCGATCTCCTAAAAGAAAAAAAAAAGTTGGCCCTGAGAGGCAATAGGCCATTGAGGAGCAAGTCAAGGAATTACTAAATGCCGGCTTCATCAGGGAGATCCCATACACCACTTGGCTCTTAAATGTTATCATGGTAAAAAAGTCAAACAGGAAATGGATGATGTATATGGACTGCACTGACCTGAACAAGGCATGTCCTAAAGATCCATACCCCCTCCCAAATGTTGACAAGCTAGTTGATAGCTCCTCCGGCTTCTGGTTACTATCCTTCATGGATGCTTACTCCGGGTACAATCAGATTTTAATGTACCCTGGAGACCAAGATAAAACAGCCTTCACCACCGAAATGGCAAGTTACTGCTATAAATAAATGCCTTTTGAGTTAAAAAATACCGAGGCCACCTACCAGAGAATAATGAACAAGGTCTTTAAAGAACAGATGGGGAGAATGCTAGAGGTCTACATTGACTATATGATAGTTAAGACCCCATCGTCAGGATCACACACCTCGGATCTCGAGGAAGTATTTGCACAGTTAAGAAAGCACGACATGAGACTCAATCCAGAAAAATGCACATTCTTGAGGCAAACCCCGACAAATGCAAGGCGGTGCTCGATATACATAGTCCCCGGAGCGTGAAAGAAGTACAACAGTTAACTGGATGGATTACGACTCTCACCAGATTCCTAGCCAAAGCCGCTCACAAATCCATCCCTCTCTTTAAGCTATTGAAAAAGCGACAGGATTCGAGTGGGCATAGGAATGTGAAGATGCTTTCGCATCTCTGAAGAACATTAGGGTGTCCCCTCCCATTCTTACAAGGACAACGTCAGGTGAAACACTTTACGTGTACCTCTCTATCCACGAGGAAGCTGTGAGTTCGGTACTCATTAGAGAAACACCAGAAGGCTAGAAACTGGTTTATTTTGTGAGCAAAGTATTGCAAGGCCCCGAACTCTGATATCAAAAGATAGAGAAAGTCGATTTTGAACTCATCATCACGGCCAAGAGACTAAAACAATATTTCCAGTGCCATCCTGTGGTAGTAAGGACAGATTAACCCATCCGACAGATACTGCATAAATTGGACTTAGCAAAGAGGATGATTGCCTGGTCCATTGAACTTTCCGAGTTCAGGATAACCTACGAACCCAGTGTAGCAATCAAGGCATAGATGCTCTCGGATTTCTTGGTCAAACTTACTTCAGACTCCGGTTATACCAAAAAGATATCCTAGACCATGTTCGTTGATGGGTCCTCAAACCCGAAAGGAAACGGTGCCAGGGTAATCTTGGAAAACTCTGAAGTTATGGCTGTTGAGAATTCACTAAGGTTCGAATTTCCCACCTCAAACAACCAAGCAAAATATGAAGCATGCATCGCCAGACTGGCAATGACCATAGACTTGGGGGCCGCAAAGATTCGACTTTGTAGTGACTCCCAACTCGTGACCTCCAAGATTCAAGGTGAATATCAGGCCAAAGAGCCTCTCCTGCAGAAATACCTGGCCAGAGTGCAAGAACTCCTCACAAACTTCCAGCTAGTTAAAGTGGAGCATATACCTCAGGAGCAAAACTCCAGGGCTGACCTTTTATCTAAGTTGGCTAGCACCAAGAGTCTAGGCAACAACCGTTCGGTGATCCAGGAAACCCTCTCGCACCCTGCAATCTCCGACATAGCTGTCTTCTAGGTCGATGGGCAAGAATGTACTTGGATCACGCCACTATTGGAATACTTATAATCTGATAGCCTCCCCGAGGATGAAAAGGAAGCTGCTAAGTTAAAGAAAGTCACGGTCAGATACACCATCTTCGATGGGCAGTTATACTGGCGTGGATTTTCTTCATCCTTCCTCAAATGCCTCGAGCCAAAAGAAGCCGAATATGTCCTAGCTGAAGTCCACGAAGGAAGTTGTGGGCACCATCTAAGAGGTAAGGCTCTAACATTAAAGGCACTCAGGGCAGACTACTATTGGCCCACGATGGAGGCTGACTCCCTTGCGCATGTCTAAATATATGACAAATGCCAACGACATTCTGACCACTACCACGCCCTGCCAGAAGAACTATCCATGACAGCTATACCCTGGTCATTCTATCAATAGGGCATGGATATCTTGGGACCTTTCCCTCAAGCTCCCGGATAGTTGAAGTTTTTGGTTGTAGTCGTGGACTACTTTACCAAGTGGATAGAAACAGAGCCCTTGGTCACCATCACCTCGGACCGGATTCAAAGGTTCACTTAGTGCCACATCATTGCCAGGTTCGGGTTCCCGGAATCAATCGTGACAGATAATAGAACGTAATTCAAAAACAAGGGGTTCGAAGAACTACTCGACTGGTTGAAGATAAAATATCATTGCAGTGCTGTAGAAAACCCCCGTACAAATGGGCAAGCTGAGGTAGCAAACTATGTTATCGTTAGGGGGTTAAAGAGAAGACTAGACGAAGCCAAAGGAAATTGGGTCGAGCAGTTAGACCACGTCCTTTGGGCCTACCGAACTACTCCTCACTCCATAACGGGTGAAACCCCATTCAAGCTAACCTATGGATGTAAAGCAATGATCCTAATGGAGATAAGGGAACCGAGTTGGCGTCTCCAAAACTTTTCACCTGATAATAACCCTGGACTGATCAGGGAAGACTTGGATCTGTTGGAAGAAAGAAGGTGCATCGCACACATATGCAACACTGTGATCAAGCAAAGAACGGTAACCTAGTACAACCTGAAGGTCATTCCTAGAAGGTTCTAGCCAAGCGATCTAGTACTCTACAGGACTGATATCGGCGGAAGGAATGCCTCCCAAGGGAAATTAGCCCCTAACTGGGAAGGCCCCTACCGTATCGTGATCAGTACCAGCAAAGGAGCTTATACTCTAGAGACATTCACGGGAAAACCAATGAAGAATTTTTGGAACGCAAACAAACTTAGAAAGTACTATAGCTAAGTGCCTTTTAAGGCTTAGTCTCCTAGTCTACTTTATGTTGGATCTACCCCAATTGTTATATGGACCTTAGTCCTTCAAGATATTTAATGAAACAAGCATCACGAAGTTAGTGCATTTTGTTAAACAAAATTTTCAAAGACCCACCACGACGTCCCAAGATGCCATGGTACCAACTGTGAAGTTGTCTTGTGCTAAATAGGTTGTGCAGTAGAAAAATCTCGACTTGGAAAAATTCTCGCACCAAACCATAAGCACGAAAGACCCCGGTAAGGACCAGTCTCTCAAACCAAAGTCACGTGGCATCCTGAATACCAAAGCAGATGGTAATGGATCCCAGACAAGGTTTCTTACCTTAGGCATGGATTCTAAATGCCAATCCACTTTGGACATCGGATCCTAAGTCAAGGTTTCTAAATTTCTTATCACGTGAAGTTCTAAAGGGAACCATAAGCGCTCAATGGTAATGGGCGTTGGACCTAGACCACAGTCTTTCCTCATCAAATTCACAAAGTCAAAACAACATGAAGGGCGTTGGACTCCGAAATAGACAAAGGGATGCAACAAAAACTAACTTAATTGAAACCCCAAAAATCGGAGTAGTACTATTGTCTATACAAAAACAAAACCCCACGCAGGGGGCAAGAATAAAAAATCAGAATTACTTCGCGGCGGTATCTGGACTGCGGACCTCGTTAGAAGAGCCTTCAACACTTGTACCCTCAGCAGCGAGATGAGGAAGCATGAGACGACCATCTCAGACTACCTTCCCAGAGTCCAGGGAATCCATAACCAGATCAATCCAGGGATTGAAGAGCTGAACTTGGTTGATGGTATTTTGGAACTGCTCCTCCTTGATATCGGTGCAAACGGTAATAAGCTACCCGACATTGCATCGCAAGGAAGTAACTTAGGCATCAAGTCGTTTGTTCCCAGCCCGAAGACCTTCATTCTCAGCTTTCAGTTCAGTCACACACTTTTGACCTCCGTCAAGTTGGCTTCATTTTCCTTCACCGAATCTTTCAGGGAGGCCACTTCACTTTCCAGTTCTCAGGCCCGGGCCTCAGCATCATTTTTGGCCTTTACAGCCTTTTCCTTTGCTCTAAGAGCTTGGTTTTCACCCTACTCCGCGGCAGCAGCCTTTTTTGCCAACTTCCGCTCATGGTCTTCAACCATAGACTCCAAGTACCAAGTCTCCAAGTCAAGACGGAGCCCAAAAGTCTCGAACCGGGAGAAGGTATCCTTCTTACCACGCAGGGCTAGATGAGCTTTAACTTCTTCATTTAGGAGCTGGAAGTCAATGAACTCACGGGGATCCAAATCCTCACAATATAGATTGATTGGCCCAGTACTGATTAGACTGGTGTCTTCTTCAACCGTGACCTTCTTACCCTAGTCGTTTGACTGACCCTCGCTAGTCGCTTTTCTCTTACGCCTCGCAAGCACTGGGGGGGAATCCTCCACATGGATCAGTTCCCTCTCTGTGATCGAGACCTCGGTCAGACGGGGTGATGAGACTGGCACAATGTCAGTGGTGATGCCTGACGGCCCCGGTTCACTTCTGGCCTTAAAGGCTTCAAGAATAGCCAACGTGTTCCCATCTTGAGACATCTCGGCCAAGCTCTGTAAAAAACCAATATAAGCAATTAGATCCATATAACGGTAAAGGAAAAGAAAATAAGCATGAACAATGGCCTATACTACCTAGCACAACCCAAAGCTCCACATCGTCCACGGTATCCAATATATCTTTAGGCTGGATTTTACTGACCTCGTTAACCCACATTTTAAAGAAATTGACACACTCAATCTCCTCTTAATTCAGGTGGCCGATCTTCCTCTCGAATGATTGGGGGGATGCTCCATGTCATCGGATTCTAGTATAGGCTAAACATTGGCTCTCTATCGCTCCCCAACCAGAAAGGACGAGTGCCGCCGGCTGCCATCAACTTAAAGAACTTTTTCTTAAAGTCCTTGTAACTTTCTAAGTATAGAAAGAAGATCATTCTTCCTTGCCGAGATCACACCAATAGCTAAGATTGTTGACGAGCGCGGGTACCATGAACGAAATACCTCGTGTGGAAATAGAAAAACGTCCCATCAGAACATCGCAACCCCACCAGCGAGCATATTTTCTCGAAAGCCAGGATATTTGCCCAACCATTGGGGTGGATTTAACTAGGGGTAGCATGAAGAGTCCGGAGGACGGGAATGTGGAAGTCATTGAAGGGGAGACGAAGCCCAAACCTCGTGAAGAAGTCCTCACAGAGAAACATGAAGTGTTCCCCCGCTTGACAGGTCGAACACACCCGTTCTCTCCCCGAGGACACGATCAGGAACTCGTCATCCTACGCTCCTCCCTCGGTATGTTCTAAATATTCTATTAGTTTGTGCAACTCTACATCGGAGTATCGCAACCCCATCAGCTGGCATATTCTCTCGAAAGCCAGGATATTTGCCCAACCATTGGGGTGGATTTGATTGGGGGCAACATGAAGAGTCCGGAGGACGGCAATATGGAAGTCGTTGAAGAGGAGGTGATGCCCAAACCTCGTGAAAAAGTCCTCATAGAGAAACATGACCCCACTTGACAGTTCGAACATACTCGTTCTCTCCCCGGGGACACAATCAGGAACTCGTCATCCCGGGCTCCTCCCTCGGTAAGTTCCAAATATTCTATTAGTTTATCCAACTACGCCCCAGACTCATAGCGAGAGATCCTATCGAAGGCATTATCAGCGACCCAGGTGTAAGCTAACCTCGGACCTCGGTGATTACGAATTGCCTCCTCCTTGGCCTCTTGATTCTCTGGATCCCAAGCCTCTGGAATCAGGGCAGGTGCTTCAAGAACAAGCGCTCTCCTTCTGATCATTTGAATTCCCGGAAGACACACAGAGGCATAAGGTTAGAACCAGTCAAGTTCAAAGATCCAAACATGGCAATAGGCAAATAGAAGAAGACTGAATGCACCCATGCACTGGCCTCCGCACCCACCAAGGTTAAAATCTCAGAAGAACACCTCTGTTGCACGCAGTGCGATGGAAGAGGTGCTCTATAGGGTAATACCATCAGAAGATAGGGGAAACAGTTTTCCCCACCCTTGTTCGCAGTAAAGAAAGGGTGCGTAATCATTCACGAAACGAAAATAAACAGAATCAAAGTCAAGAAAAAGGAAATATCTTGAAGAAAATGGAAGTAGAAAGAAGAAATCAAGCTATGGGAAGTCCAAAAATCCTAGAACCGCTTCGCGTCATCACAATGCTCGTCGGAAATCATCTCAGGCCACCAGTTTTGATGAAAATCAGCGAAATGAAACAAAAAGGCTAAAACCCTACTTATAGGGGTTATAGTTATGGGGCAATTCCGTCCGAGCATTTCTGATTTGAAAAGATATTAACCATGGCGCGAAGCACTATGCATGTCTACTCAACCTGAGCACGCCACGTGGCCCACGTAGCTGTCATGGCAGTTGAGAGGATAATTATCCAGTAGACTAAGAGACACGTAACCTCAGGGTCCAAGAGCTCAAGAAACTTGTTCAGACCCTGGAAGCTTGACTACCCGGGTAAAGTTCCCTTAAGGTACAAAGACCCCGGATCCAAGTATTTAAACTTGGCACTTCGCCAGTCTTGACTAAGTACCAAGCTGGGGGCAACTTAATATATCACATCGTTAAAGTGAGCGTTGGACTCACTCCGGTATAATATCAATACCATGAATAACAGAAGAGAGAAAGAAGACACAAGATTCAAAGCAAAAGAAAAATTTTATTAATTTCTCATTCCATACATCGTCAGAAATCAAAAAGAGAGGGAAGTGAAAACATTTGAGACATGGAATTTATAAACAAAGAGTAGCCTAGAGAAAGACGAGAACACCACCACTAGCATCCTCAGCCATGTCGCATCTACATTTCCTCTAGAACCAGCACCGGTCTCCTCCCCGTGAAGCGGCCTCTTGAAAAAGTGGATTGGCTTCGCAACCTAGAATAGAACACTGCTGCCGAACTCCAGGGCTTTACCACATTCTTCTTCACTGCCTCCTTCGCCAGGATAGTAGAGACCGAGGTGCACCTTCTTTTGTTGGATAAGGCACAATTGTTCATAGGGAAGATCGTTCCACTGGAACCGTGATCACCCCAAGCCACTCCAAATTGCAGAACAGTCTCAATAGTTCCTCCTGCATATCCAAATGCTCTTAGAGGATTTGCTAATAGGGAGAACCACTTTGGGTTCTATTTCTACAATTGCCTCTGTCCAAGACGATATATATCACGAGTCTCCCCAACGATAGAGCGTAGATCAAATACACCCTCGTACACTAGGAAAGTGAGACATCTGTTGTTAATACATTGAGAAAGTGAGATATCTAGTAGAAGAACCGTTTACAAAGACATGACAAAGTTTCAGAGATTTGAGGAAGAACAAGAAGAAAACCCCTACAAGAGGCAAAACTATCCAGAAATGCAGAGGCAAAGAAGGAACCATTTCTCTGAAAGAAGTCACTTCTAAATGGAGACGCAGAAGGGCAAAAAGGAATGCCAAAGTCGAATGCAAACATCCCTTATTTATACAGAAAATGGAATGCTCCGATTGGTTCCTAGGAAGGAAGAGCTTGTCAAACTGTAAAATCTGCATTTGATGCTCTCCCATTCCCATTGGCTATAAGAGTAGCGGGCGGTTGGAAACTATGCGAAGCTAATGCTCCCCATTAAAGGCTCCTTAATTCTCGAGGAAACTAAAAGCAACTGTTTCCAAAGAATCCAAAGACCAACAAAGGATGCTGCTGCAAGCTAGGAGACCCCGTAAGCCACACTCGAGGGCAACAGGAGGAAAACCTCGGAACAAGGAATGGTGATGTAAGAAAGGACCCATCGCGGTCTCCAACCACATCCCGACCCCGTACCCAACGATAGACCTCGGCCTCAATACGAGACACCACAAAACCTAGCCTTAAAGCTAGGGCGTAGTCCGTTACGAGCCTAATGATCCTATACCTTGACACTTAAGTCTCATCCAAGCGCCAAGTTAGGGGTAACTATTAAATCCAAAAAGCTTACTCCTAAGTTCATTGGGCCTTATCAGATTATTCGAAGAATAGGTCATGTAGCCTATCAAATTGCTTTGCCGCTTTTTTGATCCAATCTGCATGATGTATTTCATGTGTCTCAGCTAAGGAAGTATATTCCCGATCCGATGCATGGTATACTACCCGACAAAGTGCAACTAAAGGATAACTTAACATATGAGACACTTCCTGTTAGAATTGAAGACAGAAAAGTGAAGCAGCTTCGAGGGAAGATGATTGAGCTGGTGAAAGTTATATGGAATGATGTGATAGGTGATGCTACCTGGGAGCTGGAAGAGAAAATGAGGGAGCAATATCCTCAGTTGTTTTGATGTATAACAAATTTCAGGGACGAAATTTTTATTTGTATAGGAGAGTTGTAACACCCCAACTTTAGGATAAATGACCGTTATGTCCTGATTGTACTGTTTTCTATTTTTCTGTATGATATAAAATTTATTTGACTGTTTTGAGTTCATATATAAGTGTTTTGTGTGATTTGCTCCGAGTCAGGAAAATAATAATTTTCGGGTTGGGGAAATCTTATTTTAATTATTCGGAGCTGGGGGATCTTACTAAACTCAATTCTGAATGATATGGTTGTTAATCTTTTAATTTTTAGGATTTAACTGTGCAATAAAATAATTTTATATTATTATAATATTATTTTATTAGTCAGTACAAATAAATAGTAATAGACCCGGAAATGACTGTGGGACCAACTTTTGGTTTGTAGGACCCATAAATGCATTGCGGGACCCATGTTTAGAGAAAGTAGTCAACGTTAGTGGCTTGATTTATTTTAAGCCAATAGGAATTAAGTCAACAAAGTGGGCTTGACTTGATTTGCACCGTTGGATGAAAAGGTTTAGTTTTGAATATCAACTGTTGATTTAATCTATGGTTGTAATGATAAGCTTCTTAAAGAAGGCTTTGGATATCCACCATTGATCAATTGTACGGTGGAGATTGGTCTTACAAAAATGGTTAGAAGCATTTGTAACCATTGGATGTGAAGAATATAGGGAAGATCTTGACCCTTTATTTTTAAAGATGAATCTAATGGTTAGAATTTCATGGAAATGAGATCTAATGGCTTAGATTTGATCATATTACTACCTAATACCAACCATTGATATGATCAATGGCTCTTGAAGCTTGGATTATAAGAATGTTAATTAATTAGTAAGGTAACTAATTAATTTGATTAAGTTAGGTTAAGTGTGCTTAGAAGCTTAATGGGATTAGTAGCTTAATTAATCACCATTAGGGAGGAATCTTCAAGAACAAGTGACAAGGCTTGTGACAAGGCATATGACAAAGCTTGGATGAGCCAATAGGAAACAAGCTTGGTGATCAAGTTTTAAACTTGACCCTTGATGAATTCTAAGGCTTGGATGGAGTCTTGGAAGGTCAAACAAAGTGGCCACCTTTCTCTCTTGAGTTACACAGCCATGCACCATTAGGAGGGCAAATTTCACTCCATCTTCTATCACTTTACTACACATTCTCTCTTCCAAAACACAAACCACCATTGATGCACTTTGAAGAGGCCGAACGGCCAAGTACTCTTCTCCACCATCCAACCACCCAAAATTTTATCTAACCTTACTTTCCAAACCTAAACACTATTCTAAGAACATCTCTAGTTGAGAGTTCTTCTTAAATCTATCATCTTGAGCTTGAAAAATCACTTTGGAGATTTTTCCTAGAAGGTGAAAATCCTTATTTTTCATTTCTAATCTCTTTTTCAAGGTTCTAAGCCATGATTGATCCATGGTTTATGATTTTCTCTTATAGTTATAACTCTTTAAAATTTTGTTTAAGGTCTTTTAGGTGTCTTGGAGGAGATCACGAAATCCATAGAAAGGAGTGAAAGAGGATTTTATCCTCCTTAAAGGTAAGAGGGAGATTCAATCTCATCAACCATGCATGGTGATAAGAAAATGGACTTGTATGTGTGTGAAGAATCCATAAGGATTCACTTGTGTTGGTTGTTTTAAAAGCTTTCCTACTTGTGTTTGATATTATTTATATGTATGTCTATAAGCTTTAATATATATTGCATGATTATTAATTAGGATGTGGTTAACATGTAAAGGTTTGCATGAGTGTTCCAAAAAGCACATGAAGAGGCTCACGGCCTCAACCAAGAAAAGAGAACCAAAATGTTCTCATCCATTTTCAAAAGGAAGGACTTAATGGAATTAGGTAAATGAATGAATTTCAAAATGTTTTAGAAGAAGAAAAATGATCCAAAGATCAAATGCCAAGACTTTATGAAATTCGGCCAACATGCCTTATAAATGAGTGATCAATCAAAAATTTATTTTCTAAGGATAAACTTAAGGTTTTACCTAAAAAGAATGCAATTGTAATGGATTTCTAAGGTTTAAAGAAGTAAACCAATTTTTATTAGAAATATGACATAGAAGAAAAATAAATCCAAACCTTTGAAAAATACTTACCTTTGAATTTTAAAGCATAGAGATAATTACTAAAGTGGTTTTAGTAATAATAAACTAAGTAAACGAATTTTTAGAGGAAAAACGTAGAAAATACAATTTTAATAGATTTTATAGACAAAATGCTATTAAAATTTATTAAAAACAGACAAATAAAAGAAAAAGTTTCAGAATATATTTTATAACGTAAGAAAAATTATTCTACGTAATTTTAAAGTAGTGAAAATAGCTTACGTAGTTTTAAAACGGAGATTTTAAAGCTTTTCGGCTAAGAAAACGATTTAAAAATCTTACGCGATTGAGAAAACGATTTAAAAATATTACGCGATTTTAAAAATAGCAAAATATATTTATGTGATTTAAAAACGGTTGTAAAAACGATGAAATTGTGAAAACGAGATAAAGTTTCTATGCGATTAATTGGAACAACGAGTTTTTATTGTCAGGCCAAAGTGGTGGACTCGGACATATTAAGATATGGTACTGTCAAGTGGGACGTAGTGTATATTTGAGATTTTTGCCAATGAGGGCATTTGCGTAAATATGAGAATATTTTGAGACTAAGGGTAATTTGGTAATTATGATTTTATTCATGCATTAAGTTATGCCAATTTGGTTGATAATTGGTGATTTGATTGACGAGACGAATTACACCGTGTTGTCGGTGTGATAAGCGTAGTGTGGTTCATTTCTTCGTATGGACTTGGAGGCATTAGTGTGCGGAGTATTCCACATGTGGACAGTTGGTCGCTCCTCTGGGCCGTGGTAACTGGCAACACAATAGTGATCTCGACACGCACTATACTTAATCAAGATCTTGTAAAGTCTATTTTAGTACAATGCCTGTAGTTACACGATGTTTGGACTGTGTGCTACTACACGATGTTGGACAGTGGGCTATAGACACAACGTTAGACAGTGCAATAGTTTAGTTGGGCAGCCTGAGGTACTAATAGATCTTTGTGGGTCATTCTCTCTAATGTCTGTGTCTAGCTCCATGGAGTAGGAACGAGTCGTATTGTATTTGTATCATGCATCATAACATTATTATCTCTGATATTATTATATTGTTGTATTAAATTTCTGTGATAATGTTATATTGAATTTCTGTATTATATTGCACTATTATTTATGATGTTATGATATGTTTTATTGTACTATGATATGCTTTAATTAATTATTATATCTGTTGTATGTGGCGTTTTCTTATTTGCCATGCTGGTATTGATGTATGATTATCTCACCTCTCTATATGTACTGTTTTTGTATTTTTAATTTATGTTGTAAAGAGTTTGAGGAAGAGGATCAACCTCTTGATTTTGTATATCCTGAGGAGGAGGAGCAGCAGCAAGCCGAGGAGCAGTTCGACGACTACGAACCATCCGATCACCCATACCCGTTAGATTAATCCGGAGGATGGCGTTGCCGGGATTTCTTGGTTTCGTGAGACTAGAGTTTCATGGAGGTTCAGAGGCCTGGCGTTTGCGTGAAGACAGAGGATCGGTTGTTTATGTGGGACGTTTGATTGTATCCCTACGATCAGAGTTTGATGGGGAACCTGCTTTTACTACTACTCTTTATTTGCACATAGAGTTACTGCTGTCTATTAGGCGTTACTGGGAAGGGATGTTCTATGCGCCTAGTGAGATCAGCAGTGTGTCGACAGCACGGATTCGTGTCCATAGAGCGTCGAGACATCCTGGATACCTATCACCTGAGGTGTCATCTGAGAGTGATCCTTCAGAGGGTTAGGAATTTGGGATGTGCATTTGGGCACTTTTTTGGATGATATGTATTATATTAACTCTTTACTGTTTTTGTTAAATACTTTGTAGTTGTAAATTATTTGTACTACTTAAAACAAAATCATATGTATATTATGTGTGATGACAGTTTGTTTATTTTATGTTCCGTGTTATTTTATTTAGTAATATCCTGTATAAAAAGGAAAAAAATTTACAACCCATATTATTAATGTAACAAATGTTTTACAACTTAGGTAATATTTTATTTATCTTTCTTTATTGCATAATAAATGTGACATCCCCACAAGGGTGTTACATTAGTTGGTATCAGAGCCAGGTTTCGATCCTGGGACCTGTGGGTTGTAAATTTATGATGTAACACTCTTGTAGGGATGTCACATTTATGATACAATAAAGTGTTACCCAAGTGGCTTCAGTATTCAAGAGGGGGGGTGAATTGAGTATTTAGAAAACTTTTTGCAAAAAGCGCGCAAAAAGCGCAAACAAATAAACTATGCTGAATTTAAATAATAAAAGGCGTGAATAAGATGAAGATAAGAAGAACAACTAGAAATTAAATTGCAAGATATAATAAATAAAGTGCAGAAAGATAAAAGATTAAGGAAAGAAGAAGCGAGGCACGATATTTATCCTGGTTCGACCACTAACACTTGTGGCCTACGTCCAGTCCCCGAAACACAGTTCGAGATTTTTTACTATTCAATACAAGCTTAAAAATAGGTGCTTGCAACCTTTACACAATAGAGCACTTTTCACACACAGGAAAACTCTACCCTTGTGCTAAAGCCTCAGCCTGTAGGGATACCTCACCCTTACACAAACCTTAGAGAGAAACCTCACCCCCTTTGAAGGATACCTCACCTTCTTTACAACAAGGGATACCTCACCCTTTTACTGAGGGATACCTCACCCTCACAATACAGTATATCATAGAAATAGATGAAGAAGAGAAACTCTCACTCAGAGCAAAATATTACAACTTGAAGCACTAGGAAGCTCTCTTATGATATCTCAAGGTTTTTGACAAAAAGAGCACATAAAATATGTAAAATAGAAAACCACGTTTTAGCACAAGCAAAGAATGATTCAGATCATTGGGCATGTTTAAAAGATGATCCAAAACCATGTATTTATAGTGTTCCAAGAAAAAGATCCGTTGGGTATTAATTTCATTCATTAAAAAACTCAAGAAAATAGCCGTTACGTGATTTCTGGGCCGTGGTATTCGAATACCATATTTGGTATTCAAATAGATCCTTCAAAAACGTGTTTTGGAGCATTTTCTATGTTGAGGTATTCGAATACCCCTTTAGGTATTCGAATAGATCCTTAAAAACATGTTTTGGAAACTTTTCTGGGGTGTGGTATTCGAATACCTATGTGGTGTATTCGAATACACCACTCTAATTTTGAAATATAACTTTAAAAGGTCATAACTTCTTCATTTCTTATCCGTTTAAAGCAAATGACCAGTCATTGGAAAGATATTTGAGTCTATTTTCAAATGAAATAAGTTTCAAAACAAAAATCAAATTATTTTGAAAGTTATGATTAAAAGAGTAACCAAAGATCAGATTTTCAAAACTCAAACTTGGCTATTTTTCATAAATTTGAACTACCATCATAACTAAACCTTCAAAACTTGTTTATTGGGTATTTTAATACGTGAAAACTATTTTTAAATATTTGAAAACATATTTGAGATATCTAGAAGGCTTCTTACAAAAAGACCCTAAGTCCTATAAGCTATACCATTTAATCTTCCTTTGGACTTGGTCTTCGACATCTTCATGCTTGTTATCATCAAAACTATTGTCCATGATAGCTAGCCAATTACATAAAGAAAGATAAATAAAATATTACCCATATTGTAAAACATTTGTTACATTAATAATATGGGTTGTAAATTTTTTTCCTTTTTATACAAGATATTACTAAATAAAATAACATGGAACATAAAATAAATAAACTGTCATCACACATAATATACATATGATTTTGTTTTAAGTAGTACAAATAATTTACAACTACAAAGTATTTAACAAAAACTGTAAAGAGTTAATATAATGCATAACATCCAAAAAAGTGCCCAAGTGCACATCCCAAATTCTTAACCCTCTGAAGGATCACTCTCAGATGACACCTCAGGTGATAGGTATCCAGGATGTCTCGACGCTCTACGGACACGAGTCTGTGCTGTCAACACACTGTTGATCTCACTTGGCGCATGGAACATCCCTTCCTAATGACGCCTAATAGACAGCGGCAACTCTATATGCAAATAAAGAGTAGTAGTAAAAGCAGGTTCCCCATCAAACTCCGATCGTAGGGACACAGTCAAACGTCCCACATATACAACCGATCCTCTGTCTTTACGCAAACGCCAGGCCTCTGAACCTCCGTGAAACTCTAGTCTCACGAAACCAAGAAATCCCAACAACGCCATCCTCCAGATCAATCTAACGGGTATGGGTGATCGGATGGTTCGCAGTCGTCGAATTGCTCCTCAGCTTGCTGTTGCTCCTCCTCCTCAGGATATACAAAATCAAGAGGCTGATCCTCTTCCTCAAACTCTTTACAACATAAATTAAAAATACAGAAACAGTACATATAGAGAGGTGAGATAATCATACATCAATACCAGCATGGCAAATAAGAAAACGCCACATACAACAGATATAATAATTAATTAAAGCATATCATAGTACAATAAAACATATCATAACATCATAAATAATAGTGCAATATAATACAGAAATTCATTATAACATTATCACAGAAATTTAATACAACAATATAATAATATCAGAGATAATAATGTTATGATGCATGATACAAATACAATACGACTCGTTCCTACTCCATGGAGCTAGACACAGACATCAGAGAGAATGACCCGCAAAGATCTATTAGTACCTCAAGCTGCCCAACCAAACTATTGCACTGTCTAACGTTGTGTCTATAACCCACTGTCCAACATCGTGTAGTAGCACACAGTCCAAACATCGTGTAACTACAGGCATTGTACTAAAATAGACTTTACAAGATCTTGATTAAGTATAGTGCGTGTCGAGATCACTAGTGTGTTGCCAGTTACCACGGCCCAGAGGAGCGACCAACTATCCACATGTGGAATACTCCGCACACTAATACCTCCAAGTCCATACGAAGAAATGAACCACACTACGCTTATCACACCGACAACACGGTGTAATTCGTCTCGTTAATCAAATCACCAATTATCAACCAAATTGGCACAACTTAATGCATGAATAAAATCATAATTACCAAATTACCCTTAGTCTCAAAATATTCTCATATTTACGCAAATGTCCTCAATGGCAAAAATCTCAAATATACAGTACGTCCCACTTGACAGTACCGTATCTCAATATGTCTGGGTCCACCACTTTGGCCCGACAATAAAAACTCGCTGTTCCAATTAATCGTGTAGAAATTTTATCGCGTTTTCACAATTCCATCGTTTTTACCACCGTTTTTAAATCACGTAAATATATTTTCCTATTTTTTAAATCGCGTAATATTTTTAAATTGTTTTTTCAATCGCGTAAGATTTTTAAATCGTTTTCTTAGCCGAAAAGCTTTAAAATCTCTGTTTTAAAACTACGTAAGCTATTTTCACTACTTTAAAATTACGTAGAATAATTTTTCTTATGTTATAAAATATATTATGAAATGTTTTCTTTTATTTGTCTATTTTTAATAAATTTTGACAGCATTTTATCTATGAAATCTATTAAAATTGTATTTTCTACGTTTTTCCTCTAAAAATTCGTTTACTTAATTTATTATTACTAAATCCACTTTAGTAATTATCTCTATGCTTTAAAATTCAAAGGTAAGTATTTTTCAAAGGTTTGGATTTATTTTTCTTCTATGTCATATTTCTAATAAAAATTGGTTTACTTCTTTAAACCTTAGAAATCCATTACAATTGCATTATTTTTAGGTAAAACCTTAAGTTTATCCTTAGAAAATAAATTTTTGATTGATCACTCATTTATAAGGCATGTTGGCCGAATTTCATAAAGTCTTGGCATTTGATCTTTGGATCATTTTTCTTCTTCTAAAACATTTTGAAATTCATTCATTTACCTAATTCCATTAAGTCCTTCCTTTTGAAAATGGATGAGAACATTTTGGTTCTCTTTTCTTGGTTGAGGTCGTGAGCCCCTTCATGTGCTTTTTGGAACACTCATGCAAACCTTTACATGTTAACCACATCCTAATTAATAATCATGCAATATATATTAAAGCTTATAGACATGCATATAAATAATATCAAACACAAGTAGGAAAGCTTTTAAAACAACCAACACAAGTGAATCCTTATGGATTCTTCACACACATACAAGTCCATTTTCTCATCACCACACATGGTTGATGAGATTGAATCTCCCTCTTACCTTTAAGGAGGATAAAATCCTCTTTCACTCCTTTCTATGGATTTCGTGATCTCCTCCAAGACACCTAAAAGACCTTAAACAAAATTTTAAAGAGTTATAACTATAAGAGAAAATCATAAACCATGGTCAATCATAGCTTAGAACCTTGAAAAAGAGATTAGAAACGAAAAATAAGGATTTTCACCTTCTAGGAAAAATCTCCAAAGTGATTTTTCAAGCTCAAGATGATAGATTTAAGAAGAACTCTCAACTAGAGATGTTCTTAGAATAATGTTTAGGTTTGGAAAGTAAGGTTAGATAAAATTTTGGGTGGTTGGATGGTGGAGAAGAGTACTTGGCCGAATGGCCTCTTCAAAGTGCATCAATGGTGGTTTGTGTTTTTGGAAGAGAGAATGTGTAGTAAAGTGATAGAAGATGAAGTGAAATTTGCCCTCCTAATGGTGCATGGTCGTGTAACTCAAGAGAGAAAAGTGGCCACTTTGTTTGACCTTCCAAGACTCCATCCAAGTCTTAGAATTCATCAAGGGTCAAGATTAAAACTTGATCACCAAGCTTGTTTCCTATTGGCTCATCTAAGCCTTGTCATAAGCCTTGTCACTAGTCTTGTCACTTGTTCTTGAAGATTCCTCCCTAATGGTAGTTAATTAAGCTACTAATCCCATTAAGCTTCTAAGCACACTTAACCTAACTTAATCAAATTAATTAGTTACCTTACTAATTAATTAACATTCTTATAATCCAAGCTTCAAGAGCCATTGATCATATCAATGGTTGGTATTAGGTAGTAATATGATCAAATCTAAGCCATTAGATTTCATTTCCATGAAATTCTAACCATTAGATTCATCTTTAAAAATAAAGGGTCAAGATCTTCCCTATATTCTTCACATCCAATGGTTACAAATGCTCTAACCATTTTTGTAAGACCAATCTCCACCGTACAATTGATCAATGGTGGATATCCAAAGCCTTTTTTAAGAAGCTTATCATTACAACTATAGATTAAATCAACGGTTGATATTCAAAACTAAACATTTTCATCCAATGGTGCAAATCAAGTCAAGCCCACTTTGTTGACTTAATTCCTATTGGCTTAAAATAAATCAAGCCACTAACGTTGACTACTTTCTCTAAATGTGGGTCCCGCAATGCATTTGTGGGTCCTACAAACCAAAAGTAGGTCCCATGGTCATTTCTAGGTCTATTACCATTTATTTGTATTGACTAATAAAATAATATTATAATAATATAAAATTATTTTATTGCATAGTTAAATCCTAAAGATTAAAAGATTAACAACCATATCATTCAGAATTGGGTTTAGTAAGATCCCCCAGCTCCGAATAATTAAAATAAGATTTTCTCGGCCCGGAAATTATTATTTTCCTAACCCGGAGCAAATCACACAAAACACTCATATATGAACTCAAAACAGTCAAATAAATTTTATATCATACCGAAAAATAGAAAACAGTACAATTAGGATATAACGGTCATTTATCCTAAAGTTAGGGTGTTACAGTAACTATTCTGGACTGTGGTCCGGGATCCCATCCGGAAGGATCAACCCGACACACGAACCATCGAACTCTGCCATCAACACCCCGGCCTAGGCCTTATGACCTCCGACCATGGCATCAGACTATAACGATCGCCGGACCCACGTAAGTTCTCACAATTGCCGACTACAATCCTATATGTGGGAACCATAACTGCCTACAATAAGGATTGGTCACTAAGGAGATAGCCCTGACAGGTCAGAGACAGACCTCAACGATCGTGGGACAGCCTTGACAGGTCAGAGACAGACCTCAATGATCGTGGGCTGAGACCTCTGCCAAGGCATGATCCTAATGTACCTTTGTCCTATACGGATTACATGAGGATTCCAGTCACGCTCTACATATACCAGGCCAAGTTAACCTAATGAGGTATCTGTTATTCCATTGCATAAATCCTACTTGTGCATTGCCTGACTTGAGCATTGGAATCCTTTTGCAGGTACCCACCCCTCTGGTTCAATACACTCGGCAGTAGCTGCATAAGGAGGAAACCACCATACACTTGCTTATCTCAGGTACCTTTTGAATCCACTTCAGAACACAAAGTAAATGAGTAAACAAGTGAAACGAGGAGAAAAATATGTAATTGAAGGTGATGAAGACCAGAATAAAATTTCAAAATAAAAATTAAAAAACTAATAATGACTTATTATAAAAAATATATATATAACGAAGAAGGTCCATTTTGAAATGGATGGCACTCATCACTCAACTCATGAGCAATAAGATTGGAGGACATCCTTCAACATATCCAACTGTGAGGCAACTCAAGTTACCAATTGTGAATATGGCAGGCTACAGAAATTAGGGGAAAAATTATATTGGACCTAATTGTTGATCCCACAAGGCAAACAGGTTATGTTCGAAGTTTCAAATACAAACGAATGGACTTCAACACATGCAAAATAAAAATGGTCATTAGTTCATTTAAATGACTTTACCTAACTTTTAAAAGGCAGAAGATAAGTATAGTTTTCAACTAAAAACAAATAGTTGACCAATTTTTTTTAACAATTCAACAGCAAAAAGATGGCTATACTCACAAATATGAAAAAAGGCGACGTTTATAATACTCCTAACAGGAGTTGGAGTATCAATGCTCCCAAAAAATTGTCGGTAATAACAAGTTTTTCCAGTTTTTGTATATTTTATATTTATTTTGTCATTTAAAACCATTATTTATTTATTTGAACCCTAATGTGAATTTTATTGCATTTTAGTCCCAGTTCTTCCTCATCTTTCTCATCATCGTTATCTTCATCATTTTCTTAGGCATTTTCTTCCTACGTTGCTGGAGAGTAATCTCTTTGTCAAGCCTCACTACTTCTTCGACTTGCCTACTCTATTATCTACTCCACTCCGCCACCTCACCACTCTGCCACTAAAGAAAAAGGCGCAGAGAGCCGAAATGGAGAGAAAGATAATGAAGATGCTTGACCACCCCTTCCTCCCTACGCTCTACCTCGAGTTTGAGGCCTCTCATTTCTGTTGCATTATCAAGGAGTTTTGTTTCCGATGGGGACTTGCACTCCCTCTGCCATAAGAAGCAGTTAAAAACAATCGTTGCCAACAAAGCAAGAACAGTCAGTGACAACATCGTCGGCCACCGCACCATCAACAGAAGCGAGTGGAATAGAGGTCAGCAGTGTCGATGACGGAGAGGACGACAGCAAGACGAAGACCACCATAGATCCACAGTTCTCAAAGTAGATAAGGAGATCAAGGAACTTGAAGCTTGGAGAAGAAAAATCGCTAAAAAAAATGAAAGAGTGTGAATTAGATCCAGATGGTATGATGAAGAGTGTGAAACGTAATCTCAACTTTTCAGGTGTTAACTTTTGGAATCTAGGATGAAGGTTACCTGAACATTTAGCAATTTTAAGGGACCATTTAGTAAGTTCAGTCTTTTTTAGTACATTTATTTATTTTAAACATAATTCTTCTAATTTTAAAGGGTTAAACATGTAATTGTTCACTGTAACAATGGTAACCAATTATGAAGGTTACCTATACTTAATAACAATTGTTGATCAATTTCTTAAATATCAATGGTTTCAGCCTTTGGAACATCAATGCTCTATCCCCTATTAGGATTATTATAAACGTCGCCTGAAAAAAATGTAATAACACTGCATTTGAAGAAATAGAGTCGTATGAAGAAACTTTAACCTCGTGAATGGTTAAAAATTTTGTACGCAGAAAATGTCAAGGGAAAAAAAACCCACTTATGAAAACGAAATGGCCAAATAGTTTTTGTCACTTCTCACCGGCATATGAATATCACACAATTACTATAAAGAAAATGGGAAAATCATAGTTGTCTCAAACAAATGTGACATTAGGTGAATTTGTTATGACCATCGAACTAGAACCCCATCATTAGATAATCAATTCCGATATTCTTATAGTAAACAGTACATACACATCTTTTCACATCTCATCTAATATCATTCATCATACTTACTTCTTTCTATCACTTGCTCTCACTTAATTACACACTCTTAAAAGGAGTATGTACAGTACGTACACCCTTAAAAGGGATGTAAAAGTATCTTTTTCCTTAGATAATACATTAAAGAGAGTATAATTAAACAACCGCAATCACATATGTGAGTTGCACGGCAGCTATACATAATTCAAACCCAAATGGAAGACTACTACTAGTACGTTTATGAAGACAACATAAATGAGTCGTATGATCATTTCGAGGAAGCTATAGGACCCTTCTTTAATAATAACTACTACTAGTATTTTAGTCCGTGCGTTTCACAGGTTATTGTTAAACTAAAATTAATGTTGAATAAGTTATATTTAATATTATTAATTTTGGTTGTGAATTTTAATTATACTTTGAATTTGTAATAGAATATAAGTTTAAAATTTGAAGAAAATCAAGTATAAAAGTGAACAATGATAACAAAGATATTAAATCTGATTAAAATTCTAAAATATAAAAGTATACAGAAATTGATTTGTTTGGACAAAGTTTGAGTTTTAAAAACAAACATTTTATATGCCACCTATACAAAAACCTAATGAAACAAAATGAAATAGTTTAAAAAAATCAAGTATTATCAAATATGATTTAAGTTACCTAAATTAAAAAAATTAAGTGTTACAGGCAGACATAAAAATAATATTAAAAAAATAACTTGTTAAAAAAAATGGACATTATATGTCAATCTCTTCATATCTATTTATGAAGATAACTAAAGCAAGTACGAAGTGGAGCAAAGCTCTCAAAACAATCAACTCTTGAAACCAAACCACATTCATGTTGAAAAGGAAAATTGATGTTATAATTATATTCGAGAAGATAATTATCATGTATATAACGCAAAAAAGCTTACCTTCAATATATCTTTGATATTAATTTTTCCTGTGTAGGTAGAGAAGATAAACTCATCTAAGAATGACAACGTAATGAATTAAAATTAGTGGTATATAATTTTTTTATGAAACATATGTAGTTAAATCAATTGCCAAAAGTAAATGTAATAGTTATACTTACCGATCATATTATGTGAAAAACTTCTTTATAAACAACATTAATGGTAATACTTGATACTTCATCTTTATTGGGAAAATATCACCAATGATTTCATGCATTAATTAACACCCTTAATAGTTATAGAAGGTTCCCCTCAAATATATATATATATATATATGTGTGTGTGTGTGTGTGTGTGTGTGTGTGTGTGTGTGTGTGTGTGTGTATTTAATATGATCTGACATTTAAAAAAATAATTTCACTTATATCTTAAAAAACTTAGGAACGTCATTTTGTTATTTTAAAATTTATTTTGACAAACTTATTTTTAAAAATAAAATATTTTGAACTTAACTTCTTATTCAATGATATTTTTCACTTTAGTTGTCCTTAATATAATGAAAAATTTAGTTGGTCATTTATCGTGTTGATTAAATATGAATCACTTTGATTTTTTCACAAGATTTGTATACCCATAGCAATTATGTATATATGTTTACAATAAAATATAACCAAATTTAATGGAATCAATAAAACTAAACATATGAACAGAATAATATCCATTTTAGAATTTAATATATTTTTCCATTTTTATACTTTTATGATTTGGACTACTCAATCATATATATCTTTACGTGAATTGCATTGATAATAGAATCTCATGATTTAAATCAAATAGATGAGAAATTAAAAAGATGAGAAATCCCATTGATAATATAAGACGTCAAATGTCATGAGATTTAAATTAAAAAGTTTTACTCACCCAATGAAACAAATTTAAAAAATCAAAAATACTGCATTTAAATTATTTTTTGGTACATTGGAAGAAAAAGAAGAAAATAAGAACAAACAAAGTTGATACACCTCCAAATGGCCATGCCAAGTGAAACACTATATAAGGAGTCAAAAGGAGCATATATAGCCAAAATAAATGATAAATTCCAATGAATATTAAACCATAGTATGAAGCAACTTTTAATACCAAATTGTAACTTAAAATACTTTTAAAAAAAAAACCAAATTATTGTCAATATAATTTTAACGAAAAACTTCAAAAAAAATTCCTTATACTATACGTGATGTGCACTTTGGTTATGTTACTTCAAGAATGTGCAAAATGGACTCGTTACTTTGTGATTTGTGCATAGTACTACAAAATGCTAACAACCGTTAGTTTTTGGATGGAAATGTGCACGTGCAACGTGCACGTCTCAAGTGTATTTTTCCAAACACGGTCTTCTTCTTCCTCTCAACCAAGGGTAATTTTGGGATGATTATTCTTCTTTCTGAATATTTCCCAATTCACTCTACCCTAATTTCGCCCCCAAACTTTCTGCAAATTATTTCAGGATATAGGGCTTGAAAAATCCCAAGATTTAGGGCTTGAAATTTCAGGATTTGATTCAGTTGAAAAGTTGGGGTTCGAATGGATTTCGCACCGCTGTGGAGCTTGGCCATCTGCCATTAAATGGAAGATCTATCTCTCCTAGGTCGCTGCAAATCGCCATGAAAGTGGCAGGTTTTTTTTTTCCTTCAACCATCATGGGCTTCCTCTGTTGTTGTTGTCGGCTAGTTTTCACGTGAAATCCGAAAAGACTGGTGGTTGTTTCAGTGACTGCAATTGAACCCCATAAGGTGTTTCCTCCATGGTTGCGTTGCAATGTCACAAGGAAGAAGAAGGAGCTTGTCTCCTTGCTTGTGCGCTACAAATTGCAAAGGTGCTCGTCTCCTTTCTCAAGCAGTTCAGTTATTGAGTTCTAGGGTTTCGAATTATGTGAGAAGAAGAAGAAGACCACGTTTGGAACTTAAAGCTTGAGATGTGCACAGTTGCACGCGCATATTTCCATCCAAAAATTAACGTATATTACCATTTTGTAGTACTTTGCACAAATCGCAAAGTAACAGGTCAATTTTGCACATTTTTAAAGTAACATGACTAAAGTGCATATCACGTATAGTACAAGAGAGTTTTTTGAAGTTTTCCCTAATTATAATTGTGCAAATAGATTTAATCACTTTAGTCTTCTCGCATGATAATTAATCACTATTCTCCATCTTGACAATTTTTAACTTCTTAAAAGTTGACCCATTGACATGTGTTGCATAGTCATCTATCACTATTTTATACTTTAGTTCCCCTATTTGCAAAAGTCACATCATTCGGTGAAGAATAATTATCTATGGCATTCACCTGTGACAATTATATTAGAAAGAAGATTTAGTAACTAATTGTGTATATTAACATTAAGTGTGCACTGTAGGTCCAAAAAATATATACAATGTTAGAAGTTACATTTCCATCTGTCTCATCGTTCATAATCTTAGATGGAGTAAAAGAATTGTCATTATGCATGTGCACAAAAGAATTGTTAACTTGTTAATCTATCATTTTTGGAAAGGGAAAAATTCAAAATTTTAAAGAATACCTCACGAAGATCATAAATATCCATGAAATACTGGATAATGTTGGGATAATTGCAAACTTTCTAAACATTATAATTTGTATGTAAGGATTATCAATGTTTAATGCCTTTACAATGACTTTGAACAAAAACTTTTTTTCAACCAATTCTTTAACTTCTTGAGGGTATTCTTTGCAATCTCCTCCTTGGAAACATGTTGTAAATAGAATAAGTTTATGTTTAACATGAAAAAAATGTTCACAACACATTGTAGCAAGCAATTATTTTGTTTAGGATCAAATTTCTTACTCGTGCTTTAACACAATGGAATAAAGTCTTGGTGAAGTGTCAAGCAATAAGAAGATAATTTGTCAGACTTTTACACAATCGTTGTGAACACTGCATGAAAAGAAAATTAAAAACATCACTGTTGGAAGAAGTAAAATGGAAAAGATGCAAGGTAAGGATGAAAGTACATAGAGAAATTTTAAAAATTAAACCATATGAAGACATATGGTAGATAGGAATAACAAATAACCTGTAATGTAGTTTGAGAAAAGCTTTGTATGAAGATGCAGATTGGTATAACATATATATAGGAGAGTTGGTATCAACTACACAAGAAATTTTAGGGATTACAAATCATGTTAGTCAATCTAAGATTGTCATTCACCTTATATTAGGAAATAATTATCAATCACATGCAAATAAAAGTTGACACGAAAAAATCTTATTATGAAAGAATTATCTACCAATCAATAAAATTTCCAAAAATAATTAGCAGAATCCATTATTATGATTGAAAAATAATGAATGAAAAATAATATAAGTGATTAGAATATTCCATATTAAAAATTAAATGGGTGATCAGAATAAAAAAAAAGTCAATAAAAGAGTAAAGTACAAAATTTTGTGGATGCCACTAAGCATGCAAAATTATTTAATTCATGGATAAAATCAATAGAAAGGAAAATGATTTGGGAGAAAATAGTCAATGCACAGGAGTAAACATATCATAATTAGCAAGATTACCCTGTCCATATGCAACCTCCACATGAATTTGAGGTCGCTGAGTAGCAACGACATAAGGAGGAAGAAGAAGGGATGCCCCTCTACAAAGATCTAACTGCTGCTCAGACGAAGATCTATCTCACTACTCCAGTGACTCTCCAACCACTGCACAACCCAACCTTCATTGTATGTAGATTACGACGACGAGTTGGAGCCGAGTCACACTTGCATTGGGCGGCATGTGAAAAGGATAATTAGCTACAATGAAGAAGTTGTGGCATGTTGTGGTAATGAAAGAGAAGGAATGCTACTAGTTTGGTTTTTTTAAGAGAGATAAAACGAGTTTTAGAAAGGAAGAAATTGACTTTTGAGGAAATGAAGAACAATTTCTTTTGTAGAAGCTCAAATTCATTGATGGCATAAACAAATTTATCAAAAGGAAACCCTTGTTAGGTGCTTGCTAAGAGGAACATTGTCAACACATGACGTTGTCAATACCTTATTGTTAATAACCTGTGTATAATTTCTTTGTTTTTTTTAGTTATTTTTCCAAAATTTTAATAATTTATAATGTTAATAAATAAATTCCAAATTTTTATTTATTTTCTTGTCTTTAATTTTTTTTTTCAGCATGGCATGATTTTTTTAATGTGGCAACATATATGGACTTTTCATTTAAATTGTAACATGATATGTTACATAATAGTTATTTGGAGCACGTATTTATCATAACAATATTTTATACATATACTATTATGTCACAGTGATATATGACATGATTTGAAGGAATGTACTTCCTCTTTATATATTATATGATTTGGGAGTTACAATTGTGTATGCAGAGGTGCATTACGCGTAGGGTTGCGAAGTCTGGAACTCAACCACTAGCAAAGAAATTGTTTACCACCCCATCACCCACGACACGATACAACAAGCGGCAAAAGCTAGCAGCTGAGGGTGCGATGAGTGCAGATATAACGAAAGATGTCAGGGCAAAACCAGAACCTAAGTCAATGGGTTCAAAACATCATATATACCAGTCGCAGCAGGGCACTTGGCCTAATATCAAAGGGTAGTGGGTATATATTGCCATAGGTAAACTTAAAGGAACTAACACAAATAAGACTTACAATCCAAAATGCCAAAATTGATGACAAAGAAACCCATGCTTAGTACTGAAAATTTGTTACCCTAAATCAATGAATAAGTAAGCTAAATGGACAAGGGCAAACACAAAATATCCTATGTACATATAATAACCATTTTCAATGCATTGCAATTCGTTAGTCCCTATGAAGCACCGATACGACTCTCAGGTCGCCGTACCGGTGTCTGGTGCATAGCGGAAACGGGAACGCATACGGATCACCGGAAAATGTACAGGCAGCTCCTTTCTTTTTTTTTTTGGGACACATTCCAAAATGTTTTGAAACGCCCCAAAACGGCCAGAAACGTGTAAATGGCCAGTGAATCCAATCATTCCGAAAAAATCGTGATTTTAATTCGAAAAAAATCAAGATTTTAATTAGAAAAAATCGAGATTTTCTGGGACTAAACTTATCCAATAGATTCAGCCTATTTAACTCACCTTTGCCCTAGATTTGAGTCAAAAAATACCCATTCACCCATAGTTTTATAGATCTGTGTAGCCTCTTTCTCCGATCTGCGACTGGTCGACTGCAACTTTTCTGGTGACTCTGATCTTCGTCTCCGACCATTGTTGCGCATGTGTCTGTGACACACTGTGGAGTAGCTCGCTGCAGCACTGAAGCTCGCTCTCCATACTCGAAGGTCTCTCACTCTCAGTCTCCCACTATCCCTGCTCGAAGCTTTCACCATTAACAATGTTTTGGTTTTTGCATTAACAGTGTTTCTATTTCCTCTCTCCTTAAAACAGAAATTACAAAATCAAAAGACTCTCCACTCCACTCTTCAGAAGGTACAACACGTGAAGGCATAAATTGTTATTTGTTAGTCTTTTGATATGATAGTCTTTATTAAAGCCATCAGACTTTTCACTTCTCACGTGAAGACTTTAAAGATTAAGCCTAAGGCAATTATATTTTTATTAATATTATAGTTTTCACTTTTCAGATTCTTCAGTTTGCAATCTATCATATAGTTACGTTGTGGTAAATTGGTAATGTATATTTATGAGTTAGGACTGAAAACGAAAAAATTTTAAGTTTCAACATTTTAATTCATTTATTATTTTGAAACTATTAATTTAATTATGATCAAAAATTTTTTAAATTTTTAATTAATTTAATATTTTAGAATTGTTAATTTTTTAAATTTTTATTGAGACTCTCTCTTTTTAGTTATAATTTTTAATATTTAAATATGTACTTTTAATTTTATGATATTGATTAATTTTATAAATTATAATTTTTTCTTATTAGTATTATTCTCTATTTAGAAGAATTACTCTTTATCTTATAATTTTATGAGGTTAACTCAAATTTTTTTATTAAAAAAATTCAAAGTTTAATAATATATTTTTAATATTTAAATGAATTATAATTTTTGGGTTTAATTTTTAGTTTCTAACAATTTTTTTTTATTTTTTTAGATCAAGCTCTAAGAATGTCTGAGGCTAATAGCAGTTCTAACAACATAATCAATAAATTTATTGTTGATGACAAACAAAAAACAGCTACTTCTCTTTGGGTTTATGTCATAAGAGATGAAGTCCTTGCTCCTGGAGGTGGTGGAAATAGAGGATGGGTATGTAACTTTTGTCAGAACCATTATTGTGGTTCATATACTAGAGTCAAGGCTCACTTGCTTAGACTTACTGGTGTTGGAATTGATAGATGTCTAAAAATGAATGACGAATACTTAGCTGAAATTCAGAAAGTTGTTGAGCGTGCTGAAGAATCAAGAAAACCAAGAAATGTTCCCCTTCCTCCTACATCTATTATTGATCACTCATTTCAACAATCATTACAACCTACGTCAGGAAATAAAAGAAGGGCAAGTAACCCTTTAGATAGAGCTTTCAATGCTGGAGGTAGAGAACAACTTAAGTATGAAATTGCTAGGATGTTTTATTCTGCCGGTTTACCTTTCAATCTTGCACGTAATCCTTATTACATTAGTTCATATCAGTTTGCTGCAAATAATTCGATTGCTGGTTTTATTCCTCCTGGTTATAATTCTCTAAGAACTACATTGTTACAAAGCGAAAGGGCAAATGTTGAGAGATTACTTGAACCAATCAAAGGAACTTGGAGTGAAAAGGGAATAAGTATAGTAACTGATGGATGGACTGATGCTCAAAGGAGGCCACTGATTAATTTTATGGCTGCTTCGGATGGGGGTCCTATATTTTTAAAGGCCATTGATGGTTCTAAGGAGATAAAGGATAAGAATTACATAGCAGGTCTAATGAAATCCACTATTGAAGAGGTTGGACCAAAAAAAGTTGTCCAAATTATCACTGATAATGCCCCTGTGTGTAAGGCAGCTGGACTTCTTATTGAAAATGATTATCCTCATATTTTTTGGACTCCTTGCGTGGTGCACACGCTTAATCTTGCTTTGAAAAATATATGCGCGACTAGAAATACAGAGAAGAATGAGGTTGTTTATGAGGAATGTCATTGGATCACTTTAGTTCATGATGATGCTATGTTTATTAGAAATTTTGTCATGACTCATTCTATGAGGCTTACCATATTCAACGAGTTTGTGACTTTAAAACTACTTTCTATTGCCGAGACAAGGTTTGCTTCCACAATAGTCATGTTGAAAAGACTAAGGCTCATCAAACATGGTCTCCAAAATATGGTTATTAGTGAGAAGTGGAACACCTATAGGGAGGATGATGTCGGAAAGGCAACACATGTGAAAGTAATTATTCTTGATGATTCTTGGTGGGACAAGGTGGATTATATTCTTTCTTTCACAAGGCCTATTTGTGATATGCTTCAATTATGTGATACTGATAAGCCTACACTTCACTTGATTTATGATATGTGGGATTCAATGATTGAGCAAGTGAAAACTATAATATTCTATCATGAAAGGGTCGAAGAAGGAGGACATCATCCTTCTATGGTGTTGTTTATCAAATTCTTATTGATCGGTGGACAAAAAGTTGCACACCCTTGCTTAGCACATTCACTAAATCCTAGGTAAATTCAAATGATTCTTTTTGAATTTTATTTTTTTAAATTTAATTTGTTGCAGTTATGGTATTAATATTAGTTAAATTTTCTTTTTTATTAAATAGGTATTATAGTCAACAATGGCTTCAACAAGGACCAAATAGAGTTCCTCCACATAGAGATCATGAGATTTCCACTGAGAGACAGAAGTGCTTAAGAAGATATTTTAATGATCCTGATGAAAGAAGAGAGGTAACAAGAGAGTTTTCTAAATTCTCTGGAGAGCTAGACGAATTTGGCCTTCAAGATTCTTTAATGGATAGAGCTCTTTTGGAGCCAAAAGAGTGGTGGATAACTTATGGTTCTGGAGCCTCATTACTCCAAGGCATTGCCTTGAAGCTTCTTGGACAACCGAGCTCATCATCATGTTGTGAACGGAATTGGAGCACCTACTCTTTCATTCACTCCATGAAGAGAAACAAAATGAATCCTAAAAGGGCTGAAGATTTAGTATATGTACATACAAATCTTCGTCTTTTGTCTAGGAAGAGCGAAAAGTATAATAGTGGATAGAGCAAAATGTGGGATCTCGCTGGAGATGAATGGGTATCGTTTGATGGTGCTGAAAGCCTTGAGGTTGCATCCTTATCGCTTAATGAACCAGAGTTAGAGAAGTAGTTTTTATCTGCTGATAATGAATAGTTTAATTTTTAAGAATGACTTTAGTATTTGATGAAGTTATTTATTTTGTACTTTATAATTTTTTTACGATTTATCTACTGATAATTAATACTTTGAGTTATTTAAAATGACATATTTTATGATTTTTTATATATATATTATGACGTATCTTGTCATACCCGTATCCTAATTTTTAAGAAATTGTCATATTCCCGTACCGTATCCATATTGTACCAGATACTCGAACCGTATCCGTGCATCATAGGTTAGTCCATACTCTAGGCCCACCTCTGACATGGATCTCACAAAGAATGAGTTGCTAGCATCTGCATACATATTTGCTGTAGAATTGGACACCAGGTAAGACAACATAAATTTGTTATTTATCACACGAATACAATCTCATAACCCCAACCCAAATAATATAACGATATTTTTTAGTGAGCTTATCTTCAGACACAAAGATAGCAGTCCAACGAAAAGACATTCAACCCCATGTAATCAACAAATCTGTGGTCTATAGTTATAAATGCTATTACTTAGACACCCAATATACAACCTTTTTATAATTAAACTTGACTATTTAACCTTGACTGGCAGATAATAGAGTTGCTGGCAATGAAATATACATGGGAGCAGCAGCAAACAAGAAGAGTCACAACCTGGGCCTTGCCCTTAGCATTTGCAGTTACATAACTTATTATATGAAAGTATATCTACTGGTTTCAGACAAATAGTCTAAATCGCAGTTATTTGATAACGTATTAATATTACAGGAAGCGGTGGTACAAGGTGATAACCTGGAAGAGATTTTGTCCAGGTTTTGCATGAAGTGGATGCTCCCAAGCACAAGTCTGAAATACGTGAGTACGTTTATTATAATATACTTAGTTAAGTTTACTTCACTAATACACTAATATCAATAGTCAGTATAAAACTGAATGCCTTATTATGTAGATTTATGTTCCTATGAATGATAACGGGACACATTGGTATTTGATGTTGGTATCTATCCAAGATCGAATGCTATACAAACTAGACTCACACTCAGATGTGGGTTGCCGGCTTGCCGCGCAGCACGGGCTGAGGCAATACAAGCAGTGGTAAATTCCATTATCAGTTAATTCAACCCTAAACCTAATCACCCAGCTGCATTTCATGCAAAAATAACAAAAACTATTTTATAATGCTTACAATAGTCTGCTATGCTGGTGAAATTATGGTACACGATTACTTCCGAGATCGATCACTGCCGGCAGTTGATCAAATTGGAGTGTGGTCTTTTGCTGACGCAAAAGGAGTGCCTGACTTTGGACACAGGTGAGTCAGTTATTAAAAATAGAAAAATAATAAGACATTATTCGCATCCCAACTAATGGTTCATGATTGCATGACAAATTTTTATCGATTAAATAAATAAGGAAAATGATATTTCCTACTAATGGAATAAGTGAAACGATACACAAATTGTTAAATAACAGTTCTATTCAACTAATGCAAATGTCGTTTTTGAAATTTGTCTTTTGTAGTGGTTAATTAAAAAGGAACAATTAATGCTTATCATATACCACATTAGCTCATTCATGTCTTCGTAGAAAAATAATTTGTAGGAAATAGCAGTTCTCAATAAATAATAATGGAAACCACAATAACAAAAAAAAAAGGAATAATAGTTAATATTAACTTACCAATTTAAATTTATTGGTGGACGTGTCCTATTGATTATATTAAAAATTGCTATTAATTTTATTATTACTTAGATTTTTGTATATGAGTTAGAGTACCTTTGTAACATGTCGATGTAGGGCGTCACATTTACGACAAATTAAAATAAAAACTTTCTCAAGTTATAAATCGTTTGATAATAAATACAACACGAGTTGTAAAATTTTAGTTATGTATTCTAAGAAGATCAATAATCATCCTATACAAATCCAATAATCTTCCATGATTGTTTCAACCTTCATCCTATGGTCATTTCTTTTTGCGAAAAACATTACTAAATAAAAAAAAAACAGAACATGAAATAAAATACATTATTACATACATACCATAATATTCATATGGTTTTGTTTTAAAAAAAATAAAAATTAAATCATATACCGTTTGAAAGAGTAGATAACAGACTTGCCCAAGTCCAACAGACTAAGAAAATCCAAAAAAAAAAATACAGTATAGACATAACCAAAACAAAAAATCAAGCCAACCAGTAAGGATAATCTAATGGCTCGCCTCCTTCGTGTTGGTCCTCGGGTTGCTGCTTCTCTCACAGAAATTTAAGAGGTTGATCTTCTTCACCGTCTTTACCATACATAATAATAATAATAATAACACAGAAATACATACAAAGAGGTGAGACAATCTGCCATCATTACCATCAGGCAGTATAGAAAACGATAAATACAAACAAATATGTCATCAAAATATGTTATTACAACATATATAACATTTCATAGAATATATCAGAATAAAATAATATGCAGACTCATAATGCACATGTATACGACACAAACCTACTCCATGGAGCTTAACACAACCAATCAGAGGGAATGATCCTGGAAGAACTTGTCTGTCAACTCGGCTGTTGCGGGCCACATGCTACACAGTCAAATTCGTCGTGGCTCGCACAGTACACAGTCAAATTCATCGTGTACTACAGGCATTCTACAAGACCGTCCCCAACAAGATCGTGATTAAGAATAGTGCTTTGTCGAGATCATTAGTGTGTCATGTCCGGTACCATGGCTCAGAGGAGCTACCAACTATCCACATGTGGAATTTCGCACACCAATACCTCCAAGTTCAATAAATGAACAACACTACGCCTATCGCACCCAAACAGGGGTGTAATTCATCCTCTTAGGTATAACTTGTCAATGACACCAAAAATAGCATATTTCTCAATGCATGGTGCAAGACTCAAAATTCACATATATCATAATATTATCCAATCACATAGTCAAGTGCCATAACTCGGCAGTACCACTTTTCAATATAACCGGGTCCAACCCGACAACGTATCGCTGTTATTTTCAATCGCGTAAATATTTTATTAGATTTTCACAATCTTATGATTATTTTCCAACATTTTCAAATTGCGTAGGTATTTTCTCATTTTTTTCTCAATCACGTAAATATTTTTCAACATTTTCAAATAGCGTAGGTATTTTCCTATGTTTTTAAAACCATTTTCTAAATTACGTAACATTTTTAAATCATTTATCAATCGCGTAAATTAAATATCACCATTTTAAATATGCGTAAAGTATTTCTACTATTTTTCACCGTATAAAATATTTCTTAACATTCTAAATTAGTTTTTTTGAAACTTTCTAAAATTAAGAATCCTTTTTAATAAAATACTTAGAGCTCTAAATCAATTTTAAAATGTATTCTCCATTATCATAATAAAAATTACTAAATTGAGTTCTTGTTAAATAAATCTTTTAAAACTACCTTTAAGAAAATATATATATTTTTTTATCTAAACACTAATTCTTGACTTGTTGGCCCAAAATTAATTTATTTTCCATAACCAAATATATAATCATTTCCTATCTCATTTTCCTCTGTAAAAATCTTTAATCCAATTATTTGTTACTTAATCCTCTAAAATCTATACTTGAAAAATAATTTTAGATTAAAAGTATATTGAATGGCATGTGACCGAAATTTACTATGTCTTCAACAAATCAAGCATTTGAAAACACATACATCAAAATCAATCATACAATAAAGTAAAACCATAAACAATCAAGTAAATGAATCCTCATAGATTCTTCACCACACACAATCCATTTTCATACTACCAAAATAGTTGATGAGATTAAATCTCCCTCTTACCTCTTGAAGACTTATCCTTCTTGAAAGCTTCCTTAGAAAATTTAGTGTGGCTCCAAGAAAATACCTATCAAGCTTAAATAATTTACAAAATACAAAACTAAGCTTGAGAAAGAATAACCATGGATCAAACATGGCTTAGAAATTTAAAAACAAATTTAGAAATAGGAAACAAGAATTTTACCTAATAGGGTAGAAATTTCAACCTTGATTTCCAAGCTCAAGATGGTTGATTTTGAAGAAACTCACAACATGAAAGATGTTTGGAATGGTGTTTAGCTTTAGGAAATGAGGTTGGATAAAATTATTGAAGAGTGGAAGTGTGATTTGGGAGTGGTAGCCGAATAGCTCAAGAAATGGTGAAAAGATGAAGTACTTCTTTGTGTTCTTGTGTTCTTGAAGAAAGAGGATAGAAAGAATAGATAGGAGTGATGAAAAATGAAGTGGAGAGGTCTCCTACACTATATATAGCCATGTGGTGCATTGGAGGAGTGGGTGGAATGATTTGTGATAATTGCTTGGTGGAGCACTCAAGGAGACAAGGTGGTGCATGCTAGCTCACTAAAGTGTATGATTAAGTGTGATGGAATCAAAATAGATGGCCTATACACATGCAATTGTCGTGGAGTTACTTGGAGAGAATGGATGGAAATTCATTGAATATTTGAGTGGGAGACAAGGTAGTTGAAGGATGACTAGACTCCAAGTGATCATGAATGATAAAATGCATTATTATACATTATTTGAAAAATCATTTGCCTTCTTTGAGAGACATGGTTGTGTGGCCTTGGTGGAATTCACCAACAAAAGAATTCCGTTCCATGTTATAATGAAGTGCATGAGTTGTAGGTGGGTCAAAGTGTTTTACCACTTTGGTTTCTAAATTAAACATACTAGGTCCACTAACATGATTATAGAATCTAGGTAAATAGAAAACTTAATTACTAGGGCTAGGTAATTAGGTTTATGATTTCACCTATGGTAAGTAGATTTATAACCTTAACCTAAGGTAAATAGATTTATGACTTTAACCTAGGGTGAATAAATTTTTTTTAACTTTAACCGACGGTAAATAAATTTATAATTTTATCCTAATGTAAATAGGTTTATAACTTTAACCTAAGGTGAATAGATTTATAATTTACCTAAGGTAAATAGATTTATGATTTTACCTACGTCTATTTCTCTACGTAGATTTTAACCGGTAGTTAGTTTTGAATTGACAAAAATTATTATGGTAAAAACTAATTTTTACTGTCTAAAATTTACTGTGGTAAAAATTAAATTTTTACTGTGGTTCAATAATAATGCGTATTTAGATAAATTTTTAAACAACGAAGATTTTCGAATACTGTTTTTGGTTTCGGGTTTAGTAAGTCCCCCGGCCCCACGTGAACAGTTCAAAAATTCATCCGGCCTGGGAAAATTATTATTTTCCTGACTCAGAGTAATTCATACACAAAGATCAAAAACATTCATAGAACAATTAAAATAAATTTACAGCACATAGAAATCACAAATTTAGTCGTTACTATAATTTATCAAAAATTGGGGTGTTACAACTCTCCCCCACTAACAGAAATTTCGTCTCCGAAATTTACCGTACCTTAGAAAAGATGTGGGTATTGCTCCATCATTTTATCTTCAACTTCCCAAGTCGCATCACCTGTTGCTGCATTCCAGATAACCTTCACCAATATAATCTCTTTTCCCCGTAGTTGCTTCACTCTCCTGTCCTCAATCTTAACAGGAAGTGTCTCATAAGTCAAATTTTCTTTTAGTTGTACTTCATCAGGCTGTATGACATGAGTTGGATCGAGAATATATTTTCTCAACTGACACACATGGAATACACTATGAAGGTTGGAAAGAAAGGATGGTAAAGCTATTTGGTAGGCTACTGGACCTATCTGATGAATAATTTGGTAAGATCCAATGAATTTAGGAGTGAGTTTTCTGGATTTGATAACTCTTCCAACACCAGTCGTGGGTGTCACTCACAAGAATACGTGTTCACCTTCCTCAAATTCAAGAGGTCTTCTTCTCTTGTCTGCATAGCTTTTCTGACGGCTCTGAGTCGTCCTTATTTTTTCCTGAATCATCTTCACTTTTTTCGTTGTTTGTTGCACAAGATCAGGTCCAATGGTCATGCTTTCTCCATCTTGATACCAACACAAAGGTGTTCGGCATCGTCGCCCATACAGTGCCTCATAGGGTGCCATCCCTATGCTTGAGTGGAAACTGTTGTTGTAGGTGAATTCTATCAGAGACAAGAATTCATCCCAACTCCCCTTCTGTTCTAACACACAGGCTCTCAGAAGATCCTCCAATGACTAGATAGTCCTTTCCGTCTGACCATCTGTCTGCGGATGGTAAACAGAACTCAGACGTAATTTCGTCCCCATAGCTTCTTGCAAGCTTTGCCAAAACCTCGAGCTAAACCTTGGGTCTCTATCAGAAACTATACAAGAGGGTACACTGTGAAGTCTAACAATTTCACTAATGTACACTTGAGTTAATCGTTCCATTGAATACTTGATATTGATTGGCAAGAAGTGTACAGACTTTGTAAGGCTATCAACTATAACCCATATAGCATCATGACCCTTCTTTGTTCTTGGCAAACCGGTAACAAAATCCATTGATATACTATCCCATTTCCACTCTGGAATAGCCAAAGGTTGTAACATACCGGCAGGTCTTTGATGTTCAACCTTTGCCTTTTGACATACTAGATAAGATGTAACACGATCCGCAACATCTCTCTTCATCCTTGGCCACCAAAACATCCGCTTTAAATCTTGATACATCTTAGTCATTCCTGGATGCATACTTAATCTACTAGTATGTGCTTCATCAAGAATCGCTTTCTTCAGGTCGGGATCATTAGGTATACAAATCCTACCTTTGAACCTTAAGACTCCGTCAGATCCTTCTTCAACAGTTGCTGGATGACCTTGCTTTAAGAATTCCTTCTCGTTCTGTAAAAATGGATCATCATCTTGTTTCTTTCGGATTTCCTCCAACAAGTCATTCAAAATAGTAACCTTACTCAGACGAATCCTCCCTGGTGCCAATTCCACAGATAGTCTCATATCCCTAAACTGTGTTATTAACTCTTCTTCATTTATCATCATAGTTGAGACACTGATCACCTTCCTACTTAAGGCGTCTACCACAATGTTTGCTTTTCCTGGATGATATTGAAGTTGAAAATCATAATCTTTTAAGAACTCTAACCATCGTCTCTGCCTCATGTTCAATTCCTTTTGATTGAACAGGTATCTTAAACTCTTATGGTCACTGAAGACATCGAATGTAGCCCCATAAAGAAAATGCCTCCATATCTTTAATGCAAAAACCATTACGGCTAACTCCAAATCATGCGTTGGGTAGTTCCTTTCATGTACCTTCAGTTGTCTTGAAGCATAAGCTACCACATTTCTATTTTGCATCAGCACACATCCTAATCCCTGGTAAGATATGTTGCAATACACCTCAAAAGACTTGTTTGGATCTGGTAAAGTCAACATTGGTGCAGTCGTCAATCTTTTCTTCAACTCTTGGAAACTCTCTTCGCATTTGTTTGTCCAAACAAAAGCTTGATTCTTCCTCGTGAGTTGTGTAAGAGGTCCTGCTATGTTGGAGAAATTTGCAATAAACATTCGATAATAACCAGTTAATCCAACAAAGCTCCAAATCTCAGTCACCGTCTTGGGCCTTTCCCATTGCAGAATTGTTTCCACCTTTGATGGATCCACTGCAATTCCATTCTTAGAAATTACATGACCTAAAAATTGCACTTCCTCTAACCAAAATTCACACTTTGACAACTTTGCAAACAGCTTCTTTTCCTTCAGGATTTGAAAAACTATGCTGAGATGTTCAGCGTGCTCTTCAGGACTTTGAGAGTAGATCATAATGTCATCGATAAAGACAACGACAAATCTGTCTAGGTATAGACGAAAGATCCTATTCATGTAATCCCTGAATATTGCAGGAGCATTCGTCACACCGAATGACATCACTTGATAGTCATAATGCCCATAGCGAGTTCGGAAAGTTGTTTTAGGTATATCCTCTACCTTGACACAAATTTGATGGTAACCTAATTGCAAATCTATCTTAGAGAAAACTGTTGCTCCCTTCAGTTGATCCATTAAATCATCAATCCTTGGAAGTGGGTACTTGTTCTTTATCGTAACCTTGTTCAATTGGCGATAATCCACACAAAGACGAGAAGTCCCATCTTTCTTTTTCACTAACAGCACCGAAGCTCCCCATGGCGACACACTCGGTCGTATAAACTATTTTTCCAACAGTTCCTCCAATTGCTTCTTCAACTCTACTAATTCTGAATGCGACATCCGATATGGCGCAATCAAAATAGGACTTGCTCCTGGTACAAGATCGATAGAAAACTCTATCTCTCTTTCTGATGGTAAACCGGGTGCATCATCGGGAAAAACTTCAGGAAACTCGTTGACGACAGAAACAACATTCACATCCTTTTCGTTCTTGACTTCTATAGAAGACAGCAGCATGTATCCTTGAGCTCTATCCCTCAATAATGATTCGACTTTAGCGGCAGTTAAAAATCCAGAATTCTCATTCCTAGGAAAAATTAAGGTCTTATTGGAACAGTCTAATAGGATATGGTTAGAAGATAACCAATCCATTCCTAAGATTATATCTATGTCAACAAGGGGTAAACAAATTAAATCAATAGAAAAGACTCGATCATGAATGCCAACAGGACAATTCAAACAGACTTTAGAAGTAACAATAGGCTTGGCAGTTGATGTAGAAACAATCAATTGAAAACTCAGAGAAGACATAGACAAACCCAACCGATCCACACAATCATATGCAATAAATGAGTGAGTTGCACCCAAATCATATAGTACAGTCAAAAGATTACCTGCTATGACACATTTTCCCTTGATAAGATCTTCAGACTGGGAGGCTTCAGCTCTGCTCATCGTATATACTCGCCCTCCAGTTTGGGGTTGAGTAACACGAACGTTACTCAGTGATGGCTCCTTCTTTGGCTAAATGCATTCCCTATAAGAATGCCCAGGCTTTCCACATCTGAAGCAAATAAGTCCCTTGATTGAACAATCTCTGGACATATGACCACTCTTGTTACACTTGAAACATTTTGGAGTAAACGCCAATGTTTGCCCCGCTTTGTTACCACTAGAACTTCCCCCAAAAGATTGATGTTGGGGTTGGTTCCCTGGCAGTCTCGCATACGGCTTCCGCTGAAACCGGTTGTTGTTGTTGTTTGCTCCCTTTTGGAACCTAGTCAGTCCAAAGTTCCGATTTCTCATATCCCTTGACGGCTATAGTTCCTCGAGTCGTCGACAAGTATCCATCAATGCTGGGAATTGATTTATTCGCATCGGCAGCACACCTCGTTTCAATTCCACTCGTAATCCTTCCTCAAACTTGTGACATTTCCAAACCTCATCAGGTTGGATCTGGAAGTAGCTCGAGAACTTAGACAAGCTCTCAAATTTTGCAGCATATTCACTCACTGACATGCTACCTTGACGTAAGCAAAGAAATTCCATTTCTTTGGCATGTTGCGCACTTTCCGGAAAATATTTTTCCAGAAATACTTCGCAGAATACTTCCCACATGATTGGTCTTCCCTCGGCTTGCAGTAGCCTCCCAGTTCCTTTCCACTAATTCTCGCCATCACCCATCAGCATGAATGTGGCGTAAGTCACCTTTCGATCATCGGGACATCCTATCCCTTCAAATATCTTTTCCAGCTCTTGAATCCATAGACTAGCCTTCTCTGGATCAAACTTGCCCCAAAACTGTGGTGGGTTATTGCGTCAAAACTCAGACAAGTTATGAGCATCAATATTTATTTCTTGGCGATTGGCTGCTTGTCGGTTCTGTTGTACTATAACCTCAGCTATTCTTTGAATAGCCTCGATAGCTGCAGTCATCGCATCGGTGTCATGTCCTGTATTCACGTGTGTTCCTCTTCCACGAGACATGTCATTCTTCAACAAGTCAAATCAGACAAAATAAAAGTTAGATGTATCCGTTAGGAACAAATCACAGAGAATTACATAACACAAGCAAAACAGACCTAACCACAAACCCCAAAGGACTCTAACTTGGGCTCTGATACCAACTAATGTAACACCCTGATGTAGGGCATCACATTTACAACAAATTAAAATAAAAACTTTCCCAAGTTATAAATCATTTGATAATAAATACAACACGAGTTGTAAAATTTTAGTTATGTATTCTAAGAAGATCAATAATCATCCTATACAAATCCAATCATCTTCCATGATTGTTTCAACCTTCGTCTTATGGTTATTTCTTCTTGCGGAAAACATTACTAAATAAACTAAAAAAAAATAGAACAAGAAATAAACTACATTATTACATACAAACCATAATATCCATATGGTTTTGTTTTAAAAAAAATTAAATCATAAACCGTTTGACCCAAAAGAGTAGATAACAGACTTGCCCAAGTCCAACAGACTAAGAAAACCAAAAAAAAAAATACAGTACAGACATAACCAAAACAAAACAATCAAGCCAACCAGTAAGGATAATCCAACGGCTCGCCTCCTTCGTGTTGGTCCTCGGGTTACTGCTTCTCTCACAGAAAATTAAGAGGTTGATCTTCTTCATCGTCTTTACCATACATAATAATAATAACACAGAAATACATACAAAGAGGTGAGACAATCTGTCATCATTACCATCAGGCAGTATAGAAAACGATAAATACAAACAGATATGTCATCAAAACATATTATTACAACATATATAACATTTCATAGAATATATCAGAATAAAATAATATGCAGACTCATAATGCACATGTATACGACACAAACCTACTCCATGGAGCTAAACACAACCAATCAGAGGGAATGATCCCGGAAGAACCTGTCTGTCAACTCAACTGCCGCGGGCCACGTGCTACACAGTCAAATTCATCGTGGCTCGCATAGTACACAGTCAAACTCATCGTGTACTACAGGCATTCTACAAGACTGTCCCCAACAAGATCATGATTAAGAATAGTGCTTTGTCAAGATCATTTGTGTGTCATGTCCGGTACCACGGCCCAGAGGAGCTACCAACTGTCCACATGTGGAATTTCGCACACCAATGCCTCCAAGTTCAATAAATGAACAACACTACGCCTATCGCACTAAAACAGGGGTGTAATTCATCCTCTTAGGTATAACTTGTCAATGACACCAAAAACAACATATTTCTCAATGCATGGTGCAAGACTCAAAATTCACATATATCATAATATTATCCAATCACATGGTCAAGTGCCATAACTCGGCAGTACCACTTTTCAATATAATCGGGTCCAACCCGACAACATACCGTTGTTATTTTCAATCTCGTAAATATTTTATCACATTTTCACAATCTCATGATTATTTTCCAACATTTTCAAATTGCATAGGTATTTTCCCGTTTTTTTCTCAATCATGTAAATATTTTTCAACATTTTCAAATAGCGTAGGTATTTTCCTATGTTTTTAAAACCATTTTCTAAATTGCGTAACATTTTTAAATCATTTATCAATCGCGTAAATTAAATATCACCATTTTAAATATGCGTAAAGTATTTCTACTATTTTTCACCGTATAAAGTATTTCTTGACATTCTAAATTATTTTTTTTGAAACTTTCTGAAATTAAGAATCCTTTTTAATAAAATACTTAGAGCTCTAAATTAATTTTAAAACGTATTCTCCATTATCATAATAAAAATTACTAAATTGAGTTCTTGTTAAATAAATCTTTTAAAACTACCTTTAAGAATATATATATATATATTTTTTTATCTAAACACCAATTCTTGACTTGTTGGCCCAAAATTAATTTATTTTCTATAACCAAATATATAATCATTTCCTATCTCATTTTCCTCTGTAAAAATCTTTAATCCAATTATTTGTTACTTAATCCTCTAAAATCTATACTTGAAAATTAATTTTAGATTAAAAGTATATTGAATGGCATGTGACCAAAATTTACTATGTCTTCAACAAATCAAGCATTTGAAAACACATACATCAAAATCAATCATACAATAAAGTAAAACCATAAACAATCAAGTAAATGAATCCTCATGGATTCTTCACCACACACAATCCATTTTCATGCTACCAAAATAGTTGATGAGATTAAATCTCCCTCTTACCTCTTGAAGACTTATCCTTCTTGAAAGCTTCCGTAGAAAATTTAGTGTGGCACCAAGAAAATACCTATCAAGCTTAAACAATTTACAAAATACAAAACTAAGCTTGAGAAAGAATAACCATGGATCAAACATGGCTTAGAAATTTAAAAACAAATTTAGAAATAGGAAACAAGAATTTTACCTAATAGGGTTGAAATTTCAACCTTGATTTCCAAGCTCAAGATGGTTGATTTTGAAGAAACTCACAACATGAAAGATGTTTGGAATGGTGTTTAGCTTTAGGAAATGAGGTTGGATAAAATTATTGAAGAGTGGAAGTGTGATTTGGGTGTGGTGGCGAAATAGCTCAAGAAATAGAGAAAAGATGAAGTTCTTCTTTGTGTTCTTGTGTTCTTGAAGAAAGAGGATAGAAAGAATAGATAAGAGTGATGGAAAATGAAGTGGAGAGGTCTCCTACACTATATATAGCCATGTGATGCATTGGAGGAGTGGGTGGAATGATTTGTGATAATTGCTTGGTGGAGCACTCAAGGAGACAAGGTGGTACATGCTAGCTCACTAAAGTGTATGATTAAGTGTGATAGAATCACAATAGATGGCCTATACACATGCAATTGCCGTGGAGTTACTTGGAGAGAATGGATGGAAATTCATTGAATATTTGAGTGGGAGACAAGGTAGTTGAAGGATGACTAGACTCCAAGTGATCATAAATGATAGAATGCATTATTATGCATTATTTGAAAAATCATTTGCCTTCTTTGAGAGACATGGTTGTGTGGCCTTGGTGGAATTCACCAACAAAAGAATTTCATTCCATGTTATAATGAAGTGCATGAGTTGTAGGTGGGTCAAAGTGTTTTACCACTTCGGTTTCTAAATTAAACATACTAGGTCCAACTAACATGATTATAGAATCTAGGTAAATAGAAAACTTAATTACTAGGGCTAGGTAATTAGGTTTATGATTTCACCTATGGTAAGTAGATTTATAACCTTAACCTAAGGTAAATAGATTTATGACTTTAACCTAGGGTGAATAATTTTTTTTTAACTTTAACCGATGGTAAATAAATTTATAACTTTATCCTAATGTAAATAGGTTTATAACTTTAACCTAAGGTGAATAGATTTATAATTTACCTAAGGTAAATAGATTTATGATTTTACCTACGTCTATTTCTCTACGTAGATTTTAACCGATAGTTAATTTTGAATTGACAAAAATTACTGCTGTAAAAACTAATTTTTATTGTCTGAAATTTACTATGATAAAAATTAAATTTTTACTGTGGTTTAATAATAATGCATATCTAGATAAATTTTCAAACAATGAAGATTTTCGAATACTATTTCTGGTTTCGGGTTTAGTTAGATACCCCGGCCCCACGTGAACAGTTCAAAAATTCATCCGGTCTGGGACAATTATTATTTTCCTAACTCAGAGTAATTCATACACAAAGATCAAAAACATTCATAGAACAGTTAAAATAAATTTACAGCACACAGAAATCACAAAATAGTATAATTTAGTCGTTACTGTAATTTATCAAAAATTGGGGTGTTACAACCTTATGTACTCTTCTTAATATATATTTTGCTTATAAAAAAAAACTTAAAAAACACACATGACGAGGATAGAAATGGTTAAGTATGATGACGCGGTTGCCAATATGAGTGGTCAAGTACTAAGTCTGAGCCATGTTATTCAGTTGGTGCGATTGGTTTACAAAAATGTTTTCTATTTTCATTTTCTATTTGTTTACTAAATTTTTTTTTAATTGTTTGACAATTTGATTTCAGATCTCAATTTAAGGAAGAAAATTTCATCAATGAATTCTTCAATACTTAGATAATTCAGATCACAAATATAAAAAATGAAGAGTAATTAAATAAGTGCAAATAAAGAAATCAAAGTAAAATAAAAATAAAAGCAATAATAAAAGTAATGTAATCGAAATTGACAAAAAAATGAATGAAAGCATGTAAAGAACTAATAAATAAACTTACAAAAAGATAAACTTGATTGAAAAGTAATGAAAGTAATTAAAAGAAAGCATGTAAAGAAAGTAATAAAGATCTTGAAATGAAATAAAAGATAATAAACTTGATTGCATTGAAGAGAATAGAAGAAAGTACAAGAAAACAAACTTGACTGAATTGAAAATGTTAGTTGAAAACTTGCAGTGCACCTATTGAATCCTCTTATATGTGTGAGATGTATAGGGATTTTACAAGTTCCAACTCTTATTGCATTGTACAAATTGATATTTATAGGCAAAAATTCTAATTACTTATAACCACCAATAACTACTCGTGCTAGACAAAGATCCTAACTACTTCACTACTAGAAAATTTTGATTTAGAGCGGAAAGAATCCGTCTCTAATAGAGACATAAATAGAGACGGATTTAGTGATTTAGAGAAGAAAATAAAATTTCAAAAATTAGAGACGGAATAATTTCGTCTCAAATTTTCTGTCTCTAATTTCGTCTCTATATGGTCAAATTAAAGTCAAATATGCTTAGAGACGGAATTTCACGTCTCAAAATTTTCTGTCACTATTTTCATCTCTATTTAGTCAGTGTAACATTTTAAAAAGTCAAATATATTTAAAAATGAAATTTAGAGACGGAATTGGTCCGTCTTCGAATATTCCATCTCTAATTTCATTTCTATTTAGTTAAATAAGTAATTTAAAATATCAATATAGTTAGAGATAGATGTGTTCCGTCTCTAACTTATATATAATTAATTAATAATTTTTTTAAAGGTAGAGATAGATGTGTTTCCATCTCTAATTTTCCCACCTAGCCCGAAATTAGAAATCAATTCTCCATCTATAATTTTTTTTAAAGGTAGAGATGGATGCGTTTCCGTCTCTATTTTTCCCACCTAAATCCCTAATTCTCCCAAATTAGAAACCAATTCTCCCTAATTCCCCCAAATCAGAAACCAATTATCCATCTTTCATGACATCTCTCAGATAACTCATTCTCTCATCTCCATCCCTAAACTTCTCATCTCTGTCTCTCAGCTAGTTCTCTGAACCCTTCTTCTCTCAGCTTGTTCTCACTCCATCTCAGGCGACATTGTGGTTCATTCACGCTTCATCTTTGAGGTTGTTATCGTTCGTTCTTGCTCTATCTCGAGCTCGTTCTGGTATGTTTTCCCTCCTTCTCTTAGCTCGTTCTCATTCATTCTTGCTCCCTAATTTGTTTATGTTTAGTTTTGAGACTTAAATTTGGGTTTTGCTGTAATGAATAGTATAAAATACATTATCTATTTGATTTTAGGTGATTATTGTTCTCTTGGTGTTCTGCAAATGAGTGATTCAACTGAACTGGTGTAGGATTTCCCTAAGTGTATGTAGTTGGTTGAAAACTTGAAGTATTTTTGCCTTCCCACTAAAGTATTTTTGCTTTCTCTATCTTCACACACTTTCTGTTTGCTAGATTCATTGAGGATGTCATTACTGAGTATCAGTAAATAAATAGTAGCATACCACGTGTTTGTAATTGTATGGATGTGATTTCAGTTTGTCTTCCACTTGGAGTGTTATATGTTATGCATTCTTTTCTGTATTTAGATTTGTTTAGCAACCCCTTTGTTTAGTCTGTTATTTGCTTCACCGGAAATAAATGGGGTTGGTGTCATATTGATTATCATAAAAATAGTTCCTTTTCTTTTGTGATTTTGGTGTCCCCCAAATTCATTTACCAAATTTTTTTTTTTTTTATTATTATTATTATTATTATTATTATTATTATTATTATTATTATTATTATTATATTATTATTATTATTATTATTATTATTATTATTATTATTTAATATCCTCCCAAGCCTACAACTTCTTTGCTTCTATTTGTTCATGGCAAGGGGTTTCCTGTGATGCTAATAAAGAACATGTTTAATATCCTTCTATTTGTTCATGGCAAGGGGTTTCCTATGATGCCAATAAAGAACATGTTATTGAGTTAAACGTTTCTGGTTTGGGCCTATTTGGCCCTATTCTTGATACCACCATAGGCAAGCTCAACAAGCTTCAATCTTTGGATCTTAGCAACAATAAAATCACTGCCTTGCCTTCAAATTTCTGGAGTTTAAGCTCTCTCAAGAGCCCTAACCTCTCCTCCAATCAGATTTCTAGTTCATTGACTAACAACATTGGCAACTTTGGTTTGCTAGAAACCTTTGACTTGTCCAGCAACTATTTCTTTGAGGAAATTCCTGAAGCTATTAGCTCCTTTGTGCGTCTGAGGGTCCTCAAACTTGACCACAACAAGTTTGCACACAACATACCTTCTGGGATTCTCAAGTGCCAGTCTCTAGTTTCAGTTGATCTTTCATCAAATCAACTGAATGGAACACTTCTAGATGGCTTTGGTGCTGCATTTCCTAAGCTCAAGACCTTGAACCTTGCTGGGAATAATATTTATGGTTGTGTTTCAGATATTTTTGGGTTGAAGTCCATTGTGAATCTCAACATATCACAATATTTTCTTGGAAACCCATCTTTGAGACACCAGATTTTCCCACAAATGCATGTACTAATAATAATAATATGCTAATAGTAATACTAAGAAGCAACAAAGATCTCAAATTTTTGACCTGTTTGTTGACTCAGTTTTACTACCACTTAACTTAGTTCAATATTCATTTTCTTCAAGTTCAGGTTTTTCTTTGCATTGTTTTGGTAAACCCCATATACTACCTTTGTTCTAAGAGTCTTAGGGCAGGAAATTTGACATTGTTTGTTCATTGGCCTGGATCTGTCTGTTGTAACTCTTCACTGAATATATGGATTACAAGGAGTTCTAAGCATTTGGAGTAATAAGCTAGCAAGCTCTTAGACTTTGTTTTCGTGTGTATATTTTTTGTTTGCTCATTTCAAAATCTTTACTCATAACTTGTGTTGAAGAGTCCTTCATATAGAAAACTATGGGGTCCGATAAGGCGTCTTGAATCTTTACAACCTGACCCGAATCCCAAAGGATATTTTGCTGGTTAGTTTTTCATTTCATCTTGGTGATGAATGTGCTACAACTTCAAATTGTAGGAGTTTATGTTGTTCTATTGACATTTATCTGCTGAACAAACTTATGAATTAAAAATCTTGTTGTCTGTTCGTTGATATTGTTTGCCAAAAGTGAATTGATAGTTTAATTCTAATCTGTATAATGGCTTGACATAGCAGCTATCTACTATGAATTTTTTTTAAGAAGTACAATTTTTAGTATTTTGTTTTTTTATATTACTATAATTGGATTTATGGGATAATTTTGGGTAAAAGCACAAAAATGTAGCTAATATGAGTTATGCAAACTTATACGAGTATTTCATGCTTTTTTTTGTGTTATGTTTTACCCTCTCTGTATGCAATACATGCCAGGATTATCATATTTGCATTGCTCATAAAGATTTCACCATACATATTTGTGACTCATTGGATCTGCACATATGTTGCTAATTATTCAGGATATGCATGCGATCTTTTTTTGTTTCTTGCTCATAAAGCAAAAATCTTAACTAATACTTTAGTGGAGGAATACTTGAGAGCTTCAAAGACTTGCAAAATTTGAAGTATATGGGTCTGTTTTCTATAAGCTTTACGTTCCTTTTGACTCTTTTTAATGAAAATTATTTTCACTTTTGACAATCTCTGCACCATACTATAAGCTCTATTTCCTCTAGAGGCTCTGTTTGGTACCATGGGAGTTATGCAAATAAAGTTAGCTTCCTTCCAGGAGTAAGTGCAACAATAAGGACTCAAATTCTTCTTTCAAAGTTCCATCCACCAAATTGTTCACTCTCATTTTTATCATTAACTATGGCTTACAAGTTGATAATTTTTCAATGTCTTACATAAACTTAACTCCTTTATTTAGTAAGTTGAACTTTGAATTCTTCATTTTGGTTGAGACCTTTTTTTCTTCTATTAGATGTTCTATACAAAAAAAAAATAGAGATGTGATATTTACCATTAATATAAAAAAAATACTAGATTTATGATCTTTGAAGAGACAAAAAAGAACTAATTAGAGTGTAAAATAATTGGATTGCATGAGTTTGTGTTGAAAAAAGCCAATAACACTCCTAACCAGACAAGAGAAGTAAGACCAAGCAATTGAAAACAAACAAACTTAAGAACATATAATGTCAAACTTAAAGCATCAGAAAAAGGATACAAGCTTAGAAAGAAGTCTCAGAGTATCCAAATCCTCTAGCTAGTAGGCCAAGTTATCATCTTATTCAATATGCTAACTATGAATTGTTCTATTTCCAATAATCTATAATATTCTGGTTACATATAATTTGCTTTACAAGGAATTGTTCTATTTCCAATAATGTATAATATTCTGGTTGCACGTATTATGCGAATTAAAAGTTGTAAACCTAAGTGCAAGTTATTTGAAGTAGTAAATTCTCGGGAATTCGAGGTCGATCCATAGGGAATTGATGAAGAAAAATTATTTAAGGTAAGGAGAAGATTTGTCACAATACTAAAGGTGATAAAAGTTGTTCACAGATGAAAATGATTTGCTTGGGTAGGGAGATCTACTCTTGGCAATAAATTAAAGACAAGATTATTTATTTTTATAACTCAATTGAAATCACACATAATGGAGGTTGCAATCGAAAAATACAACATTTAAAGTTTAATTTAGATTATATATGTAATCATATTATGGTTCCTTTAATTATCCACCAATACTTGTAAATGATCTAAAGCATCCACTGTGCCAACGTCTTGTCTACAATGAATCAAGTTCTTCATTATACAAGAAGGGTTTCTAAATTGATTGGAAACAACATACAACACATATAATGATCACTTAAAAATATACCATTTAAGCACAAGAAGGAAATTAATCTAACCTCAACTTATTACCAAAAGTTTCACCCTTTCACCCAAGCAAAATGAAAATTAGTTACTCATGAACAAGAAGAAAGAAAGAGATAAGAAGAAAGAAATGAACATAACTTCAATTTAGCACAAAGAAAACTATAACAAGATAAACAAATAACACAAAAGCATAATCTAAGCTAAGATCAAAGATGATCTTAATGAGCACCCAAGCTCCCTTTTATAGAGCTCAAGGAGTACAAGATAACAATGGAGTTGTTTGATGATGATGAATAAATGCCAAAGTAGTTGCTTGATGATGATCAATGAATGGAATTTATAGAGATTCTTGTCTCCGAAATGTTTCTGCTTTGAGCTTATGTCATGTGTCAGAATCAAATCAAGTGGTCTTCATGAAAGTTCTAGGAAATTGTCTTAGTTTTCCATAGCCGCCAGTTTCAGCCAAAAGTACCACTTACAGCCCGAGATATGGCCCAATTACTGTACATAGGTTAGGCCCAACTTCAGTTCCTCTATTCTAACTTCTAAGCCTAATATCACCTTCAAGACTTCTGATCTGTCTTTTGTGTTCTTCATGAAAGTTGTAGATTTAAGTCTTAACTTTCAAATGATACTAGTTTCATTCCTAAAGCTCTCCTATAACTCAAAATATGATCTGATGAGTACGCATAGGTCAAGCTATTAGATTCAGAACTTTAGATTTTACTTCAACTCCAATTTGAGTTATCCAAATGTGTGTTCCAGGTTTTGAGGTCTTGATGAAAGTTGTATAAATTTGTTTTAACTTTAAAACAAGACCAAAATCACATCCATCGGATATTTGTAACTCAAATTATAGCTAGTTTACTAAAAAAATCAAGTGAGAAGATTATACAATGAATGAAATATATTACTATCAATGTGACTCTTACTATCAAGTGAATAATTATTAGAGAATTATCTTAACTTTCTAACAAGACTAGAATCATATTAATCAGATAATTGTAACTCAAATTTTAGCTAATTTACTTAAGAATGCAATCACGCAAATTAATGACAATTCAAGCAATAAATTCTTCAATGATCCAATTAAGCTCAATTTCATAAAATGTGACAAAATCAACTTAATTAAGTCTAATTGAACCTTAAGAAGCCTAGTGAGAGGATTATAAATTGAATAAAATACATTGCTATCAATGTAATATGCTAACTATGTCATTTTTATTATCCTTTCAAGGAATTGAATTTTGTTATTGGAACAAGTATCTGGCAAAGGATGCTTCCAAATTACTGTTGGGACAAGTTTGTTGAAAGGTAACCTCATTTTCTAAAAGGAATATTAAGGGAGATTAGAGATGATGAAGATTTATTAAGGGAATTTGGTTGTTATTAAGGAATATTAAGAGTATTTGATAAGGATTCAGATCCTTATATGTCAATTTTTTTTCTTCTTGTTTTAGGTACTATATTATATGTCAATTCTATCATTTGTATATGTATTCAATCCACACTTTAATTCACTATTTCACATTCATTTTCATACCTACCCACTTAAGTTTATATGATCTTATTATACAAAGGAACCATTTTTGTTGGTCTTTCAGCTTCTCTCACCATTTTTGAATTTTCCATATTAGCTTCATGCAAATAAATTATTGTGCTTCTATGGGTTACTAATATCTTCCTAGTCATTTTTCAACAATTTTTCTCAGCTGGTACAATTTTTCTCAACTGATATAATTTGACTATATTTTCTATGACATGCAACTTTTTGGAGGATATGTGACACATTCAACTTTTTTATTGTATTTTTTGGAATGTTAATAATATATATGGTGGAGATTATGTTGAAATTTTAAGAGAATCTCCCTTTGAAGTAGGTTGTTTAATTTTGGTCTAATTTGTTAAATTTTAGTTAAATGGAGTGATCTAGATGTTAGGGAGCGGTTGTGGGCTAAATGGAGTAATCTAGCCTGGCAAGCAATGTCTATGAGAAACAGTCAAAATAGACAATCGAAAGAGGGTCTCAATGTGTACAACGGAGGATCTATATCTACAATAGAGTACTGTAGGAGAATGGTGAGTGATGTTAGATCCTTATAATTATTCCATATACTATCAATTTACTATATTTTGCATTTAATTTACTCTTAGATGCTAGTATGAATTTTTGTGATGTTGTATAGAGATTGTCATGTGCTATATATGAGTATAACCTGCTTCTTCATGCTATCCTACTTCTGTTTTGAATGTTTGGCTGTTGAGATAAACTTACAATTGCTTTATTTCTTTGATGTTGCATAGCACTTGCTTTTATTTCCTTCATGCTTTATTTCTTTGATATACTGTAATTCTCTAAGTTAACAATCCATGATTTATATTGAATAAGTCTACAAGCGGATGACTTCTATTTCGGCATGATGTACATACTATATATACACACAAGAGAAAAGCTGGGTGGGCCTTATCTCATTTATTTAATTTTACTATTTTTTAATATTATTTTTTCAATTTAAATTATGAAAATGCCACTCTTGTACGTGCTATTATTATTGATTATGCTTAGTTAATAGTTGCCTAGCTGGAGTTGGCTACTACCAAGGATATATACCAACTGTTTTTCGTGTTGTTGTGCCTGCCTCTTGCTTTCACTTTTCTAGCTGTCTTCTTTCCCTCCCAACACACACAATATTGTCTCCCATTTGCAAGTGATAGTGCAAACTACCCTTAATTATTAAACATCCTCCTTATTCATTCTTACCCTTAATAATACTTCTCAAGTTGGAATGGTGGTCAAGTGGGATTCGCTTGGGGTCATGTTTTATTTCCACTAAAATCAATTAGTGTTCGGTTTATTCATTCTTTTCTTTGATAACAAAGAAAAATAATTGAAGGTTTTCAACGATATTTCCATTTTAAATTTTTGAAGGATGAATAAGAAGATGATCATAATGTGAAATTGATTAATGATTAGTCAATGAAATTGATTGAAATTGACATATTTGACTATTTAATCGGGACCCAACTAATTAATTCTTATGTTTCAAAAATAAATGAACAATAAATAGTGTCTCGAGAATGACAGATAAAATAAAAAAGGTACAATCATATTTTTACATATGACGAATGGTATGATGCATTTAATTTAGTTTTAGTGCATTGATGCATCAACTTTATTATCTATGATAATTGGTCAGCTGCTCTTTTTTTAAATGTTTTTTCAGTTTCAACTTTATTTATTATTTTTTCTTTTATTTTTTTGTTAATTAGAAATGTAAATTTGTGCTTAAAACTTATAGATTTAGATCTCTGATTTGTGCCTAGCACTTGCTTTATTTCCTTCATGCTTTATTTCTTTGATATACTGTAATTCTCTAAGTTAACAATCTATGATTTATATTGAAAAAGTCTACAAGCGGATGACTTATACTTGTTTTTTGTCTTTTCAGGTGAATCAAATGTCCAGGGAGCCAAGCTTTTTTAAGGTCTACAAGCGGTTGCATAGAGCCAAGGATAATTCAGAAGAGTATATCACTTTGGATGCAACAAAGATTGCAGTAAGCATAAGTGAGCATTTAAGTTACATCAAGTTTTAAGTACAAGTGTCTTATAACTACTTTTTAGGAAGAGTATGAAAGGTGGATGACTGAGTAGCAATCCTAGAATGGTTAAGGTAGCAGCAGTGAAGACTCTGCTAACAGTATCTACTTGGATGTTGTTAGAGGTCCCAACAAGAAAGGGCATATCTATGGATTGGGTTCATAAGTAACTAATGTTGTTGGATCTTCCTCCACTCCCTCCACCTCTTCCGTTGATGGAGTATCACCAACAAAGATTGTTGCAATGCAGGCTAAAATTCAGCCTTTAATTGATGAGCTCTGACAAAAAAATATTGAGCAAGACATGAAGAGACAAAAGATGGAACAAGAACAAAAGAAGATGGAACATGAACAAAACATGATGAGGCAGAAGATGGATCAATGGGAGGAGAGGTTTAGGACTCTTCTTATGAGTAGTCAATTTAGAATGCCATCACCTGCAACTTCACAGCCTAAACCTTCCTATCCTGCACCTAGAGAAGAGGATGACCATGATGATGAGGGTGACGATGATACAAATTATGATGACCTAAATATGTGATTAGTTTTATTTTATATTTTCATTGATAATTTAAATATTTGTAGTTATTATTTAAATATTTGTAATAACAATTAATTATTACTTTGCATTTTAGTACGAAAATTTGTGATGATGTTCTGAATTGTGATTTTTGTTGTTATATAATTTACTGTGATGATTAATTGATCAGGTTAGTTATAAAATTAAAAGTATATTAAAATGATAATTTTGGAAAATTAGAGACGGTCATTTTTTATTTCTAATTTTTTTACTTTATTTTAGGAATTAGAGACGGAATTAGAGATGGAAAAGTGTCGTCTCTAATGTAATTGTTATTACAATTTTTTTACTTTATTTTGGGAATTAGAGACGGAATTAGAGACGAAAAAGTATCGTTTCTAATGTAATTATTATTATATTTTCTAGAAAAAAATAACAAATTTTGTCTCTAATTAGAGACGAAAGTTTTTATTTAGAGATGGAACTAATTTTCCGTCTCTAATTTAGAGATGGGACTAATTTTCCTTCTCTAACTATCAACAATGCCACTTTTACCGACGAATCAATTTTCATCTTTGATTCCATCTCTAAATCGTTAGAGACAGAATTTTGGCCTTTTAGAGACGGAAAAATTCCATCCCTGAATCTGCAATTTCTAGTAGTGTTTGTAACTACCAATAACTACTCATGATAACTTCATTTGTCCTCGAATCTTCATTAGACAAATTACCAATAACTACTAAATAATTGTCCACTTGTCGAAATATATTTTTTCAATACTAACACAAATCACCCAGTATTTATATTTTGATTGAATAGGAAAAAGATAAATACTAGCATGGTGTCCTTATTTCGATAAGAATTAGTCCAACATCAGTATTGGATTTTCAATCATGGAATCTTATATTAATTTTTTTTTTGATATCCTCCTATGTGCACCTTTTTAATATTTGTCTTCATTAGACATAACATGCCTTATATTTCTACTTCTCATCTAATGTAATTTGCTAACCGTGGATGTAACACCCTCCCTAGGGAATTACATTTCAGACCAAAAACTAAAAAAACTAGAACCAAGCCATAACAGATTTAATATTGTAATATATAGATTCTAAAATTTCTTTTTGCTAATCATATGAACATAACAAAATATAGAAAACACAAAACATAGAAAACTGATTATTATACATCCCATATATACATAATATGAGTTACTAACAACACAAATACATAAGACTTATGTACTCAAAAGAATATATACAACTACTATATTGAAACTAAACTTGACCTAAGTTCAAACACCTGAAGAGAAGGGTCCTGCACTCGATCCTCCTCTGGATCCTCTTCGAGATCCCTAACAGACAAATTCCCTAGTCGGGGTATGTCTCGACAGATAGGAGTCTGAGCAGTCGACACCTCAGAATCCTCCCTAGGAGTGTAATAGAGATCACCCTATAACTCCTTAATAAGCATATAAAACTCCAAGTAAACAATAGCATCAACAGAAAAAGTAGTAACCCTATGGCGGGTCCTACTCCAAAACAAGGTAACATCTCCAACATACTGACTGTGCCCTATGTCCAAAAGGACGTGCCATGATTCGGTGCCTCCATGACATTGCACCCTAACGAAACCCAGAAGATTCTGCCTCGCCGCCATCACAGTCTTCATAAAACATAAATATTAAAAAGAACAATACAATAAAGAGGTGAGATCCCCTACATCATATACCAATGTGGCAGTAAAGAAACAATAATAACAACAATGCCATTCAATAGGGGTGTTCATGAGTCTGACCCGACCTGTGAACCCGACCAACCTGAATTGAATCGATATAAATATCTGGGTTAGTTTGAGTCATCGGGTCCGTTCGGGTCACACCCGATCAACCCGTCCATTTATTGGTTCGGGTGACGAGTTTAACAAACTAACCCGATGACCCGACCTGATGACTCGACCACCCGATTAACAACGACGTCGTTTTGTAGCTCCTCACCTTCGTTTCCTTTTCTTTTTGTTTCTGACCGAGGCTTTCTATTTGTCTCTCATTTTCTCAATACATTACCCATTACCCAAATCCCTCCCCAACCCTAACGGCTGCTCCTCCTCCTTAATCTCACTTTCTCAGCCCCCTTTCTCTCTCTCTTACTTGTTGCTTTGCTCCTTAATGGCTCAATCTATTTAGACCACTGTTGCTGCTCATGCTCTGCTATCTCAGCCCTCTCTCATTCTCCCTCTGTCCTCTCGTTTTGTCCCAAGCCCAGCCACCATCGTCGCTGCCTCGCTGGTGATGCAAGATCTATGAGATCTGAATAGATCTGAGCAGATCTCCGACGAGCAAATCTCCGATGAGTAGATCAGGGCAGATCTAAACAGATCTGCTAGTGTGGTTCATGAAGCCAAAGGTAAACAGATCTGAAGTTCTGAACAGCACCTCTCTTCACTAGTTTGTCCTCTACAACTGCGTTGGTTGCTTCGCGCGGATGGAGAGGAGCGATGGAGGATGGCAGCTCCTTGGGTGTGAAACTTGGTTCTTCTAAGCTGCCTTAGTTTTTTTCTATTGGTAGGAAAGATTGGCTGGCTGGTAACCTTGAGGGGATGGACTTGCCCACTGCCCAAGTTGATTGGCTGCGTCTATTTACTCTGATCTGTTGTTGGACAACTCCATCTCCACCTCTGATCTGTCTTTTTTGCCCAAGCTGATTGGATGCATTTGTTTGCTTTGATTTGTTGCTTGGACCACTCCATCTCTACCTCTGATCTATTTCTTCCTAACCTGATGACCTAACCCGATCCAACCCGTCTATAGGTCGGGTTGGTTTGGTTCAGGTTACCCAGAATTTTTTTCCTAAAACCAACTCAAACTGACCCGACCTTAGTTAATTGGGTTGGGCATTTTTTTCCCTTAAACCTGAACCGTGAACACCCTACCATTCAATACAGAAATAACACAGAAACAATAGATATAATCATGATATCAATTAATAGATAATTCAACAAACGTGTATCACAATAACATGAATACAGACTATACCATAACAATATGTATACTGACCATGCCCATACACAATGGACCGACCCCTACTCCATGGAGCTAACACAACATCAGAGAGAATGATTGGAAGAGATGTCTGTATATCGTCAGCCTCAAATCAAGTGCTATAATATTATCAATGTGTATATCATGGCTTATACAAGACATTCTACACCAAATCGTAAATAAGAATAGTATTCTCATCAAGATCGTCGGTTTGTTTGCATCAGTTGTCACGGTATAGTAGCACTATTCAACTGGCCACTTGTAAAATTCTGCGCCTCGACATCCCCAAGATCAATCATTGACCATCATTACGCAAATCGCACCCGCACTAAGGTATAAATTCAATCTCCTAGGCATACAACCATAACAAACACAGTCCCCACGACTTTCACAATGCATAATCAAATGACTCAAAGAACCAATAATTAATAATAATATAATTCCACATAAACAAGCCACGATTGGGCTAAATCATCCATTGACTTCTTCGGATCCAGTACGTCGGTCCAACAACAATCTACCATTTTTCTCAATTGCGTAGCATTTTTATCGCATTTTTACAATCGCGTAACACTTTTGTGTCATTTTTCAATCGCATAAGAATTTTCAAACATTTTCTTAATCGCATAACTCAAAAATCATTGTTTTTAAATCGCGTAAGGTTTATCAATATTTTTCAATCGCGTAAAACATTTATTGATGTTCTAAGCTTAATTTTGAAACTTTCCATGTTTAAAATAAAATATGGGTCTTAATTCCAATGTTTTCTTACCAAATCTCCTCTAAGTGATATTTTCTAACGTTTTTCACAAAATCTACATTATTTGGATTTAATCAAACATTTTAAAAATCCTTTTCCATTAACTTTACTAAAAACTCTCTTTAAATAAATTACTTTAAACTTCCAGATCATCTTTCAAACTTATTTCCATTATCATGGTCAAAAATCAATTTCTTTTCCAAATGATAAAATTTTGTTCATCTCCTTTTTCATCTTGTAAATTCTGAACTCATATTCTTATCACCTAATCATCTAAGTTCACAATTTATAAAATATTTTTGCCTTGGATACCCTATTTTGGGCTAAATGGTCGTGAGCAATATATGGTCTTTGGAACTAAAACTTTGTCATTCTCACATGATTCAAAGCATGTAAAACATTTCAAATTATCAATTTCTACCATAGCAATTTTATGTATACTATCAAAATCACATCATCACATATAGCCAATAAGCAACCATAGCAATTTCATGCATACTATCAACATCATATAATCACATAGAGCCAAATAAGCACAAACCAATCAAAGTCATATAATTACACACAACAAATAAGAACACATATAGCAAGTAAGCATAAATCATTAAATTCACACAATCAAGTGAATAAATCCTCACATAGATTTTTCACCCACAAACACAAATTCTATCTCTCACCACCAAGTTAGTTGATGAGGTTAATCTCCCTCTTACCTTAGATGTTGATCAAAATGCCCTTTTGTTGCCTCCTTGTAGTAAACGTCCACCACTAAAACAAACCCTTAAAACAAACAAATATACACATATTACAAACTAAGGCTTGAAATAAAATGACCATGGATCAAGATCATGGTCTAGAACTTTGAAAATAAGATTAGAAGTGAAGATCAAGAACTTCACCTAGAAACCCTCAAACTTAAGCTTGAAGAAAAAGGTTGAAGATGGATGAATTTGGAGAAGATCATGACATGAAAGTGTCTTGAAATGGTGGTTAGGTTCAAGATCTAGGGTTGTTTTGAATTAAACGAGATCAGAGAGTGGTTTGGGTGGGTTGGCTGAAACCTTCAAAGGAGAGAAAAGAGAAAGTTTTGTGTTTTGCTTCATGAAAGAAAGATAAGTTGAACTAAGAGGAAAACTTGTCCTCCAAGCTTAGCCTTGGCCGAAAATGCTAAGGAGAGAAAAATGAGAGAATTTTGGTACTTTGTTTCTTGAAAAAGATGATAGGATGAACTTAAGAGACTAAGTAACCAATTTGTCTTTGTATTCTAAGCTTGAGTAACCATTTTGAACTTCTCCTTCTACAAGCTTGTCCTAGAAGCTTTCTTCCCATTGGTTCATCATTTTGAGTCATAGCCACCAAGTTGGACTTCCATCAAACTTGTAAGCTTTCTTTCCATTGGTGCAAAATAAGGTGAGTCACAAAGAGAAGCATCTAGAGGAGATAACTAGGCTTGTGTCTAGAATCATCTATCTAGATCTTTACCGAAAGTTATTATCTAATGGACAAAGGTCACTGCTAGCAAAACTAGAAGTTATTATCCAATGGATAATAAAACGTACTTAAATTTTATTTGTCTGATAAAATCCCAGAAAAAAAAATTTTGAAATATGTTTCCAGTTTCGGGTTTAATAAGATCTCCCGACCCCGAGTTAACAGTCAAAATTTTTTCGGCCTCGAAAAATTTTATTTTTCCAGCACCGCATCAAACACACATAAAGTTTAATAATAATAATAAAATAATCAAAATAAATTTAATAATTCACAAAAACACAAAAAAAAAAACATAAAAATCAAGAAAAAGAAATTTCGGGGTGTTGCAGTGGACACATTATCTATGTGTGCCTTCCTCATGTGCACACATGTATGTTTTTTTCTTGCCTATGTCGAAGAAGTGCAACAAACACTTGTACTCCTTTTTTTTTTGCACTTTCAACCACTTTACCCTCTCTTTTTTTGGCACCTATTGAATGTGCCAAAAGTTTGGAAAAAACTTTTGAACAATTCGAACACTTGTGCTTCTGTCTTCAAATCAAAGTGTTATTCTTCAGCAATTCTCGAAAGTCCATGAAATTTGACACTTTCGACCACTTTATTTATTTATTTATTTAACTTCTTTTCTGACCAATCGAGTATAATGTTGGTCAGTGATTGCCAATTGAATGTAATAATTAAAGTTAAAGGCAATAATACATATATGCTTTCGTAACCTGTTTTAGTATTGATTTAAAAACTGTTTCCAGTTTTATTCTTTGTTGTATGAGTAACTTATCAAAAGATGAACTCATAAAGCAATTGTGATGCACATTACCCTTACTGAGTCCCACTAGGCGTGTCAATTTATTTACTGAAAATTTTGTCAATTGTTCGACAATTTGATTCCAGATCTCAATTCGGGGAAGATAATCACTTCCTCTATGGATTCTTCAATAATTAGGCAACTTATATCACAAATATAAATAATGAAGAGTAATCAAAGAAGTGCAAATAAAGAAATTAAAGTAAAATGAAAATGAAAGCAATGTAATCGAAATTGACAAGAAAATGAATGAAAGCATGTAAAAAACTGATAATTAAACCTGTGAAATGATAAACTTGATTGAAAAGTAATGAAAGTAAGTAAAAGAAAGCATGTAAAGAAAGTAATAAAGATCTTGAAATGAAATAAAAGATAATAAACTTAACTGAATTGAAGAGAATTGAAGAAAATATAGGAAAACAAACTTGATTGAATTGAAAATGTTGGTTAAAAACTTGTAATGCACTCGTCGAATCATCTTGTGTGTGTGTGGGATATATAGAGATTTTACAAGTTTCAACTCTTATTATATTGTACAAACTGATATTTATAGGCAAAAATTCTAACTACTTATAACCACCAATAACTACTCATGATAGGTAAATATCCTAACTACATGTAACTATCAATAACTACTTATGATAACTTCCTTTGTCCTCGAATCTTCATTAGATAAATTATCAATATCTACTAAATAACTATCCACTTATCGAAATTTATTTTTTCGATACTAACACAATTATAATTTTATGAAACATGAATCACATTTTCAAATTTACAAAAAATTGGAAACATGTTTGGTTTGATATGTTATTTCCTGTTTTTAGAAAGTGAAAACAATGAAAATATGTTTGTTGTGTACCTTCTTCAGTCAATGAAAACAGTGTATTTGGATAAACCGCCTGCAGACACATCAAAAGAAGTTACTATCATGAATGGCAAGTGCGGTTCTGGTATTGGGAAACCGAATCCAATAACGAACTATAAGCAATCTGAACATACTTGTGATGGGAATCATAGCCCAATGGATAACACTCTTCTACAAGCTGACCCTACTCAAGATCAAACCTTATACCACAAAACGCAATAAACGTTCGTTGCAAAGATTCTGAGTTAACACTAAGACCCAGTTCTATTTTAACTGAAAACGAAGGAAACCAGCTCATTTCTTAGAAGAACAACAATTTTTACCAACTTTATGTATCCTGCTATAAAACCAGCATCATCTTCGTTGGTCGACAATTTTTATGTTTTGTCTCGGGTTACACAAAGCCTAAGAAAGGAATCACAAACTTGTGGGAGCTTCTCTTCAATGAATAGGAGAGGCCCAAAAAAATAAAAAAAAAAAATGTCACTTTTTGGGGTTGGGTTTTTATTCTGGAACGCTAAAAGAGCAAGAACAAAAGTTCAGGTGACCTAGATTAAATGTTGCGTCTTACTTTGGCTAAGAGCGTGGCAACTTATGGAACAAAAGGCTTGCGCAAGATCCATAATTTGACAGAGTTGGGAACAACGAAATTAGGAGTAAGGAACCGAAACAAAAATAGTTTTGATGATGATCTGGTAAATGGCTACTTGAATATGGGGTGGTAGGAAGCGACAGGCAGTCTAAGGTGTGAACCAATGTGGACCGGAAATAATGGAATTGGGCAAAAAGTGAAATGAAATGGTGATGGAGAGGTTCAGCTTCACACGAGGTGTGGCTCCAAAGCCAATCCAAGAATTTGTCTGACGAGTGTAGGAATTGGCGAGAGAGGGGAGGCATTGATGGAAAACCTTCACATTTGTATCGCACCTATTTTTTAGAGGAAAAAAAAAATGGAAAGCAAGGAAGAATAAATATATAGAAAGAGATACGCCTAACCTGACGCTCTCTCCACCTAGTAGGTGTTATCGAAGACGCACATTCAGCTGATGTGAGATGATGATGACGCACAGCATCACAGCCATGGGCAAAAGGGACTGGTCGAGAGAACGAGAAATTGGAGAGATCGTGTATTTGTTATTAGAAATAACAAGTGTAAGTTATTTTGAATTAGGCCACCGTGTTTTGAAAACTTGTTTCCTATTTCTAAAATTCCTCTGTAGCAAACACTGAAAAGGTCCATTCCTTGTTCTCAATTTTGAACTCATATTAAAAAGTATTAAGAAATAATCGGAAGACATGTTTTCAATAAAATCTAACCACACATGTTTTTACATTTATTTTCTGCATTCATTAAAACTGGAAATAGAAAACATGCAAACCTAACAAACCCTGAATTTCCTCTACATTCCTGGCATACAAAATCCATGGCCATTCCTTATTTTGTCCTTGTAATTAGTTTGGTCATCATTCGATTTCCATCCTTGAACGTGAGATGTTTCTGGCCAACAGAGGTTTTGTCATACGGCGAAAACTGCAACTGATGAAGATTAATATTGGTGCGTAGCAACTCTGATTTGTGGAAGCCACTGCTTTGTGGAAGGCACGACAAGTTAACGACTTTAGTATGGTAGGAAAAACTAGATAAAGCAAATATAAATAATGGATACAACTGGTGCTGTTTCTTACATTTCGCCATTATGGTTTGCCTCACGATCTGCTCCATGGACTCTTGATTGAATGGTGGTCGAAAGATGGAAATTTATGGGAAGAACCACACGGGCCAATGATACATCATTATTGTAAAATGACTTATATTTAATTAAGTATATTATGTGACACTGGCTACTATCATAATTATTATTATAATTAAAATCAGGTAAACAAATTTTTTCATGGATGCAATTACGATTCTTTCAAGGTGCCACAAAATATGAGGACCACTATGAAACTTGCGTATTAAGAAACAATATGGTAACAACCAACACATATTTTTCAACAACCATCACACATAAAATTTCCATTATTTGAACTTAATGAAATAAGTGACCTGGATATTGGAGTAGCATGCTTGTATCACCTGCTTAATTGTTGCCATCTTCAAATTTTCCAAAACAGTAATCTGTTTTTTCATCTTTTTGCAGTGCAAACTCAAGTGTTTGCGTGCCGGACTGGATGGACATGAGTTATGCTTTCCAACCTAACCACGTCAGGATGGTAAAAATTTTGCTTTGTTACTAATCCTGTAATCCATGATTGTACGTGCCCAACCTCCTTGCACTCAGCAAAATTCTAAAGTAAAATGTTTATTATTTGTTTAGCTTAATGAAAATCGGGTTAGGATGAGGACAACAGTACATTTGGCACTTGGACCCTTTAATGCGATGAACAATGTCGTGGAGGCAAGGGTTGACAGTTACTGGAAAACTTTCGCCAGAAAAAGGGCCACCACTATTTAAAATGACCTTGTTAGGGTTTTTTGTGGATGGAACCAATGCCATTTGATAGGGTATTAACATTTTGGCTTATGTAATCAAATTTGCCTGAACTATCGTGATTCTCATGCTCCACTCATAAAGCACGACAGTTCATACAAATTTGTATGTACAAAACCTCTTATATTTAAAAATATAAAAACACAAAAAAAAAAAAATACACTCGTGCATGGAAGTTTTTAAGGTTAGTGTCACCTGTTAGGACAAGTGCCGATGGTTCCACTCGGTTTGATAATATTATATCTACTGTAATGTGTATAAGTATGCGAGTTGTATTAAGTTTTAGTAAGTTTGGATATTATGCTTGACTTATACTACTGTCTCTGGATTGGTTACAGCTCCACGATTTGGATGATGATCTCCACTCTAAGGGAGTCTACTTCTACAGCTTATTTTTAATGGGGGATTATACCACTCAATTATATAATCATAGCCATACATTATTCAGCATGTCCACTCTTGCCAATAAAAAAAATAAAAAACCAAAACACAACACAAAATAAACCATACATTAATTACTTTCAACTATAGAATTTCAGCATACATTTTTAATGCATGCCGTAGTGACTAAACTATAGATATGCAAAATTGTTAACCGTCAGTTCATTGTGTATGTCCATTTATCACCTCTAATGGACTATTTTTAGAGAGAGGCCATCATACTCGGTATATACTAATCACTAATGTTCTAAAGTGGATTCAGAGGTATATTTGAGAAAGGTATGTCATAGTAGTTTCCTCCTTGCGCAGCAGTAACAGAGTGCGTTGAACCGGGGGGGTTGGTATCTGCAAAGGGACTCCAATGCTCAAGTCAGGCTGTGCACAAGTAAGGTTTATGCAATGAATGATAAGTTACCTGAAAAGGTGAATAAACCTGGTATTTATAGAGAGCTATTAGGGTTTAGTCTCTCTTAATTGTAGCAGCAAATCCCTATAAGATCGAAAAATTAATACTACAATTATGACCAGTTTGAGGCAGTTATGGGCGCTATAATTTCGTAAGATCATGATTGTCAGTTACTGATATCTTAGGATTTATCCTCTGCGCAAATCTCGTGATCTTGATGCACTTGCCTAATGTTGCAGTCTGGTGTACATGGTACCGAGGTCTTGACAGCGTCCAGTGCTTAGCTGAGATGTTCATGGCGAATTCCGATGGTGTGCGTGTTGGGTTGGCCCACTTAACCGTAGTCCAGATCACAGTCCAGAATAGTTATCCTCAGCTTGATGTTTAGATGAGACAGCTAAGTGTTAAGATATTCAATTTGAGTAAGAGCATATGGCACACAACAGATAAAGGAATCCAAGTTAGCGTTAACGCTGGATCTCACAATGTTTTCCAAAGGGCCAAGGTCCGTGATACATAATAACATGCCTTCGGGGTTGACATGTAAAGTTGGAATCTGAGGTAGATTGCTCCGCTTACGTTGCCATTCCCCCATCCGAGGTATTTCATTTGTTGCCCTTATGTGAAATTCACGAGGTTTGTCTTCTTGTCCTTTCTTGTAGCCTTTACTCTGTGATAATTTGAACTTACTTGGGAACCATTGCTTTGACTATTGGGAATTAAAAACCCCTCTTAAAAAGGGTAGCAATTTCAAGTTATTTCCTAACTGCTCGCTACTCTCGTGGCCAATCAAAGAGAGAGAGCATTAAAATGCGGCTTCCAATGTGCGATCAATTCACCACTTCATGGACCAATCAGAATGCTTCGTTCCCTTTATAAATATGGAATGTTTGTATTAAGGTTGGCATTCCTTTTGTTATGTGGCTTTGCTTGAGAATGATCTCTTTTCTGAAAATTTCTCTCCTTTTTTTTGTACACATCTGGAGGGCTTTGCCCCCATCTGACACCATCTTCCTATTTTTCTCGAAATCTTTAAAGGTGTTCCCTTTGTTACTGCCAATTTCTCTGATTGAGGCCTTTCTTTCTCGGCGTAATGGCTTGGTGGGGACCAAGTAACTGCCCTACGTGGGCTGGCCAACATGCATCTGGGAAGCAGAAGCCTTTCTCTCCCAGCGTATGCAAGAGTGTGCAACTTTTCTGTATGTGCCGAAAGGGCTCATTGGTTCTGTGTAGTTCTTATGATGCATGGAGGTACTCCACACCCCTTTCTCCTCTTTTCTCGACTGTTGTGGAGGTATTTAGCTATAGTTTCTCTTCCTAAGTGCAGTTGGACATGTAGGAAGCCTCCCCTTGGAGCAACTTGGGGTGATTTGAAGTAACTTGGAGTGATTGTGAAGCATTTTGTTGATGTGGAACAATATTTCGATGTCGAGCACCCTCCCACTGGCTAGCAAGGAAGAGATGGGTGCTGGTTTTTGGAAGAACCTTGGAGGTGGCAGTGACTGGTGGTCATCGTCATCATTACTCGCTCATCTGGCTCTCTCCAATGGGCATTCTTGACTTTTTTTGGTCTTGGAAGAACTTTTATGTATTCCTTTTTTGTTAGCGCTGATGATGTATGAAATGTGAATGATAAAATTCTTTTTCTGAATCTTGTGACTTTTATTTTTTCGTTCTTTACTTTTTATTTTTCTTCAAGGTAAGTCCAATGCTCATCTTGTAATAATACTGTCATCTTGCCCCCAACTTGGTGCTTGGTTAGTATAGCGAAGTGGCAAGGTAAAGTCTCGATGACCCCGGTGATGGTGTCTATGTTTAATTTTTAGCCTTGGTATGTGCTCCCCCGTGGGGTTTAGAGCTTTAACCCAGAGACGTTTACGAATAAGTCAATTTACACTCATGGAAGCGTCGTGGTCCGGACATGCTCCAAGCATCGATTGGCCACAAATGGACATTTCGGGTGTAGCTAGGGTCCGTAGAAAAAAATTGGACTCAACTGTTGGCCTTGCATGACATTTGGTTCTCTGAGCAATCGTCTTTTCAACTATTGTGACAGTTGGGATGTCTACATCGTGCTTAGTGCTTTGCATGCCATGATGGGGGGTTTGTTGAAAACAGAAAAGGTTTGACAAAATTATCCCCTAACCGTCTTATCCCTATAAATAGGGGTCGAGGACAGTGACGGATCCAAAAACTTTAGGTAATGGGGGCAAACGTCTCTTAGTTGAAGCAAATGTGAGTGAGTCAGTGGATAATGTCATCTATCACCGCTAGTTTGCAGAGATAAAGAACGGTGAGAGAATAAGAATTTTGTGCTATGAGTATATTGGTACCAAAACCACGTGAGTACTATTAAAAATTGAAAAATAATATTATATTAGTATAATCAAGTACCAAACCACGTAATTACTGTTAAAAAATGAAAAATAATATTATATGAGTTTTACTTTTTATCACTATGAATTTACTAATTTGTTTAAATATAGGAACAAAAATTACACATATAAAAAAATAAAAAAATATACATTTATATCTATATAAAATAATATAAAAATTCCAAAATAGAGTGGGGGCATGTGTCCCCACTCCACAACAAGTGGATTCGTCCCTGGTCGAGGGCGTATCATTCATACTTTTACTGTTTCTGATTGTTTTTGGGTGATTTGAGGTTTTCTGGTGACCTCGCATGGCGGGGAAACGTGGTAATGAGCGGTTAGGTGATTTTATTGAGTTTTCAACCCCTTCTTTCATCCAATTTCATTTCTCTTTCAAGGTACGCCTTCATCTACCCTCTATTTCTGCCATTTTTGGTGTTCTAGGGGGTTTTTGTTTTCCTGTTTTGGGGTATTCCCTGTTTCTGGAAAAAAAGTAGGGATATCAATGTTCGTGGTCCTTTTATTGGTGTCATTCTGTGGAGAACCCACTCTGTCGTGCTGCGGATGGTGGAGGTATCCTACTGAAGGTAAAACCTTTGTGGGCACAGAGGCTAGTATTAGTAATGTTGGACGGTGGAAGCGGATATGGACTTTCAATGATTCCTTCCATAGTTCGCCCTCTGCCATGTCTAAATCTATTCAACCAATATTCTTGATTCTGACATTAACTTACCAGCCTCCATGAGTGTTTCCAGGAGTTTCATGGTGAGGAAAAGAGCTTCGAGGCAAAGGGAGGCGGCCGCGAAAGAGCCTTTAGTGCTTGCCCCTATAAGAAGCATATATCCCTGGGTTGGGGACGATGTTTGGGATCACTTGTCTAAACTCTCTTATGAAGAGAACCTTAGAAATGTCATTATCTATTTACAACTGACAGAAAAAGGTACTTGAGATCGTAAGTATCAGGTTCTGTCCCCAGAGTAGGATGAAAGGGTATATTCGGGCTGGGAAGCAGGCCCACATTTTGTGTTTTTGCATCAAAGTCTCTTTGTTCATTTGGGACTCTGAATACCATTCACTGACTTTCAAGTCGCGGTTCTCCAGACTCTCAACGCAGCACCATCCCAACTTCACCCTAATAGTTAGGGGAACATACTTGCCTTTGAGAGGTTCTGTTAGGTAGTCAGACTACGGTGCTCAGAAAGGACCTTTTTCTTCTTCTACACCTAATGGTCTCTCCAAGGTGCAGCATACCAAAAGAACTGACTAATCCTTAGATCTAGATCTGGATGAAAGGTCTTTACTATTGTCCAAGAGAGCTTTAAGGACTTCAAAGGGAAGTTTTTCAAATTGGTGGGAGCGCCGGGAACCAATCTTTTTTACTTGAAAGCCAATGAGGAGTCAGTGTTGCCATTTTACTAGACAACGCAAGCATGGAGCACCCCCATTGGGTTGATTGAGAAGGAGAAACATGATCTGGATCAAGGTGACATCGAATGTGTAGAGTTTATGGCTAGATGGACCTAGGAATATGGGCTCATCAAATGCAAGGATATTCTTAACACTCTTGGTGATTATTATCTTAGGGCCTTGCTAGGTAGAGGTTAGGTCATCGGTGTCTAGGGTCGTCTTTACTTCATGTTTTTGACATTTTCTATTCAATTGTTTCTGACTTGTTCATTTTTCTTGTCTCATTACAGAAAAACATGGCATCCAGACCTTCACTTGTTGCCCTGAAGGCTTTGAAGGTAAGGAAAGGAGGGGTAGGACCTTGCAACACTCTTGTACTAATTGCTTCGACTTCTGCTGACCGGGATCTCACTGTCGAAGTGGCCTTTGATCTATCAAACTCTCATACACAGCCTCTTTAGAGAAGGAAGAGGACGGCTACCGAAAGCTCAATGGATCGAGGTAAAAGAGTGGCAACAAAGGAGGGTGAAGAAGAGAGGAAGAGTCGATGCCCATAATTACGAGGCATGTGGACATCGGAACGTTTATTGACAAGCGGCTCCTGAGTGATGAGGTGGTGAAATACATCACCCAAAGGAATACAACAGAGACTTTGTCAAGGTTCTAGACCTTTGCACTTTGGGCCACTGCTGAAACTCGTTGTCTTTAGAGGTCCATAATGAAGGTTAAGAAAATGATAGCTAATCGTCTGAAGACAGTAGAGGAAGACGGAGCTCATAAACTTACTTTGGCTCTCAAGCAAAAGGAAGATGCCGAAACAAGGATCATTAAGCTGGAAAAAGAGCTAGCCGAATCCAAGTCCATTAGGAAGAGAGAGAAAGCCAAGTCTGATAAGGCCATTGCCAACCTCAAGGCCAGTATAGCACAACTAGAGAAGGAAAACGAAGAGCCAAAAATGATCTCTCCAAGCATTAGTGGAGAGCAGTTTCAAAATGTTGTTGCCCAAGTACAGCACTTCAACCCCGACGTTGTTCTAGACTTGGAAGAATTAAATTATTAAATTATTTTCCAGAATAGAAGTCTTATGATGGCGGAGGAGGTCACATAAATCGCTACTGGGGTCCCTACAGCTGAGCCCTCGATTACCATGCTTGATCTAACGAAGAGGACAAAGCTGCAGAGCCTAAAGGGAGATAAAGATGAGGCTTGACTTGTCTTTTCTTTTGCATTCCTTTGCCCCCTGCGTGGGGCACTTTGTTTTTTGTAAAGACAATTTCCCTGGTCATCAAAATATTCTGAATGCTTTTTCTTTACTCTTATAACTTAGTGTTATATGTTTGTCTGTTTTTCATGGTCTGTTTTGGGTCCAACGTTTTTTCTGCGTACTTGGTAGCCACTTAATGGGCTTAGAAATTTTTTGAATTGAATTGAAACCTTGGTCCAGGGTCCAATGCCCAAAATATTAAGCATTCGAAATTCCACTTGACTTAGGAAAAATTTAAAATCAAGACCCTGGTCCGGGATCCAATGCCCAAAACGTTTCAGCATTCGGCATCCTACTTGACATAGGTAACATTTACAATCAAGGCCTTGGTCCAGGATCCAATGCCTAAAACATTTCGGCACTCAGAATCCTACTTGACTTAGGTAAAATTTTTAGGTGATCCATACATGGGTCTTTAATGTTTACAGTCTAGTGCGAAAAATCGTTTAAGCAATTTTTGCCTTTAAAACATGTTTAACATAAGACATTTATGACAGGTATCTAATGGCGGGGCGCAAGTGTCATATCCCATGTTGCCACTTAATTTCATAACCACAGGATGGTCATGGCCAAGTGTTGAGGATTGGGTATGAACCCATAACTTATGACCAAAACACTCAAGCAGGTTTGGTGGGTTATTCCTTTTAACCTGGACTCTAAGAAGGATCTCATAGGGAATGGGCTCTAGACACTCTCAAGGCATTTTCTGGCTCGAGGGTCTTAAGTTTGTTGAAATCTAGATCCCATGAGCGATGGGCTCCATAGACAATCTCAAGGCAGAGTTCGGTTTGAGGGTCCTTTGGGACTTAAAATAATGCAAGATGATATATGAATAACTTTATTTTATTAGTAGATCAGAGGGCTAAAGTTCGTACAAAGTATACAATCACTAACATTGGGACATACCAAACAAAGTAAACTAAAAAACTAGGCCTTTAAAGGGTACTTAGCTATAGTACTTTCTAAGTTTGTTCGCATTCCAATAGTTCTTGATCGACTTGCCTATTAATGTCTCCAGGGTGTAAGCTCATTTGTCAGTGCTGATGACAATGTGATAGGAGCCTTCCCAATTAGGGGCTAACATTCCCTGAGAGACATTCTTACCCCAATGTTTGTTCTCTGGAGTACTTAATCCCTTGGCTAGAACTTCCTTGGAACAACCCTCAAGTTATACCGGGTCACCATCCTCTACTTGATGGCGGCTTCGCGTATATGAGCAACGTGCCTTCTTTCCTCCAGAACATCCAAGTCTTCTCAGATCAGTCTTGGGTTATTTTCAGGCGAAAACTATTGGAGACACAAGCTTGGTTCTCCTATCCCCACCGGGATCATAGCCACATACCCATAAGTGAGTTTAAATAGAATTTCACCTATTGTATAGTGAGGCATTTTAACATACTCTTTTTAGCATGTTAGACTTGTATATAGTCATAGAGGCACCATAATACTTGTTTAACAAGTTTGCTAAATTTTGTGACGTTTTGAGTTAATTTAGGCACTTTGCCGCAACACAAAACGTGTAAAATGACTATTTTAAATAAGAAAAATAGCATAAATACTAAATTAAAGGAAATAAATAAGAAAATTTTATTTTTAGGTCACAAATGTGTAAAAGATGATGTAGTTGAATTTTGAAGATAAACAGAGTCAGTTTAGTATTTTTAAAGACACTGTAGGAGTGTTTTAATATCGGATCGACATGTAGCAGATATAAAAAAATATGGAAATGGTGGAACAAGATTTTTTATGAATCTTATGATTTATTTTATGCTTGTTGAAAGTTAGGAAACTTGATTTGTTGAAATCTAAGTGTTCTTAGTAGATCAAGAATTTTGGTACCACTTAGTGATTATCTTAAAGAAGCCAAATCTTGACTTCTCTTCTAAAATATCACACTGCAGAAAGAAAGAAAAACAAAAGAGAGAAATGAGAGAAGAGAGAAAGGGAACCGTGAAGAAAGAAGGAGAAAGGGGAAGAGAAAGAGAGCTTGGAGCCTCTATAGCCAATCCATTGCCATCTTCAAGACCTTGAGGTAGGAGAAAACACTTTCATAGCTCTATCCTTCTTTCCTCCATGTTTTTCATGAGTTGATGGCCAAAAACGAAAATGGGTTTTGAGGATTAACCATAATTTCTATGCTTGTTTCTCTTCCTTTTGAGCTTGTTAAAGGCTTGGTTTGATTATGAATGATGCTTGGATTGTGAATATGTTCTTGATTTTCCTTGGTTTTGAGTGAATGAAAAATGGGTTTTTCCTCTTAGTTTGTGATATAAACCGAAAATGAGTTTTAATGGGGATTTACGTTTTCTATGCTTGATTCTTATGTGTTTGATCTTAATGATAGGTTGGTTTGGTTATGGTTGTTGCCTAGAACATGAATATGTTTTTGTTTTTCCATGGATATTGAAGATGCAAAAATGGGTTTTTCCTCTTGGTTTATGATTGATGTTTGATCCAAGTTTGATGGACTAGAAGTGTGATTAGAGGTTATTGAATGAATGAGGTGCTAGAAATTAGTTGGGAATATGATTTGTAATGTTATGCAATGATGTTTTATGATACTTAAAGGAAGATAAGTCTAAATAATGCTATGTAAAGTATGAATATGCATGAGTTTATTATGATATTTTCTTGGTTGATACTTATTTCTATAGTTTGCTTTGTGGTAATTATGGTATAGTTGAAGTATAGTTGTGGCTAGTTAGAAAAATGGGTATTTTGAGGTTATGGTTTGGTTCCAAAAATCATGCTTAGTTGAGGTATAATAGATCAAAATGGGATTTTGAGGTATTTTTAGTGTTTTCTTGCTTGAATGTGTTTTCAATGATTGATTATGACTTGTTCATGGTATGAGTTTGAGTTAGAAACTTAGAACTCTTCATTTGAACTTTTGATGCACAAAGTAAGAAAAATGATATTTTCCTTACTTGATTGAGTTTAAATCTATGATTGATGAGTTGAACTTAGTGTTTAATGATCCTAACATGATTAGAGACCATGATTAGGGTTGAGGAATACTTAGAATCCATGATTTGAGGATTAAAACTTGGGTAGGAACCAAGACTTTGTAGAACCCAATTTTGCAGAAATAGGGTAGCACCCGAACAGCTTGTGATGTTTGTTGCATAACTTGAGTTGTACCCATCGGATTGATATGATTCTTATTGCCACAAAATTTTAGACAATTGTATGGGCAATTGTCTTATTTTTCCAAAAAGGTAAGGACTAAGAATGAAGGTTGACTTAGAAGTAATACAAAGGAAGAATGGATATTATTCCTATAATGAGGAAAAGTGCTTATGTTTTATATATACGTTGCAATCATAATTTGTGGTGAACAAATATGTTTGATCAAGTTGTATTATAACATTCTGATCAAATTATCTTTTATACTTTATGAGCAAGTATCTTTACTTATGTTGGTTATAATGTGATGTTTAAATTGTTTTGATAATTAAATGAATTGTTTACCTTGGGAAAGGAAAGGACTGAATTTTGGTTTATACCACATTTCCACATATATATTTATGTATAACTTGTTTTTCCCCGAAGTAGCTAGATTTGTTGTGATGTCACATTTTTAAAATGTACTACTGAGAATTTCTAATTCTTACCCCAATTTTCTATTTCCATGATAAATCCAGTGAAGGACCAAAGCAAGTGCAAGGCAAGGCGATGAAGACTTAATAAAGTACTCATGTATATATATATATATATATATATATATATATATATATATATATATATTTGAGTTTGTACTTAAATTTATGGTTATGTAATTAAGTCTATACGACTAGTTTTGTAAAGTATGTAATCTCAGACATATCATATGGTTGTATAGTAAAGAGCAAGTTTCCAAAGTGTGTAAAATATATTGCTCTCTTTACTCTGTTGTTAAAAGCTCTATATATTTATTTGTTAATAGTTATTATACAGGTCGTATTTAAGTCTTAAGTTTAGAAGTGACATGCTTGATTCTATCTACTTGAGTATATTAACAATATAATATAGTATATAGAGTTAGGGTGTTACAGGCATAGTTCGGTAGGCCTAGAGGACATGGTCTAGTTGCTCAGCCCAATTTCCCTTGGCTTCATATAGCCTTCTTTTGATTCTTCGGACAATAATTCAGCTGACGACTTCGACTTATCCATTTGTATTGGGATTCTCAATGGAACTACATTAATGTTTGATTTTCTGCTCGGCAAGTAGCTCTTCGAAACCCTTATCCTTGAATTAGGTTTCGTTGTCCGTCACAATAGACTCCGAAACCCCGAACTTGGTGATGATATGGCGTCAAGTGAACTTCTAGACTCGGGCAGAGATGATCATGACTAAGGTTTCTGCCTCAATCTATTTTGTAAAGTAGTTCACAACCACAACCAAGTACTTCTCCAGGTGCTTAAGGAATAGACCCAGGATATCCATACCCTATCTATAGAATGGCCAGGGCACAAACATTGTGGATAGTTCCTCTAGAGGAGCTTGATAATGGTCTGAGTGGTGTTGAAATTTGTTACAAACCCAAACATATGCAAGGGAGTCAACTTCCATTGTTGGCCAATAGTATCTGGCCCCGAGTGCCTTTAAAGCTAAGGCTTCACCTCTTAAGTGGTGTATGCAGCTTCCCTCAGGAACCTCGGCCAGTACATATTCTGCTTCTTTTGGCGTGAGACATTTGAGGAAAAAAGAGAAAAATACACGTCGGTATAACTGCCCATAGTATATGGTGTACCTGACAATGGTCTTGACTAGTTTAGAGGCTTCCTTTGGATTAAAGGGCCTGGTTCCGAACTGTAGATATTCCATGATCAGGGTAATCCAAGTACGCTTTCCTTCTTCCACTTGGAAAATGACTACATTCATGATGGAGGGTTGCGAGAGGGTCTCTTGGATCACAAAACAATTATTGCTCGAGCTTTTAGTGCTCGCTAGTTTAGATAAGAGGTCAGCTCTAGAGTTCTACTCCTTGGGTATGTGCTTTATCTTGACATCCTGGAAGCTTTTAAGAAGCTCTTGTACCTTAGCTAAGTGTCTCTGAAGGAGGGCTTCCTTGGCCTGATAGTCATCTCGGATTTAGGAGGTCACAAGTTAGGAGTCACTACAAAGTGTGATCTTATCCGCTCCCATGTCCTTGGCCATTACTAGTCCTACAATACATGCTTCATACTCCGCCTAATTGTTTGATGTTGGGAACCTAAACTTTAGGGAGTTTTCCATTATCACTTATTCAGAATTTTTCAAAATCATCTCGACACCACTTCCCTTGGGGATCAAGGAACTATCAACATATATGTCCAAGAAATTCCATCGGGGTCGCCAAGGTCCGATTTAAGTTCTGCCAAAAAATCAAAGAGTTGTTGAGCCTTTATTGCAAGTCGAGGCTCATATACGATTTTGAACTCAGAAAGCTCAATAGACTAAGCAATCATTCTTCTTGCCAGATCCGGCTTATGTAGCACTTGGCGGATGGATTAGTCCGTCCAAACCGCCATGGGATGGTAATGAAAGTATTATCAGAATCTCCTGGCCGTGGTGATAAATGCAAAAGCAACCTTTTCAATCTTTTGGTATCTTTTGGTGATAAATGCAAAAGCAACCTTTTCAATCTTTTCAGTCTAGAAGTTGTTGCTTCATCCATAGGATTTGAGCACAACAACTTCCGGCTGCAACATATTCAACCTCGACGGTGGATAGGGTCACACTATTTTGTTTCTTGCTATGCCAAGAAACTAAGGAATTGCCAAGCAGGTGATATGTTCCACTAGTGCTTTTCCGATCTAATTTGCATCCAGCAAAATCAGAGTCAGAATAACCAATAAGACTACAAGTGGCACCTTTGGTGTACCACAAGCCCACTTGTGTAGTGCCACCAAGATATTTCATAATTCGTTTTACAGCACTTAAGTGCGACTCTTTAGGATTAGCTTGATATCGAGCACACATGCATACACTAAACATTATATCAGGTCTACTAGCAGTGAGATAGAGAAGAGATCTAATCATACCTCGATATTTAGTAATTTCTATAGAATTACCTGCTTCGTCTTTATCCAAGTAACATGAAGTACTCATTGGTGTAGCCATATGCTTTGAGTTGTCCATCCCAAACCTCTTGAGAAGTTCTTTGCAATACTTTGTTTGGCTAATGAACGTTCCACTCCTTGTTTGTTTGATTTGAAGTCCAAGGAAGAAATTGAGTTCTCCCATCATGGACAACTCGAATTTGCTTTGCATGATTTTAGCAAATTCCTTGCACAGAATTTCGTTAGTAGTACCAAATATAATATCGTCTACATATACTTGTACAAGGAGTATGTCATGGTTTTTATTTTTAATAAAAAGAGTCGTGTCAACCTTACCTCTTGTAAAACCATGTTCTAAAAGGAACTTACTTAACCTTTCATACCAAGCTCGTGGAGCTTGCTTTAAGCCATACAAAGCCTTTTTCAATTTGAAAACATGGTTAGGTTGATCATAATTTTCAAAGCCTGGAGGTTGGTCAACATATACCTCCTTTTGAATAAAGTCATTTAAAAAGGAACTTTTAACATCCATTTGATATAATTTAAAATTCATGATACAAGCAAAAGTAAGTAACATTCTAATAGCTTCTAATCTAGCTACAGGTGCATAGGTTTCTTCATAGTCTATACCTTCTTCTTGATTATAACCTTTTGCTACAAGTCTAGCTTTATTTCTTGTTATTATGCCAGCTTCATCAAGTTTGTTTCTAAAAACCCCTTTAGTACCGATAATAGGATGATTATTAGGCCTAGGAACTAGTTCCCAAACTTGATTTTGTTCAAATTGATTTAATTCTTCTTGCATAGCTAGAAACCAATGTTCATCATTAAAGGCTTCATTGATGTCTTTAGGTTCGATTTGAGAAACAAAAGCTAAGTGGTTACATGCATTTCTAATGGAGTTTCGAGTACTTACACCTTTTGATATATCACCGATTACTTGATCAAGCGGATGATGTTTTGAGGTACGCCATTCTTTGGGAAGATCCAAAGCATGTGAATCCTCTTGTCTTGGTTTATCTTCTTGCTCCGTAATTTCTTTTTCCTTGCTATCCAAATGTGTTTTCGCTAATACTTCTGCAACATCATCAATAACAAGATCCTTTCTCGATCCATTTGAGTCAGTTTCATCAAATGCAACATGTATAGATTCTTCAATAGTCATAGTTCTTTTATTATATATATGAAAAGCCTTACTATGATTTGAATAGCCAAGAAATATACCTTCATCAGACTTAGCATCAAACTTGCCTAGGTTATCTTTTCCATTATTGAAAACAAAACATTTGCATCCAAAAACATGAAAGTATAAAACATTTGGCTTTCTTTCCTTGTATAAATCATATGGGGTTTTCTTTAAAATAGGCCTTATAAGGGCCCTGCTCATTACATAACAAGCTGTACTTACAGCATCCGCCCAAAAATACTTAGGAAGAGCAGCCTCATTAAGCATAGTTCTCGCCATTTCTTCTAAAGAATGATTTTTTCTTTCTACAACTCTATTTTGTTGTAGAGTTCTAGGAGCAGAGAAGTTATGATTAATGCCATGTTCATCACAATAATTTTCAAAAACATTGTTTTCAAATTCGCCACCATGATCACTTCTTATAGAAGAAATTTGAAAACCTTTTTCGTTTTGAATAACTTTGGCAAGTCTTTTAAATGCTAGAAATGCATCATTTTTGTTTGCAAGAAATAAAGTCCATGTAAACCTAAAAAAATCATCCACAATCACTAAAGCATAGTAATTCCCACCAAAGCTCATAGTTCTAGAAGGTCCAAATAAATCCATGTGCAAAAGTTGTAAAGGTCTAGTAGTTGAAACTATATTTTTTGCTTTAAAAGAGACTTTAATTTGTTTACCCTTTTGACATGCATCACATAATTTATCTTTAACAAAATTAAGCTTTGGTAGTCCAATTACTAGCTCTTTAGAGACCAACTTCTTTAAGTGATCCATGTGAATGTGCGCAATTCTCCTATACCATAACTATAAATCATCATTCTTACTTAAAAGGCGTTTCGCATCATTTGAAGATATATCGTCAAGACTAATCATATAGATGTTATTTATTCTATAACCAATGAATTTAACATGCTTATCATTTTTATCTTCAATTATGCAACAATTTGAATCAAAAATTACCTTATTTTCTTTGTCACATAATTGACTAATACTAAGAAAGTTATGTTTCAGGCCTTCAACAAGCAACACATTTTCAATAGAGGAGTTCGGATTCTTACCAACTTTGTCGATTCCAAGAATTTTTCCCTTGTTGTTATCTCCAAAAGTAACGTGTCCATGATTCTTGGGAATGAACATGGTGAATTTTGAGTCGTCTCCAGTCATGTGCTTGGAACAGCCGCTGTTGAGATACCAATTTGAGCTCCTGGCTTTCAAGCACACCTACAACACAATTTTAATTTTTAACCTTTGGTACCCAAATTTTCTTGGGTCCTTGAGTGTCAGTTTTGGGCAATGTACCCTTTGGAACCCAAACCATTTTTGTCCCAATTTTTGTGTTAACATTCTTTCTTGCATTGCATGTTGAAGCGCTATGACCCTTCTTTCCACAGTAAAAACATTTAATAAATGGACTACTAGAAGTACTTGAATAAACAAAGAAGTTTTTATAAGATTTATGCTGATTTTTCGAGTTATAACCAATTCCAGCTTTTTCAAAAATAACCCTTTATTTTCCTAATATGATATTTAGATTATCTCTCCCGAAAGTGAATTTAGCAAGGGTGTTCTTTAAGTCTTCAATTTCTTTCTCAAGCAAATGACATGAAGAGCAAGACGAAGAAGTAGAAGCATGTGAGGAATGAGATGAGCATGCATCGATAATTCCCAAAGTCTCATTTTCCATTTTTAATTCTTCAATTTCTTTATTTAACGTAAGGATTTTATTTTCTAATAAAGAAATTATTTTCTTAGAAGAAGAAATTAATTTAGTAAGCCTAAGTGATTAATTATGTAATTCTTCGAAGGCATCTTGTAATTCATCATAAGAGGGCAATAAGTCAGAATTTACCTCGTTGTCGCTATCTTTCTCTTCTTCTCCTTTGGCCATAAGACATAGATGAGCTTCTTCACTTTCTGAACCGTCAGATTTGTCCATGTCATTATCATCCCAAGCTATGTAGGCTCTTCTTCCTTTTCTTTCCTTGAATGGTTTCTTTTCGAATTTCTCCATTTTCTTTTGATAAACTGGACACTCCATTTTCATGTGTCCGGGTTTTTCACATTCATAGCATGTTGGAGTCGAGGAAGTTCCTTCCCCTTTATTGTAGGTTTTCTTTGGAGGAAAAGGTGGTCTTCTTTGTGTCCCCTTTTTTCTTTAGGAACTTACCAAATTTTCTTACAAGTAGGCCGAAGTTTTCTTCATTGATTTCATTATTTTCCATGCCTTCTTCATCCTCGTCATTATTGTCATCATTTACTGAGGTGATGGCTTTGAGAGCTATCCCCTTTTTCTTCTTGTCGTTTTCTTCACTTTGACTTAGTCTGTTTAGTTCCAATTCATGCTCATGAAGTTTTCCAAAAAGGGTAGCTAATGAAATGGTTGTCAAGTCCCTTGATTCTGAAATTGCTATTACCTTGGGTTGCCAAATCCTGCTTAAACACCTTAATACTTTGTTAATTAAATCTTCGTTAGTAAAACTTTTTCCTAAAGATGCAAGATGATTAACAATGTGGGTGAACCTCTTTTGCATTTCTTGAATGCTTTCTGCTTAGTTCATTCTAAACAATTCATACTCGCGAGTTAGAGAATTGATTCTCGATCTCTTAACTTTACTAGTACCCTCATGGGTAACTTGTAAAGTGTCCCATATTTCTTTAGCAGTTTTGCAATTTGAAATTCGAAAAAATTCATCATACCCCAAGGTAGTGGTAATGATGTTTTTGGCTTTTAAATTATGTTGAACTTTCCTTTTATCATCATCAGACCATTCACTCCTAGGAGTTTCAGTCTTTACACCATCGATCGTTTTTGTAGGTATAAATGCACCGTTTTCGACAGCATCCCACACATCTAGATCGATAGCTTTGATGAAAATTTTCATTCTTTCCTTCCAATATGCATAACCATCCCCATTGAAAAATGGTGGTTAGTTTATGGAAGATCCCTCTGAAAAGCCATTTGAGGAAGCCATGTTCTCTTGAAGCGGCTAAGCTCTTTATACAAGAGTCTAGCTCTGATACCACTTGTTACCAAGTGGCTTCCAGTACTCAAGAGGGGGGTGAATTGAGTAACAAAAACTTTCGCAAAAGCCTTAAACAAATAAACTTTGCTAAATTTAAATATTAAAGGACGTGAAAGAGATAAGAAAAGGGAAGAACAACTAATAATTAAATTGCAGGAATCAACAAATAAAGTGCATAAAGATAAGAGAATAAGGAAAGAAAAACAGGCACAGTATTTATCCTGGTTCGACCACCAACTACTTGTGGCCTACGTCCAGTCCCCGAAACACAGTTCGAGTTTTTTCACTATTCAAGACAAGCTTAAAACAGGTGCTTGCAACCTTTACAACAAAGAGCACTTTTCACACACAGGAAAACTCTACCCTTGTGCTCAAGCCTCAATCAATCAGGGATACCTCACTTTTATACAATCCTGAGGGATACCTCACCCTCAATATACAGAAATAAAAGAATAGATGAAGAAGAAACTCTCTCTAAGAGCAAATAATCACAAATTGAAGCACTAAGGAGTTTTGTCACAGATATCTCAAAGATTCAATATTAAGAGCATAGAAAAAGAGAGGAAATTGTGTAAAACTCGTTTTTAACAAGCAAGAATTAATCAGAATGTTCGGGGGTTGATCAGAGGTGTCCCAGGCCTCTATTTATAGAGCTTCGTATGAGATAGAGCCGTTGGGAGCATTAATTTGATATTAAATGCTTTTGATTCTCGTATGAATTTCAAACACCCAAAGCTGATTCCCGTGGGTTATTCGAATACCTGCAGGAGGTATTCGAATACCTCTGTCAAAAGCTTATTAAAAAACTGATCAAGTTGGGGTTATTCGAATACCAGTCAAGGGTATTCGAATACTTCTTTTAAATGGGTATATTCTGAAATCAGGGTATTCGAATACCATATAGGGTATTCGAATACCTCTGTTTTTGGAAAAACAGAAGGTATGAATTATGAATCAGGTTATTCGAATACCATAGAGGGGTATTCGAATACCTCAGTTAAAAACAGTTAAAAAACCTTTCTAAATTGCTTCGAAATGCTTATTTTCAGTTTCTAAAAGCTTTGATCTTTCAAAAGCTATTTTAAAACTTCAGTTTAATTTAAGGAGCAGATTATTTTAGATCTTTTAAGATTAACCATTGAGATATCTAATTGACAGCTCCATACATGATAGATCCTAAGTCCTAAAACTAATCTTGAAACACTTGGACTTGGTCTTCTCATCATTCTCATGTTTGTTATCATCAAAATACATCTTCATTGTTGCGTAGTGAACATATTTTCCCCTTTTTGATGACAAACTATCATTGAGAAAAGCATCAGTACAGAAATAATTGGAATTCACAAGGTAAGAGACTTACATTCCTCTTTACACGAAGAGGTATTGATATCAGAGATGTGTGTGCGCAGCTCCCCCTTAATGTTGGAATCCAATATTAGTTATTTTAACCTGTCTTTTTTCATAGTTATATTTTTCTCCCCCTTTGGCATAATCAAAAAGATATAACAGATATGAAATGCATAAAAGAAAGCAATAAGCATAAAGAGAAACTGATTGTATTAATAATTTTACCAATATACATAACATAATTAAAAGGATAAACAACCAATACAAAAAAAAACATCCAAACAAGAACAAAGCCTAGAAATAAGCATCTGGCGGAGGAGGAGGGGAATCAGAACCCCGTGAAGATAGCAAGGCACGCAAGGCAGCTTGCTCACATTCAACACCGTCAAGTCCGTCGGACGAAACGAGAAGGTGTGCTCCGGATAAGCTCGGTTATCCTCCATATAAGCACGGTTGGCATGTAAGGTGGCCATGACTTGATCAAGAGTGACTGAACCAAAGCAACAGAGCAGGGGGCAAAGCGGGGCCGGCGATCGAGGCAACAGGGGGCTACGGGGCGGCGGGGGCAGCAGGGGATCAGCTGGGTCGTCCTCATCATCGTCAACTTCAACTGGGAATACCCAGCCTTCATCAATCTTTATCATCTTCATTCTGTTCAGCGTATAGGCACCAAACACATTATGATGGGTCAGCGTAGTTATGCGCTCGGTCTCCACAATCTGAGGATACTTGCCTAGGAAGGCAGTGATGATCACACCGTAAGGTAACTCTGATCGATCTTTTCCTTTAGCTCGCATCATGTGCTTCATGATGAAGACGGGCCAGTTTATCTGGTATCCTTTCTTTAGGATCCATAGCATAAACACATCATCTTTACTCAGGTATGCGTAGTTCCCACCTCTAGGAGCGAGGGTGTGGGCATAAGCATAATGTAAGAGCCTGTCCTGGCTCTTCATCATACCCCCTTTGACTCCCTTTTGAGTCGGAGGTAATGCCAACCCAGGTCTAAGCACATCTTCAATGGCGCGAATTTTGTCGAACCGCTGGACAAGCTCTTCACTGTCTTCGTTGTTACGGCCAGTAGATTCTAAACCAAAGAAGTGAACTCAGTCTTGAGGGGTGATCACAATGTGCTGATCACTAACATTAGAATGGAGTTCCAGACCCTCAATCCGCAGGTTGCAGTAGAACATTTTTACAAGATCAGGATAGAGAACCGCTTTATAAGAGCAAAAACGAAGCACGCCCTGGAGGTGCAACTGGTGTAGGAAATCAAATCTGCCTTCTTTTTCAAAGAATTCCAAATCTAAATACTTGGGCTGCACAAGGTTGCGTTCTCTGAAATGAGAGATGAAGCGTCCAAGGGTCTCTGGGTGGGAGGAGAGCCTTCACAGATCCAATGAGTTGTTGCATGGCACAGTTTTTGTGCGAGCATGCTTAGAGGAGGATGCCATTGATGGAGGTTTGAAGGTAAGAGAGTGGGAAAGATGGAACTGTTGGGTGGATGGAGGTATTCGAATAGGGAGGAGGGAAAGAAGGAGGGAATGGGGAGGCCAAGAGTTTTGTGAAAGAAGAAATGAGTGAGAGAAACGGGTTAACGAAGGAGGGGTTATATAAATCTACCCAAAAGTATTCGAATGCCTATATGGTATTCGAATACAGCCGTTAGGAAACGCAAAAGACAGGGCCATCTGATAGAGGGTATTCGAATACCTATGCAGGTATTCGAATAGACTGACCAATATGACTTGGCCCCAGTCATGCAAGTATTCGAATACTTCTTAGGGTATTCGAATGCCCAGAGACAAGATTTAGTGACTGATAACATATAGCCTCAGGTTATTCAAATAACCACTAAGGTATTCGAATACACCTGCTTATAAACCATGAAAAATCATACGAACAGATGATGGTATTCGAATACCAGATAAAGGTATTCGAATAACTTAGGCAGAAAAACGTATAGATTAAGTCCAGAATGCATTTTTGAAGGATAAAAACTTACCCAATTAAATGAGTACCTGCAAAACAGAATTGAGGATATCTCCGACGCTCAAGTCAGTAACAATTTAAGGTTAATAAATCAATAAATAAGCAGCAAAGGTAAGAATTTAAATGCACGATTGATCCAAAATGCCAAGTTCTCTTCTTAAATGAAAGAAAGAATCTTTAGGTAAAGGTTTTATGAAAATATCAGCAAGTTGATTATTGGTTTCAACAAATTCTAACACACAATCACCTTTTTGAACATGATCTCTTATAAAATGGTGCCTTATCTCAATGTGCTTAGTCCTAGAGTGCATAATGGGATTCTTTGTCAGATTGATTGCACTAGTATTGTCACATCTTATAGGGATGTGATTAAGCTGAAGACCAAAGTCTAGAAGTTATTGCTTCATCCATAGGATTTGAGCACAACAACTTCCGGTTGTAACATATTCAACCTCAGCAGTGGATAGGGCCACACTATTTTGTTTCTTGCTATGCCAAGAAACTAAGGAATTACTAAGCAGGTGACATGTTCCACTAGTGCTTTTCCGATCTAATTTGCATCCAGTAAAATCAGAGTCAGAATAACCAATAAGACTACAAGTGGCACCTTTGGGGTACCACAAGCCCACTCGTGTAGTGCCACCAACATATTTCATAATTCGTTTTACAGCACTTAAGTACGACTCTTTAGGATTAGCTTGATATCGAGCACACATACATACACTAAACATTATATCAGGTCTACTAGCAGTGAGATAGAGAAAAGATCCAATCATACCTCGATATTTAGTAATTTCTACAGAATTACCTGCTTCGTCTTTATCCAAGTAACATGAAGTACTCATTGGTGTAGCCATATGCTTTGAGTTGTCCATCCCAAACCTCTTGAGAAGTTCTTTACAATACTCTGTTTGGCTAATGAACGTTCCACTCCTTGTTTGTTTGATTTGAAGTCCAAGGAAGAAATTGAGTTCTCCCATCATGGACATCTCAAATTCGCTTTGCATGATTTTAGCAAATTCCTTGCACAGAATTTCGTTAGTAGCACCAAATATAATATCGTCTACATATACTTGTACAAGGAGTATGTCATGGTTTTTATTTTTAATAAAAAGAGTCGTGTCAACCTTACCTCTTGTAAAACCATGTTCTAAAAGGAACTTACTTAACCTTTCATACCAAGCTCGTGGAGCTTGTTTTAAGCCATACAAAGCCTTTTTCAATTTGAAAACATGGTTAGGTTGATCATAATTTTCAAAGCCTGGAGGTTGGTCAACATATACCTCCTCTTGAATAAAGCCATTTAAAAAGGCACTTTTAACATCCATTTGATATAATTTAAAATTCATGATACAAGCAAAAGCAAGTAACATTCTAATAGCTTCTAATCTAGCTACAGGTGCATAGGTTTCTTCATAGTCTATACCTTCTTCTTGATTATAACCTTTTGCTACAAGTCTAGCTTTATTTCTTGTTATTATGCCAGCTTCATCAAGTTTGTTTCTAAAAACCCCTTTAGTACCGATAATAGGATGATTATTAGGCCTAGGAACTAGTTCCCAAACTTGATTTCGTTCAAATTGATTTAATTCTTCTTGCATAGCTAGAAACCAATGTTCATCATTAAAGGCTTCATTGATGTCTTTAGGTTCGATTTGAGAAACAAAAGTTAAGTGGTTACATGCATTTCTAATGGAGTTTCGAGTACTTACACCTTTTGATATATCACCGATTACTTGATCAAGCGGATGATGTTTTGAGGTACGCCATTCTTTGGGAAGATCCAAAGCTTGTGAATCCTCTTGTCTTGGTTTATCTTCTTGCTCCTTAATTTCTTTTTCCTTGCTATCCAAATGTGTTTCCGCTAATACTTCTGCAACATCATCAATAACAAGATCCTTTCTCGATCCATTTGAGTCAGTTTCATCAAATGCAACATGTATAGATTCTTCAATAGTCATAGTTCTTTTATTATATATACGAAAAGCCTTACTATGATTTGAATAGCCAAGAAATATACCTTCATCAGACTTAGCATCAAACTTGCCTAGGTTATCTTTTCCATTATTGAAAACAAAACATTTGCATCCAAAAACATGAAAGTATAAAACATTTGGCTTTCTTCCCTTGTATAACTCATATGGGGTTTTCTTTAAAATAGGCCTTATAAGGGCCCTATTCATTACATAACAAGTTGTACTTACAGCATCTGCCCAAAAATACTTAGGAAGAGCAGCCTCATTAAGCATAGTTCTAGCCATTTCTTCTAAAGAATGATTTTTTCTTTCTACAACTCTATTTTGTTGTAGAGTTCTAGGAGCAGAGAAGTTATGATTAATGCCATGTTCATCACAATAATTTTCAAAAACATTGTTTTCAAATTCGCCACCATGATCACTTCTTATAGAAGAAATTTGAAAACCTTTTTCGTTTTGAATAACTTTGGCAAGTCTTTTAATTGCTAGAAATGCATCATTTTTGTTTGCAAGAAATAAAGTCCATGTAAACCTAGAAAAATCATCCACAATCACTAAAGCATAGTAATTCCCACCAAAGCTCATAGTTCTAGAAGGTCCAAATAAATCCATGTGCAAAAGTTGTAAAGGTCTAGTAGTTGAAACTATATTTTTTGCTTTAAAAGAGACTTTAATTTGTTTACCCTTTTGACATGCATCACATAATTTATCTTTAACAAAATTAAGCTTTGGTAGTCCAATTACTAGCTCTTTAGAGACCAACTTCTTTAAGTGATCCATGTGAATGTGTGCAATTCTCCTATGCCATAACCATGAATCATCATTCTTACTTAAAAGGCATTTCGCATCATTTGAAGATATATCGTCAAGACTAATCATATAGATGTTATTTATTCTATGACCAATGAATTTAACATGCTTATCATTTTTATCTTCAATTATGCAACAATTTGAATCAAAAATTACCTTATTTCCTTTGTCACATAATTGACTAATACTAAGAAGGTTATGTTTCAGGCCTTCAACAAGCAACACATTTTCAATAGAGGAGTTGGGATTCTTACCAACTTTGCCCATTCCAAGATTTTTTCCCTTATTGTTATCTCCATAAGTAACGTGTCCATGATTCTTGAGAATGAACATGGTGAATTTTGAGTCGTCTCCAGTCATGTGCTTGGAACAGCCGCTGTCGAGATACCAATTTGAGCTCCTGGCTTTCAAGCACACCTACAACACAATTTTAATTTTTAACCTTTGGTACCCAAATTTTCTTGGGTCCTTGAGTGTCAGTTTTGGGCAATGTACCCTTTGGAACCCAAACCATTTTTGTCCCAATTTTTGTGTTAACATTCTTTCTTGCATTGCATGTTGAAGCGCTATGACCCTTCTTTCCACAGTAAAAACATTTAATAAATGGACTACTAGAAGTACTTGAATAAACAAAGAAGTTTTTATAAGATTTATGCTGATTTTTCGGGTTATAACCAATTCCAGCTTTTTCAAAAACAACCCTTTGTTTTCCTAATATGATATTTAGATTATCTCTCCCAAAAGTGAATTTAGCAAGGGTGTTCTTTAAGTCTTCAATTTCTTTCTCAAGCAAATGACATGAAGAGCAAGACGAAGAAGTAGAAGCATGTGAGGAATGAGATGAGCATGCATCGATAATTCCCAAAGTCTCATTTTCAATTTTTAATTCTTCAATTTCTTTATTTAACGTAAGGATTTTATTTTCTAATAAAGAAATTATTTTCTTAGAAGAAGAAATTAATTTAGTAAGCCTAAGTGATTCATTATGTAATTCTTCGAAGGCATCTTGTAATTCATCATAAGAGGGCAATAAGTCAGAATTTACCTCGTTGTCGCTATCTTCCTCTTCTTCTCCTTTGGCCATAAGACATAGATGAGCTTCTTCACTTTCTGAACTGTCAGATGAGTCCATGTCGTTGTCATCCCAAGCTATGTAGGCTCTTCTTCCTTTTCTTTCCTTGAATGGTTTCTTTTCGAATTTCTCCATTTTCTTTTGATAAACTGGACACTCCATTTTCATGTGTCTGGGTTTTCCATATTCATAGCATGTTGGAGTCGAGGAAGTTCCTTCCCCTTTATTGTAGGTTTTCTTTAGAGGAAAAGGTAGTCTTCTTTGTGTCCCTTTTTTTCTTTAGGAACTTACCAAATTTTCTTACAAGTAGGCCGAAGTTTTATTCATTGATTTCATTATTTTCCGTGCCTTCTTCATCCTTGTCATTATTGTCATCATTTACTGAGGTGATGGCTTTGAGAGCTATCCCATTTTTCTTCTTGTCGTTTTCTTCACTTTGACTTAGTCTGTTTAGTTCCAATTCATGCTCATGAAGTTTTCCAAAAAGGGTAGCTAATGACATGGTTGTCAAGTCCCTTGATTCTGAAATTGCTGTTACCTTGGGTTGCCAAATCCTGCTTAAACACCTTAATACTTTGTTAATCAAATCTTCGTTAGTAAAACTTTTTCCTAAAGATGCAAGATGATTAACAATGTGGGTGAACCTCTTTTGCATTTCTTGAATGCTTTCTCCTTAGTTCATTCTAAACAATTCATACTCGCGAGTTAGAGAATTGATTCTCGATCTCTTAACTTCACTAGTACCCTCATGGGTAACTTGTAAAGTGTCCCACATTTCTTTAGCAGTTTTGCAATTTGAAATTCAGAAAAATTCATCATACCCCAAGGCAGTGGTAATGATGTTTTTGGCTTTTAAATTATGTTGAACTTTCCTTTTATCATCATCAGACCATTCACTCCTAGGAGTTTCAGTCTTTACACCATCGATCGTTTTTGTAGGTATAAATGCACCATTTTCGACAGCATCCCACACATCTAGATCGATAGCTTCGATAAAAATTTTCATTCTTTCCTTCCAATATGCATAACCATCCCCATTGAAAAATGGTGGTCAGTTTATGGAAGATCCCTCTGAAAAGCCATTTGAGGAAGCCATGTTTTCTTGAAGCGGCTAAACTCTTTATACAAGAGTCTAGCTCTGATACCACTTGTTACCAAGTGGCTTCCAGTTCTCAAGAGGGGGGTGAATTGAGTAACAAAAACTTTCGCAAAAGCCTTAAACAAATAAACTTTGCTGAATTTAAATATTAAAGGACGTGAAAGAGATAAGAAAAAGGAAGAACAATTAATAATTAAATTGCAGGAATCAATAAATAAAGTGCATAAAGATAAGAGAATAAGGAAAGAAAAATAGGCACAGTATTTATCCTGGTTCGACCACCAACCACTTGTAGCCTACGTCCAGTCCCCGAAACACATTTCGAGATTTTTCACTATTCAAGACAAGCTTAAAACAGGTGCTTGCAACCTTTACAATAAAGAGCACTTTTCACACACAGGAAAACTCTACCCTTGTGCTCAAGCCTCAATCAATCAGGGATACCTCACCCTTATACAATCCTGAGGGATACCTCACCCTCAATATACAGAAATAAAAGAATATATGAGGAAGAAACTCTCTCTAAGAGCAAATAATCACAAATTGAAGCACTAAGGAGCTTTGTCACAGATATCTCAAAGATTCAATATTAAGAGCATAGAAAAAGAGAGAAAATTGTGTAAAACTCGTTTTTAACAAAGCAAGAATTAATCAGAATGTTCGGGGGTTGATCAGAGGTGTCCCAGGCCTCTATTTATAGAGCTTCGTATGAGAGAGAGCCGTTGGGAGCATTAATTTGATATTAAATGCTTTTGATTCTCGTATGAATTTCAAACACCCAAAGCTGATTCCCGTGTGTTATTCGAATACCAGCAGTAGGTATTCGAATACCTCTGTCAAAAGCTTATTAAAAAACTGATCAAGTTGGGGTGAATCGAATACCAGTCAAGGGTATTCGAATACCTCTTTTAAACGGGTATATTCTGAAATCAGGGTATTCGAATACCATATAGGGTATTCGAATACCTCTGTTTTTGGAAAAACAGAAGGTATGAATTATGAATCAAGTTATTCGAATACCATTGAGGGGTATTCGAATACCTCAGTTAAAAACAGTAAAAAAACCTTTCTAAATTGCTTCGAAATGCTTATTTTCAGTTTCTAAAAGCTTTGATCTTTCAAAAGCTATTTTAAAACTTCAGTTTAATTTTAGGAGCAGATTATTTTTGATCTTTTAAGATTAACCATTGAGATATCTAATTGACAGCTCCATACATGATAGATCCTAAGTCCTAAAACTAATCTTGAAACACTTGGACTTGGTCTTCTCATCATTCTCATGTTTGTTATCATCAAAATACATATTCATTGTTGCGTAGTGAACACATGTATAGTTTACGCATATTCTCCACTTCCCATTTGACTTCTTCACCAGGACCACGTTGGATAACCATGTGGTATATGGTACTTCCCTGATGAAGCCAACACTGAGCAACTCCTTTACCTGTTCTTCGATAACCTGCTACCTTTTTGGGCCAAATTTCTTTTTCTTCTAGAAGACCAGCCTTGCATCTTCCTTGATAGACAAGTGACAGATGAAGGCGGGGTCAAGCCCAGGCATATCTAAGGACATCTATGCGAAGAGGTCTTTGTTTTTATGCAAGAGCTCAATCAGCTGGCGCCTTCCCCCTTCTTTTAGGTTCACTCCAATCTTGGTGACCTGATCCAGCTTGGCACCAAGTTGGAGGGCCTGGTGTTCACTCTCCGACTGGGATTTGGTAACGCGAATTTCTTCTCACACATCAAGTTCGGTTATAAGGATATTGTCTTGATCTAGAGCCAGGCTAGATGTGCCAGTTTTTGCTTTCTTGGATATCCTGCAAATTCTGAGACTCTCGTTATAGCATTTTAGGGCTGCAATTTGGTCGTCTTTTACTGTAACAACCTCATCGTTCTTGCTGAGAAACTTTATGTGACGGCGCTCAAGGCATTTAAGGCAAGGTTGCCTAAGATGATGTTGCAAGCCAATGGGCAGTCTACGATTAGAAATCTGACCTTAATGGTCCTAAAAAGTTTAGGGGAGCCCAGAGTTAAGTGGGTCTCGAAGTATCCTGTTGGGGTGATCTTCTCACTTGTGAACCCTATAAGCTTGCCATCGTAAGGAGCCCGATTGGAGTGTGGAACCTCTAGTTTTTCGTATAGGTCCATAAACATAATATATGTCGAACTCCCTTGATCAACAAAGATGTTTCGAACCTCGGCATTGGAAATTACTCCCGAGATGACTATAGGGTCATCATGATCTGGCATAATTATGTTATAGTCCTTGTCTGAAAAGGTGATGGGGGCATGATAGAAATATATTTTATTTATTTAATGATTCTCTCATTAGGTGTCTTAAGGTTCAATTTGGATTATTTAGATTGATTTTGTCACATTTTATTATATTGCGCCTAATTGGATCATTGAAAGAATTAGTGCATGAATTGGTCTTTATTTGTTTATTTGGCAATGTTCAGTATTTTGGATATAATTGGAGTTTCAAATATCTGATTGGTGTGATTATGGTCTTGTAGGAAAGCTAAGACCAATCTCCACAAGTTTAATGAAGAATTTAAGAGTTGAATCATACGTTTAGATAATTTAAATTGAAGTTGAATCAAGAGCCAAAATGTTGATCTTGACAACTTGACCTCTGTGCACTCATCAGCCCATATCTCGAGTTATAGGAGTTCAATAGATATCAAATCAAGCCCAAATGAAAGATAATATACAAAGCTACAACTATTATGAAGACTCCTAAGCTAACCTACTTCGTTTTGGGTGCATAATTGAAGTTGGAAAATAGAGACAAGTTGTTGACGAGTTAGGCTACTTAATTGAACATAACTTGACTTGTAATCCTCAAAATGACATGGGACTTGGGCCAAGTGATTCCTAATAGACCCAGCTTTGTAACTAATAGGTTTCTAATCATGTAAGGCCAAATTAGGGGTTAGTTATCGGAGGTAGAAGCAAAAATCTAGGACTTATCTTCACATTCTACACTTTTCATTATCTCTCTAGATCTAGATCTAGATCTAGATCTAGATTTAGATCTTTCTCTTTTATCTCCCTTCTTTCTAGATTTTTCCTCTTTTGGTGAGTTCTTCCCTCCCATATATGAAGGGGTAGAGCCTTTAATCAATCCAAGGGATTGACATTCTTGATGCTTAACCTTAAGATTCTGTTTTAATTGTTCTACATTCAATTATTAATTAAGTTTCTATTTTTCATCTTTACTTAATTCTGATTAAGTTGCTTAATTTGATTGGGTTATTCATATGATAATTGTATAATTACCATGTATGAAGGTTGAATTGCAGAGACTAAACAAGGCATTGAAGGTGTTTGATGAAATGTTTAGCTTGGTTGGATCTAGGTTTTTAAGTTGATTTGAGTTTTGGATGAATACTTAATTTGTCTAACCTTAATTAATTAAAGTCTGGATGCGTATCTAGTAGAAGACTCATGGATGATTTTGAGGCATCTTGATGTGATCTAAGACTAATAACTCCAAAATGTGTAGTTATTTGGGTCTCATATCTGCATTTCTCTGATTGCTAAAGTCCTTATATATATGTATATTTAGAAGGTTTTATGCTTGTATCTATTATACTCAATTCTGATATCTTTCCTATATATAATTGAGCAAACTGTGCATATTTGATATGTGATTAAGTGAATTTATATTTGTTACTGATTTGGTGTTTTCTCTATCATAGGAAAGGCTCCAAACAAGATGATATATGGAGCAATTGAGCTAGAATAGGAAGAGGAAGCAAAATTTGCATTTCAGACCTCAACGCCGCGATGTGGCATGTGAATGCCACGGCGTGGCAAATGAATGCCGCGGCGTGAGCCTCCCCTGCATCAAAAGTCAGAAAGCTACGTAAATTGAGTGTCGCGGCGTAGCATATCAATGTCGCAGTGTCCTTGACCTAATTGGACACGCGCCGCGATGTAGACATGTTAATGCCGCAGCGTGCCTCTATTTTTCTGAGTCTATAAATAGATTTATAATAGATTTTTAAAAGAGGGCTCCATTTTAGTTTCTAGGTTTTAGAGAGGTTGTGGCCTGTTCTTCATTTTTGGGCTGATTGGAGGCCTAAGGAGGCTAGGTTGGATGCCATCTTCCTCATGGAAGGAGATTCAAGCTTCAAGGATGCTATCCATGGATTTCTTCCTCTTCTCCCTTTATTTCTCCTCTCTTCCTTATCTTTTGAGCATGGTTTTTGATTGTAAATTCGTGTTCAATGGATTAGCAACTGTATTTAGGAAATACTTTGGATCTTTCTATGAGTATTGATGTTTATGTTCTCTTTTGAGTATCTATTAATGTTTAGCTTTGTTCTTCCATGCCTATACTTAATGCTTGCTTTTGTTTGATCAACAAATGCATGATCTTGATTGATGCAAATGAACTAGACATAGGGATTTATGGAGATGGACATGGTATGGTTGATGCATGTTCGACGAGTTCAATTGGCTTGGATGAGTTGATTCGCTAACTGGATAGAAATATACCTTTTAGCCATGTATTAGCGTGTGTTTGAGAATAGATCGTTCATTAGTGGAGTTTACACTAGTCCTCATGCAAACATAAGAAACATAGTGGATTAGGTAAATGACACTAGGGTTGATCGACCTAGACATAGGCTTTTGACTAAATCAGATTCTCAAGCTAACTAACTAATCATTGATGTTGCTTATAAGGATTGCATATCATTAGTATGAAATAGGAGGTGAAGAAGGATTCCCTAGATCTCTAAACCATTATCTTTATTGCTTTTGTAGTGTAGATTTAGATTATTTATGTTTTCTTCATTTTATATGTTCTTGAATAGAATTTAGCTAAGCTATTGGTTGTTACTTAGTAATGGAAACCATATATCCTCGTGGGAACGAACTTTTACTCTGTATCTGTATTACTTGAACGACCCGTGCACTTGCAGTACACAAATGGCCTAATAAGTTTTTGGCGCTGTTGCCGGGGATAATGGTGTATTTTCAAAGAGTTTAGCCTTATTCCTTGGCAATTGCTGGGGGATAACGGTTTAATTCTATATTGCTAATATCAACAATGAGTTTGGTTAGTTCTAATTCAAGTTGTATATAATCTATGTTAATTTAAGTCTCTTTATGTTATTGCTTTAGGTTCAATAAAGAAGTCGGATGATCCTAATCATATGAGGTCCTTCAGGGAATTCGCGACTCCTCAAAAGGATAAGCCTTGGATCAAGTTTAACAAGACTACTCATCCACACAATTCATTTTGGTGACAAAGTCTTGCCGGGACTATAACTCAGGCCCTTCTTGGGAGGGAACCCAGGTTTTTATGTTTTTGTTAAATAGTATGTGTTCAGTAAGTTTTAAGTCATAAATATGTTAGTAAGTGTAGTTTCGTAGCTTTAGTTAGTTTTTAGGCTTTTCTTTAGTTTAAAGTCTTAAATATGTTGGTATTTTTTATTTTTGTATTTTTGTAGTTAGTATGTTTAATTTAGTATCTTTAGTTAGTTTTAAGTCTTATATATGTTAGTACTTTGATTGTAGTAAGGTTAGTTAGATTTTATGTTTATGTTTAGTTTTAGGTTATATATAGGTTAGTAAGCATGATTTTGAGTTTTTATATATTTTAGTTGTCCATTTTATGTTTTAGCCTTTTGGACAAGTTTTAGAGCTGTTGAGGACCTCTTTGGGTAAAATTCTGCAACAAAACTGAATTTGCTGTAGAATTCTGCAGGTTGGCTCCTCACGACGCAGTGTGAGTTAGTTATACACAGCGGCGTGACAGTTATTTATGCGCATTTGAGCCAAATTCCAGAGACCTTAGCACCGTGGCGTGGAAAGTGAAACGCCACGGCTTTCAACTGCTGAACTTGTTATAAAAAAAAAGAGTTACTTGTTTTGGGTGCTAATGAAGGCACCCATTCTGATCAAATGCCATGGCATGGATGCTGTGTGCTGCGGTATGTTGTGTTGATGTATATATATTATATATTGTTAGTTAGTTTAAGTTTTATTTTTAAATATTTGTAGTATACTCAGCTCTCACATTTCAGATGTTTATAGCCTCAAGTACCCTGGACACCATGGAAAGTGAGGACTTTGTCTCACTTAAGTTTGGGGAAGTGTCATTACATGCTTTGGATTACTATGGTGTATTATGTAATGCATGTGATGATATTTTCTTGATGCAATTGTGATAGCCACCATGTTTCCATAAGTTTCGATTTGTTTTAGTTATTACTGATGAGTTTGCAAAGAAGTTTCAATTTTTACTCTTATGCAATGATGTATGCATGTCATATTGAAAAGTTTCATCTAATTGAATGCATGCTTTATTGCAAAAAAACGTTGGAGTTGTTTTGGTTGTTCATGATATGAAAGGTTGCTATTTGCCTCCTTTTGAGTGAAACCTTATGTGATCTTGAAGTATGTGAAACAGTGCAATTACTATTGATGCATGATTTACATTCCACTTAGATGCAAATGTAACTTTGAGTATAATAAGAGTGCATGTTTAGAGAAAGTTTATGGATGTATATGTAGAGTTTCGATGATCCTAGAAGTTGTTTTTAAACTCTCTTGAGGCGAAATCTTAGATTGTGCATGACTGAGGAAATGATTAGGGCATTCTTTGGACCGGTTGAGCTTTTTAAGCCTACCCTAAATGATTATATCCTTAGGTCCTATTTTGAAGCAGGATAATTGTTTGGCCTTATATGTTTTCATTCACCAATGTATTCCTTACCCTGTTCACCATTCTAATGCATATGAAAGCATTACATTTACTTCCTACGTTAATGTTTGTTGAGTATATGACGTGTTATTTCTTGAAGTGAGTCCAGTGAGTAGGGGTTTATATGTTTAAGAAAAATGAGCCTGAAGGAACCAAATGCAATCAAAAGAAAAAAAATTGCTTTGTAAAAGTAAAAAGAAAAAAATGAAAAGAGAGAAAAGCAAAGCAAACAATGAAAGAAAAAAAGCTAAAAATGAAAAGCATTGCATGGTTCTGGCAAGTTGTGATCCTTCACTGTTGAATATCCCGCTAGTTCACTTGCTCTCAAGTCTTGAAATCATATGTGTATGTTTCTCAATGTTTGTTGTGTATCCTTTCCCTTCTTTTCTTACGCCCATACCATGGCCTAACATTACAAGCTTTAAAGACCCTCTTGATCCTCAGTTGTGTGTGGTTTACATTAGTGGAGAGAGAGTTTAGGATCAATTTTTGTGGATTATATGATTCATAAGCATGTATGTTTATAAACTTATCCGAATGTATATGATTTGAATAGGAGAAGTTTATCTTGCATGTTCGTGGATAATGCGAATTGCATAGAAGGAAGCTAGATTGTTAGCATGTGAAGGATTATGTATGTGTGAAGCTGGTTTTGGGGCATTTGCACTTTTTATGGATTGAAGTAATCATTATATACTAGTAGCTAGGGTTAATTGAAGAATAGAAAGATTGAAACTTGCTAGTTGCTGAATGCATGTTGAGTATAAATTGTTAAGTGAGTTTACTTGGTCATGCTTTGTTTTGCTCAAGGATAAGCAAAAGGATAAGTTTGGGGGTGTGATAACTCCACAATGTGTAGTTATTTGTGCCCCATATCTGTATTTCTCTGATTGCTAAAGTCCTTGTATATATGCATATTTGGAAGGTTTTGTGCTTGTATCTGTTATACTCAATTCTGATACCTTTCCTGTATGTAATTGAGCAAACTGTGTATATTTGATATGTGATTAAGTGAATTTATATTTGTTACTAATTTGGTATTTTCTCTATCATAGGAAAGGCTCCAATCAAGATGATATATGGAGCAATTGAGCTAGAATGGGAAGAGGAAGCCAAATTTGCATTTCAAACCTCAACGCCGCGGCGTGGCACGTGAATGTCGCGGCGTGAACCTCCCCTGCATCAAAAGTTAGAAAGCTGTGCAAATTGAGCATCGCGGCGTGGCATATCAATGTCGCAGTGTCCTTGACCTAATTGGACACGAGTCGTGTCGTAGGCATCTTAATGTCATGGCGTGTCTCTATTTTTTTGAGTCTATAAATAGATTTGTAATAGATTTTTAAAAGGGAGCTCCGTTTTAGTTTCTAGGTTTTAGAGAGGCTGCGGCATGTTCTTCATTTCTGGGCTGATGGGAGGCCTAGGGAGGCTAGGTTGGATGCCATCTTCCTTATGGAAGGAGATTCAAGCTTCAAGAATGCTATCCATGGATTCCTTCCTCTTCTCCATTTATTTCTCCTCTTTTTCTTATCTTTTGAGCATGGTTTTTTATTGTAAATTCGTGTTCAATAGATTAGCAGTTGTATTTAGGAAATACTTTGGATCTTTCTATGAGTATTGATGTTTATGTTATCTTTTGAGTATTTATTGATGTTTAGCTTTGTTCTTCCATGCCTATGCTTAATGCTTGCTTTTGTTTGATCAACAATTGCATGATCTTGATTGATGCAAATGAACTAGACATAGAGATTTGTGGAGATGGACATGGTATGGTTGATGCATGTTCGACGAGTTCAATTGGCTTGGATGAGTTGATTCGCTAACTGGATAGAAATATACCTTTTAGTCATGTATTAGCGTGTGTTTGAGAATAGATCGTTCATTAGTGGAGTTTACACTAGTTCTCATGCAAACATAAGAAACATAGTGGATTAGGTAAATGACACCAGGGTTGATCGACTTAGATATAGGCTTTTGACTAAATCAGATTCTCAAGCTAACTAACTAATCATTGATGTTGCTTATAAGGATTGTATATCATTAGTATGAAATAGGAAGTGAAGAAGGATTCCCTAGATCTCTAAACCATTATCTTTATTGCTTTTGTAGTGTAGATTTAGATTATTTATGTTTTCTCCATTTTATATATTCTTGAATAGAATTTAGCTAAGTTATTAGTTGTTACTTAGTAATGGAAACTATATATCCTCATGGGAACAAACTTTTACTCTGTATCTGTATTACTTGAACGACCCGTGCACTTGCGGTACACAAATGGTCTAACAAAGACCAAGGATTCGATTGATAATTGAATGGATCTATAGAGATCAAGGATAGATTAAAATCAAGATTGGTTAATTCTCTTAGATTGATTACTTCTTAATTATGTTTTCTTTTCTTTAATTGCTTTCTGGTTTTGTTTTTTAATTTTATAAACTCCTTTCTCCCTTATTTATTAACCTTTGAATTTGACTTCATAATTAGAGTGATCTACGGGCTCGATCCGGTGTTACCTTATGCTACAAGTAGTTCTGGTAATTCAGTTATAAATTGATTTAAATTTGGTAAACTCGGCAGTTATCAAATTTTTGGCACCATTATCGGGGATCACTTTAATCTTAATTAATCATATTAAGAGTTTATTTGATCACTAACCCCTCACTAACCCTTGTTTTGCCTCTGTTTTGCTGTTTTAGGTGGTTTTCACCTAAATCACTTTATCTGATGACATTTTTGTAATTTTTGTACGAACAAATGTGCTCCAAATGAGCTGAAAATTAGTGGGTTGAAGGAAAATGACATTCTCTACAAGGCTCACAATTTGTGAGGTCCACCTTGGTTTTCTCAAATTCCTTGATTTAGACCACTGTTTCATTTTTTGAGATTTTTTATTGAACTTTTTAGTTTCATTTTTGTGTAGTTTTCATGTTATGGTGATCCCATGATTTTTATAAATCATTAGATAGGTTAACTAAATTTATTTTAGTAGATTTTTCGTGTTATCTAGTGTATTTTGCTTGTTTGATATTTTTGTGCTTTTTGTGTTTTGGATGATGCATGATTAGGTCTTATGCTACCCATTTACTTGATATTGATCTTGAGATTGATAGGATCTTGCATAGGCTAATTAGAGCACATAGGCTAAGTGCACGAATTGCTTCTGAACTTGATTTTGATCTTGAATTTGAAACTAAGACTGAGATCTTAAGTAATTTTGTAACTATGGGTGATAACATGCAAAATATGACTCTTAAGGAATTAGCCGCTCCTGAAGTAACTTACCAATCTTTGTGAATTCAATATCCTGATCTTAATGCTAATTTTGAGTTAAAATCTGGATTGATACACTTGTTGCCCAAGTTTCATGACCTTGCAAGTGAAAACCCCCATAAGCATCTTAAGGAGTTCCATTTGGTCGGTTCAACCATGAAGCCACACGGGATCCTTGAGGAGCACATCAAGCTGAGGGCATTCCCTTTCTCACTTGCTGATGCAGTCAAGGATTGGTTGTTTTACCTTTCCTCGACTTCAGTCATGAGTTGGGATGACATGAAGTGGCTATTCTTAGAGAGATTCTTTCCTACCTCTAAAGTTGTTGCTATTAGAAAAGACATATTTGGTATAAGACAAATAACATGAGAGACTTTGCATAAGTAATGGGAGAGGTTCAAGAAGTTTTGCTCAAGTTGTCCCCACCACCAAATTAGTGACCAGCATCTGATCCAGTACTTCTATGTAGGCTTGTTGTCAATGGATAGAAGTATGGTGGATGCTACGAGTAGAGGTACCTTAGTTTACAAAACCCCTGCTACAATAAGAGATTTAATAGCAAATATGGCAACAAACACCCAATAATTTGGCACACGAATCATTACCTCAACCAGAGGAGTCAATGAGATTCAATTGTCTCATATTGACTAATAGAGAATGGAGCATAAACTTGATTAACTGACTTCTTTGGTGAGATAGTTAGCAGTGGGACAACAATTACCTTTGTAGATAGCTGTAACTGTGTGTGGCATTTGTTCTTGTTCATCTCATCCTACATTTGCATGTCCTACACTTTAGGATAGTGGTTCTATTTTTCCAAATCAATCTATTGTGGCAGCAGGTGTCTTTCCTGGTAAACCACAATTGTAGCAATAGCCGAGATATGATCCATACTCCAACACATATAACCTTGGATGGATAGATTATCTAAATATGAGATATGGTAATGCAGCTTCACAACAACAGCAACCACAGCAGTATAAGCAATTATTCCAGCAGCAATTCCAGCAACCAAGTTGGCTGTCATTCTAGTAGCCTTTAAAATAACTAAGTCCAGCAGCCCCAAAACCTAAGCCTTCATTTGAGGATTTAGTGAAGTAGATAACCACTAACAACATACAGTTTCAACGGAGGACAGAAGCTTTAATTCAAAACTTGGAAACTCAATTTGGACAATTAACTTCTACTCTAAATCATTTGCAGAATCAAGGATCTGGCTAACTCCCTTCCCAAACAATTCCTAATCCAAAAGGAAATGCGAGTGCCATTATGTTGTGGTCTAGGAAATTTGTACAAGCACCAATTGAACCTCAAGCTGCAAGCAAGCAATAGCCAGCAAAGCATTTAGATTCTGATGAACCAGCCTAACAATTTGAAGGTAAGAAGAAGTCAGCACTTATTGATGAACAACAACAACCTGCCATTACTCTTCATTTTCGACAAAGAGCCACACAATCCAGAAAAATGTTAGAGGCAGAGAAAGACAAACACTTGCTTGAGATTTTTAGTAAAGTGGAAGTCAACATTCTACTCATGGATGAAATCAAGCAGATACCGAAGTATTCTAAGTTCATGAAGGAACTATGTACACACAAAAGGCAGCTGAAGTGGAAGGATCCAGGAACTTTTATAATTCCTTTCATAATATGGAACTATAGATTTGAGCATGTCATGCTAGACTTAGGTGCTTCCATTAATGTAATGCCTACGTTTGTTTTTAGTTCCCCTGAACTTGGTCCTTTTCAGGCTATAGGTGTAGTGATCCAGCTAGCTAATAAGAGTAATGCTTACCCAACTGGTTTGGTGGAGGATGTGCCAGTCCAGGTGAATGAGCTGATATTCCCTGCCGACTTTTACATTTTGGAGATGGAGGGAGAATCATCATCCAGCAAGGCTCCACTCATTCTAAGAAGACCTTTCCTCAAGATAGCACGAACAAAGATTGATGTGAATGCAGGAGTTCTATCCATGGAGTTTGGAGATTCCATTAAGGTTTAATAATCTTGATGCTATGAAACATCCCATGGAAAAACATTATGTCTTTCATATTGAGTTAATTGATCATTTGATTGATAATTCGTATGCTGACTTGTGTGGGGAGTTTTCCGAGATTAGTGACTTTGTTGATTTTATGTGTGGTGATTTGTGTGTAATTGTGATGGAAATAAGTTTTGTTTTGTGTGTTTTGAAATGTCTGCATTTTTGGGATATGATGAATTTGTTCCTGTGTTAACATATTATACAACAAGTGATATATAAGTAGAGGTTCAAGCAGCAAAAGTAGAGCAGCAGCAGTAACCCACTAGATTACTTCCCTCTATAGTGCAACCATTAAAGTTGGAGCTAAAGCCTTTACCCGAGCATCTGAAATATGCATACTTGGTAGACGATGAGCAGCTCCCTGTAATCGTAGCTAAGAACCTCCTTGCTGAACAAGAGGAGCAGTTGCTACATATTTTGAGAAAGAATAAAAGAGCTATCGGATGGACACTGGTGGATATTCCTAACATTAGCCCTTCTACATGCATGCTGTAAAGTGGCATTATTTATCCCATATCTCATAGCACTTAGGTGAGTCCTGTGCAGGTTATCCCCCAAGAAATCTGGAGTAACCATTATGGTTAATAAGAAGAATGAGCTGATCTCTACCAGAGTGCAAAACAGCTGGCGAGTCTGCATTAATTATAGGAGGCCCAACCAAGCCACTCGAAAAGATCATTACCCCTTGCCTTTCATTGATCAGATGCTAGAGCGATTGGCTAGGAAATCACATTATTGCTTCTTGGATGGATACACTAGCTACTTTCAGATCCGCATTGCACCTGAGGATCAAGAGAAGACCACTTTCACCTGCCCTTCGACACTTTTGCTTACAGGCGAATACCCTTCGACCTCTGTAACGCCCCTAATACCTTCTAGTGATACATGGTAAATATTTTCTCTGACTTTCTAGAGGAGTGCATGGAGGTGTTTATGGACGATTTCACTATATATGGTTCTTCTTTTGATTCCTATTTGGATAGCTTATCTAGCGAGGGTATTATTGTCGATCCTGCAAAAATAAATGTTATTACTTGTTTAACTTACCCCACATGCATGCGGGAAGTTCGTTTTTTTCTTGCATATGCAGGTTTCTACAGACGCTTTATCAGAGACTTCAGCCAGATAGCCCTTCCGTTGTCCAACCTTTTGTAGAAAGATATGGAGTTTTTGTTTGACCAGAAATGCAAAGAAGCCTTTGATCATTTGAAGCAGGCTTTGACCAGTACCCCCATCATCTAGCCACCTAATTGGACACTCTCGTTTTAGCTAATGTGTGATGCCTTTAATTATGTTGTGGGAGTTATCTTGGCATAGAGAGTGGGCAGAGCATCCCATGTGATATAATATGCTTCACAAACTTTGGATGTTGCTCAAGCAAATTACACAACCACAAAAAAAAGAACTTTTAGCTATTGTGTTTGTATTAAGTTTAGATCTTATTTGTTCAGTTCTAAAGTTATGGTGTTTTCTGATCATGCAGCTCTGAAGTTTCTTTTGAAGATGCTTGAGGCTAAACCACGATTGATTAGGTGGATTCTAATACTCCATAAGTTTGACATTGAGATTCGAGATAGGAGTGGAGCAGAGAACTTGGTGGCTAGTCACCTAAGCAGAATTGAGAGAGCCTCAAATACCCTTCCCATCGATGATTCTTTTCCGAATGAGCAGCTTTTTGATAAGCTTGTATTTTATAGCCATAAAGTGGATAAATTATGATGATTTGCCAATGGTTATTGATGAATTTTGAATGGATCCTTATTAAGTATCTTAATTTTTGCAGAATAAGAGAGATTTAATACATTTAAGGTGAAAGCAAGCAAAGATATCTCGTTTTCAAAGCAAAAGATGACCATTTTGGCTTAGATAGAGCCTTGTGCCACCTTAAAAGCAATTTAGAAATTAGACACAACCCTGTCTAACTTGAAGATAGCTTATGACTAGGAGACACGGCCGTGTCTCTTGGTCATGTGGTCGTGTCTCCTCTAACGTTGAAGTTACGTTGTTCTTTCAAGAGACACAATCCTGTCTAACTCAATTGAAGCTTCTGAGTTGGAGACATGACTGTGTCTCTTGGTCACATGGCTATGTCTCACTTAAAGTGTAAATACGTGGTTTTCAAAGGACACGACCGTGTCGAAGGGAGACATGGTCATATGAGCCTTCCTGATGTGAAAAAGAGGCTGTTTTATCCCCCAAATCATTATAAATTAGGAAAAATCACTAAACCTAGGGGACTTTGTGGCTAAAGACTTGTGTGACGGCAGGTTTTCAGAGGCAGAGGCAAGGATTAGAGGCGAAGGCTTAGAAGGTAAGAGCAAGAGTCATTGAAGTTCAACCATTGAAGTTTTTTTCTCCATCATCTTATTCTCAGTCTTTTCTTTTTTTTAGAAACCATGGTTATTTCTTTAATCTTTGTTCTTGATTGTGCTATAATTGCCATGAGTGGCTAAACTCCTTTTTCTAGGTTTAGGATGAAACTCTCTATTTCTCTATGATGAATTGTTAATTTAATTCTTTGTTAAAGTAAAATTATTGTTCTTGATTCATTCTTGGTATGCTTAATGCTTGTGGTATGTTGTGGGCTATATTTACATAATCTTAGGCTTTAGGTGAAGGATCGAAAGATGAAATCTAATTACTTGATAATCCAAAATTGAACTTAGGAATTGAGACCTAGACATACACTTAAATCCTTCGACGGGTAATCGATTTTCATAAAACTTAATGGGTTGGAACTTGGATTAATTGCCATAAAAATGAGATTGATGAAGTTTTAGCACGTTTTTAGTACCAAGAAATTGAGCTTTAAATAATTTAGGACAAATCGCCTTCAAGAACATAATTGAACATTAGCAAAGATAGTATTACAATTTATCATAGGAGGTAGTGTAGTGGATTCCTAGTCCTAGGCTTTTAAATCTTTATTGAACCTCATCTTTTCTAGTTTTATTTGTTTATTTTATTGTTTTGCTTTTCGTTTTAATTTTAATTGAGCTTTTACTATCGATTTATTCGCTTAAATAATCAAAGTCGTCGTAAGAGTTAGTATTTAATCGATCCTCGTGGGAACGATCTTTATTTTACTACTTGTATGATATGTGCGCTTGCAAAAAATATTCACTCCAAGTTTTTGGCGCCGTTGTTGGGGATCGTGTTGATATTAACACAAGCGATAATTTAGTTGATTTAAGTAATCTTTACTTTATTTTATTTAAATCTTATTTTATTTTAACTTTATTTTTCTTTCATTTTTCAGGTGTTGTTTCTTTCTTATGCATAGAATGAGGAGTGAAGGAGATCTTATTATCCCCATTGATCTAGAGATCGAGAGGACACTTTGTGATATTAGAAAGGGAAGAAGAACACAAATAATTGAGGAAGACTACATGGCAGACAACATTAACTAAGTCGCCAATCCAGAGCGAAGGCTAAGGGATTATGGAACTCCTAATACTAACACTCGTTAGACTTCTATTGTACGGACACGGGTAGAGGCCAAAATTTTTGAGATAAAGACATCACTAATCCAGATGGTCTAATAATTGCAATTTAGTGGGTCACCAACTGAGGACCCAAATCAACATTTGGATGAATTCTTGAAGTTATGTGACACAATCAAGATAAATGGGGTTTCAACAGATGCTATTCAAATCAAACTTTTTCCCTTTTCTCTTAGAGGGAAGGCAAAGAAATAGATTCACTCAAAAGCCCCAAATTCACTTACTACTTGGGATTTAATGGAGCAAGCTTTCTTGGACAAGTACTATCCGATTGAAAAAATAATCAAGCTTCGTCAAGATATAACTACCTTCTCCCAAAAGGAAGATGAATCACTTTATGAAGCATAAGAGAGGTACAATGATCTCATTCATCGGTGTCCACATCATAGCCTACAAGATTTTGTTGTTATACAAACATTCTATGCTGGATTGACTTTCTCTACAAAGGCAGCACTTGATGCTGCAACTGGCGATGCTTTGATGGCAAAGACTCCAACAGAGGCAAGGGCTTTGATTAATGAAGTTGCTTCGAATATTTACTTGTGGCCAACTGAGAGATCAACTTCAAGGACGCAAGCCAGAATGATAGAGCTTGATGTCATTACTATGTTAAATGTCAAGTTTGATGCTTTGACCAAGTCACTTGAGAAGTTGAATGTTAAAGTTGTCACTACCCCTAATATAGCTAGTGACACATGTGGAGGAGGGCACTTGCCTTCAGAATGCAATTCTCTAGAGACCTATTCTGAAGACCAGTCTTTGGAGCAAGTGAGTTATATGCCAAATGGAAATTTCAAGGCTCAAGATAACCCTTTCTCCTACACATATAATCCAGGATAGAGAAGCCACCTTAATTTCTCCTATGGTAAGCAACAAAATAGAGGGGCTCCATCCAACAATAGACCACCACCTGGATTCCAACAATCTCAACAATCTTCTCAGGGTGCAAAGTCCATTTAGAAGCCCTCATGGAGAATTTTCTAGTTACACAAAAGGAGTAAAATCAAGCCATTCAAGCACAAGTGCCACAATGTGGGGAATCCATCAAGCAACTCAGTACTCGCCTGGACCAAATGGTCACTCACTCCAAGATGCTTGAAACTCAAATAGCCCAACAAGCAAGCTTGTTCAACATGGTTCAAGGGCGAATACCAAGTTAACTAGAGACTAACCCAAGAGAGCAAGTTCAAAAAATTTCATTGAGAAGTGGTAAGCAACTTAAGGGTCCCTCAAGGAAGAAAATATTGAAGCTAAGGACACCCATGAGAAGGAAGAGAAGCAAAAGAAGAGCAAGGACAAGGAAGGAGATGAAGGAAGTACTAAATGGTATGCTCCTCTAAAAGCATATGTTCCCCCTTTGCCATTCCCTCAAAGATATAAAAAGGCAAAGCTTGATCATCAATTTAGAAGATTTTGGGAGGTGCTTAAGAAGCTTTACATTAATGTTCCTTTTACAGAAGCTCTCTCCCAAATGCCCTTTTATGCTAAATTCTTGAAAGAGATTCTCTCCAATAAAAAGAAGCTAGAAGATTATGAAATGGTTGCTTTGACGGAAGAATACAATATAATCATTTAAAACAAGCTTCCTCCTAAGCTTAAGGATCTAGGTAGCCTTTCAATTCCATGCTCAATTGGAAACATGCATATTAATAAGGCTTTGTGTGATCTTATGGCAAATGTGAGTTTAATGCCCCTTTCTCTTTGCGTGAAACTTGATACTGGGGAGGTCAAACCAACCATCATCTCTCTTCAATTGGCAGATAGGTCAATCAAACATCATGTTGGCATATTAGAGAATGTCCTATTAAAGGTGGAAAAGTTCTATATACCAATCGACTTTGTTGTGCTTGAGATGGACGTAGATACTCAAATCCCCATTATTTTAGGGAGGCAATTCTTAGCCACTGCTGGAGTCATGTTTGATGTGAAGTAAGGGAAAATAACCCTCAAGATTGGTGAAGAAGTTGCTGAGTTTAATTTGTTTCAAGTTTCAAAGCAACCAGCCATTGTTGATTCTTGTTTGAGGGTTGATGTGGAAGAAAAACTGACTAGAGAGGTGCACACTAAAAGTCATCCACAAGACCTTTTAGAAAAGTGTTTGGTGCACAATGGTGGCACAAACGATGAAGATGAGGAGGTGGTGACCTATGCTCAAATTTTGGATGCATGCCCAATTGTTTCCCTTTCTTAAAATAGTAAGTTCAAAGAGCTCAAGGTCCTCTCAACCAAAGATACTTTACTTAAAGACAAGGAGACCCCAAAGGTAGAGCTTAAACCTCTTCCACTCATGCTAAAGTACACATTTCTTAGTCCTAGTTCTACATATCATGTCATTATAAATGCAAATCTTAACGATAATGAGGTTGATAAATTGTTGAATGAACTTAGGGTGCATAGAAGGGTCATAGGGTATACCATTGATGATATCAAAGGAATTAGTCCTATTTGTATGCATCGAATTTTAATGGAAGATAATTGTAAACCTTTTATAGAGCGTCAAAGAAGACTTAACCCTAATATACAAGAAGTTAAAAAAAGAAGTTTTCAAACTCTTAGATGTTGAGATTATTTACCTGATCTCGGATAGTCAATGGGTGAGTCCAGTCCATGTTGTTCCTAAAAAGGGTGGTATAACTATAATTAAGAATGAAAAGAATGAATTAATTCCAACTAAGACAGTCACAAGTTGGAGGATGTGTATTGATTATAGGAAGTTGAATAGTGCAACCCAAAAAGACCACTTCCCTCTTTTCTCTATTGACCAAATGCTTGAGAGGTTAGTTAAATACTCTTTCTTTTGCTATTTGAATGGATATTCTAGTTTCTTTCCAATCCCTATCCACCCTAATGATCAAGATAAAACTACCTTTACTTGTCCCTATGGTACTTATGCTTATAAACGTATGCCTTTTCGACTTTGTAATACACTAGCTACTTTTCAATGATGCTTGATGATTATTTTTTCTAATTTTATTGAAAATATTATGGAAGTATTCATGGATGATTTCTTCATTTATGGCACTACTTTTGAAAATTGTTTGACTAACTTGTCTCAAGTTTTGCAAAGATGTGAGGAAGCTAACCTTGTTTTGAATAGGGAGAAATGTCATTTTTGTGAATGCTTATGACATGAAGCATATCAAATAAGTTTTTGATGATAACAAAGTCAAGAGAAGAAAACCAAGATCAAAAGAAAAGACCAAGATCAAAAGAAAAGTTCAAGATCAAAAAAAAAAAGGATCAAGACCAAGAGAAGAAGACCAAGATCAAAAGAGGTATATTAGATATAGGTCTTAGAACATCAATGTGAAATGCTCTCAAGGTATCTCAATTATATTCAAATGGTTTTTCAAAGATCTTATAAATCAACATGGTTTTCAAAAGTTCATATTTCAAAGAAATGTTGATTTCAATCTTGGATTATGGTAAACATTTGTAAATCTTGTTTTGTCTAAGTACCCAAATGATAAAAATGGCCTAGAGACTTAATTGGGATTGAAAAAATGTGTTCAAAGTGGAAAGTAATCGATTACACACTCTTGGTAATCGATTACAAGCAAGTCAGAGGACTTGTAATCGATTACAGAATCCATGTAATCGATTACCATGTTCCCGAATCCAAGAACACGATCAAAAAGGCCATGTAATCGATTACATCAATATTGTAATCGATTACCAGAAAGTCAGAGGGCGTGTAATCGATTACACAAGTCTTGTAATCGATTACCACAAACCCATAAAGCCAAGAACACGTTTTAAGCGTCATGTAATCGATTACCAGATCCCTGTAATCGATTACCAGCATTCTGACAAGCTCAACGGCTATATTATTTGGCTTTTAATGATGCCCATTAAAGCCCCCAACGGCTCTTTTGTTCCAATAACTTATAAATACTCATCTTGGGGCATCATTTGTGGTTGAACAACACTTGAGAAACATCTTTCAATCACTATAATCCGAAATTCATCCTTAAATCACTCTTGCTCTGTTTTTGTATATATTGTTGAGATATTCTTGAAGAGCATTATAGGGCTTCAATTTGTATCATCTACTCTTGTGAGAGTTTTTATTTCATAAACACTTTGATTCTTTGTAAAGGGGGTGAGACATCCCTCTAGAGAAAAGAGAGTGAGGTATCTCTCTAGGTTTGTAGAGGGTGAGGTATCCCTCTAGTGAAAAGGGTGAGGCATCCCTGGTTTGAGGCTCAAGCTCAAGGGTGAGGCATCCCAAGGAGTTGAGTGCTCTTTTGTGTAAAGGTTTTCAAGCACCCGTTCAAGCTTGAAGTTTAGTGAAAAATCTAGAGTGGTTTGCTTGAGGACTGGACGTAGATCACAAGTGGATTGGTGATCGAACCAGGATAAATCTTGTGTTTGTTCCTCTCAACTCTATCTTTTTACTTTGTGCTTTAACTATATTTGCTTAAGTTGAGTTCGATATTTTGCTTTGCTTGAATTCTTTCTATCTTGAGTTGTTTATTTGTGAGTGAAGTATTCAATCTCGTTTATCTATTCACTTCAATCATCCAATAGCTTCAACGAAAATTGTTAATCAAACGTTTTGCGAAAGATTTACGAAAATATTTTACATACTCAATTCACCCCCCCTCTTGAGTATTGAGGCCACTTGGTAACAATTTTATGGTGCGTGAAGGCATTGTCTTAGGAAACTTGGTGTCAGAGAGGGGCATTGAGGTAGATAAAGCAAAGATCGAGGTGATTGAGAGGCAACCACCACCAAATTTGGTCAAAGGTATTAAGAGCTTTTTGGGTCATGTCAGTTTCTACCGACAGTTTATAAAGGATTTTTATAAAATTGCAAAACATTTGTCTAATCTGCTTAATAAAGATGTGCCTTTTGTATTTGACCAATCTTGCATGGATTCTTTTTGTAGGTTGAAGGAGGCACTAATCGCTGCTCCCATTATGCAATCACCGGATTGGGAATTGTCGTTTGAGTTAATGTGCGATGCAAGTGATTTTGCAATTGGAGTCGTGTTAAGGCAAAGGAAGGATAATAAGCTTTATACTATCTACTATGCTAGCAAGACCTTGGATGATGCACAACTAAATTATGCTACAACCGAGAATGAGCTCTTGGCGGTAGTGTTTGCCTTTGATAAGTTTCAGTCTTACCTAGTTTGCTCAAAAGTGATAGTCTACACTGACCATGCTACTCTTAAATATCTTTTGAGCAAGAAGGACGCAAAGCCTAGGTTAATCCGATGGGTTTTGTTACTACAAGAATTTGACTTAAAGATTCGGGACAAGAAATAAGTTGAGAATTTCGTTGCCGATAATCTCTCATGAATTCCACAAGAAAAGGAAGCCAAGGGTATTAAGCCTCAACTTAATACCCGTATGGTGGATTGCATGGTATGAGCAGCTGAGCAGCTCTTTTCCATGATGGAGACGCCATAGTATACTGACTTTGTCAATTACTTGATTTGTAGGATCGCATCGCCTGACTTTTTATATCACAAGAAGAAAAAGTTTCTCTCTGATATGAACCACTATTGATGATCACATATTTTATATATTAATAAACTCTCATTTTTAGTCATTTATACTCTTCATATACTTAATTGATTAAGTCTGGTTATGTTTTGTAAGATAGGACTCAAATTGGACTTAATTGATTTTTTCAGCACTATTTTGGTCTTATGTTGTTTCTGTATTTCGGTCATATCTTGAGTTCTAAATGTCTGATAATTATGAATTTTACCTTGTAGGAAAGATAAGAGAGAGCTCTACAACTTTGATGAAGAGCTCAAAGTCTCAATCAGACATCTAGTGGAGCTAATTGGGTTTGGAAGACAGAACACGAGTTTTGTGTCTAAAACCTGAATAGCGTACAGTAATCAGAGCATAACTCGGGCTGCTAGAATTATCTTGGGCTGAAATTTAGACATTTGAAAGTTAAGACCCAGATCTAAAACTGTCATGTTGAACACAAAACTTGATTCAGGCTCCTTGATGGTGATATTGGGTCTGAAAGTCAAAACAGAGGTGCTGAAATTGGGCCTGAACAGTCTGTAGTAATTGGGTCATATCTTGGACTGTAGGACGAATTTTTAGGTGATTCTAGAGCCATTGGAAGCTTAGACAATTTCCTAGAACTTTCATGAAGACCACTTGGCTCGAAAATGACAGAATCAATGACTTAAGCAATGAATTATTTCGGAGACAAAGAATCTCAATAATCCAACTACTCATCCAATCATCCAACCACTCAACCACTTATCCAACCACTCCACCCACTCATCCACCTACTCTTAATCATTCTCCTTGTCATTTTGTATCCCTACTCCTCTATAAAAGGCACCATGAGCTTGGTGTTGAGGAGAGAGTTGGGCACTAGGAATTAGGCTTAGTTTTTACAAGTTATAGTTATGTTTGTTTATTGTTTTCCTTTGTTGTAATTTTCTCTTGTTCTAAATTGAAGTTATGTTCATCTTTCTCTTCTTCTCTCTTTCTTTCTTCTTATTCATGAGTAACTAAATCTTCATCTTGCTTGGGTGAAAGAGTGAAGCTCTTAGTAATAAAATAAGGTTAGATTATTCTATTTTCTTTTGCTTAAATGATATATTATCAAATGGACATTATATGTGTTATATTTTGTTTCCAATCAATTTAGAAACCTTCTTTGTTAATGGAGATCTTGATTTATTGTAGACAATAGGATTGGCACAGTAAATGTTTAAACTCATTTACAAATGTTGGTAGATAATTAAAGGAATCATAATATGATTACATATATAATTGAACTTTGAATGTTATATTTTCCGATTGGAACCTCTGTTGTGTGTGGATTTCAATTGAGTTAAAAAGAGAAATAATCTTACCTTTAATTTATTACCAAGAGTGGATCTCCTAACCCAAGCAAATTCTTAAATTCATTTGTGAACATCTTTTATTACTTTTGGTGTTGTGACAAATCCTTTTCTTACCTCAATTAATTTTTCTTCATTAATTCCCTATGGATCGACCTCGGACTTCCGAGAAATTTATTACTTGAGACAACATGCACTTGGGTTTGCATCCTTTTATCCCGCAGTCAAGTTTTTGGCGTCGTTGGCGGGGACTTGATTTGAAGTTTTGATTTATTGAGGTTCGTTTTCTTTAATAAAATCTATTCTCTCTTCTCCTTCACCGGAGCAAAAGATCGGCTTGTCGATCCTTCGGTTTCTTTACTAACTCTCTAACTTTCTAACTATCTAACTCTAACTTACTAACTTGCTAACATACTAACTTTCTAACTTTTATATTTATGTCATTTATTTTTGTTTTTTAATTTTATTTATTTATTTTCGTCAGTGGAGGTAACTCTCCCTTTTATTTTACGCACTAACTTAGTGGGAGAAACTCTCCCTTTTACTTTTCTGTTATTTATTTTTCCGCAATCTAACTTAATGAAATAATATTTCTTTTTCTCTTCTCTTTCGTCGGCTTTGTGGGGCTCACATTACTCTCCCGCTTTCATATTTAAATTTACTTTCTGCACTTTATTTTCTGTATTTTAATTTTTCGTATTTTATTTTTATTTTTATTTTCGGGTGGTTGGTTTATACCACATCCTTCTTAATATTTAATGGTGGGTTACACCGCCAGCTTGTACATTATTTTTGTTTATTTATTTTAAGTTATTTATGTATGTATGCTTAATTGGTATCGTGATTTAAATTCTGGTCGTTTAGTTAAAATTAACCCTGGTACTTTATATATTGATTTGTTTGAATCACAATCACACACAATTGACATAATGGCTAACAATGAAAGTGTACATGATGAACATGAAAATCAACCATTGCGAACCATGCATGAATATTTGCAACCACCTCGAAGTTCTAGTCCATCATGTTTTATCTTTCCACTCAATGCCAACAATTTTAGATTTAAGTTAGGTATGTTTTCTTTACTTCTTAATTTTCATGGTTTAGAATCTGAAAGTCCATATTTACATTTGAAAGAATTTGAGGAAGTATGTATTGCCTTCAATGATCAAAATTGCACTGGAGAGATTGTTAAGCTTAAATTGTTTCCTTTTTCTTTAAAAGATAAAGCAAAATCTTGGCTTAACACTTTGAATCCAAGATCAATTGACACATGGCAAGAAATGCAAGGTGAGTTCTTGAAGAAATTTTTTCCAACACATAAAACCAATGCTATGAAAAGACAAATCCACAATTTTTCCCAAAATTCAAATGAATCATATTTTCAATGTTGGGAACGGTTTAAAGATTTGTTAAATTCTTGCCCACATCATGGTTTTGAAAAATGGCGCACTATAAGCTTCTTTTATGAAGGTTTAACACCTAAAACTAAACAATTTGTGGAAACAATATGCAATGGTGAGTTTCTTGATAAAGAACCTGATGAAGCTTTAGACTATTTGAACCAGTTGGCTGAAAATTCTCAATCTTGGCATAGTACTAACACTTCTGAAAATTCAATTAGATCTAATCTTGCAAGTGCTAATAAAGGAAAATATCACCTTAGTCAAGAGGAAGATCTAAATGCTAGATTTATCAGTTTGGCTAGAAAGGTCGAAGCCATGGAATTAAGACAAGAAATCAAATCTGTATAAAATGAAGAAATTTGTGGCATTTGTGATGATTTAGGACACTCAACACATGAATGTCCTAAAATTCCTATTTTTAAAAAAGTTGTACATGAGTAGGTAAATGCAATGAATAATTTTAACAAGCTATTTACTTCTTCTTTTTCAGATACACACAACCCGGGATGGAGAAATCACCCGAATTTCAGTTGGAGGAATAATAATCAATCACAATTTGTGCAACCACCACCTCCTCAGGCACAACAAGATTCTCAAAATTCTCAAGGATATGCACCTTATGCCCCACCATATAGGAAAAACTTTGAAGAAACACTGCATGCATTCATAAAAAAGCAAGAGGCCATTAATAAACAAAACAATCAAACCATGAATGACATAAAAGACACTCTTGCTAAACTTTCTTCTGCACTCATCATTCATGAGAAAGGAAAATTTCCTTCTTAACCTCAACCAAATCCCAAGGATCAGTACAGTCTAAATGAGGGGAGTTTAGAAAACCAACAAATGGACCAAGTCCAGTCAGTGATAACTCTTAGGAGTGGAAAGGTTGTTGAAAAATAAATCCCTGAATCTTGTAAGAAAGAAGATGAACCACTTCCCCAAGAAAATGAAGAAATTGACCAAAAGGAGGCCAAACTCTTGCCTTCACCCCCATTTCCTCAAGCATTGAAAAATCTAAAGAAATTGGACCATAACACTGGAATTTTGAAATTTTGAAACAAGTAAAGATCAATATTCTTCTGTTAGATTCTATCAAACAGATTCCGTCTTATGCCAAATATTTGAAGGACTTATGCACAGTTAAAAGGAAACTAAATGTGAAAAAGAAAGCATTTTTGACTAAATAGGTAAGCTCCATTCTTCAGAATAATAATGCGTTGAAATATAAAGATCATGGTTGTCCTACAGTTTCATACATTATTGGAGAACATAAAATTGAAAAAGCTTTACTTGATCTTGGTGCTAGTGTCAATTTGCTTCCATATTCAGTTTATCAGCAACTCAACTTAGGTGAGTTAAAACCAACTTCTGTAACTCTTCTACTTGCCGATAGATCAATTAAAATTCCAAGAGGAATAGTGGAAGATGTGTTGGTTCAAGTTGATAAATTCATATATCCTGTGGATTTTATTGTCTTGGATACTGAACCTATGGTTGATAGTTACAAGTCAATTCCTATTATATTAGGCCGTCCATTTTTAGCAACATCAAATGCTTTGATAAATTGCAGAAATGGAGTGGTGAAGCCAACATTTAGAAACATAACACTGGATCTCAATGTTTTTAACATGTGTAAGCAACCACAGGAAGTCCTTGATGAAAATGAGGAAGTTGAAGGAATTGAAGCTATTATAGATGATCATCTTCAAAAAGGGAGTTCTTCTGACCCATTAGAAGTTTGTTTAATTAATTCATTTGATTTGCTTGATTGTACAGAGGAAATAGAATACAAAGGAAGAAAGCCAAAATTCGAAGAGCTAAAACCCATGAATGATAATGCTCATGAAGAAGTACCCACATCGGAACTAAAGCCATTACCTGCTGGGTTGAAGTACACATTTTTGGGAAAAAAGCAAAGCTTTCCTATGTTAATTTCCTCGTCTCTTACTGAAGAACAAGAAAGAAAGATAACGCCTCAATGGACGCACCAAGATAGAAGGAAATTTTTGATAGAGGTGAAAATTTTTTATTGGGATGATCCATACTTGTTCAAATATTGTCCTGACCAAATCTTTCGGAGATATGTGCCCGATAGTGAGGTAGATAGAATCATTAAATTTTGTCACTCAGAAATATGTGGAGGTCACTTTTGTTTAAAGAAAATAGCTGCAAAAATCTTACAGTGTAAATTTTATTGGCCCACATTATTTAAGGACAGCTATAATTTTTGCAAAAGTTATGAAAATTGTCAAAAGACAAATCCAATAAAATCCACAGTGAAGACAATTTTGAGAAAATCTTTTGAAATTAGTCAAAAAGTTCTGTTTTATGATCCTCGTCTGCACCTATTCCTTGGAAAATTGTGATCTAGGTGGAGTGGTCATTTTGTTGTCAAACACGTGTATCCTCATGGGGCCGTAGATATTGCAAATCCTAGGAATGGTAATGTGTTTAAAGTCAATGGACAAAGGCTCAAACCATTTCTGAAAAAACCAAGTTGATGAGTTTTTTATGTTGCCGGTTAAGTGGCGGATACGGTACTCCCTGACTCTCAAGTCGATTTTTTTTTTCAGTTTTCCAAAATAATTGAATCCTTCTTCTCCTTTAAAATGGATGTCATTCTTTCAAACCTGAGAAAACATTTTCCTTCTCTCCCTCAAAATGCTCTGAAAAAAATCTACAAAGTTCGATGTGAAAGATTGAGACTGTTAATGCACAAAGGTATGCCAGAAGATATACGCTGGATAATTGAAGCAAAGGTCCGAATAGCAGGTGAGTCTTCAATTTCATTTGACTCATACATGCCAGGTCTTGGAAGAAGTTCGTATTCTAAAAAGAGAAGAGCAAAAAGGTTACAAGTCTGTTACAAATGTGGACGATGGAATTGTAACAAGCGATGTCGTACTTTAGGGATGGTTTCTGCAAACAGAGAAGATAAAATTTTCTTCATTAAGAATGGACTGAGTAAGGAGTCATTAGATGATATCTTATTGACTCTTGAGATGCATTCTTGTGGATTGGTGCATCGTGAACTTCTTAATTTGTGGAATCTCTTCTAGGATGAAGAAAAAACGCTACAGTCTTGGGAATCTGACTCTAAAAGACCCTGTTTGCCAATTTATAAGAAAATTGGATGGGAAGCTTACCCTCGACTCATAGAAGGCATTTAAGTCGTTACTGGACGTTAAACCAGAGGCAGATGTGAGCTATATCCACAACAATCTGTACATATCATCTTCTTCTTCTTCATGTCATCTTTCAAAAAAAAATTCAAAAAAAAAAGAGAAAAAGAAAAAAAAAAGAAAAAAATATTTGAACAAGGGCGATCCGGAAGGAGTACCATGGCTTTAATTAGTTGTGGAGCCCCAGCCTTTGGCTGACCCGTCATTGACTCGGGTGGACCTTTGCACGCTGGTCCTTAAAAAAATTCGTGAGTGTCTACTGCACTGGTGACACGCAGTATAAAGATATGCCACTACTGCACTCATGACGCGCAGTATAAAGATACGCCATGAAAGCTGTACATACAGGTATATCATCATTTACTATTATATTTCTTTTATCTTTGTATGATTTTACTGTATTTTAGTTTTGGATAGACGATCCTTTGAGCAGGGTCCTTCAGGGGTTTCTAGACTTCTTTACCCTGATGGTTTTCTTGAAGTCATAAAAAAAAATTCCTTTACCTTTGATCTTTGATCCTGATCCAAAGAATAGCTCGAGGATAGATTGGTCGGCGAGGAGAGGCGAGGAAACAAGATAAAAAAGGAGCGAGATTTGACACTTCGTTTATAGCTTTTCTTTACTTTTGATTTTATTTATCGTACTTTGTTTTTGTTTAAATTTGTGTTAGATTTCTCCAACAGGTAATATCTTCTATCCTTTACTCATCTATATTTTAACATTGAGGATAATGTTGTGATCTAGTTGGGGGGGAAAGGATAGTTGACTACCAATTTTTTTTCTTTTCTTTTTTAGGAAGTATGATATGATTGTCATGGACTTACTAAACTAATTAGTGATGGCAGAGTAAAGAGTAAATTTTGGAAACAATTTTTACTCTTGAGACGCATCTTAATTGGTTGCTGAGTAAGAAGTTTTTTTAGGTAGTAATTAATTAGTATTGATTTGTGAAAGTAACAAAGTTTTTGTCTTTTGATTTCCTTTGAAAGATTCAAGTGAATGCACTCTCACATCCTTTGAAGCAATTGAAATTCAGGGATCATAGTATGATTGAATAAATTATCTTCTTTCTTAAATTTCACATGCTTGGTTATGGATGTTGAATTAGTGAATTGAGAATAATAGAAATATGCCTTGTGAGATTTTGAGCCTATTGATGAATGGATTGAATATCTGTACCATTCTCTTCTTTCTTGTGTGGTTTTCACTCATGGAATTGTTACTCTAGAACTTGCTTTGATTCTTTTTTAGGCTACATTTTCACATGCATACATTAATATGATTGAGGCATTTTGAAATAGCTACTTTGACCAAATAGCCATCCTTGTATATTTTCCATTGTATAACCCCTTTAAACTTATTTGACCATTCATTATTTTTAGCTCATTTCGTACCTTCAAAAAAAGAAAAAAAAAAAAAAAACATGTTTTTACTCAACCTTAAGGAATAAGAGAGCAATGACCTTGTTCTTGAACAAGTGTGGGGGTGTGTGTGCAAAATGATCATAAAAAAAAAATTGACCACTATTGCAATCAAGGGATTGACATTCTTGATGCTTAATCTTGATATTCTATTTTAATTATTCTACATTCAATTATTAATCAAGTTTCTCTCCTTTATCTTTACTTAATTCTGATTGAGTTGCTTAATTTGATTAGGTTATTCATATGATAATTGCATAATTACCATGTGTGAAGGATGAATTGCAGAGACTACACAAGGAATTGAAGGTGTATGATGAAATATTTAGCTTAGTTGGATCTTGGTTTTTTAGTTGATTTGGGTTTTGGATGAATGCTTAATTTGTCTAACCTTAATTAATTAAATTCTAGATGTGTATCTAGTATAAGACCCATGGATCATTTTGAGGCGTCTTGATGTGATCTAAGACCAAGGATTCAGTTGATAATTGAATGGATCTATAGAGATCAAGGATAGATTAAAATCAAGATTAGTTAATTCTCTTGGATTGGTAGCTTCTTAATTCTGTTTTCTCTTCTTTAATTGTTTTCTACTTTTGTTGTTTAATTTCACAAACTCCTTTCTCCCCTATTTATTAATCTCTTAATCTGACTTCATAATTAGAGTGATCTATGTACTCAAGCCGGTGTTACCTTATATTGCAAGTAGTTCTGGTAATTTGGTTATAAGTTATTTTAAATTTAATAAAGTTGGCAGTTATCAGGGCACCCTCCGTTCTTAGACCTATGACATGGGTTCAGAGTGGGAGACGCTTAACAAAGTCATCCTAAGGGCTTTCTTATGGGCACCATTGGACGAACCACCACTAATAAATCCACCAGTAATAATGTTAATAGTTTTGTTGGGCTGGACATTACGGTCATTGTTGTCATCAAATGGCGCATCCTGACTCCTACTCTGGCAGTTGTTTGTGTCACGGCGAGGTGGACTCAGGGATCTTCTCCTAGGGCTCCAGGTTCTTCGTCTTTGGTGTGGAGATAGACTTAGATAAGAACTGCGTCTTCTTTCCTTCCTTCCTCTTTGGAGTTCATCACTTTGGACATGACTGATGTATTGATCAAGTCATCCTGCCCTAATTAAGGACTCGATAGCGTCTCGAAGTAGATAACAGACTTCTGTTTCATGGCCATAGCTTTTGTTCCAAGAATGCCTCTTAATGTCCTGGAACTTTGTCTGCAATACCTCCCTCAAAATTATTTCACGCAGGGTGTTCAGAGGCGTGTAGTTGGAGTATTTGCCCCGGGATGGACTGTCCTTGGAGGAGTTTCGAGTCCGTGAGGAGTGATGGTTAGCTTTCTAGTGAGAGGACTCACCCTTCTCCAAACTCCTCTGGGCCACAGTTGCCTCCTCAAGGTTTATATACTTTTGGGACCGTTGCCAAAATTCTTCTATGATCTCTATTTTTTTCTTTGCCAAAGACACAAAACTCGAAACCAACCTGGAGGCCACTTTTGACATAATGGAGGGCGATTCTATCATCAAAGTTTTTCGTGTTAATACAAGTCATGTTGAACCTTTTAACGTACTCGCAAAGGGGCTCATCGCGACTTTGGTGAATTTTGGATAAAGATTCAATAGACCTGAGTTATTCCTTACTAGTAGTATACTGAAGCAAGAAACATTGTCTAAGGTCCGGCTAGTTGACGACGGATCCCCGTTCTAGGGTCACGAACCATCTAAGGGCTCTCTTCTTTAGGGAAAAGGGAGGCATGACATAACAACTATGAGGATCTCCCATGAAAGCACATAGATTGGACGTAGACGTCTATGTGTTCCTAAGAGTCCGTGGTCTCATCATTGAGTTCCATGTTGGCGGGAAACTTAAAGTTTCTTAGAACTCTATGCTCTATGAGTTGGGCAGAGAAGGGCTGCTCCTGATTGCCAGGGTCTGAGTTTTTGTCAACAACATTGGACATTATGGTGTTTGCATGCGGTCTTTTCTGGTTGTTATTCATATTTCACCTTTTATCGTTATGGTGAGATCCGGATTAGTTGTCATCCATAGATCGTTCTAGATCTCCCAATCTGCGGCGTTATTCTTTGACTTGTCATCGCAACAAGTCTAGGCGACGATTTCTGGACATTTCAGGCAGGATTATGCCCTCTGAACGGGACACGCAATCCTCTGTGTTGTCATTCGTGGGTCTTAGGTGCTAGTGTATCGGGATTCTGGACCCTTGAACGTTAAGATTGGCCTCTTGCACGAGGGTTCCAAGTCTATCCCTGACTAAGACCCTATGCGATGGGTGTGGGCTTTCGTCAAAAAGCGAAGTTTCGTGCCTATCATGTAGTTCAACATTAAGTGTTTGGTTCCTTGAGGTAAGAGTCTTGGTAGTTGGCGGTGGGACAAGGTGAGGAGGAGGCTGCGTCGTTGGTCCTCGCCTTCAAGCTATAGAGGTTTGCACAACCTCTCCTTTTCTCGAGTTCTGTCTCATGTTCACAATTGTTGAGTGGGAATAGAATTTTATAGTTTCTCACAGACTGCGCCACTGTTTTGAAGTGGATTCAGAGATGTACCTGAGAAAGGCACGTCACGGTGGTTTCCTCATTGCGCAACAGTAACAAAGCGCATTGACCCGGGGGGTTGGTATCTGCAAAAGGACATAAATGCTCAAGTTAGGCTATGCACAAGTAGGGTTTATGCAATGAATGATAAGCTACCTAAGAAGGTGAATAAGCCTGGTATTTATAGAGAGGTTAGGATTTAGTCTTCCTTAATTGTAGCAAGAAATCTCTATGAGATCAGAACATTAATACTGCAGTTTATGAGCAGCTTGAAGTGGTTATGAGCATTGTAATTTCGTAAAATCATAATTGACAGTTACAAATATCTTAAGATTTATCCTCTGCAAAAATCTTGTGATCCTAATGCACTTGCCCAATGTCACAGTTCAGTATATGTTGTATCGAGGTCTTGACAGCGTCTAGTGCTTAGCTTAGATGTTTATAGTGAATTCTAGTGATATCCATGCTAGGTTAGCCCATTTAACCGTAGTCCGGATCACAGTCCAAAACAACTAATAAAACCACCATTTTCACGCATTATTCCCACAGATTCATCGATTACCACGTTCCAAACCTCACTGACCTATAAATTTGAAGTTGCCTTAACTTCAAAACAACATAAACGATGTAATTTGCCACAATGAAAATTGTTTATCTATTATTTAATAAAGGGGATTACCCCCTTTTGTTCGTAAACATTTGTTTTCCATTTTAATCCTTTTATTTTATCATAATCACTTCTAAAAACTACTAATAAATACTCCACTACTTAAAAGGTCCAATTATATTAAAATAACTACCCACTTTTCACTAATAAAAACTATTTTACATCTTTAATTTCTCACTCTTAACAACATTAAATTGATAAAGAATATCTATTCAAAATTTATATTTATTATATATGAATAACTTTACAAAAATATACAAAAATTAAAAAAATTGACATGACTGTCAATCGACTAGTACAATTAATTCTCATTAGAATTCGCATTTCTAACTCTATTCGTTAATTGAAAAATTTTTGTTTAAATTTAAAATACTTAATTAAGTGTATTAAATTAATTAAAATTTAATATTTTTATGAATTTTTATGTCATATAATTAATTTTATAAAAATCTGTAAAATTATTAAATTATAATTATTCTGATACATCTAACTTAAATGTTTCAAGTTTTGACAAATATTTTTGTTCATCAACTATGGCAACCACGTCACCAAACCTTTACCAGCATTTCTAGCTTTTTTTGCTGCTTTGATGGTTGCATGGACTTCAACTGCCTTTGAAATGGCCTAAACCTTATCAATATTCTCCCATACTAACCCCATTATCCTACAATTCGTGTTCCCAGACATTTTTTAACTGAAATTTGTTCAACTCGCTATCACTTTGTAACATATTATTATCCCAGACAGTTTGGTGAATATCCAACCACATCCTATTTTGTTTAACCAAATGAATTCGGATGCAGTACCCCACAACGACCCAACCATTCGCTAACCCACCCCCCAATTGACTCAACAGACTGCACCTTTGCCACTTTTATGGTAATCCCACGCTGTCTTGTTACTTATAACCAGCATAACAATATATTCAATGGGATCAAAATCGGCCAATATCACGCCTCCCTGCCCACTTGACCAAGCAACCAAGGCCATTCCATCTTGCCTGTTTTAATGGGTTCTAATTCAAGGTTGCCTAGGATTAACATGTATTGCAAGCAACATGTCCAAATTTTAAACATTTTTCTTCTTCCCCTTAAACCAAAACAACTGAATCCATTTTCCCCTCTATTCCTGTTTCTATTCAAATTTTGGACACCTATAAATTTGCAATGTCCCAAACAATTTGACTTCCAATCTACGTGTACTTACGATTTTCAATTAAACAAATAGTTTGTTGCCATCATGACATTATATATAGGACTTGTCACGGCACCCAGACATCATTACCATTCACCAATTCTCACTGCCAATAACCCATCCACCACCACCACAATTTTGTCATTCCTATATTTGACTTTTAGCCGCAGTAAATGGACTCCCTACCATCCGACAGCTTTATCAGATCACTGCCAAGATTACCATGCATGCACCTCATAAAGTACATTGGTTAGATATATAATTACTGTCGTACTAATATAATGGTTTTCTTTCAAAACAAACCTTAGAACCCATTAAAGTCCACCCCTTAAACAACAAAAACCAGGCTTGCAAATTGACAACAACCCCCCTCCCCCGCCATAACATAAAATCACAGCATTCCATCACTTCCAACTAACTTTCTCAATTGCAGCTTTGTACATATAAACTTATACAGATTAAAGCTTTCACACATCTAGTACATCCAATACGAATAATTTCTTATCATTTCTCATTCAGCTCGACCTTCCTATTGCATCCACTAAGAGCAACCTATTCACCTGCACATATTACCCATCTACTCAGCACACATTTAAGATAATCAAACTACACATTTAGTCAGTCATCTTCTTATAGTACTTTTTGTTAGAGATTGAAACTTTAATTCTTTAAAACAAATTCTAGATGCATATACCATATAACAAAACATCATAAAGCCTAGGATCTGCATCATGTCAGATTATCAAGGATTCTTAGATTTTTATAAATACTTAGATCTATAGCTATTGATCACCAACTGTTGCAGAATCTTTGCGACAATCAATCACGAACAAGGAGGTCGTTTGAGATCTTCCTCAACCAAATCGTCTTAACTCCTCAATGAGACCGTCGTCTCTCTTCCAGATGGGGAGAAAGGAAATTGTGTTATGATTTTGATATATTGGGGACTATAACCGTTTCTGACGTATATTAACCAATTAGGGTTCTCATAATTCCCTAATGGGCCAATATAGTATCTACTCATTAAGCCCACATCAAGTTGTGAAGTCTACGGGCTCACTAAATTAGATCACTTAATAACAAGCCCAATAAATTAAATAGCTAAATAATTATCAATTAAATATGATGTCTAACATTAATTAGGAAACGTAAATTTCCAAAAAATCTCCCACTTGGGCTTCATATTATTCCTGAAACAATTATACTACAAATTCTGTAGGCGCGCATCTGTATGCTATTTATCTTTAGACTTCTCCTTAATACTATCTGATCCATCTCATATATTAGCTATGGAACCACTACAACTTTTATCACAATCAAGCGTAACTAAACAACAATGATCACCATAGCAATATACTTAATGACATAGATCAAATATGGATGAGTAGCGTGGAAATTACATGCAATGTGATCTCAGACATGCCTATTTCCAACCGGTCCTTCTTTAGTCCTTAGTGAGATCAATTCAAAGTCCTTAAATGCAACACTAACATTGTATATACAAAGCATAAACAAGTTCAAAAATAGAATCATAAACCATCAACTTTATTCTGTAGAAAATCAAATAACACAATGTCCAAAGTAAAATATAGAACATAAAAAGACTCTTACTAAACTAAAGTATCCTCGGGAATAACACACATACGAGTCATATGCTCATAAAAAACCTTAGGTGTCAAGCCTTTAGTTGATGGATCAGCTAGCATAAAATTTGTCTATGTATGTTCTATAGAAATTTGTCTATCCTAAATTCTTTCTTTAACAACTAGAAACTTGATGTCGATAAACTTCGACTTCGTCGAGCTCTTATTATTGTTGGAGTAAAGAACTGCTAAGTTATTGTCACAATAAATCTTCAGTGGTCTATCAATGTCATCAACCACACGCAAACTAGTTCCGATAAGTGAACATGTAGTCTTTTGTTCTCTTCAAATAACGCATCACGCGTTTTGCTGCTTTCCAATGCTACATACCAGGATTGCTCAAATATTTTCCCAAAACTCCCACTATAAATGCTATGTCAGGAAGAGTACAAACTTGAGCGTACATTAGACTCCCTACCACCGATGCATAGGGAATCTTCTGCATCTCTTTCATTTCAAGATCATTATTAGGGCACTGTTTGAGACTAAACTTGTCTCATTTAGCAACCAGGTGTGCCTCCTGGTTTACTATCTTTCATGTCGAATCTATTTAAGACTTTATTGATATAGCTCTTTTGTGATAACCTAAGGATACCACGAGAGCGATCTCTTAGTATCTGAATACCCAATAAAAAAGAGGCATCCCCAAGATCTTTCATCTCGAAATTCTTCATTAGAAATTTCTTGATTTCATGCAATAAGCCTATATCGCTACTAGCAAGCAGAATATCATCGACATATAATACCAAAAAGATGTATTTACTCCCACTAAACTTGTGATATACACAGTCATCAACGACATTTGCCTCAAAACCACACGAGGTAATGACTTGATGGAACTTGTGATATCATTGACGGGAAGCCTGTTTGAGACCATAGATGGATTTCTTTAGCTTGTATACCATAGACTTTGGGTCACCTAACACAAAGTTTTCTAATTGTGCCATGTAAATCATTTCGTCAATGTTTCCATTTAGAAACGCAGTCTTGACATCCATTTGATGTAGCTCCAAATCAAAATGAGCTACCAGTGCCATTATTGTCCTAAAGGAGTCTTTCGAGGATACCAGAGAGAAAGTATCTTTGTAGTCAATGTCTTCCTTTTGAGTAAAGCCCTTAGCAACAAGACGAGCTTTATATCTCTTGACATTACCCTTTGAATCCCTCTTGGTCTTAAATATCCATTTACAACAAATGGGCTTCGTGCCTTCTGGCAATTCGACGAGATCCCAAACATCATTGTCCTTCATAGACTTCATCTCATCTTTCAAGGCATCAATCCACTTTTGAGAGTTAGAACTGCGCATAGCTTGACAGAAGCTGATTGACCATCCTCTGTTAAACCAACGCCATCCTCATGTTCTTGGAGAAAGACGATGTAATCATTTGATATCGCACTTTTCCTCTCTCTAATGGATCTCCTTAATGGCACTTCTTGAGGTTGTTGAGTTTGTTCTATAGGTAGTGCTTGAGGAAGAATCTCATCAATGTTGCCTTGTTCTGGAACAATGTCAGGAATAATAACCTGAACATTATTGTCTAATATCGGAACTGTTTCTTGAGCAGTGATATGTACGAGGACTTGATCACTCTCAATAACAGGTTCTTCTTCAAAGACAACATTCTTTATATTTCCTTCCCCCTCAAACTCAACTTCCTCAAGGACTCTCACATTTTCCGTTTCAAAAAAGGAGCTTAATATGGGATTGTAATACTTATACCCCCGAGAGTGTTCAGCATAACCAACGAAATAGCAACTAACCGTTGTTGAGTCCAGTTTTCTTTCATGTGGCCTATAAGGTCGTGCCTCAACTGAATAGCCCCAAATGTGCAGGTGCCTTATGCTAGGCCTTTTTCCAGTCCAAAGCTTATAAGGGATTTTAGTTACTGTTTTGCTTGGTACCCTATTAAGGATATAAACTACGGTCTTTATAGCTTCTCCCCAAAGTGACTCTAGCAAAGAAGAATGACTAATCATACTTCTTACCATGTCCTTAAGAGTCCGGCTTCGGTGTTCTGCAACATCATTCATGCTGGGTTTGCCGTTGAAGAAAAGTGCAAAGGGTCCTAAACGTTTCTCTCCTGATCCGTCATATATGTCATAGTATTCACCACCACAATCAGATTTGGCAACCTTAATTTTCTTTCCAAGTTGAAGTTCAACTTCAGCCTTGAAATACTTGAAAATATCTAGGGATTGAGACTTCTCATATATTAAATATAGGTAACCGTACTTAGAGTAATCGTCTATGAACGTAATAAAGTATTATTGTCCATTCCAAGAAGGTATAGGGAAAGGACCACAAATATCCGTATGTATTTGTTCTAAGACATCCTTAGCTCTTTCGGCACCTAATTTCCTTATGTTTGTTTGTTTTCCCCTGATACATTGAATACAGACTTGAAAGTCTGACAGATCTAAGGGTTCAAGAATTTCATCTAATACAAGCCTCTGAATTCTCTGTTTAGAGATATGACCTAAACGCTTGTGCCATAAGGCGGCTGAATTCTCATTTAATTTTTGTTTTGTACCTTTTGAACTTATTTGCATTATTTCATTATAGGAACCAACAATGTCAAGCATATATAGATTATTAGTCAAAGAACCAGAACCAACAACATATGAATTTTGATAGAGACTAACTTTATTATTTCTAAATGAACAAGAAAAACCTGATTTGTCCAAACTAGAAATAGAAATTAAATTCCATCTAAATGACGGTGCAACAAATGTCTCAAACAAATCCAAATAAAATTCATTTTTCAATTGTAATCTAAAAGTTCCTATAGCTTCTACTGCAACTTTATCGCCATCGCCCACAAAGATGAATCTTTCATCATCACCTAGCGGTCGGCTCCACAGGCAACCCTGCATAGACATACTTATGTGGGTAGTAGTACCAGAATCTACCCACCAAGTATCCTTAGGTACATAAGCTAAATTAACTTCAGAACAAACTAAAGTGAGAAGCTTACCATTCTTTACACGTTAGGCGGCATACTTGGGACACTCTTTCTTTATATGCCTTGACTTCTTGCAGAAGTAGTAAGTAAATTCCTCATCCTGCTTCTTCTTTTTCTTCTGATGAGAAGAACCTTCCACAGTATCCTTAGCTCTCTTCTTCTTGTTGTTCTTAGAGGTCGAAGCCAAGTGAGCATTTTCTGTCTTATCTCTTTGCATCCTCTCTTCCTCTTGCACATAATGAGATATAAGCTCATTGAGGGATCATTTGTCCTTCTGAGTGTTATAACTCACCTTGAATTGCCCAAAGTGTGCAGGAAGAGAGATCAAAACTAAGTGCACAAGCAAGTCCTCAGACAACTCTAACTTAAGTGACTTGAGCTTTGATGCAAGATTAGACATTTCCATAATATACTCCCTTATGTTCCCTTTGCCTTTATATTTCATTGAGACGAGTTTAGCTAAAAGATTACGCGTCTCTGACTTTTCATTCTTGGCAAAATATTGCTCAATTTCTTCAAGGAACTTCTTGGCATTCTTTCTCTCCGTAATAAAGCCCCAAAACGCTTCCGGAATGGAGTACTTCATGATCATCAAGCACCTTCGGTTATAGCGATCCCACTTCTCAATTTTAACCCCGTCAGGGTTTTCTGGAGTAGGAGTGGGTCGCTCCATCCTAAGTGTCATATCTAAATCCATACAGCCGAGAATTATCTCCACGGCTTCTTTCCAGACTTTGAAATTCATCCCATTCAACATTGGATGGTATTGACTTGAACATAAATATTTATAGCACTAGCAACAAAAACTTGATAGAGAACAGAATAAACAAACATATTTACATAAATAAGCACGTCAACAAAAATAAGACATAAACAATTATCCAGAATTGAGAATTCATCACAAGATACCTAACACAACATTAATTCCTAATCTTTGGACAGAGAAATTAACTATAAGTGGTACTCTCAATGCAATGATCAAATATTGACAATAAGTTCTTTCAAACAACAATTTTTCTTTGGACCGACTATTGTTCACATGAAAAATAAAAATTTTATAATCGTCACATATTCACCACCGCATGCATGTCATTATTTGGCCAAACTATGTCTTCCTTTGGGCCGAGCACAGTTCGCATAAATAACTTCACGCAAACATCTATGTAATTTTAATCAAATTAATTTACACAACAGGCGTTACTTTGGCAACATGTTATTTCAATTAACTTAATTAAAAAAACTAGACCAACCAAAAAAAAATTTATCTGCACAGGTCACGGCCATATTACTCAACACGGCCTGGTCGTGTTCCATTCTGTTAAGATTACCGGATTCAGTCTTAACGTATTACGACCGTGGACCCCAACACAGGTAGACCATGTAGCTTATTGGAAAAAATTTACTTTTCGCAAAAGAAAACACAGGTTTTATGTAGCAATTATGCAGCAAACGTGCAGCAAATACACATATTCTTGGCCAATACATTCTTATGCAGCAAAAAAAAAAAAGGTAAAAGCCCTAAATTTCATAATTAGGATTCATAAAAAATTGGGAGAAACAATCATTATAGGAAGATCAAAAAATACCCTAACTATGCTCCGAAAAAATCACAAATCCTAATAATTTAACAACGATGACCTCTCTGATACCACTTGTTAGATATTGATACTTTAGTTCTTTAAAACAAATTCTAGATGCATACACCCTAGAACAAAATACCATACGACCTAGGATCTACATCATGCCAGATTATCAAGGATTCTTGGATTTTCATAAATACTTGGATCCAAAGCTATTGATCACCAACTGTTGTGAAATCTTTGCGGCAATCGATCATGAACAAGGAGGTGGTTTGTGATCTTCCTCAACTAAATACCTTAGCTCCTCAATAGGATCGTCGTCTCTAGAGATCTCTTCCAGATGGGGAGAAGGGAAACTGTGTTATGATTTTAATATATTGAGGACCATAACTGTTTCTGACATATATTAACTAATTAGGGTTCCCATAATCTCCTAATGGGTCAATATGATATCTACTCATTAAGCTCACTCAATTGTGAAGTCTATGGGCTCACTAAATTAGATCACTTAATAATAAGCCAAATAAATTAAATAACTAACATAATTATCAATTAAATACGATGTCTAACATTAATTAAGAAACGTAAATTTTCTAACATTTTTCAATATTCACCTTCGCTATGACTTGCAAACCTATTTATCTAATGTCACTACGACCTTTCCACCCCTTAATTTCACAACATGTTTCACAATAAAAAAAATCAGGGAATATATATATATATATATATATATGACATTCACATTTACACTCATACTCAATACATGGACATGTGCATGATATTAATTGTCGATTGTACCTGCTCCATCTTTAGTAAAGAGTTAACTTTTGCTTTCACTCAATTTCCAATGCCTTCATCCATTCGTCCATAATACCTATCTCATCCTACATATCAATTTAAATGACACTTTTCAATCAAGTAAACCTTACCAAACCAACTTGTTAAAAGTATAGTATTAACAATTAACAATTCACAACAATTCTTCATTTGTTTCTGCATCCAACAAAACAAACACCTCGTCTTCGAAGATTGATGTTGAACCCCTATTGACAGACTCCATAGTCCTTTGCACATTTGGTATAAGAGCACACCCATTGCGGTTATGACGTTCCAGTAGACAAATGCCACAATTGTTGACGCCTCCTTCTTCTTCCAGGACCATTAGCTCATCCCCCACAACCCTTAGTCCTAACTGGCACAAGGTCCCTCACGGCACCTTCATTCAACTGATCGCCATGTGGAGAGATACCAATCTCCTCTTCATCCATTCTCTGAAGTAGTGCAATCTCGTTTGCAATTTTCTCCCGTATGTCTTGGAAACATTCATCCCGTTTACAAGCTAACGTGCACATTTGCCGACAACTATGAAGCAAGGCATCATAATGAGCCACGTATAATGTCTTTTCACCACCAAACGGACCTTGCTTGTGTCTCGCTTCAATTCCAATCTTTGCACCCTTTGTCTATCTATCTAGTACAACACATCTGGACAATTCATCTATGTCTTCATACACCATAACTGCAATTATGTGAACACACGGAAGGCCAAACGATTCCATTCTTTGACAAGAACACCGAATCTGCGTCTCTTCTAGGTAGTAAGAAACATGTCATGTCAATCATGGATTGCAATATTGCCTAACTAAATAAATAATTGAGCTCACAGTCTCCCTAAACCTAATCACCTTCACAGTTGTTGAATTCATAAGCACTGAACGATATATAAAAAACACATCTATTGTAAACGCCTGTGCCCCATACCTCTCCAATGCAAGCAGCGGAGTTTGCATCACGGGCTCCCCATAATGTGATCTAAAGTCAGCCTGAATCTTATTGTTCCGCAAGTATTCCTATTCCGCACAACAGTCAAAGTGCTGCAAAAATTCAGTCAAATTATAACCAGACTTAACATACTTCCCAACTTAGGCATGCAAAGCCTGGCACCTTGATGTTGTCCTCTATCCTGCAAAAAAATTCCCCCGTATATGAGCAGTTGCCCACATTTGCTTCTTCTGATACAGCCCCTTCACCCACTCATTCTACTTCACCCCATACTCCTCCACCCTTGACGTCCACCATTGACGTCCACTTAGCTTCAAACTCATCTACCTCATAATCACCCAACATACACATTCGAAACAATTGTGTGAACTTTGGATTGCCCACATTTGTAGTTGCATTCCTTAACAGGTGTCATGCTCACAATCTGTGATACGCCTCTGGAAGTACTGATTTAATTGCATTCCTCATTGCAAGTCACCATCATTAATAACAGATCACTGGCATTTTCCCTTCATTGCAATTTGGAGTTACTATAACAACCAAACATAGGTCTCCTCTGTTTCATCCAACACAGGGGCACTGCCAAATACACAGCTCTGCTTGTGATGATTTACCCCCGAAAAAACAACTAGCGGACAATTGTATCTGTTCCTCCGATAGGTTGCATCCAATGCCAAAACAACACCAAAAATTTGATAATTAGTTAGGCTACTCCCATTGTAACACCCCGAAATTTCTGTTTTCAGTTAATTATGATTTTTGCGATTTTTATGATTTTGTGAATTGTTTAATTTATTTTGATGATTATGTTTTTTTTTGCCTTTTTGTGTGTTTGAGGCAGTGCCAGAAAAATAAAATTTTTCAGGGCCGAAAAAATTTTGACTGTTTTTTCGGGATCGAGAGAACTTATTAAATCCGAAATCGAAAATAGATTTCAAAATTTATCTTTTCTGCGTTTTATTACCCATTAGACAATAATCACTGGTTTTGCTAATAGTAACCTTTGTTCATTGAATAATAACTTCCGATAAAGATCTAGTGAGATAGTTCTAGACATAAGACTAGTCACCCACTCTAGAAGTTTCTATTGTAAGACTCACCTTGTTGATGGACCAATGAGAAGCAAGTTAAAAAAAGTGACCATGACTCATCTTGAAGAACCATTGGGAAGGAAGCTTATTGGAGAAGTTTCGCCACCTTGCACCCTCTAGAAGCTTCTAGAATCAAGTGTAGAAGACCAATTTGGTTACTTAATCTCTTAAGCTCATTTTATCTCTCTTTCATGCAACCAAAGTGACCAAAACACTCTCCTTTCTTTCTCTTTGAGACTCACGGCCAACACCCTCCAAGACACTATTCAACCTTGTTTAATTCAAATTAAAATTCAAATCAACCCTTGATCTTGAATCTAAACACCATTCCAAGATACTTTTGTGTTGAGACCATCTTCAAATTCTTCTATCTTCAACCTTTTTCTTCAAGCTTAAGTTTAAGGGTTTCAAGATAAAGTTCTTGATATTCACTTCTAATCTTATTTTCAAAGTCCTAGACCATAATCTTGATAAATAGTCATCTTGTTTCAAGCTTTAGATTTAATATTTGTTTGCTTGTTTATTTTAAGGATTTGTTTGGTGGTGGACGTTTACTACAAGGAGACAACAAAATGAGCTTTTTGATCATCATCTAAGGTAAGAGGGAGATTAACCTCATCGACCAAACTTGGTAGTGAAAAATGGAATTTGTGGTTGTAGGTGAAAAATTCATGTGAGGATTTATTCACTTAATTGTATGAATTAAATGGTTTGTGCTTGTTTGCTATATGTGATTATATGATGTGATTTTGATAGTATGCATGAAATTGTTATGATAGGAATTGATGATTGAAATGTTTTGCATGTGTTGAACTATGTGATAAATTATAAAGTTTAGTTCCAAGGACCATATAAGGCTCATGACCTTTTTGCCGAAAATAGGGTATCCAAGGTGAAACTATTTTTTTTTATTAATTGAGAACTTAGATGAATATGTAACAAGAATATAAGTTAAAGATTTTCAAGATTAAAAAGGAAATGAAAAAATTTTATTATTTGAAAAGGAATGGAATTTCGGCCATTAAGGTTTTATAAGATGAAAAAAAGAAATGAACAAAGTTCTATCAATTGAAAAGAAATGATTTTCGGTCATGATTAAAGAAAGTGAGTTTGAAAGAAAAGTTTGAAAGTTAAGATATTTTATTTAAAAGAGTTTGTTAGTAAAAGAAATGGAAATAAGTTTGAAAGATGATTTTAAATTTAAAGTATTTTATTTAAGAAAGTTTTTAGGAAAGGCAATGGAAAAATATTTGATTTAATCAAAACAACGTAGTTTTTGTGAAAAACAGTAGAAAATATCACTTAGAGGAGATTTGGTAATAAAACATTAGAAATAAGGTTCAAACTTTATATTAAAAATAGAAAGTCTCAAAATTAAGTTTAGAATGTTAATAAATGTTTTACGTGATTGAAAAATAGTGATAAAACCTTACGTATTTCAAAAATGTTGAATTTTGAACTATGCAATTGAGAAACGTTCGAAAATGGTTATGCGATTTGAAAACGTAACAAAAGTGTTGCGCGATTCTGAAAACACGATAAAAATGCTATGCGATTGAGAAAAATAGCAGTTTGATGTTGGGCCAACATATTGGACCCAGGAATATTAGTAAATGGTTTAGCCCAGTGGTGGCTTGCTTTTGTGGAAAACCATGTCCTTGATAATTATCTATGCATTAAGTCATTAATCATGCATTGAAAGTCGTGTAGACTGTGTTTGTTGAGGTTGTATGCCTAGGAGATGAACTTACACCTCAGTGCTGGTGCGAATTGCATAGTGAAGATCTATGAATGATCTTGGGGACGTCGAGACGCAAAATTCCACTAGTGGCAAGTTGAATAGCACTACTGTGCTGTGGCAACTGATGCAAATGCACCGACGATCTCGATGAGATACTATTCCTATTCACGATCTGGTGTAGAATGTATTGTATACGCCATGATGCTCACATTAAGAAAATTATAGCACTTGATTTAAGGCTGATGATATACCACTAGAAAGCTTTGCTCTTCTCCCAAAAATGTGTACTTCAACCAAGCAGGTAACAACTTTAATTCCAGTGTAGGTACTTCTTCATGGGTATTATTATTCATATGTTTTAACTCTTCAAATCTAGGTTTCCATCCTTTGTTCTCCATTTCCTGTGTAGAATCAAACGAAGAGTATATTTTAGAAATATCATCATCTAATTGCATGCTAGAATCAAATAAATTGACTAAACAAATTTCTAATAGGTCAGAAGAACTCCTTGTTTGAAGATAATCATCTACGATGACTTCAATTCCTTCAACTTCCTCCTTTTCATCAAGGACTTCCTATGGTTGCTTGCATATGTTAAAAACATTGAGTTTCAGTGTCATATTTCCAAATATTAGTTTCACCACTCCATTTCTACAATTTATCAAAGCATTAGATGTTGCTAAAAATGGACGGCCTAAAATAATAGGAATTGACTTGCAACTATTAACCATAGGTTCAGTATCCAAGATAATAAAATCCACAGGATACATGAATTTACTAACTTATACTAACACATCTTCTACTATTCCTCTTGGAATTTTAATTGATCTATCGACAAGTAGAAGAGTCACAGAAGTTAGTTTTAACTCACTCAAGTTGAGTTGCTGAAAAATTAAATATGGAAGCAAATTGACACTAGCACTAAGATCAAGCAAAGCTTTTTGTTGGTTTTGTGAACTACCTTCATTTAGACTGATCCATTTGTTAGTTTTTTGAACTACCCTCATTTAGACTGTACCGACCCTTGGGATTTGGTTGAGGTTGAGAATGAAATTTTCCTTTCTCGTGAATGGTGAGTGTAGAAGAAAGTTTAGCAAGAGTTTTTTTTATGTCAATCATGATTTGATTATTTTGTTTATTAATGGCATTTTGCTTTTCTATGATACATGCAGTGTTTCTTCAAGGTTTTTCCTATATGAAGGGACATAAGGTGCATATCCTTGAGAATTTTGAGAGTCCTGTTGTGCTTGAGGAAGCGGTGGTTGCACGAATTGTGACTAATTATTATTTCTCTAGCTGAAGTTCGGGTGATTTCTCCATCTCGGATTGTATGTATCTGAAAAAGAAGAAGTAAATAGCTTTTTAAAATTATTCATTGCATTTACTTGCTCATGTACAATTTCTTTAAAAACAGGAATCTTAGGACATTCATGTGTTGAATGTCCTAAGTCATCACAAATGCCACAAATTTCTTCATTTTGCACATATTTGATTTCTTTTGCTTTTCTTAATTCCATAGCTTCAACATTTCTAGCCAAACTAGCAAACCTAGCATTTAGATCTTCCTCTTGACTAAGATGATATTTTTCTTTATTAGCACTTATAAGGTTAGATCAAATTAAATTTTTCAGAAATATTAGTACCATGTCAAGATTGAGAATTTTCAGTCAACTGATTTAAATAGTCTAAAGTTTCATCAAGTTCTTTATCAAGAAACTCACCATTGCATATTGTTTCTACAGATTGTTTAGTTTTAGGTGTTAATCCTTCATAAAAGAAGCTTATAGTGCGTCATTTTTCAAAACCATGAGTGGGCAAGAATTTAAAAAAATTTTAAAACGTTCCCAACATTGAAAATATGCTTCATTTGAATTTTGAAAAAAAAAATTGGATTTGTCTTTTCATAACATTGGTTTTATATATTGGAAAAAATTTCTTTAAGAACTTACCTTGCATTTCTTGCCATGTGCCAAATGATCTTGGTTTCAAAGTGTTAAGCCAAGTTTTTGCTTTATCTTTTAAAGAAAAAGGAAACAATTTAAGCTTAATGATCTCTTTAGTGTAATTTTGGTCATTGAAAGCAATACATACTTCCTCAAATTCTTTTAAATGTAAATATGAGTTTTCAGATTCTAAATCATGAAAATTTGAAAGTAAAGAAATCATACCTGGCTTAAATCTAAAATTATTGGCATTAAGTGGAAAGATAAAGCATAATGGACTAGAATTTCAAGGTGGTTGTAAATATTCACGCATAGTTCGCAACAATTGATTTTCATGTTCATCATGTACACTTTCATTTTCAGTCATTGTGTCAATTGTGTGTGATTATAATTCAAACAAATCAATATATAAAGTAACATGATTAATTTTAACCAAACGATCAGAATTTGAATCACGATACCATTTAAGCATAAACAAATGACTTAAAATAGAAAAAATAATGTACAAGTCAGCAGTTTATACCAGCCATTAAAATATTAACAATAAATAAATGACATAAATAAAAAAATATACAAGTTATTAAGTCGAGAAAGCAAAAATAAATTACATAAATAAATAAATTAGTAAGTTAGTAAGTCGAAAGCAAAAATAAATGACATAAATAAATAAGTTAGTAAGCATAAATAAATGACATAAATAAATAAGTTAGTTAGTAAGTCAATAAGTTAGAAAGTTAATAGGTTAATAAGTTAGTAAGTTAGAAAGTTAGAGAGTTAGTAAAGAAACCAAAAGACCGACAAGCAGATCTTTTACTCCGGTGAGGGAGAAGAAAAAAAAGATTTTATTAAAGAAAAATAACCTCAATAAATTAAAACTTCAAATCAAGTCCCTAGCAACGGTGCCAAAAACTTGATGCGGATTAAATGATGCAAACTCAAGTGCAAGTTGTCTCAAGTAATAAATTTCTCGGGAGTCCGAGGTCGATCCACAGGGAACTGATAAAGAAAAAATTCTTTGAGGTAAGGAAATGCTTTGTCACATCAATAAAGATAATAAAACTTGTTCACAATTAAATTAAAGAACTTGCTTGGGCTAGGAGATCCACTTTTGATAATAATTTAAGGACAAAATTAATTCTTTTTATAACTCAATTGAAATCTACGCACAACGGAGGTTCCAATCGGAAAATAAAATATTCAAAGTCTATTTAGAATTATATACGTAGTTATATTATGGTTCCTTTAATTATTTACTAACACCAACACTTATAAATAAGTTTAAGCATTCATTGTGTCAAACTACTTGTCTACAATGAATCAAGAACTCCACTTTACAATGAGGGTTTCTAAATTGTTTGGAAACAAAATATAACATATATAATGACCACATGATAATATATCATTTAAGTATAAGAAAGAAATTAATCTAACCTTATTTTATTACCAAAAGCTTCACCCTTTCACCCAAGCAAGATAAAGATCAGTTACTCATGAACAAAAAGAAAGAAAGAGAGAAAAAGAAAAAAGATGAACATAACTTCAATTTAGAACAAAAGAAAATTACAACAAGAGAAACAAATAACACAATAGCATGATCTTGATCTCTAAGCCAAGATTACTCTAATATGTTGGTGTATGCCCTAGAGGCCAATACATTTTGTCTGTATTTACTTACATTGTATTATGCTATTTTTAATATATAAGGCATTTCATTTATTGTGTTCTTTTTGATAGACATCATAAAGTCCTTAGAATAGTAAGTTTGATACGATAGGACATCAAGTGGATGACTTGATCGTGAGATCCTATTGGATAAAATGCTATTCTTAAAATGTCCCTAGTCAAGTATTGTTGTTAATTAAGACAACAATAATGCATAGAGACTAGTATGTGTGTAGACTGATGACAACATCTCACGGGTCATGGATATGAGATATCAAGTCTTCACATGGATACATATTAGAGTAATGATGTATTGGACAGACCCTCTATGAGAACGCTACGTGGATCGTTACGTGAGTGTCATAAGCGATTCTCATTGTGATAATGGTGTATGTGGTCCTTTAACTTGAAATCACTACGATTCCTACATGAAGAGTTGTATGTTTTAATGCCATCAAACGTCATCTGTAACAAGATGATTATAAAGTTAGTTATTAGACATACTGCAATTCATGTGGAGGGATGTGAGTGACCTAGATGGGATTTGTCCCTCCTACATAACAGGAGTGATATTTTCGGGGCTCATGATTGAGTGAGACTACGAAATGTATGGTCATGCTCAAATGAGTCAATATGAGATATTGATCCCATTTGTTATTACTATGTCTACTCAAGAATCAGAAAACTGAAGATTGAACTAAACAAGGATGACACGTTTCATGCCTTGTGTTCAATCTAGATATCTGGACAAAGGGACTAAACTACATGGAAACACTTGTCACGGATAGGTTATGTCAAATCACTAACATTCTCATTACTTGGGTAGCAGCGATGTGTTGCTAGATACCGCTCACTGTTTGTAATATTAAAATGAGATTTTAATATTACTACCAACGTCATAAAAACCTGCAGGGTCACACACTTAGAGTAGACTAAATTAGAGCAATAAGGATCCAAGTTGGACTTAGATTCAATTGTGGGCCTAACTCATGACAGATGGGTTTAGGGTTGCACAGCTTACCTTGCTACTGCTCACACTCACTTAAGGCAGCCACTATTATAAATAGTACTGCTAAGGGGGCTGCTACGTACGTAACGTTACAACCCTAGCCGCACCTAAGAAAGTAAGTGAGAGACAGTGAAAGGTCTTCTTCTTTTCTCTTCGCAGCTAGCACCGCGAAACAGAGGCGTGACTCCTTTTTGCAAGTCTGTTCATGTAGATACCACAGAGACATCATCGCCATTACAGTGTTGGTGATTCACCTCGCTTATGTTTATCACGCTTCAAGAGGTAAACTCTTAAAAACTCGGATTATGGACTTTTCGCATGGATCTTGTGAGGGAATTTTATTATTCCACTGCGCGATTTTTAATCCACAATTCCCAACATAATAGGCAGCCAAGGCTACCTTTTATAGAGCATCACAAGCAAAAGATGACAATGAATGGGACAATGAGTGGGTGGATAATTAAGGAATGGGTGGATGATTAAGTGGATGATTGAGGAGTAGGTGGATGATTGCAAAAAATGCTTGTCTTCACTTGCATAAAATAATTTGGTGCCAAACTCATACTTACAGATAGATTCTCGGAAAGTGGCCTTAATGAAAGTTGTAGGCCTTTGTCTTGGCTATTAAATGCCCACTTGAACCATCCAATTTGGCCTCCTACAGCCCAAGATATGACTCAATCATTGCAATTGCTTAGACCCAATTTTAGCCCCTCTATTCTGACTTGCAAGCCTAATATGATTTACTAGACCTCAGAATCTCGAAAAGTGTTATTCTTGAAAGTTGTAGATTTGGGTCTTAACTATCAACTGTCAAAATTTCAGTCTATTATCATTCCTAGGGCTCAAGATATGGCCTGATGAGTACACAGAGGTCAAGCTGTCAAGATCAGCACTCTAGTGCTTGCTTCAATTCCAATTTGAGTTATCCAAGCTTGAGATATGGCTCTTGAGGTCTTCATGAAAGTTGTAGGAAATTGTCTTAGCTTTCCTACAAGACCAAAATCACATCAATCAGACATATGTAAGTCAAATTATAGCCAATTTACTGAACACTATCAAAGAGATAAATTATGACTAATTCATGCAATAATTCTTTTAATGATTCAATTAGGTCCAATATCATAGAATGTGATAAAACCAACTTAATTAACCCTAATTGAATCTTAAGAAGCCCAATGAGAGGGCTATAAAATGTATAAAATATATTGTTATCACTTCCACGATGACTCTGTCTTCATTGTGTTGTGGTATTTAGACTTAGGTAAACTCATGGTGTGTTTGTTTTAAAATTCATGGTGCTTTTTATAGAATGCATATAACTCATAGTTTGTTTATATTTTTAGGATTCAGATGAAGGAAGTGGGCAAATTTCACCAGGAGTCAAACTGTCTTCCTCAGCAAGTCATGATGCTCAAATTGGACATGATTCTAATTGGAGTGGAAAATGAATGTCTCATGATAAAAAAAAATTATTATTGCAGTATTCTTCAGATATTATTTTGCTTATAATGGATTTTAGTTTATTTATTTTCTTTGTACTGGATTTTGTTTGACAAATTTATATATTTGTTGAAAGTTTAAATATTTTATAATTTCATTTGAATATGCTAGTTGGTTGTAATATAAAATAGGATGAAATGTAATAAAATTGGCATACCAACAAAGTTATGAAAATAAAAATAATAGTTGCGGTTATAAACTGTCGCAAAAAAGACATAAGCTATTTTTAAATTTAGCAGTGGTTTTGAAACCACCACTATAAATAAATAATAATGTAATACAAAATTTTAGCAGCGGCTACAAACTGCCGTAAAAAAAAGGCTAGCTATTTTTCAATTTCAGCAACGGTTCAAAATCGCATCTATAAATAAATAATAATAAAAAATAAAATTGTTAATGGCAGTTGCTAAAATTGACAAAACCGTCACAAAAAAATAATAGCATCGGTTATTTCAACAGTTGTGTGAAACTGCCTTGAAATGGTTTAAGGACCCCTGCATCAGCAGTGGTTTTAGAACAGCAACTATTCTAACCGCTGCTAAAGATAAATTTAAACCACCACTAATCTTTTTTTTTGTAGTGACATAAGCATTCGACTTTTTTTGCAGAGATCGCAAAAACCTAGTAAATTTCTCGACCAATAATGAATGATTGTGATCATCATTGAACCTAAATACAAACCATTAACTTATATTACCATCCTAATGAACCCACAAATGCACTTGGCATCCAAAACTTGTCATAGATTTGTGCTCCCTTTGATGCTTTGGGTTATTTACGTATCAACTATCACGATACCTATAACTAGAACATACAAATATTCGTCACACTTTTTGACCATCTTTGTCACACCCAAGCTTGTGTTTTCAGACACTAAAACCATTAACTTTCTGATGAGTATATGAAAGTGTTTTCTAAATATTCTATTAGTTGACTGAAATGCTAAAATGTGAATAGAAATCACTAGAATTAATATGTATCTTTAAATTGAGTTTATATTTACTTTGGAATATTCTTAAGAAATATATGTAAAAACTTGATAAGTTTTGTATTCTTGTATTTATCTTAATCAATTTAGTCTCACTATTTAATCATTTTATTTTATAGATTAATATGAGTAAAGAATAAACAAGAAGACCAAAGTTCCCTTGGGCCCACATCAAATAAAAGAGATTGGAAGAAAGAGATAGAGCACGTAGCCAAGCCCAATTGTCTCTGAATATATAGGCCACTATTGCACTGCTCCAATCCAACTAATGCAAAATGTGGGACGAGATTCATAACCACGTAAAAAGAGAACAATGTTGACCAAAATAAAAAGATGTTGCAGACGAGAATTAATAGACAACTACGTGTGTGTTTGGATTGCAGTTGGTAAATTTAAGTTTAGTTGAAAGTGTGTTTGCAAACTTAAGTTTGGTTAAAAGTGAGTTTGCAGTAACATGATTTATGTTTGAAAACTTTTGTTTCAAAAGTGAGTTTGAAAAAAATAAATGTTAGAGATAAAAGAAGTAACAGACAAAATTACACCCAAAAGCAAGAAAAACTTGCTTTTGGGTAAACATACGTTGGGGCCAAAAGTAAGTTAAAATCAATGGACTTTTGATATAGCCAAACAAATTTTTGTTTCCTTCAAGAAGCTCTAACTGCCGTTTGGAATTGCAAACCACAAACCAAACATGCACTACGCCGCACAACAAAGAAAAAAAGAAAATGATGTGACAGCAGCACAAAGAAAAAAAGAGCGTCGCGTAGTAGGGAAGAAAAAAAAGGAAGTTATGTGCAATGGATAATATTAGCGAGATAATTTTATTGTGTTCTAATTTTACTATGTCTTGTTAAATTATTTGTACTAATGGGATGATGAAACTCTGATTGTTTTGGCATTACTATATTGAATTTTTTTTACCCAATTTTAGGATTTAATGCTTATTGATTCTATTTTCCTATCAGATTATATGAATGAATTTTTAGATGAGTTCAGTCATATTTTTCTCATGTTTTGCAATTTATTTATGTTATCTGAATGTTAGCGGTAATTGTTAGATATTAATTGTGATTTCTTATTATGGATACATTTGATGATTTGATAATTTACTATTGATTAGGGAAATTTTGTCATAAACTCGATTATTATTTTTAGTGCTTTATTGATAGATCTTCTGTGATCACATGCATGCCGTTAGATGTTCATGAGTTAAATTATTTGGGTATAATAATTTGACATAATTAATGTTAAAATTAATCTTGGTAGATTTTGAACCTTAGTCATCTTGCATCTGATTGAAACACAATTTGTTTACTTTGCTTCACTTTAATTTGCATTTGAAATTAATCTTTATTTGTCATTAATCATTTAATATTTTTCTTTAGTTTCTTTGTTCCCTTTGCTATTCTTTTAATTTGTCTCTCTATGGAATCAACACCCTAAACATGTGCTACAACTACCATATTATTATTTGGGTATAATCACTTTCCCATACTCATTGTAAAAACAATAGGCAACCTCTAGATTTGAAAACTCCAACGTCCTCACATCACTAGGTGGAAGGGTATATAGATTAATATCACCATCTCCATACTTTTCTAACTCTTCACCGCCACAGCCTTCATTACAGTTATCATCACCCCCACTTAACGATATCACCTCTAGTTCGGGCATGAAAACTAAAGTCCCGACCTCTAGTTCGGGCATGAAGACTAAGTCACGACCTTTAGTTTGGAATTGAAGATTAAAGTCCTGACCTCTAGTTCAAGCATGAAGACTAAAGTAAAGTCTTGACCTCTAGTTCTGGCATGAAGACCAAGTCTCGACCTCTAGTTCGAGCATGAAGACTAAATCTTCACCTCTAGTTCGGGTATGAAGATCAAAGTCTTGACCTCTAGGTTGGGTATGAAGATCAAAGTCCCGACCTCTAACTTGGGTATGAAGACAACGTCCCGACCTCTAGCTCGGGTAGGAATACTAAGTCTTGACCTCTACCTTGGGCACTTATGCATACCTCATATCATACAACATTGAGAATAAATGTGTATTTCATCTCTTTTCCATCCTACCATGGACTTTAGCATACATCTGATACTGCTCTGGCTCATTAGAATTTGTATGATCGAATGTAATTAATTAATTATGTGCAACTTATATCAACAATGTGATGATCTTCTATCTCATGTTTTCAACCTTCTTAGTGTCACTTCTATTCAACTTATGTCAATTCTTTAAGATGACATGATCATTATTGCTCAGTTTTCCCACGGGGAATATAGTTATAACACCATTATGCCAATTATCATCAAGCTGTCAGGCAAACTCCCAGGATCACCATGCAAGGACTAATCAGAGGGAATCTATATTTTAGTTATTTTATATTGTTATTATTTTCCATTTATCTTTGTTGTATATGAAGATCAGCATGCCAATAAACGCACAAGGACTTTATAACTTGCTTGCACTCATTTACACCAAGTTGTTATCACTTTGGTTATTAGTTACTTGTTATAATACTTTGCAATATTTACTGTATATTTGTATTTCTAGAACATTTGCTACATCTTACATCATTATGACACTCTGGCTTTGGAACTTTTGTTTGTGCTTATTGATCATTATTCTTGGTTTTCTTTGTAAAAAAGAGAATTTTGGTTGTTCTTAAACATGCAAGGCTTTATCGTCATATTGGTTATTATTAAGCTACTCTGGACATTTATTGGATCTTCATCTTATGACTTGTACGGATATTTGGCTTACACTTATTGATCAGTGTTCATTATCGCCTCTGTTTGGAAAGTGAAGCTTATGGTCGGTCATTTTGGAACATGATGTGTTGATATTATTCTCGTTAGTAGTTATTTCTCTATGTTAGACAGGGACGTTCTTCTTAGAGAATGACAAATGAAGTATATTGCATATTAGATTGACTTTATTATTAACAAAACTTTAGAATATACCAGGTTATCTCAGTTATTCAAAACATGTTGGAATTGATCTAGTCTCTCCCAATTATCTTCAAAATGTGCTAATATTGTTACTTATGTTAGTATACGCGTACAATGTGCAAGACTTTTTTGATTCATAGAGACCAACACTTATTATAATAACTATTGTTATATTATTTTGGGCATTTCTTGGATTTTCTTCACATTTATTAGTTAGTACCTTGACATCATTATATGTCATGTTCTTTCTCTCCCTATCTATTAGTTATTACAATTTATACATCTTAGAACCTGACACAACAAGTTTGTCAACTCCCAAGCAATTTGTAGGCCTAGGAGGATCAGGTGACCATAACTCTTCAAGCTCGATCGCTCAGAGACTTTCGAGCTTAGAGTTGGAAGATTGTGGACCGTACTGGGCCCTTTGAGCCAAGATCGGGTCTCCCATCCCCTGGGTCGACTTGACCCATTTCCTTATACCCTCTTAGGGGTCTCACCCCTATCTATACACACACCTAGGGCATCAAGGTAGGTTATTTTTCTCTTCCTTTAAACTTTTCTCTCTTTTAGCTCGAGATTGACTTGAGCGTCAGAGTGTTTGTGCAGGTACCCCTACCTCACCTCTAACTGGAGCACCACCATTGCTGAACAACATCGAGCTCTCCGACGACCTAAGTCTATGCTAGGGCCACCACTCAGATAAAGAATGGAACAACTGACCAATTACAAAACCGCTACTACTTGGTTAAATTGTTGGTGCAATAATGCACAATAACTCACACGGGTGCACATGAGAAGGAGAAGGCTAATACGCACCTAATTGATATTTGGTGCATCAATGCACCTCCTTTATGACTAAAGATAATAGGTGTTACACGTCACAGTTGGAGTTTTCAAATATTAAATAAGCACCCAAACTTTTGTCATTTTATACTTTTGGCATGCTTAAAATCATCATCATTCATCACACAACAACAAGGGTGTCACATTAGTTGGTATCAGAGCCCAAGTTAGAGTCTTTTGGGGTTGTGGTTGGGTTTGTTTTTGTTTGTGCTGTGTGATTCTTTGTGATTTACTTCCGAAAGGATGTATCTAATTTTGTTTTGTTCTGTTTGAAGAAAGAAGATGTCTGGACGAGGTAGAGGACGTGCGAACGTGAATCGTGATGTGGACCCTATGATTGCGGCTGCTGAAGCTATGCAGCGGATGGCTGAAGTAATGATGCAGCAGAATTTGAGAGCAGCTCAACAGCAAGATGCTACTGCTGATGCCCTAAATTTATCTGAATTTAGGCGCCACAATCCGCCACAGTTTAGAGGCGAGGTTGATCCGGAGAAGGCAAGTCAATGGATACAAGACTTGGAGAGAATTTTTGAAGGAATGAGATGCACAGATGATAAGAAGGTGACTTATGCTGTCTTTATGCTAAGAGGAGATGGAGAACATTGGTGGAGAGGAACTCGCCAAGTTTTACAAGTGAAGGAACTGAAATTACATGGGAAGTATTTTCGATGCTTTTCTCGGGAAAGTATTTTCCTGCAAGTGCTAGGCATGCCAAGGAAATGAAATTTCTTGGTTTGCGACAGGGAAATATGACGGTGAATGAGTATGCGACAAAATTTGAGAATTTGTCTCAATTCTCGGATTATGCTCAAACTCGACCGGATGATACATGGAGATGTCGGAAGTTTGAATCGGGCTTGAGAGTGGAACTGAAGTGAGGGGTGATATCCTTGAGGATAAATAAGTTTCATGCTTTGGTTGATGCATGTGTGCGACTTGAGGAATTGGAGCCGTCGCGAGATCAGAGGAATCGTAACTTTGGGCCGACAAGGTTTCAAAGAGGTGGAGGTAGTAATACGAATCGGTTTCAGCGCAAGCCGTATTCCAGACCAACAGGGAGTCAATCTCAACGACCACCAGTTGGGGGAAGTACAAGTAGTAGTGGAGTTAGACAGAAAGTGGCGTTTACGCCAACATGTTTTAAGTGCGGAAAGAAAGGTCATATTTCTCCGGAGTGCACGATTAAAGGGACAGTTTGTTTTAACTGTAAATAGCCTGGGCATATGTCGAAGGATTGTACTCAGCCGGAAAGGAAACCTATTGTTCGTTATGTTCGTGCTAATCAACAGAAGTCAGGGAATACTCAACCGAGATCTGGAGGGCGAGTATATACTATGACGGGAACAGAAATTTCTCAATCTGATGATCTTATACAAGGAGAAGGTGACATTGGAGGTAACCATCTAACTGTGTTATATGATTCTGGTGCTACACACTCGTTTATTGCATATGATTGTGTGGAAAGATTGAAGTTGCCTGTGTCTTTTTTGAATGTTAAATTGAGTGTTTCTACTCCAACTGCTAAACCTGTGATTGCATCAAAGATATGTTTGGATTGTCCTGTTGTTGTAAAGGACCGTAAATTTTTGGTTAACTTGATTTGTTTACCTCTTGTTGAGATAGATGTAATCTTAGGGATGGACTGGTTATCTTCTAACCATATCCTTATAGATTGTGCAAGCAAAACCATAGTTTTTCCTAAGGAAGAAAAGTTTAGATTCTTAACTGCTGTTAAGGTCAAGTCTTTGTTAAGAGAGGGAGCACAGGGATATGTGGTATTGTCTTCTCTAGAGGTTAAGAATGAGAAGGATGTGAATACTATTCCTGTTGTCAACGAGTTTCCAGAAGTTTTTCCTGATGACGTACCTGGTTTGCCACCTGAAAGGGAGATCGAGTTTTCAATTGATTTAGTACCAGGAGCAAGTCCTATCTCAATTGCACCGTACCGTATGTCGCCAGCAGAGTTGGAAGAGCTGAAAGAGCAATTGGTGAAATTGTTAGAGAAACAGTTTGTGCGACCAAGTGTATCACCATAGGGTGCGCCAGTGCTTTTGGTCAAGAAGAAGGACGGAACTTCTCGGCTTTGTGTGGATTATCGTCAGCTGAACAAGGTGACTATCAAGAATAAATATCTGCTTCCAAGAATTGATGATTTGATGGATCAGTTAAGAGGAGCTGTGGTATTTTCCAAGATAGATCTGAGATCGGGTTATCACCAGATTTGTGTTAAGGGGGAAGATGTACCGAAAATCGCTTTTCGAACTCGTTATGGACATTATGAGTATCAGGTAATACCATTCGGGGTGACGAATGCTCCTGCCATATTTATGGATTATATGAACAGGATTTTTCGTCCGTATCTAGACAGATTTGTCGTTGTCTTTATTGATGACATTCTGATTTATTCTCAATCTAAGGAAGAGCATGCTGAACATCTTGGTATTGTTCTTCAAATTTTGAGAGAAAAGCAACTGTATGCGAAATTGGCTAAATGTGAATTCTGGTTGGAAAAAGTTCAGTTTCTAGGTCACGTAATTTCGAAAGAAGATATTGCGGTGGACCCATCTAAAGTGGAGACTGTTTTACAGTGGAAAAGGCCTAAGACGGTAACAGAAGTTCGAAGTTTTGTTAGACTTGCTGGTTATTACCGGAGGTTTATCGAAGGTTTTTCGAAGATTGTTGGACCGCTTACACAACTTACGAGGAAAAGTCAAGCTTTTGAATGGACGGAAGAACGTGAAGCCAGTTTTCAAGAGTTGAAGAAGAGGTTAACAACTGCACCTGTGTTGATCTTGCCAGATTCTAAGGGAACTTTTGACGTGTATTGCGATGCTTCTTACCAAGGGTTAGGATGCGTATTGATGCAAAATCGGAATGTGGTGGCATATGCCTCTCGTCAGTTGAAGGTTCATGAAAGGAATTATCCAACGCACGATTTGGAATTGACTGCAGTGGTTTTTGCTCTGAAAGTGTGGAGGCATTTTCTGTATGGAGCGTTGTTCAATGTCTTTAGTGATCACAAGAGTCTGAAGTACTTGTTTGATCAGAAAGAATTGAATATGAGGCAAAGGCGATGGTTGGAATTCTTAAAGGATTATGATTTTCAACTTCAATACCACCTAGGAAAAGCTAATGTGGTAGTTGATGCCTTGAGTAGAAAGGTGCTTAATGTTTCGGCAATGATGGTCAAGGAGGAAGAGTTGATTAACAAGTTTCGAGATCTATGGTTATCTGTGGAGTTTCTACCTGAAAGAGTTCGTTTATTTAAGGTCGTGATCATAAACGAATTTCTTGATGTTGTCCAAGATAAACAAAAGGAAGACGTGTTTTTGCAAAATGAAAGGGAATTGTTAAAGCAAGGTCATAAGGCAACAGTAGAAGAAGGAGCAGATGGAATCTTAAGGTTTAAGGGAAGAATTTGTATGCCTGATGATTCCGAGTTGAAGAAGTCGATACTAGATGAAGCTATTACTAGTGACCTGAGTTTACATCCAGGGATGACCAAGATGTACCAAGACTTGAAAAGGTTGTTTTGGTGGCCAAAGATGAAAAGAGACGTAGCAGAATATGTGGAGTCTTGTCTGGTTTGTCAGAAAGCAAAAGTAGAACATTAGAGACCAGCTGGAATGTTGCAACCGTTATCTATCCCAGAGTGGAAGTGGGATAGTATTTCTATGGATTTCGTTACTGGTTTGCCAAAGACAAGGAAAGGTCATGATTCAATATGGGTTATAGTCGATAGGTTACTAAATCGGCTCATTTCTTACCAATTAATATCATGTATTCATTGGAAAGATTAACCTAGTTATACATCAGTGAGATTGTTAGATTACATGGTGTACCTACATGTATAGTTTCTGACCGAGATCCGAGGTTTACGTCAAGGTTTTGGCGAAGTCTGCAAGAAGCTATGGGAACTAAGTTGCGACTGAGTTCAGCGTATCATCCGCAGACTGATGGTCAGACAGAGAGAACTATACAGTCTTTGGAGGATCTGTTGCGTGCTTGTGTTTTGGAGCAATTAGGAAGTTGAGATGAATTTCTGTCGTTGATAGAATTCACCTACAACAATAGTTTTCACTCAAGCATAGGGATGGCACCCTATGAGGCATTGTATGGAAGGCAATGTCGAACACCGTTATGTTGGTATCAAGATGGGAAAAGCATGACTGTTGGACCAGATCTTGTACAACAGACTACGGAGAAGGTAAAGATGATACAAGAGAAGATGAGGACAACGCAAAGCAGACAGAAAAGTTATGCGGATAAACGAAGACGACCTCTTGAATTTGAGGAGGGTGAGCATGTATTTCTAAGAGTTACTCCTACGACCGGTGTCGGAAGAGTTATCAAGTCTAAGAAGCTTACTCCTAAGTTCATTGGACCGTATCAGATTATCCGACGTATAGGTCCTGTGGCGTATCAGATTGCTTTGCCGCCTTTTCTATCCAATCTGCATGATGTATTTCATGTATCTCAGTTACGGAAGTATATACCAGATCCGACGCATGTTATACAACCAGATGAAGTACAGTTGAAGGAGAATTTAACTTACGAGACTTTACCTGTTAGAATCGAGGACAGAAAGGTAAAACAGCTTCGAGGGAAGTTGATCGAGCTGGTGAAGGTCATATGGAATGATGTGACAGGTGATGCTACCTGGGAGTTGGAAGACAAAATGAGGGATCAGTATCCTCATTTGTTTTGACGTACAGCGAATTTTGAGGATGAAATTTTTATTTGTTGGGGAGAGTTGTAACACCCCAATTTTTAGAAAAATGTCCCGAATGTTCTGTTTGCTGTTTTTCAAGTTTTTGTGTAAAAGACCGTTGTGTCCCTATTTTACTGTTTCTTATTTTTCTGTATGAAATACAAATACGTTTTACAGGCTAAAATTCTATTTGGTCGTTTTACGTAATTTGTTTCGAGATGGTAAAATAAAAATTTTCACGAGCTACTGTTTTAATTTTTCTGGGAGATATACAGACAATTAATACTGTCTATAATTTTATTTGAACATTTTGGATGATTTGCTTCGTCGTGGAGAAAAATGAAAAAATGACCGTTACGTCCCGATTGTACTGTTTTTAATTTTTCTATATGTTACAGTGCTTAATATTACTGTCTGTGATTTTATTTGGACTTTTTGTGCGATTTGCTCCGGGACAGGAAAATAATATTTTTCGGGCCGGGGAAATCTTGTTTTTAATTATTCAGAACTGGGGGATCTTACTTAACCCGATTCTGAATGATACTGTAAATAATCTTTTAATTTTTAGGATTTAACTGTCAAATAAAATAATTTTGTATTATTATAATATTATTTTATTAGTCAGTATAATAAAATGACAGTGGACCCGGAAATATTTTGCGGGACCCACGTTTAATTAAAACAGTTAACTTAGTAGCTTAATTAAGCATCATTAGTGAAGGAATTCTCTAGAACATGATGACTAAGTGTGGTGACTAGGTTAATTAGTGACTAAGCATGTGACTAGGTTAGATGACTATGTTAAACTCAATCAATAGGAAACAAGCTTGCTAACCAAGTTTTAATCTGAACCTTTGATCCATTCTAAGGCTAGGATGAAGCCAAGCCCATGGACACCTTGCATAGCATTGAAGGCTACGGCTATTGCATGTTGGAAGACCAAAAAAATCACTTCACTTTCATGCAATTTTCTCTCTTCTCTCTCTTCCAAAAACCCTAAACACCATTGAAGCTTCCTTGAAGCTAGTTTCGGCCAAGCCTTGTTTTATACCATCCAACCACCCAAAATTCTATCCAACTAAGTTTTCTAAACCTAAACACAATCCTAAGAACATCTCTAGTTGAGAGTTCTTGCAAAATCTTCCATTTGAAGCTTGGAAACCTACTTGGAAAATTTTACCTAGAAGGTGAAATTTCTTGTTTTCCATTTCTAAACTCTTTTTCAAAGTTCCAAGCCATGATTTCTCCATGATTTAAGCTCTCTTTTTATGGTTAGTAACTTGTAGATTTTTGTTTGAGTTTGTTAGGTTTTGAAGGAGGAAAATCGAAACCTAGAAGAGAAGTGAAAGAATATTTTTGTCTTCATTTAAGGTAAGAGGAAGACAAATCTTATCATCCATGGGTGGTGGTAAAAAGATGGAGTTTTATTTGTGGTGATTGTAGAATCCATAAGGATTCCTTGTTTGTGTTTGTTTAGTAGCTTGTTTGTGTGGTTGTTAGTAGCTTTCCTATTTGATAATTGTAATAATTTGTATGTAGTTGCATGTCTACAAGCTTTAAATTGCATGTCTACAAGCTTTGATAATTTGCATGTGTTAGAAATGCATGATAATGTATAGGATGTGAATAACATGCTAAGGAATGCATGAGTGTTCCAAAGAACACAACACTAGGGCTCACGGCCATTGACCCAAAAGGAGAACCAAAATGTTCTCATTATTTTCCTAAAGTGTAATTTAATTAACCTAGGAAAATTAACAAGAGATAGAATTGTTTAGATCAAGGAAAATGAATTTAGAAATCAAATGACCCAAATATATATTTCGGCCAACATGCCAAACCAAGAATTCATGATTTCTAAAATCAATTCCAAACCATTTTCATGTATAAAGATGTAATATATGTTAAAAAGAATTTTTCTATAATGAGTTTTAAAGAAACAAATTGATTAGAATTAAGTTTAAGGATTAAAAGTAATAATTTTACTGTTAGAAATGAAATACAGTAACTTTTGAAAATTTCTAACATATAGCTCATACTTTATTTTGAAGCATGTTAGTGGTTTTCAAAAGGATCAAATTATACGGTTAAAAATTAAGTAAATAGAATTTTTACGGTAAAATTAGGAAACCATTAATATAATTTTCTAAACAAAATACTGTCAATTTTTAGTAAAAACAGGCAAATAAGATAAAAAAGATGTCCAAAAGACAGTATACGGTATGAAAAATATTTTACGTAGTTTAAACATATTAATTATTATTCCTGTTTATTTAAACAGTAAATTTTAAGGGATTTGGACCATAAAATGATTTAAAACTCTTACGCGATTGAGAAAACGTATTAAAAACTCTACACGATTTTAAAAATAGAAAAATAAATTTACGCAATTTAAAAACGTTTGTAAAAACGACGAGATTGTGAAAACACGATAAAATTTCTACGCGATTGACCAAAACGGTACTTTCTGTTTTTTTCTCTTTTCTGCTGTCGGGCTATGAGGTGAACCCGTATAGGCTTTGGAACAGTATTTGTCCGGTGGGACTTACTGTATCTTTTTATCTTTGAGGATATCTTGGTAATTTGAGATTATGCCAGTTTTTGGTGGATTGGTTGACGAGGTGAATCACATCGTGTTGTCGATGCGATAAACGTAGTGTGATTCATTGTCTTTATGAACTGGGAGACGTTAGTGTACGGGATTCCATATATGGACAGTCGGTCACTCCGCTGGGCCGTGGTAACCGATAGCACACTAATGAACTCGACACGCAATATATTTAATCGAGATTTCGTAAAGTCTAATAGTACATTGCCTGTAGTGCCACAACGTGAGACCGTGAACTACACCATGCCTTGGATGATGGATTCCATGTGACGTGGGGCTATAGACGCAACGTGTGCAGCGCAATAGTTTGGTTGGGCAGCCGTGGTACTAATAGATTTTGCGAGTCATTCTCTCTCTGATATCTGTTTGTGTTTAGCTCCATGGAGTAGGATCGTGTCATATTATATATGGTTATATCTTGGATATTATTTTATTTTATCTGTTTATTTTATTTGGTTATTGTTATGATAATTTGTTTATTTCTTACTTTATTTTATCCGTGATATTATTTTATCTGTGATATTATGTGTTGTTATGATACTATTCTGTTATTAATTAATGTTATAGCTTTTTATATTGCATGAACTGTATATCTGTTATTTGTCGTTTTCTTATTTGCCATGTTTGTGATGATTTTAGTTTGTCTTACCTCTTTATTGTATGTGTTTTCTGTATATTTATTTTACGTGGTAAAGAGTTTGAGGAAGAGGAACAGCCTCTTGAGATTTTGTATACTGAGGAGGAAGAAGAGCAGCAAGCCGAAGATCAGTACGACGACCAAGAACCATCTGATCATCCATACCCATTGGACTGATTAGTTTGGGTATGGCGGTGCCAGGATTTTTGGGATTTGTGACACTCGAGTTTCACGGTGGATCGTTAGCTTGGCATCTGCGGGGAGACAGAGACTCAGTGACTTATGTGGGACGGTTGACTGTGTCCATACGACTTACGTTTGATGGAGAGCCAGTGATGACGACTACTGTGTTTCTACACTTAGAGTTGCCTTTATCTCTTAGGCGTCATTGGGGTGGTGTGTCCACTGAGCCTAGTGAGATGACTCTCGTATCGACTGCGCGGTCTCATGTCCGCCGAGTGTCGAGGCATCCTGGATATTTATCTTCTGATGAGTTTCCTGAGAGCGATCCATCAGAGGATTAAATATTTATGATGTATTTTTGGGCACGTCTACGTATGTATATATTGACTCTTTACTGTTTTTGGTTTACTATGTATGTTTAAATATTTGTGGTTATAGTTGTAAATTATTTGTATAACTTATAACTTGGACCATATGTATATTATGAGTGATGTTGTTTCTGTTTATTTTATATTTCCGCATTATTTTATTTAATAATATTCTGTTTAACAGGAATTATTTTACAACCCATATTAGTACGTAATAAATGTTTTACAACTTAGGTAGATTTTATTTATCTTTCTTTTATTTTTTTCTTTATATATGTGACATCCCCACAAGGGTGTTGCAATGCCCCCCAAATATCCAAGCACATTAGCACTGTTGATTCCTGTGGTGAGCATAAAACCTACTTAAAACCATGAATCTACAAAAACAAAATTCCATAATAATAATAATAATAATAATAATAATAATAATAATAATAATAATAATAATAATAATAATAAAATCAGTAAATTAAGGAACTCCATGAATCTGCACATCAATCAGTGCTAATTTGATGTGCAGTGTCTGGGATTTGAACATCTCCTCCGTTAACATCGCAAAACAAGATCACTTATACCTTCTCCACTAAAATGTCATTATTCACAGTCACCAAAATGTGGTTCAATGTTCTTGGACCTCAAAATCCTTAATTGTCATTTCCCAAATTCTCTTCTTCGTGATAAAGGGGAAGTGGGTTATCAATATCATAGTGTGAATAAAATCCCACCCCACCCCACACCCACCCTTTTTTGTAGAAAGTGACCGCCGCACCAAGTCATTCTCTGTTGGGCTGTGAGGACTCGGCATGGGCGACAACATGCATGGCTAAGTGGTCGTACGCGAAGCTTCATTGCGATTTCCATAGCTGGTGGTGCGATGGTGGTACAATGAGGCTCGCCTATGGACTTATAGGTTGTAGGGGCTCTATTCATTGGCCTCATCGGCGGTGCTGGTCATGGGTGGCTGATAGTTGTGCCTCATCGTCGACTATAGGTGGTCATGGCTCGCAAGGTGTTGATAGAGGCCTCATTTTGTAATTTTTAGAAGTTGAACATAACCTATTCAGCAGGTTACAGGTTTATCATCTTGGCCATTACTTTTTTAAAAGCAATATATCATCAAACAATGGGCCTACCTAGCATAATTGTTGGACTTGTATGGTTGGTCCATTAAGGTCTGCTTTGGTCATGTAATGGCAAGCCTATTATAAGGTCCCAGACGGTCTACAGCCCCCCAGCTTGGTCATCTGCGAAGATGAGCTGAGCTTTATGAATGACCAGATAACAATTGGGACTAGATGGTCCACAGCCCCCAAGCTTGGTCATCTGCGAAGATGGCCCGAGCTTATGAATGGTTGGATGACAATTGAGTCTGGATGGTCCACAGCCCCCAGCTTAGTCATCTACGAAGATGGGTCGACCTTATGAATGGCCAGATGACAATTGGGTCTAGACGGTCCATAGCCTCCCAAATCGATCGTCTATGAAGATAGGCCTAGCCTTTCTGAGATGACCAAGCGTAATGCGCTCCTTGATTGGACGCTTCGTACCTCACGCAGATGTTATTACATAGGAGTTCATGATGAGTACGCCACACATCACACATTCATTGGATAAGTGTCATATCAATTGCTTCCCAATTAATGCGCTTGTTTGCTAATTCCATTGTGGCCAATGACCTTTGGCCTTCAAACTCCTACTATTAGATTGATTTGATGGTTAAGATCAAACCTTTTCATTTTGAAAGATTAAATCTTTTCATTTTCCCTTATTCTCAATCATTAGATTATTGGCAGTTTCCATTATTTAAAACACTTCTCTTAAATCAAACTTCACTTCTATTTATACTTCTTCAATTTTTCGTTGCTATCTTACTGTGGGTGTTCTTCTTCCTTTTTCTGCATTGTGTTTCCTCGTGGGTGCTTCAGCAATGCATTAATTTCAAGCAATCAGTGTCCTTTTCCTTTTGCAAAATATTCTAGGTAACATTTCATACTCTTTATTTCATTATCCATTTCTGTTTTGGTTTTGAGTATAAGGGGTAGGTCGTGGGATTACTACCCTTAAATGTGGATGCTCTGGTAGTTCTTAGAATGTTTTGGTTTTTAATATAAGGGGTAGACTGTGGGATTTCTACCCTTAAATATGGACGCAATGGTGGTTCTTAGAATAGTGCCATCGTAGATGTTGTACCCTTAAATGTGGATGCTATGGTGGTTCTTAGAATAGTGCTACCGTAGATGTTGAATCCTGGTAGAATTAGTATTTTAGACATGCATTTAGGAATCCTAGGAAATAGGCTTGATGTTTAAGGATATGATGTAGGGTTCGAGATATTCGACCAAACTATGGGTGAAAATCGTTCTGGCGATCGGCCTACTAACCCAAAATCGGTAGGAATCTATGACTTGGTTCATCCAGATGTGAAGAAGTATACATCCACTTTTGACACATCTGATAGCATCGACATGCTACGAAGATGCGTATCACTGAGTAGGGACAGAGATGAAACTTGGTTTGTTTACCTTCCATGTCAAACTGAAGAACAGATATACATGTCACCTAGTGTCGATGATCAACTTGGGTGGGTGTATATGAATGACACTTTCTTTCTTAATCAACATTTGAGGTTGCCTTTCACCAATTTTCAGTGTTCAGTCCTCGCCTGACTAAATGCTACCCTAACCCAATTATATCCCAATAGTTGAGCTTTTATGAGAGCATTCAAAGTTTTGATGAACTATCTCAGTAGGGACCCGAGTATAGGAGTCTTCTTTTTTTTTTTCCAATGCAAAGGAGTTGGAAAGAGTGGCTGGGTTTCGGTCAACAGTCATCCTCGAAAGAAGCTTTTTTTTTCTACTATTGACCCTTCATACAAAAACTTTAAGAATAAGTTTTTTCGAGTTAGTACACGGTTGGGAGATGTGCTTTTTTATTTCGATCGATTTGGAGTAGAAAGATTTCCACTTTATTAGAAAAATAAGCCAACTTCAATACTGAGTGTAGAATATCGAAGTCTTCATCTGGCTGACCTATGATTAATTTTCTAGAGAACAGTCCTCTATTAGATTGTATCTCCCTCGTCAAGTTCGGGGACTATCCGGACAAAGTGGCAAAACTTATGCGTAAGTCATTAATTTTGTTTCACTTAGTTTTTTTCTTCTAGTAAACTGACTCTTTAACGAATTTCACTATTTTTTAGGGTTAATGGCTCCTCAGATTGCAATTCGTGAACTTCATAAATTTTTGAAAAAGAAGGGATTAACTTAGCCTACCGAAAATTTTGAGGTCAAGGTGGATGAAGCTAACATTGCCAAGGCTGGGCCTCTTACTGATAATATTGTAAAGTCCTCCGAGACCCAGTCAAAGCCTTTAGTTGGAAAAAAAAGTAGGGAAGAAACTAGTGAGCCAACCAAGGTTGCTAAGGGAATGAGTTCTCCGACCTCAAAATACCGAGCATTAGATGAGGATTCTTCTTCTGCAAATCAAAGAATCTGGAGCGCTTTTGAGGCATTGAATGGCTTCAATGCTGGTGCAGATGCTGCTTTACTCTAGGCGACCACATTTCCATTCGAGACTTTGCTGGACACACACGTTGCACTTCTAAATAACAAAGAAAGGAAATATAAAGTCAGCGGAATAGGACTTTGTTGATTGACGAGGGTCAAACTTCTTCACATAACAATGTTATTTGGTCAGTCGAGCATAAGCTAGAAGATTCAAGGAAGAAAATGTCATCTTTCAACTAAACTTATTGATCAAAACTGGAAAAAATTCAAAAAGCATATTTGGCCAAGGTGTCCAATCTGAAGAAGGAGATTGAAGCCTTAAGGGAGAAAGCCTTTCGAGTTGACAGACTTTAGGCGTCATTGGAAATGCTAGAAAGCGAAAAGAAGAAGGTTGAAGAGGACTTGGAAGTAGTTGAAAGAAAGAAAGAAGATGTAGAGAAGTGGAGGTCGAAAACTGATCTTGCTTTTAAAGAAGCATTGAAGTGTAAAGCCAGATTAGAGACTGAGCTAGTAAGTCTAAAGGAAGAGGCAGTCGAGCAAAGAATTGTAGGATTTGAGGCTGGTATTCAACAAGCTAAGCTACTAAATCCAGATGAAGTGTTTGATGAATGGCTAAGAGAACTCATACCTTTTAAACTAATAGTTGGCGGTCATATTGTTGATGTTCCTGAGGAAGAAGAAGTTGGTAGGGTGGCTGAGGACTGATATGAAGCATGATGACTCTGTATTTTAGAATTTTTGCAAGTGTACTAAGTCTTTTGAATTTTGTAATCGATTAGGTGATTTGAACTTGGATATGTGATGTGTTTTGAAATGAAAGTTTGAACCTTTAAGTCAATTTTTGCTTGCTCCTCGTTTTGTATTCTTCTGAGAAAGTGATGTTTTAAAATGCTTTTATACTTCTGATGTTTTCGGAGGTCCTCAGTTTTTGATTTGATATGATAAATTTCACAATGCTTTCATGAATTTTTCCGACCTGTTCCAATCTAAAGTTTCATCGATCTTAGGCATCATGGTGTAACCGTGACCTCAGACTTTCCTGAGTTGGGCCATTCTTCGATGGCATCATGTTGTAACCATGACCTCGAACTTTCTCGTGTTGGGTCAATCTTTAGTGGCATCATGGTGTAACCATGACCTCAAACTTTCTTGAGCTAGGCCGTTCTTCGATGGTATCATGGTGTAACTATGACCTCGGACTTTCCCAACTTGGGCTGGTCTTCAGTGGCATCATGGTGTAACCATGACTTCAGACTTTCCTAAGTTGGGTCGGTCTTCAATGGCATCATGATGTAACTATGACCTCAGACTTTCTCGAGTTAGACTATCTTCAATGGCATCATGGTGTAACAATGACCTCAGACTTTCCTGAGTTAGGTCGTTCTTCAATGGCATCATGGTGTAATCATGACCTCAGACTTTCCCAACCTAGGTCGTTCTTCAATGGTGTCATAGTGTAACTATGACCTCAGAATTTCCTGAGTTGGGCCGTTCTTCGATGACATCATGGTGTAACCATGACCTTGGACTTTCTCGGCCTGGGCCAGTCTTCAATGGCATCATGGTGTAACCATGACCTTTGACGTTCCCAAGTTGGACTTTTCAAAAACTTTATTCTATCAGAGACAACAGTGGAAATAACTTTATTAATATAATGGAATTAAGATATACCTCGTTAAAACTTTCTAGACAAAACCTAATGGAAAAAAATCCTAGTGAGGAAAAAGAGTACATCATCATAACTCATGTACATCAATTGATAATTATCTTGAAAAAGAATGAAAAAATTAACTAAAAATACATTCAAAAAGAGTAAAAACTTAGCTAAAGTACTTCCAAAGAGAGGTCGAGTTCCATGTTATGGGGAGAACTTTTCCGGTGAGATCGTCAACTTTATAAGCTCTGTCACTAATGTCCTTTAGAATTCAGAATGGCCTTTCCCAATTGGTAGACAATTTTCTTTTACCAGGTGGTTTTCTGGAATCTTCAATTCTGCGCAAAACCATATCTCCTTCTTTGAATTTCCTTGTTCAGACTTTCTAGTTATATTTTCTAGTCGCCTTGGCTAGCTTCTTCCTAGATATGAGCAATCTCCCTTTCTTCCTCTAGCAAGTCGAGATCGGCTTTCCTTCCTTCATTATTGACTTTTTCATTGAAGGCCAACCTTCTGAAGCTCGGTTCTCCAACTTCGACTAGGATCATGGCATTAGCTCTAAATCTTAGGCAAAAAGGTGTTTCTTGAGTAGATGATTGCGTCGTGCTATGGTATGCCCATAAAACACTAAGAAGTTCTTCTGGCCATAAACCCTTGTCTCGGTCCAACCTCTTTCTCAGTCTAGCTAGGATAACTTTATTCGTTGCATTAGTCAAACTGTTTATTTGAGGGTGTTCAACAGAGGTGAAGGCCTATTTTATTCCATTCATAACACAAAAGTCTCAGAACTTTTATTTGTGAACTAAGTTTCGTTATCAAAGACAATTATGAACGGTAAACCAAATCAACAAATAATATGTTCTAGATAAATTTCTTTACCTTTTCCGATGTTATACTAGAAAGGGGTTCGACCTTGATTCACTTCGTGAAGTAATCAATTGCAACAACAATGTACCTCAATTGTCTGGCCATTGGTGGGAATGGTCCTAGTAGGTCAATTCCCCATCTGCAAAATGGCCATGGAGTCTCGAGGCAGTGTGATTCTTCTGGTGGGGACTTGTGTAGATTTGTGAATTTTTAACACCTTTCGCACCTCTGGATATACTTTAAACAATAAGTGATGTGGGATTAAAGGATGCAAACTCAAGTGCAGGTTGTCTCAAGTAATAAATTTTCAGGAGTCCGAGGTCGATCCACAAGGAATTGATGAAGAGAAATTATTTGAGGTAAGAAAAGGATTTGTCATAACACCAAAGGTAATAAAAGTTGTTCACAGATGAAAAAGGATTTGCTTGGGGTTAGGAGATCCACTCTTGGTAATAAATTAAAGGCAATATTATTTCTCTTTATAACTCAATTGAAATCTACACATAAAAGAAGTTCCAATAGGAAAATATAACATTCAAAGTTCAATTATATATGTAATCATATTATGATTCTTTTAATTATTTACTAACATTTGTAAATGAGTTCAAGCATTTACTGTGTCAATCATCTTATCTACAATAAATCAAGATCTCTATTATACAAAGAAGGTTTCTAAATTGATTGGAAATAAAATACAACACATATAATGTCCACTTGATAATATATCATTTAAGCACAAGAAATAGAATAATCTAACCTTATTTCATTACCAAGAGTTTCACTCTTTCATCCAAGCAAGATGAAGATTTAGTTACCTATAAGCAAGAAGAAAGAAAGAGAGAAGAAGAAAAAGATGAACATAGCTTCAATTTAGAGCAAGAGAAAATTACAACAAAGGAAAATAATAAATAACCATGACTATAACTTCTAAAAACTAAGCCTAACACCAAGAGTACTAAATGATTAGTCAATAGTGCCTTTTATAGAGGATTAGAGATACAAATGACAAGGGGGCTGATTAATGAGTGGGTGAGGAGTGGGTGGATGAGTGGAAAATGCCAAATGGTGAGTTGGTGAGTGGAAAATTATTGAGATTCTTTGTCTCTGAAATCATTTAGTGTTGATCTCATGGATGTCATCAGATTTATAAAACATGGTCTTCATAAAAGTTGTAGGATTTTGTCTTATCTTTCCAATGACACCAGCTTTAGCTCCAAAGGCCACCCACAGCCCGAGATATGACCCAATTACTGAATAGTGTTCAAGTCCAAGTACAACACCTCTATTCTAACTTCAAAGCCCAATATCACCTTCAAGGAGTCCGATCTGAGTTTTGTGTTCTTCATGAAAGTTATCGATATGGGTCTTAACTTTCAAGTATCCAAATTTCAACCCAAGGAAGTTCCTACAGCCCGAGTTATGCTCTGATTACTGCACACTATTTAGGTTCCAATCACAAAACCCGTGTTCTGACTTCCAAACCCATTTAGCTCCTAGATGTCCGATTGAGCCCTGGAGCTCTTCATGAAAGTTGTAGAGCTCTCTCTTATATTTCTTACAAGGTAAGATACATAATTATAAGACATCCAGAACTTAAGATATGGCCGAAATACAGAAACATTGTAAGACCAAAATAGTGCTGAAAAAATCAATTAAGTCCAATTTGAGTCCAAACTTACAAAACATAACCAGACTTAATCAATTAAGTACACAGAGAGTATAAATGACTAAAAATGAGGGTTTATTAATGCATAAAATATGTGATTATTAATCAGCCTTCATAGTCGACTAATAAAGTCTAGCCTTAAACACTTTTCTCGCCAAAGATCGTCCTCCAATATGGTTGCCGCAAACTCCTCCAAGAACTTTTTCCATGACCACCCGAGCTTTATATTGACCGATATATTTTAATAGGGGAAGTGAAAATCCTCTTTTGAACAGTTCATCGCCGACCAAGGTATAGTAACGGGCTGACTTCTTCAGCTTCTTCGCTTTCTTGTTGTCGATCGGAAGCTCACCATCCCGTAAATATCTAATAGGGGTGGAAATAGGTTAGGCTTCCTATTAGAGGCCTATGGCCTGGCTTCCTTGAGGTCTGGTCTGGTCTGGCTTGACCTGTTTACTAAACAAGTTAGGCCAAAGCTTTTTTAAAAATCTATTTAACTAAAAAGGTCAGACTTCAGACCATCTAATAAGCCTTTTAAGCTTAGCAGGCCGGTCTGGCCTATTTAACTATATATAATATAATATATATTATTATAATATATTAATATATTTTTTAATTAAATTTTAATAAAAATCAATAACTAAAACCTAAGTTAGTAAGTTAGAATAGAAATAAAGATATAAATTAGTATATTTAATGTAATATATTTATTAGAATAAAAATAATAAGTTAACACTTATCCTTTACTTTTATAGATGCTCACTACTTTCTTTCTGTAGTCTTTGGTCAATGTGAGACTTTGAAATATACTAAGTTATAAAATTATTAGAGGCATATACTTGCAAAACATAAAGATATAACTTACGTTATTTATATCTCACAAGGGACCATGAATTGCAGCAATATCCCACAATATTGAATTATATCTCCTCTGTAACTGTAACTTCATTTGAAAGGACCCCGACTAATGTTTCTATTAATTGAAAAGTTGGTTCTAGAAATATAAAACAAGTGGGTTCATTTAGCAATTTTTATTTCTGGATTTCTTGTTTATATATTGTTAATATCATATGTAAGGTTATTATTTTAATTTTCTTATGGTTAAATCATGCAATTATTTTGTCTCTAGTTGTAAGAACCTGACGAAAAGTTACCAAAGTTATTTGACTATATTTCATGTCTAACTCATTTAGCTATTTGTGGAATTCTTAGAGTAATATGCTAACCTCACCAATTATTAATATTATGATATTATATTTCTTGTCAATTCATTATAGAACATGCAGTTATTATCATGATGCTAATTCATTATAGCTATAGTCTTTCTTGCATTCATGTTGCAATTAGAGGAGCGTAGGTTTGATCTTTATGTTTTGCAACTATATGTCTCTAATAATTTTGTAACTTGGTATATCTCCAAGTCTTATATTAACCAAAGACTAGAGTAAGAAAGTGGCAAGCATCTATAAAATTAGATAGTGAGTGTTAAGTTATAATAAAGACCTATTAGGCTTAAGTAGGTCCGTTGGCCTATTTCAAGGCTTAGGTCTGTTAGGCTATGTAAAGACATGTTGACATATTTAAAGGTAGGTCTGTTAGCCTATATAAAGGCATGCTAACTTATTTAAATGTAAGTCTGTTAGCTTATGTAAAGGTCTGTTGACCTATTTAAAGGTATGTCTATTAGCCTATTTAAAGGTCTCATTGCAAAGTAGGCCTTTAAATAGGCTTTCAAACCAAGTCAGACTTTTAAAAAGGTCAGACTATCCCTTAAAAATCAACCTATTACAGGCTCATAGGTCAAGCTTAGGCCTTATAATTGAGATACAGACCATGTCCGTTTAAGGAAAAACCTAGCCTGACCTAGCCTGTTTCTGCAACATCCCGAGAATACGTAATTTATTTGTTTTGGTCGATTCTGAATTATTTTGAGTAATCCGACTCAACTTCTGTGAATTTTATAATTTTTGTGATTTTTAGGAATTTATGGGAGTTTTTACGTTTTTTATTATTTTAATATTATTTTAGGGCGGTATATATATAAGCCTTCGTATTTTATTTCTTTCTCTCAATCCTTAATTATTTTTACTAATCTGATTTGATTTTCATGAGTTTTACAATTAATATGATTTTTGTGAATTTTTGTGATATTTCGAGATATTTTGAATATTTTAATATATTTTAGATATTTTAAGATATTTTGAATATTTTATTATATTTTATATATTTTGAGATATTTTGAGATATTTTGAGATATTTTGAATATTATATTATATTTTTGATATTTTGATATATTTTGAATATTTAATATATTTCTGATATTTTGGGCTGTATGTGGGTCCCGGGCGGGCCCAGAAAAATAAAAATTTTTATTAGCTAGAAAGTTTTGCACTGTTGATTCGGAGTCGAGGGATCTTACTAAACCCAAAACCGGAAATAGTTTTTGAAGTTTTATTTTCCTACGATTTTATCTAACAAATAAAATCGGGGTATGTTTTATTATCCATTAGATGATATCTTTCTTGAAAAATATCTAGTGGATGATTCTAGACGCAAGCCTAGTCACCCACTCTAAAATGTGCTAGACGATGACTCATTGTTTGGTGACTCACCTAAGTGACTAGCCCAGTGACTCATATGTTCCAGACTGTTCTAGAAGATTCTAGAAAATGCATCGTCACGCGCCTAGTCATCAAGTGCTTTACACATGGACCAATAAGGAGCCGGTCAAAGTTGGTGGCTGTGACTCATCGCGAAGGACCAATAGGAACTCGACACGTGGCATGACACTTCAGCACCTGTGACTCGCCATGTTCCAGAAGCGGTGACTCGCTATGTTCCAGAAGCAGTGACTCGCCATATTCTGGAAGGTTGTAGAAACGCTGACTCACCTTGTGACTCGCCGCAGTGAGTCATACGTTCCAAAAGGTTCCCTGACGACTCACCATGCTGACTCAGCGCTATGACTCACCATTGCTGACTCAGTTGATGACTCACCATGCTGACTTACCTATTCTAGAAATATCTACGCTGACTTATTATGCTGACTCATCGTAGTGAGTCACATGTTCTAGAAGTTTTTCTTTGATGACTCGCTCTGTGACTCATCAAGGGCAATTAGTAGAAAATGATTAACAATAGTTGCTACCCAGCTAGAGTAAGAGAAAAATCTAGGTATATTTTATTATCCATTGGACAATAGATACTAACTTTATAAGCAATAATTATTGTTCATTGCTTACAGTATACTGAAAAATATCTTAAGTCTTCATCTTTTTCATGAAGTCTATAAATAGGATGGCTTCGATTCATTTGCAAACTTTGGCAAGAAGCTCTCACCCATTTTCTCTCCTTTGAGCTCCACGGCCATTCACCTTTGGAGAGCAAAATTTCACTTCAATTTCTATCACTTTACTACACATTCTCTCTTCAAAAATCAAGAAACACCATTGTTGCTTCTCTTTGAGCAATTCGGCCAAGATCCCTAAATCACCATCCATCCACCTAAAATTTTATCTAACCTACTTTTCCAACCTAAACACTATTCTAAGAACATCTCTAGTTGAGAGTTCTTTCTAAATCCATCATCTAAAGCTTGGAAAATCACTTTGGAGATTTTTCCTAGAAGGTGGAAATTCTTATTTTTCATTTCTAACTTCTTTTTCAAGGTTCTAAACCATATTTTGATCATGGTTTTTCTTATTTAATCCTTAGATGTTAATATTTCATGTTTTCTTTGATTTTCAAGAAACACTTGGTGGTTAAAGTTCTTCTTGAAGGAGACAACAAGAGGACATACAAGGAACTTTGGAGGTTTCTTCAAGAGGTAAGAGGGAGATTACCCTCATCAGCCATGTGTTGGTGATGGGGAATAGATGTGTTTGTGGTGAAGAATCCATAAGGATTCATTCACTTGGTTGTTTAATGTATTTCCTATTTGTGATTGATTATATGTGCAAACATATCTATAGCTTTAATATTTTGTATGTGTTTTATGATTACTTTAATATATGGCATGTGTTCATAAATGCATGATAGTATTGTAGGATATAAATAATATGTAAAGGATTGCATAAGTGTTCCAAAGAACACAAACTAGAGGCTCACAGCCTCATTCAATAAAAGAGAACCAAAATGTTCTCAACCATTTTCTAAAGAAAGGATCTAATGGAATTAGGTTAGTGAATAAATTACGAAATGATTTAGAAGAAGAAAAATGATCCAAAGATCAAATGCCAACATTTTATGGAATTCGGCCAACATGCCTAATACAAGTGTAAGCAATTCAAAATTTATTTTCTAAGTGTAGAATTGATGTTTTATATAAAAAGAATGCATTTGTAATAAATTTTCAAGAATTAAAGAAGTAAACCAATTTTTATTAGAGATGTGATATAGTAGCAAGATGAATAAAACCTATGAAAAATACTTGCTTTTAATTTTTAAAGCATAGAAACAATCACTAAAGTGGATTTAGTAATAATAAACCAAGTAAACGAATTTTTAGAGGAAAAACGTAGAAAATACAAATTTTAGTAGATTTTATAGATAAAATACTTGTCAAATTTTACTAAAAACAAATAAATAAAAGAGAACATTTTATAATATATGTATAACGTAAGAAAAAATTATTCTACGTAATTTTAAAGTAGTGGAAATAACTTACGTAGTTTTAAAACAGAGATTTTAAGGCTTTTTGGTTAAGAAAATGATTTGAAAATCTTACGCGATTGAAAAAATGATTTAAAAACAATACGCGATTTTAAAAATAGCAAAATATATTTACGCGATTTAAAAATGTTTATAAAAATGACGGAATTGTGAAAACGCGATAAAATTTCTACGCGATTAATTGGAACAACGAATTTTACTGTCGGGTCAAAGTGGTGGACCCGGACATGTTGAGATACATGTATTGTCAAGTGGGACGTACTGTATATTTGAGATTTTTGCCATTGAGGGCATTTGCGTAAATATGGGTAATAGTGCCATTGAGGGCATTTGCATAAATATGAGAATATTTTGAGACTAAGGGTAATTTGGTAATTATGATTTTTATTCATGCATTGAGTTGTACCAATTTGGTTGATAATTGGTGATTTGATTGACGAGATGAATTACATCATGTTGTCGGTGTGATAAACGTAGTGCAATTTGATTTTGTATGGACTTGGAGGCATTAGTGTGCGAAGTATTCCACATGTGGACAGTTGGTCGCTCCTCTGGGCCGTGGTAATTGATAACACACTAGTGATCTCGACACGCATTATACTTAATCAAGATCTTGTAAAGACTATTTTAGTACAATGCTTGTAGTTACACGATGTTTGGATTGTGTGCTACACCACGATATTTGGACAATGGGCTATAGACACAACGTTAGACAGTGCAATAGTTTGGTTGGGCAGCCTGAGGTACTGATAATTCTTTCTGGATCATTCCCTTTGATGTCTGTGGCGTCTGTATTTTTAGCTCCATGGAGTAGGAATGAGTCTGTGTACATTTGCATTTGTAGTCTGTATCTTAATGTGGATATTTACGTTCAATGTTAAGATATTATGTATGATGTGTTGATGTGAGTTACTATGCATGATGTGATTATGTGGTTTATTGTATCAATTGTTATATCTATCATGGTAATGTTATTGTTGTTCATTTTATTGTAACATGTGTTTATTGGAATTATTTGTAAATTGATAACATGATTATAATTGTGATATCTGTGTGTATGGAATGACTTTGTCATTGTATCATTCTTTGCTACTGTACTGGTATTGGTGAAAGGGGATCTCACCTCTTTACTGTATTGTTTTATTGTGTTTGTTTTATTTAAATTCGTATAGTAGGCAAAGCAAGTTTCTTAGACCCATTGGAGGCAATATTCTGAGGTTGGTGACGGCGTCGAGGAGTGATCTTCTCAGTTTCAACATGATGCTGTTGGTGGAGAAACGAGGCATGTGTGTTGGGTTTTTCTCGTTAGTGTTATTACCGTGCTATTAGTAGTACCCGTCATTGGGTTTGCTACTGTTTCTTTGAGTCTGTAAGTTATATATTTTATTTCTTTATTGGATATTATGTGGTATAAATAAATTTGTGTAAAAATCTTTTCAGTTTATTTTTTGTATTACTCATACTTCAGTAAGTTTATGTTTTCGTGAAAAGAAATTTTAAAATCCATATTTTAGAACTCAAATCTTTTATGAAATGATTTTCAGGTTTTTAAGTTTTTAGTCGAAAATGTGATGCCCTATGGAGGGTGTTACAGTTTCCACCCCTAATATCTGATGATCGGGCTCATCTAGGAGTTTGGGTGGTCGATTATGGCAAAAGACTCCTCCACCTTAATGCTAAGTCATTCAATTACCTCCTAGATCATGGATCGGTTATTTCGGGGGCCTTTTGTGCTAGCAAGTTTGGAGAACAAGTTGCCTTGAACATTTTGATCCCTTGGAATATGTTGAATCTCAAATTGCTCAAACTTGTTAACTGCATTCTGGACCTTCATCAAGTACTTGGTCAACTAGGTGCCTTTCATATGGAATTCCCCTTTAATTTGCCCGTGACCAATTAAGAATCTAACTTAGTGATAAGTCAGGTTGCTCTCGTTTCTGTAGCCAGGGTGAGTCCAACTATGAGTGCTTCATACTCCGCCTAGTTATTACTTGCTTTAAAATTGAACCATAGAGACTGTTCAATTAGGGCTTCATTCGACTTCTCCAAGATTATACCTAGCCCACTTCCTTTTACATTAGATGATCCATCCACGAATAAAATCTAAGTGTTACTATTTGAATCAAGTGGAAGGGGGGAGGATAATTTGACCAAGAAATAGGATAATACCAGTAATTTGATTGGACCTCGACGTTGATATTATATGTCGAACTCAGATAACTTGACCGAACATGATATCATTTGACTATCAAGTTCTGGCTTCCTGAGCACTTGTCTAATTGACTGGTCAGTTCGCATAGTAATAAGATGACTCTGAAAGTATTGTTGAAGCCTCTGAGTCGTCACTACCAAAGCAAGCATCATTTTCTCGATATTCTGGTATTTGAGCTCTAGCCCTTGCAACGCCCTACTGACAAAGAAAATTGGCTTCTAGTCCTTTCCGTCCTCCTTCACTAAAATTGAACTCAATGCTTGATCAGAGACAAAAATGTAAAGACATAACTCATCACCTAGCTCGGTCTTAGTCATAATTGGCGGTGTGGCTAGGAAATGTTTTAATTCGCTAAAAGTCCTTTCATATTCCTTTGTCCATTGGAAAATCTCTGGCTTTTTGAGACATCGAAAGAAGGGCAGAGCTCAGTTGACGGGCTTTGAGAGGAATCTCGACAATGCGATAATTCTCCCGATCAATCTTTGTACTTCTTTAATTGTTGTTGGGATTCTCATTTCCATGATGGCCTTACACTTGTCCGAATTAGCTTTAATCCCCATGCTAGTGAGAAGGAAACCAAGGAACTTCCTGGCCTAAACCCCGAAAACACACTTCTCAAGATTCACCCTCATATTGTGCTTTCTCAGCTGAGCAAAGATCGCTATAAGGTCGGAGCAATGGTTTCCATTAACTGGATTCTTTGCAACCATATCATCAATGTGTACTTCAATGTTCGAGCCAATATGATCTTCAAATACTTTGTTCATTAGCCTTTGGTATGTTGCGCCAGTATTTTTCAGACCAAAGGCCATGACTCTATAATAGAAATTTTTGAACTCCGAAATGAAAACAATCTTCTCCTCGTCATTCGGATGCATCCGGATCTGGTTATACCTGGAATATACATCTATAAAGCTAAGGAATTGATAACCAAAATCCATGTCTGCTAATCTATTGACGTTGGGGAGTGGATAGGAATCCTTAAGACAGACTTTATTGATATCAATTGAATCCATGCACATTCTCCACTTTCCAAACGACTTCTTTACCATAACTACATTGGATAACCAATTTGTATACTCTATTTCCCTAATAAACCATGCTTCAATGAGCTTCTTGGTTTCTTCCACAATAACTTTCTGTTTCTCAGCTCCCAACTTTCTCTTTTTTTGTGCGACAGGCTTTGCTTTCAGATAAAGAGAGAGCTTGTGGGAAATGAACTCCGAATCAATTCCAAGCATATCAATAGTTGTCCAAGCAAATAAGTTTGTGTTCTTCTTTAGTAGCTCCTCCAATTCTTGTTTAACACTAGTCAGCAAGTAGGCCCCGATGTGGGTTACTTGGTCGAGTTTGGGGCCCAAAGAGACAGGTTGTAACTCCTCGATTGGCTGAGGTCGATCTAGCTCGTCACCTCTCGGATCTAGCTTGGTCATATTTACATTATGAATCCGCCGTTTATTACTCTGCTCAGAATGATAGGTTAGAACTTTAGGTTTCGGCTTCAGGCTTTCGTTGTAACAGATCCCAGCCTTTTTCTGGTTTACACGCACCACTCCAACCTCGATCTTTGAGACCGAGAACTTCATTATTAAATGGGGAGTTGAGACCATCGCTCCAAGAATGTTAAGTGATGGTCTCCCAAGAATAGTGTTATACGAGGTATGACAATCAATTACGAGATATTTAATTGGAACACTTTTAAGTGGAATACTTGCCCTAAAGGTCGTTTGGAGCTCGATATACCCCTATTTACTTGTTTACCAAAAAAATAGACTAAACTTCCGTTGAATGGGATCAAGGCGTCTTCTAGAATCTGCAATATCTGGAGTGTGGACATGTAAAGAATGTCAGTCGAACTCCCTTGATTGACTAACACCCTTCTAATTTGATAATTTTTGGCAATGATGGAAATTACCATCGGATTGTCCAAATTCTCGTCAAGGCCAGCAAAATCCTTATTAGAAAAAGAAGTGACTGGACCCTCCTCATGTTGTTTAGATTGAAGAGGAGGCGGGTGACTTACCGACATCACTACTTGGAGGTAACACTTTCTGGATGAATTTGAGCTTTCGCCTCTCGCAAATCCTCCGGCAATTGAGTCGATGACTCCCCTAATCACCTGGTCTCAAGAATCCGAGATTATTGCAACAACTTTGCCTTTTTCTCCCAGATTCTCAAACTCGGGCTCCTTCGTTTTGACTAGTTCTCATCTCTTGCTTCTCTACTTTGGCTTCTATGTCGGTAAGCATATTTTTCGAGATGACCCTCTCGCATGAGTTGCTCGATTTTATCCTTCAACGTAATGCACTCCTCGGTTATACGCTCATACATTTTGTGGTAATCACATATCTTACTTTTATTGACATTGGGAGGCACCTTCTAATATCCTATGTTCATTGGATGTTGGATAATGCCAGTGTTATAGACCTCCCAAAATATTTGTTCCCTCCAGGTGGTCAATGGTGTGTACACATCGTACCGATGTTGCAAATGACCCAAAATCAGAGAAGTGCGATCAAATCAGTCTAACTGCTCTTCCACCCTCATCGATCTGCCTATCTGATTTGCTTCTCGTACTCCATACTGTCAGTCTTCCAAGATCGGTTGAATGGAAATTTAAGGGTTATTCTTGTTTCCTCTAGCCTCTAGCTCTGAGGACTGTTGCTCCATTTGTCTTTTTGCAGTCGCCATCTCCTCCATGTTAATGTACTCCATAAACCTAGTTCTAAAATCATCTATATCCACGAGTGGTTTTCTAGCTAGAGAGTCTACAAAGGGTCCTGGTTGCAGACCTTGTAACACCCCTTGATATAGCGACCGCAACACGATCGTCATTACATCACGGTTACTAAATCCAGGTGTGTCACAGTCATGATAACATACGTTTCAAAATTTAGAAGTTTATTATTATTTTTTTTTATACGTAAGTAGAACATACGAGCCTCGAATGAAATGTATTTGTATTAACCCATATCCAAATGCAACATCATCTTATACACAACCACCAAAATAAAGTCCTATGCCCTCTATATATATCTTATAGTTACTTAACGTAAATCATTGATATCATAGGATATAATAATTACAGAGTCCAATAAGATACAGTGGGAATAAAACACTAAAAAGGGGGAAAAGTAGTGACCCAGGGATAGGTACTACTAGCAGACAAAGCTGCAACCCCATATACACACACGACGCCTGAGTCCCAATCAACAAGTCGCATCAATGCCTCCACGCAACCGCACTCGTACGTAGCCGAAGAAACCTTGTCCAAACGCCCAATCCAATCAACCAAAGTGTGGTCCCTCTTTATCTTCCTCACGATCTTTTATCAATATAAGTATAAAACAGACATACAAAGATATAGGAAACACAGAAAGAGGTAAGACATCCTACATCATTACCAATTATAGCATGCTAGAAACATTACGGCTCCACGCGCCCAAATAGCAAGTCGAAACAAGATATTCAAATACTAACAAGTAAGTCCAACAAGTTGCGTTAAAAACATTCCAGGTAATCATTACAAGAATGAATGAACGATAAGTCATAATATGGAAAACAGATGATAACAACAATGTATATATATATATATATCATGTCTCATATGCATGTTCTCTCAAACCCCTACTCCATGGAGCTAAACTCAATCAAGCGGAGAGAAAGATCAGGAGACATGTCTGTAACTCGGGTCCGAGGCCGCTATCAATAAATTTTCTCATGCGCAAATCATGGCATTGTACGAGACATTCTACACTAGATCACGATATAGGACAGTGTCAAGTCCGGATCGTCGGTGTGTTTGCATCGGTTTGCCCTACGGCACGAGGAGCTCTAAACTGTCCATGTGGAGGACCCGCACCCCGACGCCCCGAGGTCATAACACGACCCACACTTGTCTATTCGCACCCGCACTAAGGTGTGTTCAATCTCCTAGGCAACTAGGCCTTACAACAGTCCACAAGGACATCACAATGCATAAGACACTATGCATGCTCATGTATGATCCACAATCTCATACAAATTCATAATATGCCACATTAGGCCAATATAAACATCAATATATAAGTGGTCACTCACATGGACCCATAATCACATAATATCAATACCACATCAATTTATACGTCATTAAGTTCATTATGAATCCTAAATTAGAATTTGTTCCCCATTTCAAGGTTCATGTTCAAAAGTCAATTTAACATACCATGGCAATTCAATTTTTAATAATTTACATTTTATGCAAGCCCTTAAGTCTCACACTCTCATATTCTTTACTCACTTAGATTTACCTTTAAGTCTTATGATGGATTCACCTTTTAGTCTAAATTTTACCAAATCATTTCAATCCCTTAATTATCCGCTCCAACACTTAGGTTATTACTTGCCTAATTGATTATGCCTTCAAGCTACCAAATTACATAATTTCACCCAAAAAGGGCTAGGAGGTCGTGACCTCCCTAGGAACTCAATTCCTAGTTCTTTCCAACTCAACACACCATTGGTTGCACCCTAAATTCACTTGATCCTCACTTGTTACACTAGCTTACCAATGACCCCAAATTGGGCTCAAAACCGTGGCCACCACCCGGGTTTCAATCTCAATTCTTTTCTTCCATTTCATCCCATTTTTATCTCTTGATTAATTCTAATTCAATGCTTGTTACAATTTATCACAATTTCTCTTAATTACTAGCCCCAAAACCGTGGCTACCAAGAAGGATTCTCAAGGGTCATTCTTCCATTTCCAATCACAACATCCACTCAAATATTCCATTACATACGTTGGTTAATTTGAATCTTATACCAATTACAATTTCAACACAAACTCCTCTAGTTTTTTAGCCTAAAACCGTGACACTACTTGGTGGGTGTTCAATCATTTTTATTCCATTTTAAATCATTAAATCCAATCTAACATTCCATTATATTCAACAATTCAATCCAATAGCATAAATAAATAAAAATCAACACATAGCATAATTAATCATTAAATTCAAGAACAACCCTCATTAGGGTTCTTCCACAAATCAAACAATCAAGGTTCCTAGATGCTAAAAATGGTTGTCAGAGGAGTGTCTTCCTCTTACTTGAGTGTAGAAATCAAATGGACTCCAAGAAAGCTCCTTGGATTTTCTGGATTTGGCCACCAAAATCCCTAAAAATGGTGACTTGGTTAGAATCAATATCAAGGCTTGGAAAATCAACTATGGATGGCCATAAAAGAAACCATAATCACGAAATCAAGAGGAGAGGGAGAGTGGTCATGAAACTTACCCAAAATGCCCAAAGATGGAGCTTGGAGAAAATGGTGAAGATGATGGAATCTCAAGAAACTCCAAGAAGAAAAAGTGTTTAGAATGTTGAGAGGATTCAAGAAATGTAGCTAGATGAAATTTTTGTGAAGGTTAGGGTGGTGAAGGGTGGCTGGCCGTGGAGCTTGGTAGAGAGAAGGAGGAGAGAAAGTTTGAAGAAGGAAGGAGAAGAAGTGATGAGAGAGAAGTGTTTTTTGAAATTAATGTATTTTTGATGTAAATGAATTAATGAAAGGAAATGAATTTTCCTTGCTTGGAGGCTGCATTCCAGCCGTGTGGTGTGGGAGAGAAATGGAGGAGAAGGAGAAGAAAGGAAGAAGAAGAAGAAGAAAACGTAAATGGAGAGAAAAAGGTGTTTTTGGTGATAAATGAATTAAGTGTAATATTTGGACAATTGAAATCAATTCATCCCCTTTTTGGGCTGCTGCAGCCGTAAAAGAGAGAGAGAGAGATGGTTGGGAAATTTGGCTTCCAAAGGAAGCCAAAACACATGGGTCAAAGGTAAGGTCAAAGCTTCTTAAGGAAGCTTTGATTATTTTACTATTAAATTTGAATTAAAGTAGATGGATTAGACATAAAGTAGATTGCATTAGGATAATGTGATAGGATTTTTATTACACACTATTATCCAATAGATAATAGTTACAGATTGATAGATTTAATTAATTTAATTAATTTAATTTTTTCGCTATATTGATTTATTTTGTCTGTTAGAATTTCTCGAAAATTATGAAACCTCGTAAATCGTGTCAAGCCTCGGGTTTAGTAAGATCCCCGTCGACATGTCCATAGTCCAAGGTTCGCAGAGAAAACATCGCGTTTTCCTGGTTCCCGGCCAAGACACGCACGCAAAACGAGGAATATCTTGTAATATTCGACGTTTCCGAAAATTCCCAGAAAATTCTCAAAAATTGCAAATATTATAAAACGACTATCCGTCATATAAATTTCCAATTTTTAAAGCATTACAGTCATTTTCATGACTCAAGCTCAATTTCATTCACGAGGAATATATTAAAATATTCATCGTTACCGGATAATTCTTAAAAAAAAAAAAATTCACATAAATCACAAATATTGGGAAGTGACTATTCATGGTGAAATAATCAATTTCCGAGTGTTACACCTGTCTCAAGAATTCTCACCAAATAAGTGTGCACGCAAAACGAGAATATATTAAAATATTCTCGTCTTAAAAAATCCGAAAAAATTCCAAAAATCCCAAATAATGTAAAATGATCATTTATCCTGAAATTATTAATTTTCGGGATGTTACAGACCTACCATAATTGTATGTAGGGACACAACAGGGTTGAGATTCTTGATTTGAACCACCTCCTCACCAAATCTCCTCATGAATTCCTTGAGCGACTTGTCCTGACCTTGCTTCAGATTAATGAGGCTAGCCGAAGTCTTTTGGTAGGTCTTGCTAGTAGAAAAATGGTTAAGAAATTTAGCTGACAATTCTAAAAATCGTAAATTGAACCTGCTTTAAGGCTTGAAAACCAGAGTAATGTTGATTTCTTCAAGGTCATTAGGAAGGTCCTGCACTTGATCAGGTTGGTCTCACCATTCAAGAGCATCATTGAATTAAACATAGTAAGATGTTCTTGAGGGTCGGTCGTCCCATCATAGCGCTCCATAGTTGGAAGCCAGAAACCCTCCGACAACGGAATTGACATAATGAAATTAGAGAATGGGTGGTCAGTAGTAGGTGGAGCATAACTAGTTTGCCATTGACCATTTCCATTCAGAGTGTTCTCAATCTCCCTATCCAGTTTAGTGTGTTGCTGCTCCCTGTTAGTAATATGATCAATTAAGTTGTGAATGTCTCTGATGACCTGCATCAACATTTCGATGGGGTTGAACTGGGTATTCGGTTGGTTGGTTTCGTCGTTGATGTTATTGCCGTTGGTGCCTATGGTTTGTAGGCAGGATGATTTTGGAAATGTGTAGGCAAGTTAAAGTTGATAAGTTACTTGTGGTGTAGGAAAGTTTCACTTGAGCCTCACAGTGGACGTTAAATGTTCCGGATACTGAAGAACTGACTTACTGAAGGCCTATGAACAAGTCAACAACAAGGTCAAAGGTACTTAGGCAAGTAAGAAGAATGATTGAATAGTACGCAAAGTTAGTTGGTCACAGTGTTTGATTAAAATATGGAACATACCTGATCTGAGCTGCCAAGTCAATTTTTATATAAGTTTGAGAACTGACTCATCAGATTACAATTGTTCAAGCCATTTAGGTCTCTGATTAATAGGAATGCGTTATGTTCGGTTTTAATGGCGTGAAGTCGTTTCCAATAGTTGATCATGATGACGCTGAATGACCAATGGCCATTAGCAACGCATATTAAGCATGTGATCAGATTGCTACCCATTCAGGTTAAGTCCAGTCGGATCTTGGAGCAATATGTCGGTCGGGTTGACCTAGACTTTCCTGGGCTCATAGTTCAGAAATGGGCTTGCCTAGCATAATTATTGGACTTGTATGGTCGGTCCAGTAAGGTCTGCTTTAATCATGTCATGACAAGCTTATTATAAGGTCCTAGACGGTCCACAATCTTCCAACTTTGTCATTTGTAAAGTTAGCCGAACTTATAAATGACTGGATGATAATTGGGCTTGGATAGTATAGCATAGATGCACCATTTAATTTTAAGTGTCTATTAGAAGAAGCCACATTAGAACCCTTCATGTATCTGATCCTATATTTCTTGTGTTTGAGTATGGGGATTTTACCTTTTTATTTTTTATAAAACACATATAATTGTTTTTCTTTCTTTTTTTTTTTTTCTTTGTACCTAACATGCTCCTTCCACAAATTCTTACAAAGAAAATTTTGTTGAATTTAAATCATCTCATGTTATTTTATTAAATATAAATATAAAAAAATTTATTAGTGAGATTTAATTAAAATTTATATATATATATATTTTTATAATCTTTATAATCTTTGACGTGAGAAGATTGGAATCTTATTTCAGCCGGCTTGATCTTTCGCTCCATCGTCGTGGGTACACCAGTCACAGGGTTGAAAACGTAAAGACATGCTAACTCCACATTAACATCACAACCGAGAGGTTCTTATGACACACGCTACACCCGCGAAACTCTTGTGTCTCAAGAGACCAAAAAACTAGAAACGACCCTCTTGGCACAACAAAATCGAATCAAACCCATCTCAACATCATCATCACTCATGCACAATCCAACCCCATAGATCAATTACCAATCTCCTCCGACTTCACCGGAAAAATGGCGTCTCCGGCGCCAGAATCGATCTTTCTTGAAGACTTCGGGCAGACGGTGGACCTCACCCGCCGCATCCGCGAAGTCCTGCTGAACTACCCGGAGGGAACCACCGTCCTCAAGGAGCTCATACAGAACGCCGACGATGCTGGCGCCACCAGGGTTTCCCTCTGCCTCGACCGCCGCTCCCACGGCCGTGAATCGCTGCTGTCGGGTTCGTTGTCGCAGTGGCAGGGCCCCGCGCTGTTGGCTTTCAACGACGCCGTCTTCACTGAAGAGGATTTCGTTAGCATCTCGAAGATCGGTGGGAGCAGCAAGCACGGGCAGGCTTGGAAGACCGGCCGGTTTGGGTAATTTCGTTTTCTCCGATTTCGCACTGGTTTGATTGAGGTTCTTGAGTTGAAGTGTGATTTGGTTGATTTGTTGCTGTTATGTATTTGTTTTTGTGTTCATAATAATTGGTTCTGCTGTTGTTGACTTTGGTAGTAGAGAATCAAAGCTAGGAATTAGATGTGAAGTTGTTGTAGTTATTAGAAAATAGAGGTGATAGATATGGTTGTTGATTAATAAGTTGTATTGTTATAGTTTGCATGTTTTTGGGAATTTTATGCATATTCTGAGTTTATATTATCCTAGCTTTGTTTTGTTCATTTTCTTTTCATCTTAAAGTCAACTGTAAGAACTGAAGCTGGACTTTCTTTACATACTGCAATGGCGAGGTTCTGATATTGAGAGTGGCATGTTGGAATGTCTGATAGTTTTTACTCATAAAATTCATGTGGGATATTGTTAAGTTTTGGTGTCTGTCATTTATAGTATATCTATATCTATCTATATAATTATTATATATATTTTAAAATTTTTGTCATCTATTTTAATAATCAACATTCACTTTCTTTTTTAATCATCTATTTTTATAAATATTTCTCATATTACCGTGATATTTGGTTTCTTTGTTTTTCTCTAATTCTTGTCTTCATTTTTGTTATCTACTTGTTTTCTAGGGTCGGGTTCAATTCAGTGTACCATTTGACAGATCTTCCCTCCTTTGTGAGTGGAAAATACGTGGTATTATTTGATCCTCAGGGTGTTTATCTTCCGAAAGTTTCTGCTGCAAATCCTGGAAAGCGGATTGACTTCACCAGTTCATCTGCCCTCTCATTTTACAAGGACCAGTTTTTCCCCTATTGTGCTTTTGGGTGTGACATGCAAAATCCTTTTGCTGGAACTTTATTCCGTTTTCCTTTGAGGAATGCAGATCAGGCTGCCAGAAGTAAGCTCTCAAGGCAAGCATATTCACCAGAAGACATTTCCTCCATGTTTGCTCAGCTCTTTGAAGAAGGAGTTTTGACGCTTCTCTTTCTGAAGAGTGTGCTGTGCATTGAAATGTATGTGTGGGATGCTGGAGAACCTGAACCAAAGAAAATTCATTCATGTTCTGTTAGTTCAGTAACTGATGATATAGTTTGGCACCGGCAGGCACTGCTCAGATTGTCTAAGTGTTTAAATACTACTAGTGAAGTGGATGCATTCTCATTGGACTTCTTAAGTGAGGCAGTAACTGGAGTTGAAACTGAGAGGCAAACAGAGACATTTTATGTGGTGCAAACCATGGCCTCGGCATCTAGTAGAATTGGTTCTTTTGCTAGTACTGCATCCAAAGAATATGATATTCACTTGCTGCCATGGGCATCGATTGCAGCATACATTTCGGATAATTCACTGAATGTAAGTTGCAATATCTTACACTTATGTCTTTATGTCTTTTGCTGTTGCCCTAGCCCCCCTCTCAACCACACACACACATATAGAATTCAAGTTGTTACTCGTTACTATACTTTTGGAAGCTTTTGGTTCTGCACCCTTAAGCATGTATAGGGTTAACTACCATCTTAGCTGTGAATGTGAACACCAATCAAAGTAGTGTCCCATTTTTGCTGCATTTTTGGTTCATTCAGCACAGCAATCAATTTGACTGCAGCTTTTGATTGAAAGTTAGGCATCCAACTGTTTAAAGTCTTGAGCTTGTGTACTGTTGGAAACATATGTAATTAGGTGTAATTAGTAGTACAACTATTAGTCCCACATCATGTAAATTGTGTAATTAGTTATTACGTATTGAGTATATATTTAGCCTCCGTTGTGTAGTTGAAACACACGGTTTCTTCATATGTCTCTCTCTTTTCTCTCTTTCAACATGGTATCTAGAGCCTAAACCCGGTGAGCCCACAGCTCTCCGGTGACAATTTTTCTGGCTAATCGTGTTTCCACTCCGGTTTGTCGGCCCTTCTCCTTCTGCTGTGTCCCCTTTCCAGTAGACCCACCGCTGCCCGTCACTGTCCACCGCCGTGCGCCACCATCCTCCGCCATCTACCGCCGCCGTCTAACTTTCCGGCAACTTTTCCGGCGACCTTCCGGCTGGCGAACCCACCATCGGAATCGCCTCTCCCAGACCGGCCAGAACCCAGGAGCCCGCGTCTAGCAACCACGAGACGCGCCTACACGTGCCGTCGAAAGCCCCTGCACACAGCTCCTCGCGCTGCTCCTTCGCTGGCGCGTGAGCCACCCCCACCGGCCGTCGTTTGTACCGCCGTGATCGCCTTTCTCTCTTCTGTCTGGATCTGCCCTCGCCTTTTGTGTTCGTGACCGTTTGTCGCGACCCCCCTTTTGAATCGGTGCATTCAGGTACTGTTTGGTTGTTGATTACTGATCCATGGCTAGTTCTACCTCCTCAGATAGCTCTAAGGACGCCCCGAAGGCTGAGTATGCAGATTTTTTACAGTGGTTTGTACAATGTAAGTCCTCTGGTTTCTCTACTCCAACAGCTGCTTATGCCGACTTTCTGAAGTGGTTTGAGCAACGTTAGATCTCTAGTTCCACTGCCTCTGTTGCACATATTGGTACTTCATTTGCTTGTCTCTCTCGTTCCCCATCCATTGGTACTTGGGTTCTTGATTCTGGTGCAACTGACCACATTTCTGGTAATAAGACTCTTTTCTCCAACCTTTCTCACAATGGTTATTTGCTTACTGTCACTTTAGCAAATTGTTCCAATTCTCAATCCCAAGGGATCGGCACTACCCATCCCCTCCCTTCCCTTTCAGTAGACTCTGTCCTTTATGTTCCTGGGTCTCCTTTTAATTTGCTTTCCATTAGTCGTTTGACCCGATCTCTTGATTGTATGATTACCTTTACTAAAGACTTTGTCATTCTGCAGGACCGGAGTTCGGGACGGATACTTGGCACCGGATGTGAGTCCCATGGCCTCTACCAGCTCTCCAACCCCTCTCGTGTTTGCGCTGTCAATGATTCCCCTCTCACCATCCATGCGCAGTTGGGTCATCTTAGCCTTCCTAAACTCCAAAAATTGGTGCCCAGCCTCTCTAAGTTGTCTAGTCTCCCTTGTGAGTCATGTCAACTAGGAAAACACACCCGTAATCCGTTTCCTGGTAAAATTAGCAGTCGAGTGTCTTCTCCTTTTGCTTTAGTACATTCTGATGTTTGGGGTCCTAGTCGTACTGTTTCTACTCTAGGATCCAGATATTTTGTCACCTTCATTGATGTGGTAAAATCAGAAGGTTAGTTGGAAAATTGAACTACCTCACTGTTACCTGTCCTGACATCTCCTTTGCGGTTAGTGTGGTAAGTCAGTTTCTAAATTCACCTTGTGATGCACATTGGGATGCAATGATTCGCATCCTAAAGTATATTAGAGCAGCTCCTGGAAAAGGCCTCATCTATGAAGATAAGGGACATACTCAGGTCGTTGGATACTCAGATGCTGACTGGGCAGGTTCTCCTACTGACAGACGATCCACTTCTGGGTATTGTGTACTCATTGGAGGCAACCTAGTTTCCTGGAAAAGTAAGAAACAAAATGTAGTTGTAAGATCTAGTGTCGAAGCAGAATATCGAGCTATGGCCTCAGTCACTTGTGAACTCATTTGGTTGAAACAACTCCTCAAAGAACTTCAATTTGGTGAGGTTATGAAAATGACACTCATATGTGACAATCAAGCTGCTTTGCATATAGCTTCCAATCCAGTGTTTCATGAAAGAACCAAACATATTGAGGTTGACTGTCATTTCATCAGGGAAAAGATTCTATCAGGAGACATCACCATAAACTTTGTCAACTCAAATGATCAGCTAGCAGATGTCTTCACCAAGTCCTTGAGAGGTCCACGAATAAGTTATTTGTGTAACAAGCTTGGTGCATATGATTTATATGCTCCAGCTTGAGGGGGAGTGTTGGAAACATATGCAATTAGGTGTAATTAGTAGTACAACTATTAGTCCCACATCATGTAAATTGTGTAATTAGTTATTACTTATTGAGTATATATTCAGCCTTCGTTGTGTAGTTGAAACACACGGTTTCTTCATATGTCTCTCTCTTTTCTCTCTTTCAACATGTACAAAGCTTGGAGAGATTTTACTTCTCCAGTTGAGGTTTTGGGAGATCAATGGGGTATGGTTTCATATAGAAATGCAATGCTTGCTGTTGCTTGTTGGTCTTGGTTATAGAGGAACACTAGAATCTTAAATACAAATTCATGCTTTTATGACCATTATTGGGTTGAATTAATTCTTTTGGCATCTTTATGGTGTTCTGGTAATGGTATTTAAATCAGAGGTTTATCTTTGACAGGCCATCTGAGAGGATTTGAGCTCTTTACTAATATGGTACACTTTTCTCTGTTTTTTGTTCCTTTGCCCGCTTCCTTTTTTTTCCTTGTAGGATGTGGTATCCTCCATTATATGTTTCTATTTTCTAGTAGTAAAATTGTTCTTTTTTTATCCAAAAGAAAAGGTCTGAAAATTTAAATTAGTGTTTGGTTTTTGTTGTGCTGTAGATTTACTTTTAGAATATTGTTCAACTACAAACTACCAATAGTGAATCTGTTATGATATGTTATTGTTGTCAATGATGCATCAAGTAGAACTTATTCTTGACTTTATAGGGGTCTAAATAAGATATGATCAAATTGATAAACTTAACCCATGACAAAGATATTACATGCCCAATTTCATTTAGAAAGTGGGGCTTTATTGATCACAGACCTTGAATCTTTTACAGGCAGTGTAGCCTGCGACAGTGGCATCTAGGTATATGTCAAAAGTGATGGCGGATTTTTCAATCTACGAAACTATATTCTCCAACTTCATGTACAAGGCTACCTACTGTTCTAGTGATTGTATTGTGCTTTGCTTTTGGTACCAAAATGAAGTGCTTTTGCTAGATCTCTTTGCAAGCTGTTAACCTGTTGCATGTGTTCATCCCTTCCCTTTTCAACTAGCTGTTTAGCTAGAGCAAGCCTACAACTTTTTCCCTACTTGCTGCTGCAGTAAATGAAGTGAACGGATCTTTTTTTGGTACCTACAGGACTGAGTCAAACCCTTTAAGTCATATAAGTGTTTATGAAGTGATATTTGGAAAATAGAAGTGTGGATGAGAGAGGACTAGATACACCCATAAGGGATTGGTCTTGTGGTCTGAACTAACAGGGGAAGAGAAGAAAGTTTCTTCCTGAAAATTTAGATCTCAATCCTATTTGTTACAGATTTGGAACCCCTTAATATAGGGTAAAGGTCTTAATAGAACAGAAAATTCTGCCTCTTAAAAGTATTTCTAGTCTTAATCATCCCTCAAAAGCTAATAAAAGGACAACAAAGGAAATAAAAGAAAACAAAAGTAAAACTGCTACACTGACTGAGCCACTGTAACATGAATGATATGCTAATGCTTTAAATAAGTCGCATCAGGGAAGTAAAAATTGAAGGCTTGTCCAGGTCTTCAAGGTGGCACTGGGAGGGGCCTTCCCTAAGTAACCACTCTTCTCTTGCATCTGACTTATTAAATAAAAGATGGCACACAACTGTTGGCCCTTTAGTTTATTGAAAGGATAATTGCAGTGTACATTAAAATTTCCACTTGCTTTTTTGTAGTTCTTCTTTGGTGTTATATCTCCATGGTCCATGCCTCATATTGCCATGTATGGTTTGTACAGAACAATGTTGTCACGACTGGTCATGCATTCTGTTTTCTTCCACTGCCTGTTAGAACTGGACTTAGTGTACAAGTCAATGGATTCTTTGAGGTCTCATCAAATCGTCGTGGCATTTGGTATGGGGATGACATGGACAGAAGTGGAAAAGTTCGTTCTATCTGGAATAGGCTTCTTCTGGAAGATGTTGTGGCTCCTGCTTTTATGCATATGCTGCTTGGTGTGAAAGAGTTGCTAGGGCCAACAGACATTTACTATTCTTTATGGCCTATTGGTTCTTTTGAAGAGCCATGGGACATTTTGGTTCAACAAATATACGAAAACATTGGTAATGCTCCAGTTTTGTATTCAGATCTTGATGGAGGAAGATGGGTATCACCAGGTGAAGCCTTTCTTCATGATGAAAAATTCACCAAAAGCAAGGACCTTGGTTTGGCTCTGATGCAACTGGGAATGCCAGTTGTGCATTTTTCTAATTCATTGTTTGACATGCTTTTGAAATATAATTCCAGCAAGGTAGTTACTCCTGGTACAGTACGCCAATTTCTTCGGGAATGTGAAACATTTAATTATTTGAGCAAACCATACAAGCTTCTATTGTTGGAATATTGCCTAGAGGACTTGGTTGATGATGATGTTGGTAAAGAGGCATACAATCTGCCCTTACTTCCTTTAGCAAATGGCGATTTTGCATCATTTTTGGAAGCATCAAAAGGAATTTCTTATTTCATTTGTGATGAATTAGAATACAAGCTGCTGCAGCCAGTTTCTGATAGAGTAATTGATCAGAGTATTCCTCCCAATATATTGAGCAGACTCTTTGCTATTGCCAAGTCCTCAAAGACCAATCTCTCTCTTTGCAGTATTCACCATTTTGCTCAGTTATTCCCCGGGTTTATGCCAGCTGACTGGAAATATAAACGTATAGTGTTCTGGGATCCTGAATCCTGTCAAAAGCCAACATCATCATGGTTTTTGCTATTCTGGCAGTATCTAGGAAACCAGAGTGAAATACTGCCACTATTTAGTGATTGGCCTATTTTACCATCCACATCTGGGCATCTTTTAAGACCTTCCAGACAATTGAAAATGATCAATGGAAGCAATCTCTCTGATACATTACAGGATATCCTTGTGAAAATTGGATGTAATATATTGAACCCAATTTATGTAGTTGAACATCTGGATTTATCTAATTATGTATGTGATGGCAGTGCAGCAGGTGTCCTGGAATCAATTTTTAATGCATTTTCAAGTGCTGACGTTATGCAAGTTTCACTTAATAGTCTAATAGCTGAAGAACGAAATGAGCTCCGCAGATTTCTTCTTGATCCTAAATGGTACGTTGGATGCTCTATGGATGAATTTAGCATAAGGTTTTGCAAGAGATTACCTATATATCGAGTATATGGCAGAGAGTCTGCTCAAGATTCCCAATTCTCTGACTTAGAAAATCCTCGAAAGTACTTACCACCATTGGATGTGCCAGAGTTTATTCTGGGCATTGAGTTCATTGTCAGATCCTCAAATACTGAAGAAGATATTCTGTCAAGATATTATGGAGTTGAGAGAATGGGGAAAGCAGAGTTTTACAAGCAGCATGTTTTTAATAGAGTTGGGGAGTTGCAAGCTGAGGTTCGTGATAGCATAATGTTATCCGTTCTACAAAATTTACCACTTTTGACTCTTGAGGACATATCTATCAGGGACTTGTTGAGAAATTTGGAATTCATCCCAACACTCACTGGCGCTCTGAAGTGTCCTTTAGTTTTATATGATCCTAGTAATGAAGAACTATATGCATTACTAGAAGACTCAGATAGTTTCCCTTCTGGTGCTTTCCGAGAATCTGAAATACTTGATATTCTGCGAGGTCTGGGCCTTAGAACTTCTGTGTCTCCAAACACAGTTTTAGAAAGTGCCCGATGTATAGAGCATCTGATGCACGAGGATCAACAAAAGGCATATTTGAGAGGGAAAGTGCTTTTCTCTTACCTAGAAGTTAATGCATTGAAGTGGCTGCCTGATCAAGTTGTTGATAATAAAGGAGCAGTTAATCGAATGTTGTCACAAGCAGCAACTGCTTTTAGGTCTCGCAACACAAAATCTGATCTTGAAAAATTCTGGAATGACCTTCGGCTGATTTCCTGGTGCCCAGTTTTAGTCTCTACTCCATTTCAGTCCTTACCTTGGCCGGTTGTGTCATCCATGGTTGCTCCTCCAAAACTTGTAAGGCCACTAAATGATTTGTGGCTTGTCTCAGCTAGCATGCGGATACTGGATGGTGAATGCTCTTCCACAGCTTTATTATATAGCCTGGGATGGATGTCTCCGCCAGGCGGAGGCGTAATTGCTGCCCAGTTACTTGAGCTTGGAAAAAATAATGAGATTGTGACGGATCAAGTTCTTAGGCAGGAATTAGTCCTGGCGATGCCGAGGATATACTCAATATTGACAGGAATGATTGCTTCAGATGAGATTGAGATTGTAAAAGCTGTTCTTGAAGGCTGTCGGTGGATTTGGGTGGGAGATGGATTTGCAACCTCTGATGAGGTTGTCCTTGATGGTCCTCTTCATTTGGCTCTATATATACGTGTTATCCCAGTTGACTTGGCAGTTTTCAAAAATTTGTTTCTGGAACTTGGTATTTGTGAATTCTTGCAACCTGCTGACTATGCTAATATTCTTTGTAGGATGGCAGTTAGAAAAGGATCATCTCCTCTTGACACACAGGAGATTAGGGCTGTCACATTAATAGTGCATCATCTAGCTGAAGTTTACCTTCATGAACAGAAAGTCCAGGTCTATCTGCCAGATGTCTCAGGTAGACTATTTCTTGCTGGTGACTTGGTTTATAATGATGCCCCTTGGTTGCTTGGCTCAGAAGATCCTGGTGGCTCATTTGGCAATGCATCAACTGTGCCTTGGAATGCAAAGAGAACAGTTCAAAAATTTGTGCATGGAAACATTTCTACTGATGTAGCAGAAAAGCTTGGTGTCTGTTCTCTTCGCAGGATGTTGCTGGCTGAGACTGCAGATTCAATGAATTTTGGTCTGTCTGGAGCTGCTGAGGCTTTTGGACAGCATGAGGCTTTGACAACAAGACTTAAGCATATACTTGAAATGTATGCTGATGGACCTGGGACTCTATTTGAGCTGGTACAAAATGCAGAAGATGCAGGAGCTTCTGAAGTAATTTTTCTTTTGGATAAATCTCAATATGGGACTTCTTCTATTCTTTCTCCTGAAATGGCCGATTGGCAAGGTCCTGCTTTGTACTGTTTCAATGACTCGGTTTTTAGTCCACAAGATCTTTATGCAATTTCTCGTATTGGTCAAGAAAGTAAACTTGAGAATGCTTTTTCAATCGGACGATTTGGCCTAGGATTTAATTGTGTCTATCACTTTACAGACATCCCCATGTTTGTTTCTGGAGAAAATATTGTAATGTTTGACCCTCATGCCTGTAATTTGCCTGGGATATCTCCTTCCCACCCTGGCTTGCGAATTAAGTTTGTGGGAAGGCAGATTTTGGAGCAATTTCCTGATCAATTTTCTTCACTGCTACAATTTGGCTGTGACTTGCAACGCCCTTTTCCTGGTACGCTATTCCGATTCCCTCTTAGAACTGCAGGTGTTGCCTCCCGGAGCCAAATTAAAAAAGAAGTATATACACCTGAAGATATCAGATCTCTCTTTGCTGCTTTTTCTGAGGTTGTTTCTGAAACATTACTTTTCCTGCGTAATGTGAAATCTATCTCTATTTTTGTGAAGGAAGGAACAGGACATGAAATGTACCTAGTGCACCGTGTACGCAGAACATGTATTGGTGAGCCTGAAATTGGATCTACTGAAGCCCAGGATATGTTCAATGTTTTCAAGGAAAATAGATGTGTTGGAATGAATAGAGTTCAGTTTCTGAAGAAACTAAGCCTATCCATTGACAGAGATTTGCCTTATAAGTGCCAGAAGATCCTGATTACGGAGAAAAGCACATCTGGTCATAATTCACACTATTGGATAACCACAGAATGTTTAGGTTGTGGGACTGCTCAAAAGGGCACATCCGAAGCATCCAATGGCAACTGTCACAATTTTGTTCCTTGGGCATGTGTTGCTACATATTTGAATTCTGTTAAGCTTAGTGGGGACCTGGTTGATAGTTCAGAAGTGGATGATGATCATCTGGTTTCTCCTGATCTATTTCAAGTTGCTAGTTTGCCTACACATCCACTGGAAAATTTTGAAGGTCGTGCATTCTGCTTTTTACCTTTGCCAATCAGCACTGGTCTTCCTGCACATGTAAATGCATACTTTGAATTATCATCAAATCGCAGGGATATCTGGTTTGGTTCTGATATGACTGGGGCTGGAAGAAAACGCGCAGACTGGAATATTTACCTCCTTGAAAATGTTGTTACCCCCGCCTATGGCCGTTTGCTTGAGAAGGTAGCATCAGAGATTGGTCCATGCAATTTGTTCTTCTCATTGTGGCCGACAACATTAGGGTTAGAACCTTGGGCATCAGTAGTACGGAAACTTTACAGTTTTGTTGCGGAATTTAATCTTTGTGTATTATATACAGAAGCTAGAGGAGGTCAGTGGATTTCAACCAAACATGCTATATTTCCCGATTTTACTTTCCCCAAGGCAGCTGAGCTTATAGAAGCTTTGTCTGGTGCTTCTCTGCCTGTGGTTACAATTCCAGAGTCACTTTTAGAAAGGTTTATGGAAATATGTCCGTCTTTGCATTTTCTGACACCTAAGCTGTTGAGGACTTTGTTAATCAGAAGGAAGCGCGAATTTAAGGACAGGAATGCAATGATTTTGACCCTGGAATATTGCTTACATGATTTACAAGAATCTATGCAGTTTGATACTGTATTGGGCCTGCCCTTGTTACCACTTGCAGATGGTTCTTTTACGTCAGTTGATATGAAGGGGGTTGGAGAAAGAGTTTATATTGCACGTGGTGACGAGTATGGCCTTCTCAAGGATTCCATTCCCCATCAACTTGTAGATTATGTTATTCCTGAAGAAGTTCATAGAAAACTTTGTTACATTGCCCAAACTGATGGCACAAATATTTCTTTCTTGTCATGCCAGTTGCTTGAGAAACTTCTTGTGAAACTACTTCCTGTGGAGTGGCAACATGCTAGACAAGTAAGTTGGACTCCTGGTATTCATAGCCAACCAAGTTTAGAATGGTTGCAACTACTATGGACCTATCTGAAATTATATTGTGATGATCTTTTAATGTTTTCTAAGTGGCCTATATTACCTGTTGGGGATGACTGCCTGATGCAGTTAACACCAAATTTGAATGTGATAAAAAATGATGGATGGAGTGAGAAGATGTCTTCTTTGTTGTTGAAAGTTGGATGTTTATTCTTGAGACATGACCTGCAATTAGATCACCCAAAATTGGAATACTTTGTGCAGTCACCAACAGCAAGAGGTGTATTAAATGTGTTTCTGGCTATTGCTGGGGAGCCACAGAAGATTGAGGGGATCTTTACAGATGCATCTGAAGGGGAGCTTCATGAACTTCGGAGTTTTGTTCTCCAGTCAAAATGGTTCTCTGAAGAGCAAATTGATAACACACACATTGAAATTGTCAAACACCTCCCAATATTTGAGTCATACAAAAGCAGAAAACTAGTAAGTTTGAGTAAGCCTATCAAATGGCTTGGTCCTACTGGTGTTCGTGAAGATCTTTTAAATGATAGCTTCATAAGAACTGAATCGGAAATGGAGAGGGTCATTATGAGAAGGTATTTAGGGATAAAAGAACCAACGAAGGTGGAATTCTACAAAGATCACATATTCAATTGCATCTCAGAGTTCCTTTCGAAGCAAGAAGTTGTTTCAGCCATTCTGCATGATGTGCAGATTTTGATTAAAGAGGATATCTCTCTCAATTCTGCACTTTCAGCTGTACCATTTGTTCTGGCAGCCAATGGATCTTGGCAACAACCATCCAAGTAATATAAATTTATTCTTTTTGCAATAACTTATGTCTCTTTTAAATAAGATGTTTTCCTGTTATATAAAAAGCCTTATCTGCGATTTTCTTAATAAATGCTATTAGTGCCAGTGGGCTGCAGTTCTTTACAAGGAACAACATCATTAATTGCAAGTAGGGCTGCACATGGGTCGAACCCGACCCGAGCACCCGAGCAACCCGACCCAACCCAACATAAAATATCCGGGTCGGGTCGGGTCATCGGGTCTGGTCGGGTTGAAACCGACCAACCCATTCATATGTCGGTTCGGGTGGCGGGTTTCACTAACAAATCCGATGACCCGACCCGATGACCCGATTACCCGAATACGACGTCGTTTTGAGTAATTTCTATTAGGAAATGTTCACAACCCGACCAACCCGACCACCCAACCCCAACCCGACCACCCGACCACCCAACCCAACCAACCCACCAACCCGACTACCCAACCCGACCAACCCGATCACCCAAAAATAGAAAAAAAGTTTTTGTTTGAAATTCGCTCAACCCGATTACCCGACCCGAACCAACCCGATTGCCATCGGGTCGGGTCGGGTCATCAAAAAAATTCCCTCAAACCGACCCGAACCGATCCGACTTCGTTTAATTGGTTTGGACATTTTTTCTCCCCAAACCCGACCCAACCCGACCCGTGTGCACCCCTAATTGCAAGTTTGCAATGTAACATGTTCTAGTTTCTTAAATTTGGAATTTAATTTCTTTCAAGGAAGAAAGCAAACAGCATATATTTTGCCTGTATTTCCTCAGCTTTCTTTTTTTTAGTTTGGGGGGGGGGTATGCTTTGACAGATCTGGTTATTTAAAGTCATTTAAATAACTTGAATGTTTTTATTACTGTTAGAGTACATCGCCTGCCTCAAGGAATTGGTTATTACTGGTTACTGGTTATTTCAGCAGTGGCTATTTTCTTACTGCTTGGACAAGGAGAATAGGTGGAAAAATTATTGGATGTGTGGGTCATATGATCAGTAGTATTTGAGTCTACAATTCAGGAATTGGTAAAGGTTGTACCCATTGAAAGAGGAAACTTACCTGAATATGCTGAAGAACAAGTACCTGAAGGCTTCTCAAGGTTGCTAATGAGTGATCTCACCCTCTCAATCTCTTCTTGGTTGAGACTGCCCAATTCTTGTGATGTTGATGCACCTTGTGACCCTCTAGACTGTTGAGATCAAACTTCCTCCTAATTTTTGCTTTCTAGGCAATTAAGGCCTCAAGTATTTTGAACAAAAATATTCAGCGATGATGACTAGTATCGTTGGCAATGAAGGCCAAACGATTAACAGGGCAAAGTAGAGTAGAAACGCAAAGGTTTCAGAGTGAAGGAGAAACAGAGGCGGTCTCAAGAAAGAACCGCTCTGATACTATGTCAAAATTAGAAGAATATGAAAATTGTATATTTCTTCTTAAATTGAATGTTTACAAGGAGGTAATATATATAGGGAGCTATATATTAAACTAGGCTTTAGAAAACAAGCTAATCAAGCCTAGAAAATAAGCAACAATAAAGCACTAAAAACAATGTCTACAAAAAATGTGAAAACGTGGGAACACGAGGCCATTGTCCATTCAATGTCCACCATCCTTCAAGGAGGCCACCGTCGATTGTCCGCCAACTTTCCTAAACTAACAACATGGTTTACCACATTTTCTTTTGTCACTCCTCTCGCAGATACCATATTTGGTATAGATTTGTATGTGATCAATATTTCCAAATCACACCAGTTTTCTTTTTACTTGCATATTTTTGGTATGTGACTTTTTCACTATCAAAGATGCACTTAACCCTGAAGCTCTTATATGAAATCATTCTATTTTATACCATCTGAACTTGCTGATATTCCCACTTACATGTAATTTCTTGTGGACCATAAAGCTCAGCTAACATAAATACAGAGACATAGTACTGATTTGTATTAATGAGAAGGGGTTTATATACATTTCAATGGTCTCTGTTAAATGAATCTGCTCTAATACCATTCAAAGAATGACCTTAACCTGCTAGCTAAATTTGATGGGAAATTAGTCCTGCTTTGACATCAATATTTGTTGCACAGATGTTGGAGTTGGACTCAACCAAAACAGGTTATGGATCAATGACTTAATAAAAGTGTACTGTAATTAGATATCAAAGTATTTGTAAATTATACGAAGTAATTTATATAAATGCACACATTGAATTTCAGGTGCATGCTATCATGTATTGATGTTTTATCCTTAAAAGGCTAAGCTGCTTGATAAGTATTTTACTTGCTTAAAAACTTAAATTGTTTGGATTGCTGACTACCATGTTATTGCAGACTTTATGATCCTCGGGTTCCTCAGCTTAAAAATATGCTGCATGGGAATGGTTTTTTTCCTTCTGACAAATTCTTAGATTCTGAAGTTTTGGATACTTTAGTTAGCCTTGGACTTAGGAGAACTCTGGGATTTACTGGTTTGCTTGATTGTGCAAGATCAGTCTGCCTGTTGCATGATTCTGGGGACACTGAAGCCTCCAAGCATGGTAGAAAGTTGCTGGTGTTTTTAGATACATTAGCGCTTAAGCTCTCAAATAGAAGAGAAAGTAATAATGGTGATCAACAGGGTGGCATGGCTGTAGGAAGCAGCAGCATAATGGATGATGCTGTTGTATATGATGGCTTTCCAAAAGTTGATGAGAACTCCCTAACAGATGATGTTGATTCATTTGTAAGCAGCTTGATTGATGATATGGTAGAAGAAGAATTTTGGTCTGAATTGAAGCTAATCTCTTGGTGCCCAGTAATTTCTGATCCACTTGTTAGGGGACTTCCATGGTTACAATCCAGTAACCTAGTAGCACCCCCCACAATTGTGAGATCTAGATCACAGATGTGGATGGTATCTTCCTCAATGCACATATTAGACGGTGAATGTGACACGATGTATCTACAAACTAAACTTGGATGGATGGATTGCCCAAATGTAGTTGTTTTATTGAGACAGTTAATTGAGCTATCTAAGTCCTATCAGCAGCTTAAGATACATTCATTGCTAGATCCTGGTTTTGATGCTCAATTGCAAAAGGAAATACCTTGCCTTTATTTAAAATTGCAAGAATATATTAATACTGATGACTTCAATGAACTGAAAGCAGGATTAGATGGTGTTTCATGGGTCTGGATTGGTGATGATTTTGTATCACCAAATGCACTTGCATTTGATTCACCTGTAAAATTTACTCCTTATTTGTATGTCGTTCCATCTGAACTGTCAGAGTTTAAAGATTTGATGATAAAGTTAGGAGTGAGATTGAGTTTTGGTATTTCGGACTATCTTCATGTATTACAAAGGTTGCAGAGTGATGTGCAAGGAGTTCCTCTTTCAATAGATCAGTTAAATTTTGTCCGTTGTGTCCTTGAAGCCATAGCAGAATGTTGCCTAGAGAAGCCACTTTCTGAGCCTTTTGATATCCCCTTGATTCCTGACGCTTCTGGAGTTCTGGTGCATGCAGGAGATCTTGTATATAATGATGCACCTTGGCTGGAAAACAGCTCTCTTATTGGGAGGCAATTTGTCCATCCAAGTATCAGCAATGATTTGGCAAACAGGCTGGGTGTACAGTCAGTTCGGTGTCTCTCATTAGTCAGAGAAGATATGACTAAAGATCTGCCATGCATGGATTACGATAAAGTAAATGAGCTTATGGCCCTGTATGGAAACAATGAGTTTTTGTTGTTTGACCTTCTTGAGTTGGCAGATTGCTGCAAATCCAAGAAATTGCACCTGATTTATGATAAGAGGGAACATCCTCGCCAGTCTTTGCTGCAGCACAATTTAGGTAATTTTTATTTTATTTTTTTAAAACTTGCCATATTTTGTTTAAGGTAAAATATATAGGCATTTCTTTCAACTGAACTGCAGATATTAATTTGGTTGGTGCTTCTTGTACTCTTGTTATGCTTATTATCACTTGAGAAGCTCAAGTTATTTCTTATAAATTTTTCTATGAGTGATTATTTGATCTCTGCTGTTTAATCATCTTTGATCCATGTCATAAAGATTCGACAACGTTTTACGTTGGCTGTCAACTGCCTAACACAACCCTCCTCTTTTTTTCGGGCTTGGGACCGGCTATGTAAAGGGATTTGCAACAAAGCTCCCACATAGGCTAGAGCTATGGAGATGAGCTTTGGAAGAACATGACTTTCGTATAAGCAGGAGTAAGACGGAGTATATGGAATGTAAGTTCAGTAAGTAGCGTGCTAATACTAGTTTAGAGGTAAAAATTGGGGACCACACCATACCACAAGTCACACGGTTTAGGTGTCTTGGATCTATCATACAAAATGATGGAGAGATAGAGGGAGATGTAAATTATAGGATTCAAGCTGGATGGATGAAATGGAGGAGTGCTTCAGGAGTGATTTGTGATAGAAAAGTGCCTCTCAAGCTTTAGGGTAAATTTTACCGCACAGTTATAAGACCCGCAATGTTGTATGGTACTGAATGTTGAGCGGTAAAAAGCTAGCAAGAGCATAAGATCAGTGTCGTGGAGATGAGGATGTTGCGCTGGATGTGTGGCCATATAAGACAAGATAATATTAGAAATGAATGCATTAGAGAGAACGAAGGGGTAGCACCTATTGTGGAAAAGATGGTAGAATCTCGCCTTAGGTGATTTGGACATGTAATGAGAAGACCCTTAGAAGCTCCGATAAGAAGAGTAGATCAGGTGGAGGATAGTCCAATAGCTAGAGGTAGAGGGAGACTAAGAAAGACTATAGGTGAAACTATTAAAAAAGATTTAGATTTGAATGATATTTTTGAAGACTTGGTTTATGATAGGGCAAATGGCGTCGTTTGATCCATGTAGCCGACCCCACCTAGTGGGAAAAGACTTGGTTGTTGTTGTTGTTGTTGTTGCTGTTTAATCATTTCCCCACTAATAAATGATTTTTGTGATGTGTCATGTTAGCTGTAGTACAGTGTTTATAGTTGGATGCTGGTGCCTTTAAAGACCAGGTTACGCTGTTGCATCCTTGATAGTTTAATTGGTGCACTGCCTCTGTTTCTCTCTCTCTCTCTCTCTCTCTGAATGAGGGCGGGGAAAGAGTTCCGGAATAAATGCAAAGCATAATTGGAGAGTTTTATTATTTCGGGGGTTCTATTTTTTTTCTTTTATTTCATGTGCTTTTGGAGTATATCATGTTCTTCCATGTGCTGAGCTGGGCAGGGCTAGCTTTTCACCCAAGTGGGATCACCAACGTAATGGAAAATGGCTATGGGTATTCTAGGTTGGAGTGGTGGGTTCACCATACTGGATTGTCCACTTCAAGTTGAGAGTTGAGCTATGGGACTTGAGTACAGGCACAGGTCTTGTTGGGTCCTAGACAGGAGCGGGGACCAATTTATTGTGCTAGACCAATTTATTGTGGGGGGCCAAATAGAAAGAACAACATTGTTGGGGAGACCAAGTTTAAGAATATTTTTTTGTCAAAAAGAAAAATTACATGAGGGCAACACATGAGGTTGGCTTCACAGAGTAGTGAACACCTCTGACTCCCTATAGTGTGCTATAATAGGCCGCTGCGCTTCCAGCCCACAGTGCCTGGTGAATGACGACTTGGTGTTGTTAAGAATATCTTTGGAATATATTGTGGAACAATTAGTCATCTTGAGGAGGTAATCTTAGGAGTTGTTTCCTGATTTCATTATATTTCGTGATTTGTTTTGTTATTTAATTTAATTAAGGTTAGTAGTCTTATTGTATTGGTGGGCTTGGGCTTGTTCTAGTAATACTACACTTTTACTTGACTTAATTATTAGTATAAATAGGATCTGTCAAGAACCGACTTTCCCAAAAAGCTTAAGTTCTTAGGTGAAGGCTTAACAATGGTTTTTATATCTAACATGCCCTCTCACACAAGAGTCCTTTGAGCTTGAAGTATGGATAATGCACATGCCCACCCTACCTTGTGTTGAAATTCAACTTTTATCTAGAAGAACGGGGGCAGCAAGGATCGAACTCCTAATCACTTGGTCATACTGGCTCTAATACCATGTAAATCACCAACTCTCCCAAAAGCTTAAGCTGTTAGGTAAAGGCTCATGAATGGTTTTATATCTAACACGCCCCCTCACGCAAGAGCCCTTTGGGCTTGAAGCGTGAATAAAACATAGGCCTACTCAATCTCCCACTCAACCTTGTGCTAAATTTCAACTTTTATCTAGAAAAAATAGGGGTGGCAAGGATCAAACTCCTAACCACTTGGTCTTTGATACATCAAGAACCAACTCTCCCAAAAAGCTTAAGCTATAAGGTGAAGGCTTAACAATGGTTTTTGTATCTAACAGGACCATTAGTGTTAGACATAAAAACCATTCATGAACCTTATCCTAACAGCTTAAACTTTTGGGAGAGCTAGTCCTTGACATGGTATCAGAGCCTCTATGACCAAGTGGTTAGGAGTTCGATCCTTGCCACCCCCTCTCTGCTAAATAAAAATTAAATTTCAGCATAAGGTAGGGTGGGCTTGTGTATTGTCCACAGTTCAAGCTCAAAGGGCTCTAGCATTGTCCACTGTGTGTCTTTCCAGCGATGACTTTTCTGCAGTGCATCTTTCCAGCTATGTTTCTTCCTCAACCATGCAACTTTCTGGCATCCATGAGTTGTCTTTCTAGCTATGGTTTATGGAGCCAGTATTATTTTTAGAATTATTTTCGTTTAATGTGTTTATTTGTCAAGATTAAAGCTTAGCAAGCTTTAGCTTCTTCGGGGGAGTGTTAGAATCACTCATAGTATATTGACATTATTTTAGAATATCTTAGCATATTTTTTGAATATATTGTGGAATCAGTTAGTCATCTAATTGTGGAAGCAATCTTAGGAGTTGTTTCCTGATTTCATTATATTTCCTGATTTGTTTTCTTATTTTATTTGGGTTAGTAATCGTATTGTATTAATGGGCTTGAGTTTGTACTAGTAATACTATACTAGTATTTGACTTAATTAGTAGTATAAATAGAATCATTAGGTTAGTATTTTGTATCACTATTACACATCATATCAATATGATATCTTATTATTCAGAGTCTCTCCTTCCCTACCTAAATCTTATAGTTTCAACTATGTTCTTCTAGAGTTCTAGGTGTATTTTTCCCCTTTCTCCTCCAACAGTAATGTTGCTGCCTTGTGACCTGGTGGTTATGGGTTCTAGTGGCAGAAACAGCTTCTCTGCTCAAGCAGGTAAGAGGCTGAATACATTGATGCTCCCTGGATCCCACAATGGTGGGAGCCTCGTACTTAGGGATGTCCATTTCTTAGAAAGAGAGAAGTTTCAAATATCACTGCATGCCATAGTGTTAGCAAGCTGATTACACTCTTATGGAATATTTGAAGTTCTTCTGCAGCTAAGGGCATTTCAAAGCTTATGCTTTTTGTTGGTTGTGAAATGATCATGGTGTGTGTTTAACTGTTTTCGATAACTTTTTTAAATTGCTCTTAACATGGCGTGATTTATACAGGCGAATTCCAAGGGCCTGCTCTTGTAGCGATCTTTGAAGGTGCTTGCTTAAGTCGAGAGGAATTTAGTAATTTCCAGCTTCTTCCTCCATGGAGAATACGGGGCACCACACTTAACTATGGTTTAGGATTGATTTCCTGCTATTCCATATCTGACCTTCTCTCAGTTGTTTCTGGTGGCTACTTTTATATGTTCGATCCTCGTGGTTTGGTACTTGCTGCATCTTCAACTAATGCCCCTTCAGCAAAAATGTTTTCTTTGATTGGTATACTACGTATTCTTCATCTAAATTCATGTAAACTAGTTTCTTCGTTTTTCCTTTTTAGCCTCATTTATGATTTTTTACTGCATTACTGCTGACAGCTTTATATTCCTGTACTGTAAGTTCTCTAAGTTGATTTCTAGGAAACATTTTACAATGTAAGATGGTAGGGACTGTTGGTTCTGAGAATAGTTAAGGCACCAATATTTTGTGTGTATGTTTATACTGAAAAGTTTGAACAAGTACAGGTGTAGTACAATTAGTACAATATTAGCTCAATAACACTCAACAAAGAAAGAGGGTAAGACTCTCTAACAGTAATATTTCATTCAAATATTTTTGTTTTTCTATACCTCAGTCTCTGTCTGTCCAAATTTATCCAAGTCCTCAAAATCTGTATTTGTTATATTTTTTGAAACTTACAAAAAAAGAAATTCTTGGTAAAAATATTTTTAGTTTAGGAACAATTAACCACTCATTTGGTTATTGCTGTTCAAAGAGTGGTTAAAGTGGTTAATGCTGTTCAAAGAGTGGTTAATGAGTATGTTGGAAGATCAAATCCCACGATTTATGGGATTATAATCAGACTTAATTATTAAGTTTGATTCTCTGTCAAATCAGTTTGTTACTGTAAATAGGATTAGTTTATGTAATTATAGGAATTAGTTACTTTAATTAGTTTTCTTACCTTTTTCGTTCCTTAGTTATAGGGATTTGATTGTTGTCCTTCTCTTGTATATATTGTAATCAATTCTAGAGGAAATATACAAGAGAGAAATTCACATAATTGTTCATGGTATCAGAGATAGGTCAAAGCCGTGACCTATCCTCTAGCTTGCAGGACCCACTGACCAAATAACTATCATGGCCCCACCACCCAACTCTCTATTGGTGGAACCCTCCAAGGTTTCGACCGTTGAAACCCAAACACCAAACCAAATTAAGATCGATGCTGCTACTGTGCAAACGTCCCACCTTGACCAACACCCCATTCCCTCGATTGTTCACTGCCTCAATGGCACCAATTTTCGGAAGTGGTACCAATCCGTGGAACTCGTGATTACTGGCAAAGGGAAAATGGGCTATCTTACTGGTGTTCCACTAGCCCTGAGCTCTCAATCTCCCAAATACAGCACATGGGTAGCGGAAAACTCTCTGGTTATGGCCTGGTTCATCCAATCCATGGAACCCCAAATTGGAAGGCACCACTTATTCTACAACATTGCCCAAGAAGTGTGGACTGCTGTTCACTAAATGTACTCCGACTTAGAGAACGTTTCTCAATTGTTTGAAGTCCAGACTGCCTTACACTCCAAAAAACAGGGAAGTATGTCTGTTATAGAATACTTTAATAACATATCTAAGTTATGGAAGGAACTTGATCTATATCACACCGTTACTTGGCATTGTACCTAGGATGATCAACTGTTTCGAGCTATGCAAGAGAAAGATTGTGTTTTTGATTTTTTACAAGGACCCAATCCTGAATTGGATGAGGTGAGGGGCCGTATTTTGGGCACCAAACCTTTGGCCACTGTCAATGAGGTTTTTGCAATTGTTCGACGTGAAGAAAGTTGCAAACGTGTTATGATATCTCATCTCACAGATCCTGGCATGGATCCAACTACCCAAAGCTCTGCATTAGCAGCATATTGACCTGAGAAATACAAAGGACATTCTGGGCAGTAGTCTCTCGGGCCTCAGAAAGATCGTTTATAGTGTGAGCATTGCAACAAACCATATCACACCAAGGAGACCTGCTGGGATCTTCATGGGAAGCTTGCTGATTGGAAACCCAGAAGTCAAAGACGCACAAAAACAACTTATGTTGCTGATGCTCCACCTGCCTCTTCCTCGTCTGGCATCTTACCGTTCACAGTTGAACAAATGGAAGTGCTAAAAAAACTTCTTCATTCCACTAAGGATGCTGATGCACGTGCCCTTAAGGAAATTGCTCTTATGACTCACACAGGTAAAATTAGCTATTCTACTTCCTTTTTATCTTACACCGGTCCTCAGGATGTTTGGATTGTGGATTCCGGAGCGATTGATCATATGTGTAGTTCTTCGACTGGGCTTCTTAATTTTCGCCCTTGTACAGAGAATATTGGCATTATAGTGTGGCAAATGGTTCCTTGTGTAAAGCCACTGGCCGGGGTGATCTCATGGTGTTTGGGTTACAACTTAAGTTTGTTCTTTATGTGCCCAAATTACATTGCAATTTAATCTCTGTTCATAAATTGGCGACTGATTTACAGTGCTTTGTAACCGTTTTTCCTTCCCATTGTCAATTTCAGAATTTATTATTGGAGAAGACGATTGGCAATGGTAGAGAGCACAATGGTCTGTACTATCTGTCTAATGGTGGTTTATTCTGTCCTTCTATTCCTTTGGGTCTCCACAGCAACTCTGAATCAGATGTTATTCTCTAGTATAGACGTTTAGGGTGTCCTAGTTTTTCCTATTTAAAGTATTTGTACCCCTAGTTATTCATTAATAAAGATCCTAGTTCTTTTCATTGTGATCATTTGGCAAAACAATTGCGTTCTCCCCATCCTACACCTTTTCACCTTGTGCATAGATGTCTGGGGTCCATCTCGAATTTCCACCATCACTGGCAAACAGTGGTTTATCTCTTTTATTGATGATCATACCCAGATTTGTTGGGTCTACTTAATGAAAGATAAATTTGAGTTTCCCATTATCTTTAAACAATTTCACCAGCTTATTAAAAATGTTTTCCAGTCCTCTGTACAGATCCTCTGCACTGATAATGGCAAAGAGTATTTTTCCCATGCCTTTAATCACTACCTGCAAGACCAGGGAATCTTCCACCAAAGTTCTTGCCCTTATACTCCTCAGCAGAATGGGGTGGCCGAGCGAAAAAATCGTCACTTGTTGGAAGTTGCCCGGTCCCTCATGATTACTAGCCATGTCCCTTATTTTCTTTGGGGAGAAGCTATTTTGACTTCAGCCTATCTCATTAACCGGTTGCCATCCAAAGTTCTCAAGTTTAGCACTCCGCTTAGTGCTTTACTCTCTGTCTTCCCTTCCTCTCAAATTCATAATTCCCTTCCACTTTGGGTTTTTGGGTGTCTCGCCTTTGTTCACAATAATCAACCCAATCCTAGTAAACTTGACTCCAAAGCCTCTCAGTGTATTTTCCTTGGCTATTCTGCTTCTCAAAAAGGGTACATGTGTTATCATCCTCCCTCAAAAAAATTCTTTGTTTCCTGTGATGTTTCCTTTATGGAACACCAATTCTTCTATCCCTAAGCTACTCTCCACGGGGAGACATCATCAGGAGATCATCTTTGGGATGCAATAGCCGTAGGGGAACTTGTTAGACCATATCCTGAGCAAATCCAGGGGGAGTGTCCTACAATCTTAGAGTGTCCTACATCTAGTTCTTCCTCTCGAAACACTTAAACTGAACCAGTCCCAAGTCCAGGGGGAGTGTCCCACAATCTTAGAGTGTCTCACAATCTTAGACCACCAATTAAACATTTTTATACTCGTAGGTCACACGCTCTTGAACAGAACCATGAGTCTGAACCAATGGTAGATCCTCCAATGGAAAAGGAACCAAGTGTGGTTGAAGAAGATGTAGAAGAAGAAGACTTGGATCTCTCAATTGCTGTTAGAAAAGGGGTAAGAGGTTGTATACAACACCCAATTTCTAACTATCTCACTTATTCTCAGTTGTCAGGAAGTTACAGGGCCTTTATTTCCAGAGTGGATGAGATTCAAGTGCCTCGCACTATTCTTGAAGCATTACAAGATCCGCAGTGGAAAATGGCAGTAATAGAAGAAATGAAACCTCTAAAAGAAAATGGAACATGGGAGATGGTGGAGTTTCCTGAAGGAAAAAAAACTGTTGGAAGCAAGTGGGTGTTTACAGTAAAGTACAAATCAAATGGAACTGTAGAAAGATACAAGGCTTGATTGGTGGCTCAAGGGTGCACCCAAACCTATGGAGTTGACTATGAAGTGACCTTTGCCCTGGTAGCAAAACTAAATACAATTCGGGTTTTGCTATCACTAGTTGCAAATTTGGATTGGGAACTACATCAGATGGACATTAAGAATGCCTTTTTGAATGGCACTTTGGATGAGGAAGTTTACATGAGAACTCCTCCAAGATTTGAGATGCATGCATGACCAAGGAAGGTATGTAAACTGAAAAAATCCCTTTATGGCCTAAAACAGTCTCCTAGAGCATGGTTTATTAGATTTAGCTTTGTTATGAAGAAACTTGGGTACAAATGAGGACAGACAAATCATACTTTATTTGTCAAAAGAAGTGATAATGGGAAGCAAGCAGTTCTGATTGTCTATGTGGATGATATGGTTATCACAGGGGATGATACTGAAGAGATTGTGAATTAAAGAGAGAACTACTGTCAGAATTCAAGGTAAAAGATCTCGGCACTCTAAAGTATTTCTTGGGAATGGAGTTTGCTCGGAGTAAACAGGGAATTTTCATCTCACAAAGAAAATATGTTCTGGATTTGTTGAAGGAAATTGGAAACCTGGGGTGTAGACTTGCATCGACATCTATAGAAAGAAATTGGAAATGTAAGATCACTGATGGTGATCCTCCAGTGGACAGGGAGACCTATCAACACCTAGTTGGAAAATTGATCTACCTTTCTTTAACTAGGCCTGACATTGCTTTTAGTGTGAGCTTGATCAGCCAATTCATGCATGCTCCCACAAAGAGGAATATGGATGCAGCAATTCAGATCCTGAGATACTTAAAAGGAAGTCCAGGAAAAGGATTACTGTTCAGAAAAGCAAGTACTAGACATGTGGTGGGGTACTTAGATGGAGATTGGGCAGGGGTAGTAGATGACAGTAAATCTACAACTGGGTATTGCACTAAAGTTTGGGGAAATCTAGTCACTTGGAGAAGTAAGAAACAAACTGTTGTTGTAAGAAGCAGTGTAGAAGCTGAATTTCGTGCGTTGGCTCAAGGAACTTATGAACTCATTTGGATTCAAAGACTTATGGCAGATTTGAACATGCCTATCACCAGTCCTATGCAACTTTATAGCGATAGTAAATCAGCCATAAGTGTAGTACACAATCCAGTTTAGCATGACAGGATGAAACACGTTAGAATTGATAGACATTTCATTAAATCTGAAATAGATAATGGAACTATTGTCTTGTCCTATGTTCACACAACTGCTCAGGAAGATGATGTTCTTACCAAAGCACTATCCAAACCAAGTTTTGAATCTTTTGTGGGCAAGTTGGGAATGATTGACATCTATTCACCAACTTGAGGGAGAGTGTTGGAAGATCAAATCCCACGATCTATGGGATTAGTATTTGCTGTAAATGGGATTAGTTTTTGTAATTATGGGATTAGTTACTTTAATTAGTTTTCTTTCCTTTTTTGTTCCTTAGTTATAGGGATTTGATTGTTGTCCTTCTCATGTATAAATTGTAATCAGTTCTAGAGGAAATATACAAGAGAGAAATTCACACAATTGTTCGGAGTAACTGCTTGTTGACATAATTAATCATTTGAGTGGTTAATTGTTCTTCAATTGGATTTTTTTTCCAGGAATTTATTTTTTTGTAATTTCATTTTTTGATGTTTTTTATGGTGGTTAATTAGTGGTTGTTTAAAATAGGTACCCTTATTAGATACGCTACAAGATTGGAAGGCCTTCTGGTGTTGATATCTATTTAGACTTATGTTATTTAATATTTATTTTCCTTGTGTGTTTCTTGGAGGTTATCTTATTCTTTTGTATTCTTTTCCCCGTATAAATAATTTTTTTTTTATAAATAAAGGCACATAACTATTCTTTTATTTTCTTTTTTAATTTGAAATACTTAATATTTCATTGATTTTGATATTTTTGAATATAATAGTCACTTTTCTCTACAGACATAGAACTTTTAGTTGTTTACTTTTGAGGTTTCAGGTACTGATCTGACACAACGATTTTGTGATCAATTTAGTCCAATGCTCATTGATCAGAATGACTTATGGTCATTATCAGATTCTACCATTATCCGCATGCCTCTATCATCTGATTGCTTGAAGGTTGGACCTGACTTTGGATCAAACAGAATAAAGCATGTTATTGACATATTTATGGAACATGGATCTAGAGCACTCCTATTTTTGAAGTCAGTTTTGCAGGTAATTTTATAACTGTTCTATTTTAGATTGATGCAGGATGGCAGAAAAGCATAGTATTTAACAGATCAAAATTAGGGTTTCTTTGGTTTAAGGGTAGTGTTGAAAACTATGTAAATAGTGTTTAGATTTGTTGTATAGGCTAACTAAATCATAACCAAATCATATAATCACGGTAATTAGGATCTTTTGTAATCTTTGTATTTATTACAATAACTCTATATAATTCAGCCTCCGTTGTGTAATTCAAACACGGTTTTCTTCATGTCTCTCTTTTCTCTCTTTCAACAGATAGAAATTAGGGGAGTTGAATATTCATACAGGGGCAAGGTTGGTTTGCAAGCATTAGGATGAGGGTTATGGGGCTTTAAACAGTGCATGCTAGATTAGTTTTTACGCAAATTCAGGCAAGGAATAACTAGGGATTTGATGTGGTTAAGCCAGGGAAATGAGATGGGTTGTTTCTGAAACTTAGAAAATTAGCCTCAAAGATGAAAAAAAGAAAATTATCTAGGCTTCTTAGTTAGGGTTCTCACTTCTTAGGCATCACACCCAAGAGAAAGAGAAACATCAAACACCTGGCGGGTAGGGTTTTCCGCAAAAATTTCTTCATTCACTGTCTATCCTTTTGTAGCTGGTTATGTTACTTATATAGGACTAGTCAGACCTGGGGACTGTTGAATCAGAGAGCATTTAGGAGAAATGTTTGTATTGAGTACACACAGTCCATCTTATTCATGCTATTTCAGGAGTTAATCAAGGTCAAATTACAGAGCTAATTAACAGCAACTAACTACAGATCTAATCAAGGACTAATTTTGTTGCAGTTTTTTTTTTTTTTGGGTTTTCACTCACTCTTTTTTCTTTTATTAATAGAAATTTATTCTTGGAAAATTACCTGTATACTTAATTTGTATTGTTTGTCATTTGTTAGAGTAGATCAAGCATAAATTAAGGATGGGAATTGTTAACTTAATGTTTTTAGTCTCCCTGTCTATATATTTATGCTGAGAAATAAAGATTAGAACAGGAAAAGTAGGCCCAGCCTTATGTTACATGGGTACGGTAACGGTACCTAGTATGTGGTACAACATTTTAAAGTCTAGGATACTAGTATGTTGTATATATATATATATATAAAATATATGAAACTAAAATTTCACATAATAAAACATAACATAACATAAAAGATAGAAAGATGCTTAAAGTCAAATAATTAAGGGTAAAATACATATTGCCCCCCTTGCATGGAAAACTATAGGGTTGTATCAGCCAACTCCCATAAAGTTTTTTTTTTTTTTTAAACTTAACCCCCCTGTAGTGTGGTCCATATTGAAAACTAACGTTTTCTGTTAAAACAAATGTGCACGTGACTTTCTCCCTCTCTCTTTAACCCATGGCAACTAGAAACAAGGACCATGCCAAACCTATTTTACATTCTCCCTTATTCCATGTTTTCCACCTTAACCCATCTTCAAACCATGGGAAATCACATACAGACCCAAAACAAAAACACCCATTAGTGACCATGTGCTCTAGACCATGTAACCAAAGCCCTTGTTCTTAGTCACCAAAACAGCAATCAATAACTGCCCAAACTCCCTGCAGTCATCATGCCTAAAACTTATGCAAAGCAACCTAAATATGCCTACCAATGAAACTCAATACTTGGCCATTTTGCAGGTTTTGCCAAGTAAGAAGTAAGAAGATTACTATGCCATCTGAAAGAAATGCATTGTCATGTCAAAGAGTTCCTTAGCTCCAAAGTTGTGCTTCCTTTTCTTCCACATAACTTTTCGGTTTGATGCCTCCTTGATGGTCCCCTTACCCCCTTCATTCTTGCGCTCTCACATTTTTAGTAACATTGGCAAAACAAGAATTTGAAAACTGATAGGAAACTGGATCAGAAAGATACTGAATAGTATTTGCAGAAAATATAATTTTTCCTTGATCTGAATGATTACAACGTGGTGTATATATAGGGGATTAGGGAACAACTGTACACTTAATAGTACACTAATCTAGGCCTAGAAAACAAACTAATCAAGTCCTAGAAAATAAACAAGAGTTAAAGCTCTAAAAGCAATGATATATGAATCACCGGCCAGCTGTCTAATTAGGGTAGATCTCACAACACTCCCCCTCAAGCTGGTGAATAGGTATACTCCATTCCCAGCTTGGATACAATATTCTGGAATACTATACTTCTTAACCTTTTGGTGAGTACATTAGCAAGTTGACCTTGTGTAGTTACATAGGGTGTACAAATCAATCCACTTTCCAGCTTCTCTTTGATAAAATGTCTGTCAACTTCAATATGCTTTGTTTTGTCATGTTGTACCGGGTTATGAGTAATGTTGATTACAGACTTGTTGTCACAATAGAGTCTCATTGGTCCATCCCACTTGATCTTCAAGTCTTCGAGAATGATCTTTAACTAAAATAGTTCACACACACCTTGTGCCATAGCTCGAAATTCTACCTCTGTACTAGACCATGCTACCACATTATGTTTTTTACTCCTCTATGTCACAAGATTCTCGCCAAGAAAGGTACAATACCCAAAGGTTGATCTTCTATCAATTAGTGATCTAGCATAATCAACATCAGTATATGCCTCAAGTACTAAACATCCATTTCTATTAAATATAATACCTTTCCCGAGTTTTCCCTTGAGATACTGTAGTACTCAATGAGCTGCTTGTAGGTGAACTTCTTTCAGGCTATGCATGAATTGGTTGATTACACTTACTGCATATGCAATATCTGGTCGTGTGACTTGAATATCAGACTATTTAGAGAGAATTTTTGAATTGCTGGAGTGTCAAATACTCAGCAAGTGTGATATATATATACTAATCAGAATTTACAATTTACAAGGATGATTAATTAGATAGCTAACTCCCTATGTACATGAATCTAATAAATACAAGTATACATGAACTTGTACATGAACCTATGGAACGGTTCATGGAATCTAATTAATGAACCTCAATATTCTCAACAATCCCCCTCAAGCTGGTGCATATATGTCATAAGCATCTAGCTTGTTACATATGTATGTTATCCTTGAACCTCAGAGTGACTTAGTGAACACGTCCACCAGCTGATCATTAGAATTCACAAATGATGTGATAATTTCTCTAGAGATGACCTTTTCACGAATAAAGTGACAATCAATCTCTATGTGCTTAGTCCGCTCATGGAAGACTGGATTAGAGGCAATGTGCAAAGCTGCTTGATTATCACAAATAAGATTCATAGACCCTATTTTACAAAACTTTAACTCAGAAAGAAGTTGCTTTAGCCATATGAGTTCGCATGTAGTTAGAGCCATAGCCCGATACTCTGCTTCTGCACTCGATCTAGCAATAACATTCTGCTTTTTGCTTTTTCATGCAATGAGATTGCCTCCAACAAGAACACAATAACTTGAGGTTGATCGCCTATCACTTGGCCAACCTGCCCAATCTGCATCTGTGTAGGCAATAATATCAGTATGACCTTTATTCTCATAGACCAACCCTCGTCCCGGAGAACCTTTAATATATCTCAAGATTCGAATTACTGCGTCTCAATGACTGTTACAGGGAGAGTTAAGAAATTGGCTCACAACACTAACAGCAAAAGAAATGTCTACACGAGTCATAGTAACATAATTCAACTTCTCTACTAGTCTCCAATACCTTCCTGGATCTGAATAGGGCTCCCCCTGATCTGGCATAAGTTTAACATTAAGATCCATAGGAGTGTCAATCGGTTTACAATTTATCATTCCTATTTCCTCCAAAATATCAAGGGCATACTTCCTCTGAGATATAGCAACACTAGTGCTGGATTGAGCTACTTCAATTCTAAGGAAGTATCGTAACCGTCCCAAATCTTTGGTTTGGAAATGTTGGAACAAGTGCTCCTTGAGGCGTTTGATGCCATCATGATCATCTCCTGTAATGACAATGTCATCTACATAAACAACAAGATAAATGCATTGATTAGAGAGAGAATGTGTTAGAAACTGGTTCAGAAAACGAAATAGAGATACTGAAAACAGATGCTAGGTTTTATTTCATCACCCTCCTGAACTCTGAATCAAGGTGATAGCAGAATTCAAGATGAAAGGCAAGAATTGATCTTTACAATCCAGGACAAATTTCAAGAGTTCCTGGTCTCTCCTTCCCACTCCTTATTTCTAAATCTTTTCCTACTTACTCTCTCCTCTCTTCTCCTATTTATAGTTAGGATCCTAACTAACTGTCCAGCTGTAACTAACTAATTACAGTTATTAGTAACTGGAATAGTGGTATCTACTCCTCTACATCCTTTCCTATCTCTTCTAACATACACCCTCCTAATTGGAGGCTTACTAACAATACTCCCCCCCAAAAGTGCCACCTTGTCCTCAAGGTGAAATGAAAGAAAACTTTCCTGAATAGAAGTAGCAGATTTCCAAGAGTCTTCAAAATCAGGGAGATCCTGCCAATGAATTAAAACTTCCGTGAGACCTGAGGGTGCAGTGCGAATAGCCACAACATGAGCGGTTGTACTTGCAATTCCAATTCATCAGATAACAATGGAGGTAACAACTGAACAGGAATGTGAGGAGAAACAACTTTCTTTAGAAGGGAGACATGAAAAACTGGGTGAATACGACAATCAGCAGGTAATTGAAGTCGATAAGCAACCGAACCAATCTGTTCCAGAATCTGAAAAGGACCATAGTACCGAGGAGATAATTTTTCATTACGCTTCTTGGCCAAGGAACGTAATCTATATGGTTGCAGCTTTAGAAAAACCCAATCATCTACCTGAAACTGCACATCTCTACGGTGCTTATCAGCTTGAGACTTCATTCTATTCTGAGCCTTCAACAGATTAGCACGCAATTTAGCTAACGTGGCATCACGGTCAGCCACTAACTGGTTAACATCCTCGACAGCAGAAGAGACAGTAGTACCCTTTAACAAAATAGGAGGATCACGACCCTAGAGAGCCTTAAAAGGCGTAAGCTTGGTAGAAGCATTGTAGTTAGTGTTATACCAAAACTCAGCCCAACTCAACCATTTTGGCCACTGCTTTGGTTTCTCTCCTGTCACATAACGCAAATACGTCTCTAAACGCCTATTTACCACCTCCGTTTGACCATCAGATTGGGGATGGTAAGCGGAGCTGAACTTCAATTTCGTACCAGCCGAACGAAATAATTCAATCCAGAAATGACTGAGAAAAAGTTAGTCACGGTCAGAAACAATGGTGGCTGGAAAACCATGTAATCGAACCACTTCCCGAAGAAAAATATCAGCCACCTCTTTGGCATTAAAAGGGTGACTAAGTGGAATGAAATGAGCATATTTGGTGAAATGATCTACCACCACCTGAATCGTATTTTTCCCACTTGCTCTAGGAAGGCCACCAATAAAATCGATGGAGATATCAGACCAGACTTGTGTTGGAATTGGTAACGGTTGCAGTAACCTAGTTGGAGCTAATGTCTGGACTTTATTCAGTTGGCATACTGCACAAGCTGCAACAAAATTTTGAATGTCTCGTCTCATGCCCTCCCAATATAGCAACCCAGCCAGTTGTTTATAAGTTCTAAAAAAACCAGAGTGACCCCCCACTACTGAACTATGAAATTCTGACAACAGTAGAGGTATCCTAGGGTAATTTCGCGACAAAACCAAGCACCCCTTATACAACAATCGATGACCAACGAGGTGATACCCCGGATGAGAGGCTGGATCTAAGAGCAACTCCTGGATAACACCTGAGTCTAACATCATGCTGACTCTCGTCAACCCAGTTATCTAAATCTGGGAATTGGAGTACTGATAAGGCAGCGTATGTCATACGTCTAGACAGTGCATCAGCAACCCCCTTTTCACACCCTTGTTTATACCTTATTTCAAAATCAGACCCTAGCAACTTAGAAGTTCATTTCAACTGCTCTTCCCCTAACAATCGTTGATCCATGAGGAATTTTAAACTGTGCTGGTTTGTATGGATAACAAAGTGCCTTCCCATAAGGTAATGACGCCATTTTTGGATAGCTAGTACAATTGCCATTAGTTCTCGCTCATAAACAGATCTGGCCTGTGCTCTTTCAGACAAAGGTTGACTAAACAAGGCTACTGGTCTATCTTCTTGCAGCAAGACAGCACCAATTCCTTTACCAGAGGCATTAGTTTCTAAAACAAAAGGCTTGGAAAAATTAGGTACAGTTAGCACGGGTAGGGTGGTCATTGCTGTCCTAAGATTATCAAATGCTTCTTGTGCTTCTTTCCCCCATACAAAATTGTCTTTTTTTAACAGCTGCGTTAAGGGCTTAGCAATCTTGCCATAGTCCTTGACAAACCGCCTATAATACCCAACCAACCCCAAAAATCCACGCAACCCTTTCACATCTCTAGGAGTAGGCCAAAGCCACATGGCTTCAATTTTCTTTGGATCAGCAGCCACCCCCTGTGCTGAAATGATGTGGCCAAGATACTCCAATTGGGATTGTCCAAAAGTTCATTTCTTCTTGTTGGCATACAAGCTGTGTTCCTTTAATAACTGCAATATCATTCTCAAATGCCTTAATTGATCTTCCAAATTCTTGCTGTACACCAAAATGTCATTGAAGAACACCAAAACAAATCTTCTTAAAAAAGGTTTCAACATCTCGTTCATAAGAGCTTGAAAAGTCGAAGGAGCATTAGTGAGGCCAAATGGTATGACCACAAACTCATAGTGACCTTCATGAGTCCGAAAAGCAGTTTTTGGAATGTCATCCTCTTTCATGCGAATCTGGTGATAGCTGGATTTAAGATCCAGTTTCGAAAATATGGTTGCTCCCCCCAATTCATCCAATAACTCATCAATAATGGGAATTGAGAATTTGTCCGGAATTGTAATTTTATTCAAAGCTCTGTAATCAACACAAAATCGCCAACCTCCATATTTTTTCTTTACTAAAATAATAGGGCTTGAATAAGGACTTACTAGGTCTAATAATTCCTTATTGCAACATTTCATCCACTAATTTCTCTATTTCAGCTTTTTGATAGTGAGGATACCTGTAAGGTCTCAAGTTGAGAATGGAAGCTCCTTCCTTGAGGACAATGGCATGATCATGCTGTCTCATGGGTGGTAACCCTTGCAGCTCACAGAACACATCATGAAAATCCTCCAATATCAACTGAATATCTTGTGGAATTGAATCTGCCACTGCTGGAACTGCGGTCAGCTCCTTATACTCCAAATAAAATCCTTGTCCCTCTCCACATAAAGCCTTAAGCATGGATTTCAAAGAAGCAGCAAAATTTGATAAAGTCGGGTCACCCTTTAATGAAATCATTCTCTGGCCAATCTGAATTGTCTAAATCAATTCTTTGAAATTGGCCTTAATTTCTCCCAAACTCTCCAACCAGTCCATCCCCAAAACCAAGTCAGCTCCTCTTAATTCAAAAAGAAAAAAATCTTGCTGAATTTCTATCCCCTGCAACAACAATACCACCTTAGGACAAGCACCCATACATTTGATCTTATGACCATCTCCTACTTCGATATAATAGGGTGGTGTTGGCATCGTCTGTAATTCCAATTCCTGTACTACAACAGAGGAAATGAAATTATGGGAGGCTCCACAATCAATAAGCACCACTACCTTCTTACCTTGCACTTCACCCCACATTTTTAGGGATCGTTTTGACGTCAATCCCATAATGCTGTGCATCGATAATTGGAGAGCTTTCTGGTCTAATCCTTCATGATTCTCCAAACAATCATCATTCACCTCCTCTTCCTCCATACATTCCTCCATTAACATAACTTGCAATTGTTTATTTTTACATACATGTTCTGGACTATACTTCTCATCACAACGAAAACATAACCCTTTTCTAATTTTTTCTTGAAGTTCAGCATCAGACAGTCGTTTAAATCCTCCCCCTCTGCTCCTATTAAGAGGATTGTATCTACTAGCAGCTGAATCTACCACTGACGCCCCACCTTGAAGGTTTGGTGAAGCCACTGTCCTCACTCCAGACTCATATGTCACGGTTCTTAAAGATGGAAACCCTTTTGAGAGTGTTCCTCCTCTACTCCCTGTACCAAAGCCTCCCCTGTTCCATGCTTTATTTTTCTCCTCAATTATTTGGGCAACATCCATCGTGTCATTCAAGGTATCTACATCATGCAATCTCATCTCCATTCTGATTTCTTCTTTCAATCCATTCAAAAAAGTTCCCTTGAGATATTCTTGGTCCTTACCTTGCAAGGGACCTGCGTACATCTTGAACTGCTCTCTATATTCCTCTACTGAAGATAATTGTTTCAGCCCCAACAACAACTCATAAGGATTCTTCAGCATTGAAGGCTGAAACCTTCTTATGATTGCTACTCGAAAATCTTCCCACGAAGGATTCTGGACATAGAATTCCCACCACTGGAACCACGACAGAGCACGCCCCTCCATAGCTACCATTACCGCCAGTAACCTTTCTACCTCCGTCACTCCTTTGAGGTCAAAATAGCGCTCGACCCTGTTGACCCACCCGTATGCGTCCTCGCTGGAGAAAAGAGGAATCTCAGGTTTCCTCCAATGATCCTCTCTTACTTCTCTGCCCATACTGCCTCCTCTCTTACCGCGGTTCTTCCATTGATTGATTCTGCCCACCCCTACCATCGTTGCTTCCAACCTGCCGTTTGGAGATCGCGTTGTTGTTTCCCGAAGATGCCACGATATCTCTCCCATTATGTCCTCCAGCTTCTTCAATCGATTTTCTTGATTTTCTTGGTTCCTGATAGCTAGCTGATTATTCTCCTCCACGTTATTCATCAACGCTTCGAAACCTTTTTCCAAGAATTCCAATCTGGCCTCCATCCTTGTATGTACCATGAACCCTCCACACTCCCAAGAATCGTGAGCTTTGATACCAGTTGTTAGAAACTGGTTCAAAAAACGAAATAGAGATACTGAAAACAGATGCTAGGTTTTATTTCATCACCCTCTCCCTTGAATTCTGAATCAAGGTGACAACAGAATTCAAGATGAAAGGCAAGAATTGATCTTTACAATCTAGGACAGATTTCGAGAGTTTCTGGTCTCTCCTTCCCACTCCTTATTTCTAAATCTTTTCCTACTTACTCTCTCCTCTCTTCTCCTATTTATAGTTAGGATCCTAACTAACTGTCCAGCTGTAACTAACTAATTACAGTTATTAGTAATTGGAACAGTGGTATCTACTCCTCTACATCCTTTCCTATCTCTTCTAACATACACCCTCCTAATTGGAGGCTTACTAACATAATGTTTATAAAACACAGAGTGATCTGCTCCACTGCGGATCATGCCGAATTGTTTAAGGATTGCATTGAATCTGCTAAACCAAGCTCGAGGGCTCTGCTTGAGGCCGTGTAAGGCCTTATGTAACCTGCAAACATATCCACGTGACTCTCCCTAAGCAACAAACCCAGGAGGTTGTTCCATATAAACCTCCTCTTCTAAATCACCGTGAAGGAATGTGTTGAAAGTCTACATTAATTGTCATTAAACGTGTTTTATCTCTCCCATTTATTGTATATATTCTGTTATTATTGTAAAGATTTAGTTAGAAACAAATCAGCATGTAATTAGGAAACTATTTCAATTATTTCCTAAGATAGAGGTAGCAGTTCTGTTATTTCCTTTTTCATAGGGATTTGCCATTATGGCATCCTATTTTTCTGCTCTCCTTCTTTCTATAAGAGGAGCTGCGTTGTATATTCTGAATTAGCAATAATAATATTGCCTTTCAAGTTGGTATCAGAGCAGAGTACGATCTGCTCTGCCGGCCCTAATCCTTATCCAGGCATGGCTTCTGAGTCACAAGATGATGCCTCGGCTACCACTGTCATTCCCCACAGTGGACCAGCGACATTGCAGAATCAAGGTTTTGAACCCAAAATGACTTTGGGTGACTCTCTTTCGGTTCAAATCACTACAATTCGTCTCAATGGAGTGAATTTCTTCCGCTGGTCTCAGTCAGTCCGTATGTATATCCGCGACAGGGGCAAGATAGGATATTTGATAGGCAGCACCGAGCAACCAGCCAGGGAAAGCTCCCAATATGCAGTATGGGATGCAGAAAATTCCATGATCATGACTTGGTTAGTCAACTCCATGGAAGAAGAGATTGATGCCAATTACATGTGTTACTCAATAGCCAAAGAGCTTTGGGACAGTGTTAATGAGATGTACTCCAATATGGGAAACAAATCTCAAGTGTATGAACTAAACTTGAGAATTGGAGAAATCAAGCAAGGCGGAGACAATGTGACCAAATACTTCAATAATTTGAAGAGGATTTGGCAAGACTTAGACATTTACAACACTCATGAATGGAAATCACCTGAAGATTCGAAATATCACAATCAAGTGATTGAGGAAGGAAGGATTTTCAAGTTTCTGGCTGGACTAGATGATGAACTTGATGAAGTTCGTGCAAGGATCATTGGTAGAGGAACTCTACGATCCCTTGGAGAGGTGTTTTCAAAAGTACGAAGAGAAGAAACCAGGAGAAGTGTTATGTTGGGAAAGAACAAAAAACCGAGAGCCTGTAACTGCAGGATAGCACTGCTCTTGTTGCTGCTGAATCTATTGCAAACAAAAGTAATAGTTACCACCAGAAAAGGAGTGATGAATCAAATCGTGTATGGTGTGATTACTGCAAAAAGCCACGCCATACCCGAGAGACTTGCTGGAGACTCCATGGAAGACCAACTCATTTAAAGGGCAATAAAGCTGGTGGTAAACAAGGGCGAGTTTCCGCTGTAGCACATGAAGCTAACAAGTACCCTTTTCAATAAAGAGCAAGTTGATCAACTCATTAAACTATTACAGATCCAGTACATCATCTAGCGTTCCTAGTGCTTTTATTACACAATCGGTAATTTTGAAATTTTTAGAGGTTTATCTTGTGCTATAGAATCAGCCCATGGATCATTGATTCGGGGCGTCGACCATATGACTAGTATCTCATCTTTATTTAAAACATATTCTCCATGTTCTGGTAATGAAAAGGTTAGAATTGCAGATGGTAGTGTCTCTCCTATTGCTGGAAAAGGTATCATAACTATATCATCTACTATTGACCTACAATCTGTCCTACATGTTCCTAAACTTTCTTGTAACTTTATATCTGTTAGTAAACTTTGTAAAGATACTAATTGCAAGGTTATCTTTTTGGATTCCCATTGTATGTTTCAGGACCAGATTTCGGGGAAGATGATTGGCAGTGCTACGATGATAGACGACCTCTACTATTTCAATAAAAGATCTTACGAAAATAAAGTGATTCAAGGTCTTAGTGGTACATGTTCATCTACTGTCCAAAGACAAATAATGCTTTGGCACCTTAGATTAGGACATCCAAGTTTTCAATATCTTAAACATTTGTTCCCATCTTTATTTAAGGATGTTGATTGTTCCTCTTTTCAGTGTGAAAATTGTGTTCTTGCTAAAAGTCATCGTATTTCTTTTAATCCTAAACCATACCGTGCATCTTAATTCATAGTGATGTTTGGGGACCCTCAAAAATCACTACTCAATTCGGAAAAAAATGGTTTGTAAGCTTTATTGATGATCATTCACGGTTGTGTTGGGTTTATATAATGCGTGACAAATCTGATGTGGCAAAACTGTTTGAAACGTTTTATAATATGGTTGCCACTCAATTTAACACCAAAATAAGCATACTCCGCACTGACAATGGAACAGAATATTTTAATAAATATATGGGAAATTTTTTGGCAAAAAGAGGCATTCAACATCAGTCCACTTGCCCTAATACCCCTCATCAGAATGGCCTTGCTGAGAGAAAAAATAGGCACTTACTTGAAGTTGCTTGTGCTATTATGTTTACTATGCATGTCCCTCAATATCTATGGGGCGAGGCTGTCCTAACAGCTTCTTATTTGATAAACAGAATGCCTACACGTGTTCTGAATTTTTCAACACCTTTAGAAGTTCTTCAAAAAACTTATCCTGATTCAAGAATGCATGCAAATTTGCCTCTAAAAATCTTTGGGTGCACTGCTTTTGTACATGTTCACCATGCATCTCAATCTAAGCTTGATCCTCGGGCTGAAAAGTGTATTTTTTTAGGTTATGCTCCTAATCAAAGGGGGTACAAATGTTTTAATCCTACCACCAAAAAACTATTTGTCAGTATGGATGTAATATTTTTAGAGGAACAACCTTTTTTCCATAAAGATCATTTTCAGGGGAGATAAGGGTGATGAAAATGATCTCCTTCATCACCCATACCTCAACTCATTTATGAAACTATATCCAAACCTGAAGATATACTTGAACATAATCTTCGAGATGTTGGAAATGATGAAGAGGTGCCAACATTAGATGTTTCTAAGACGGGGAGAAATGCAACAATCACATAAAGAACCAATTGTTTATGTTCGGAGGAACAAGATCTCACAAGAAGGATGCCATCTATTATCCAAGCACCAAGCCAGTCAACTTCCTCATAAAGTCCCACTAAGTCTGATCCAGGTAACTCTACTCCCCTCCAGTCTAGTTCTGAAAATTTAGACACCTCTTTACCCATTGCCCTTAGGAAGGGAACTCGGGCCTGCACACAAAAGACTGCCAAAACCTGCAGCACTCACTATCCTATATCTAAATTCATGTCCTACCATAATCTATCTCTAAAGCATAAAGCATTCACCTCTAGAATTACAAATTTGTTTGTGCCTAGAAACATTCAGGAAGCTCTAGATGATCCCAACTGGAACCATGTTGTTATGGAAGAAATGAATGCCCTTAGAAGAAGTGGAACTTGGGAAGTCGTTGAGCTACCAAAAGGAAAAAAAAAAATAATAGGTCAGAAGTGGGTGTTCACTATTAAATGCAAGGCTGATGGGAGCATAGAACGATACAAGGCAAGACTAGTTGCAAAGGGGTTCACTCAAACTTATGGAATTGACTATGGGGAAACTTTTGCTCTAGTAGCTAAAATCAATTCTATAAGAGTTTTGCTGTCTCTTGCTGTGAATTTTGATTGGATCCTTCACCAATTAGATGTTAAGAATGCCTTCCTAAATGGAGACTTGGAAGAGGAAGTGGTTATGAGCCCTCCACCTGGCTTTGAGAAAAAACTGAAATCTAACCAAGTGTGCAAGTTAAAAAGGTCTTTGTATGGTTTAAAACAGTCTCCAAGAGCATGGTTTGAACGCTTTAGGACTACTGTGAAAGGTCTCGGATACAACCAAAGTCAGGCTGATCATACAATGTTTTATAAACACACCATGAATGGTAAAATTGCTGTTTTGATTGTATATGTTGATGATATTATATTGACAGGAAATGATGATGGAGAAATTGATCATTTGAAGAAGAAACTGGCTGTTGCCTTTGAAATTAAAGAACTTGGTCCATTAAAATACTTTCTTGGAATTGAGTTTGCTAGATCAAAGGAAGGAATCTTTATTAATCAAAGGAAGTATATCCTAGATTTGCTAAAGGAAATGGCTTATTGGGGTGTAAGGCACCGAGACACCCATTGAGCAAAATGTAAAACTTGAACCAGCTAAACTTGAGGAAGTAATGGACGAGAGAGAGGTATCAAAGATTGGTTGGGAGACTAATTTATCTCTCTCATACTCGCCCGATATTGCATTCGCAGTTAGTATGGTGAGTCAATTTATGCACTCACCCTAGTCTTAAGCATTTTGAAGCAAAGTGGATAGAATTCTAAGATACCTAAAGGGAACTCCAGGAAGAGGACTATTATACGTAAAAAGCTGGATCCATACGGTGGAAGCCTATACTGAGATGCAGATTGGGCAAGGCAAGATTATGGATAGAAGGTCTACATCTGGTTACTTGCACTTTTATTGGAGGAAATTTAGTCACTTGGAGAAGTAAAAAACAAAGTGTAGTAGCTAGAAGTAGTGCAGAAGCAGAATATAGATCAATGGCGCAAGGAATTTGTGAAGTGTTGTGGATTAATAAGCTGCTACAAGAGCTGAAGATTCAAAATTCAGCACCAGCTAGACTATACTGTGACAATAAGGCCGCAATCTCTATAGCTCACAACCCGGTTTTACATGATAGAACTAAACATGTAGAGGTTGATAAACACTTTATTAAGGAGAAAATAGAGAAAGGGCAGATTCGCATTCCATACATCTCAACCAGAGACCAGACAGCTGACATTCTTACCAAAGGTTTAGCTAAGAAACACTTTGATGACATGATTGGCAAGCTGTCCATGTACGACATTTTCAAGCCAGCTTGAGGGGGAGTGTTGAAAGTCTACATTAATTGTCATTAAACGTGTTTTATCTCTCCCATTTATTGTATATATTCTATTATTATTGTAAAGATTTAGTTAGAAACAGATCAACATGTAATTAGGAAACTATTTCAATTATTTCCTAAGATAGAGGTAGTAGTTCTGTTATTTCCTTTTTCATAGGGATTTGCCATTATGGCATCCTATTTTTTTGCTCTCCTTCTTTCTATAAGAGGAGCTGCGTTGTATATTCTGAATTAGCAATAATAATATTGCCTTTGAAGTGAATGCATTTTTAATGTCCAACTGATGCATAGGCCAGTGGCGCATGGCTGCCATGGATAAGAATAACTAGACAGAGGCCATTTTCGCAACTGGAGAGAAAGTATCACCATAATCTAGCCCAAATACCTGAGTATAGCCTTTAGCTACTAAACATGCTTTCAACCAATCAATCTGACCATCTGGGCCCACTTTGATAGCAAATACCCGACGATAGCCAACAATAGATTTCCCTTAAGAAGAGGGAACAAGTGTCCAAGTGTTATTGGATTCTAAAGCTGCCATCTCGTCAATCATAGCCTGTTGCCATCCTAGATGAGAAAGTACTTCCTGGACGGAGTAGAAACAGAGGAAATAACAGACACAAAGGCACAATGGGAAGGAGATAAACGGTGATAACTGAAGAAATTATAAATTGAATGAGGGTTACGAGAAGACCTTGTACCTTTGCGAAGAGCTATAGGTAAATCAACAAAAGATGCAGGTAGATCCGGAGTAGGTTCAGAGATTGGAGCAGAAGATGAATCACTTGTCTCTTCAATGGCAACTTCCTCCAATTGTGTTTGGAGAGGACGACGCTGATAGGTAATAAGAGGATGAGGAGTGGGAGACACAGATGGAGAAGAAGACCTTGACAAATATGATACTGGAGAATTAGTAACAAGTGGAATAGGAAAATTGATGTGCAATACCTGGGAAACAGAATCTGTTGTTACTGACATAGTGAAATAAGGTGTATCCTTAAAAAAGGTGATATTGGCAGACATGTAGAAACCATGAGTAGAAGGAGAATAGCATCTGTATCCTTTTTGTACACGAGAATAACCAAGAAAGATACACTTGACAGCACAAGCAAACAATTTATCAAGTGTGAGATCATGTATAAAACAAGTAGAACCAAAAACACGTGGGGGAACTGTGAAAAGTGGGTCCTGAGGAAACAACAAGGAATAAGCTCTGAAGCATGGGTACTCCTCCCAGGGAGGAGTATCGGTACCCGGTACGTACCGGGTACGGTTACGCGGTGGGTACGTACCCAATATTTTTATTTTGTTTTTGCATTTTGGGTACGGTTGCTTGACAGCTGGGTACGGCTCGGTGCAGCTTCGGCGACGACTGGTATGGCTGGGTCACTTTTTCTCCAAAAACACAATCGTTTGACGCAAAGAAAAAGGTATTTTGCTTCAGTTTCAGAACCCCTAGTTTCAAATTCGAGAGTCGACCTTCAGCAGCTCTTCATTCTCCTTCTACCCGAGTCTCCGGTGACTGCAACTCCGATGGCTCGACCATTTTTCCTCTCCTGTTTGAAGTGCAGCCCTAAACCTTCGATTCTTCAGATCAGCGACTGCAACTCCGAAGGCGACGATTCGACTGCTTTTTCGAAGGGACCAGAGTCACGATCGACTGCTTCTCCTGCTTCTCCTCATTCGACTAGTTCTCCTCTCTGTTTCAGTCTTCAATCCCCTCTCTGCTTCTCCTCTACGCGAGAATCAGGCGACCAGAACCCACCTCCTTTTCCTTTTTCTTATTTTTATTAAATATATTAACATTTTATTTCCACATTGTCTCTTCAATCTTATATTTTTTTTAATTTCTTCTGTGCATATTATTAGTGATTAACACATTTTTTTAACACTAATTATTCATTTAGGTATGGGTTTGTGTGTTTTAATTTTTATGTTATGTTGTCATATTTTATTGTGTGAGATTTTAATTTATTTTGTATATATATACATATATATATATATATATTTATTTATTTTATATATATATGATGTACCCGTACCCCAGTTTTTTAAAAATTTTCGTACCCCGTATCCATATCCGTACCGGGTATCGGTACCGTACTTGTACCTGTGCAACGTAGGGAATAAGGTACTTTGTTATTCAAGGAAGAGGATGACATCCAATTTATCAAAAAACCAACAGTGAGTACGGCATCACCCCAAAATTTTAAAGGTGCATTGGCATGTAACAAAAGGGTATGAGCAGTTTCAATAATATGGCGATGCTTTCTTTCAGCAATACCATTTTGTTGTGGTGTATGTGGACAGAAGGATTGATGAACAATGCCATGAGAAGCCATAAAATGATTAAGGGAAGCAGAAAAATATACTTTTGCATTGTCACTAAGCAAGATGCGAATAGGATGTCCAAATTGAGTTTGAATTTCATTGCAAAAATTCTGAAAAATCGTACACAACTCTGAACGTTCCTTCATTAAAAAAATTCAAGTACATCTTGAAAAGTCATCAATAAAAGTAACAAAGTACCTATAGCCTAAGATAAAATTGACTCGACTAGGACCCCAAATATCTGAATGGACATGACCAAAGGGAGAAGTTACTTTATGATGAACTGAGCTTGGAAAGGAAGCTCGAATATGTTTACCAAACTAACATGACTCACATTCTAGAGATTGCAAGTGAGATAGATGAGGGACCATTTTCTTCAGTTTGTTTGGATTTGGATGACCCAAACGACGATGAAGGAGACTCGGTGACTCAGCAACAGTGCAAGCAATTGAAGAAGGAAGCTGGAAATAGTAGAGACCATGTGATTCAGATCCTGCGCCAATTGTCTGCCCCGTGTTCCGGTCTTGTATAGAGAAAGAATTGGTAGTAAAGGTTATGGAACAATTAAGATTACGAGTGAGTTGACTAACGGAAACTAGATTAAAAGGACAACCAGGAATAAAGAGTACATAATTTAATGTCAAGGAGGGAAGAGGTGTGGCTTGACCAATGCCTTTGGCTTTTGCCTTTGAGCCATCAGCAAGAGTGATGTAGTGTGAATTTTTAAGTTGTGATATTTTTGAGAAAAGAGAGGGATTACCAGCTATGTGATCGGAAGCACCAGAATCCAAAATCTAGAATCCAACATGCGAGGAATGAGAGAGACAAATCGTAGAATTACCAGTATGAACTACAACTGCTGAAGATGAATTCTGTTGTGCTACCTTGAACTGAAGATATTCCTTATATTCAGCATCTGACAAAATATTCTGATTATTACCTCCACTTCCATCCTGTTTTTCTGGACCCAAAGACTAAGGAAAAGTCACATGGGCTGACTTCTCTGGAAATCCAATTAGGGAATAACATTTATCTTGAGCGTGCCCCATATGTTTGCAGTAGGAGCGCTGTGGACGATCACCAGAACCACGACCTCCTCGTCCACGACCTTGGCCTCCCATACCTGCCACATTAGAAAAGAATGTAGATGACTCTAAACCTGGTGAGGAACTAGCTCTTGACACAGCCTCTGGAGAAGGAACACGCAGCAGACGATCAATAAGATTTTCTGCTATAGGGATATTGGGATTTGTCAAAATCTAGTTCCGAACAAGTTCAAAGTCTTTGTGAAGACCGTGAAGGACAAACACCATGCACATATTATCGATCTTATTCTGGACATCATCTCCAGTCAGAGCCAATTTGACTTCATCAATGGTAGGCTGAGCTTTATTCAAATATGTCGAGAGATCATGATTTGTCATTTGGAGTGTAGCTAAATTGTGTACCACATCATAGAGGCGTTAGACATCATTTGAATAAACATTTTGAGCCTTCTTCCATATGTCGTAGCATGTTTTATAGGTGCGAAAATGAACCATCAACTTCGGGTAAATGGACTGCCATAAGAGCGAAACCAGCTGATAATCAGCTCTCTTCCACTGGTCTCATTCTATAATATCGATGTCTTCAGCCCTTTTGATTAGATGGTCGGAGAGACCTTGTCCCAAAAACCAAATTTCCATAGTAGCTTGCTAATCCATATAGTTTCTTCCATTGAGCTTTTTTGAGGTAATAGAAGGATTCCCAGAGAAAACAAAAGAGACAGGGGCCTTATTTGAGAGAGTAGAAGCACCAGAAGCAGCATTTGATGTTTCTGACATGGAGGCCATGAAGAACGAAGGTGGGCTTCTAAGATCCACTAGCTAAACAGGAACGAACGGAGCAAGTGACCACTTGAACAGGCTTAGGGAGGTCCGACGAGTAGAGCGAGACCGGCGGCAAAGGAATCAGGTGACGGGAAGGCGGTGCGTGGCTTACATGCGCCGGATGTTGTATAGGCTGGTGGCGGCGCGTGGAGAACTCTCCGGCGACAGGACTTGGAGGGATAGCCGAAAAAGGCCGTCTGAGATGACTAGGACCCTCACTTTGACAAATGAGGGGACTTTGGACGAGGTTCCAGCCTTGACAGTGGCTAGAACAGTAACAGTGAAGAAGAGCAGGAGCGGGATCAACTTGCTCTGATACCAATTTGAATATCAGACTACTTAGAGAGAATTTCTGAATTGCTTGAGTGTCAAATACTCAACAAGTGTGATTTATATATACTCATCAGAATTACAATTTACAAGAGTAATAAATAAGATAGCTAATATATACTATTATACATGAACCTGTACATGAACCTAAGGAACGGTTCATGGAACCTTATTAATGAATCTCAATAATCTCAACAGTGTGAATGGGGAACCTAAATCTTGGTTTAAGGGTCAAAGGGGAGTGAGACAAGGAGATTATTTATCTCCGTTTCTTTTTACTATTGTGGTCGATGTGCTTAGCCGTTTAGTGTCTAGAGCTGTAAATAATGGGTTGGTTAAGGGGCTAACTGTTGGTTCAGAGGAGGTTTTAGTCTCTTATCTTCAGTTTGCCGATGACACAGTTTTCTTCTTGGAACCTGATGTTGATTCTTTTGTTAATACTTTGACTATTTTGAGGTTTTTTGAGGTCATTTTTGGTCTTAAGATTAATTTGGAAAAAAGTGGTTTGGCGGGTGTGAATGCTGACAATCAGATTTTGTCTGCCTTTGCTACTTTAGCAGGTTGTCAAATTCTTCATTGGCCTCTCACTTTCCTTGGGATTCCTTTGGGAGGTAATCCTTGTGCTGTTTCCTTTTGGGACTTGGTGGTTTGTAAGATCTCTAAGCAGTTAGAATGTTGGAAGGGTACCTTTTTCTTTTTGGGTGGTCAAATCACTCTAATTCAGTCTTGTTTGTTTAGTATCCCTCTTTACTTTCTCTCCCTTTTTTGTATTCCATTGTTTGTTTTCCTCTACAACCTTATTCTTTATGGCATCATGTTATTCGAAGTATGGTTTGCATCTGAATGGGTGGGACACCAATTCTGCAAGTAGAGTTTCTCATGCTACTCCTTGGAAATTTATCTTTCAGGGTCTTCCTTTCTTTAATTCTTTCTTGTCCTTACATCTAGGTGATGGCTCTTGTATTAATTTTTGGGAAGATATTTGGGTTGGTACTGTCCCTCTTTCTGAGGCTTTTCCAAGGCTATTTTGCCTATCTTTTTACGTAATGTCCTTATTTGCCAATTTTTTTCTCACGATAATTTCTCTTGAAACTTCCATTTTTTTAGAAACTTGTGTGATAGAGAGGTTAGTGAGTTAGAGTCTCTCCTGTTTTTAATTGATTTTATTCATCTTTCTTTTTTGCCTGATTCAAGAACTTGAACCCTTGATTCATCAGGAGTTTTCTCTTGTAAATCTTATTTTCAGTTCTTGACTCAATCTTATAACAAGGATAGATTTCTCTTGGATAAACCCATCTGGAAATCCAAAGTTTCCTCAAAGGTCAAAGTTTTTGTCTGGACTATTGTTCTTAACAGGATTAACACTAATGACATGCTTCAGAAATGCAGGTCTCTCATTGCTTTGTCTCCAAATATGTGTATTATGTGTGGTTCAGATTTGGAATCTGGGGCTCATCTCTTTTTGCATTGTTTTGCGGCTAATTATCTTTGGAATAGACTATTTGGGATCTTTGGAGAGTCTTGGGTTTGCCTTATGGAATTGCATCTTTTTCTCCTTATCAAGTTCAGAGGTTTTGGTGCTCGTAAAGAAGCAAAAATCTTATGGCAGCGCTCTGTTTATGCTGTTCTTTGGTGTATTTGGTTGGAAAGAAATGCTATAATTTTCAAGGACTCTTTTTTGACTCTAGACTTCATTTGGGATAGGGTTACTCTTTTGGCATCTCTTTGGTGTTCTGCTCATAGTTTTTTTAGTGGTGTTTCTTTCGTAGACATACAAAGGGATTGGCATACCTTGTTGCATGATTTTCCCACATAGGTTCTAGTTGTTTCTTTTTTTTTTTGTGAGGATTCCTTGTCCTCTTTCTTTGTACTTTCTTCTTCTCATCTAATAATATTTCTTTTTTTATCAAAAAAAAATCTGGTCGTGTGTGAGATAAATAAATTAATCTTCTTATCAGTCGTTGAAACATTTCTCTATCCATTGCAGCATCTCCTTCTGCTGTTCCAAGTTTCATATTCGGATCTATGGGTGTGCTTGCTAGTTTGCACTTGTCTTACCTGTTTCTCTGAGTAAATCTGTAACATATTTTTGTTGGGAGATAAAAATACCCTTCCTAGAATGAGCAACCTCAATTCCAAGAAAGTATTTTAGTCTTCCTAGTGATTTGATCTCAAATTCCTTAGCCAAACTTTGACTTAGAACTTGTGTGATCCCGTCAGTTTTGTCTGTCTCCCATAGCCAACATAGCTCTTGCAAATCTTCCAAACCATGTCCGTGGTGATTGCTTAAGGCCATACAAGGCCTTCTTCAATTTACACACAATATTGACATTCATAGTCTTCCCATAGCCTGGTGGAACCTCCATGTAGATTTCTTCCTTTAGATCTCCATGCAAAAATGCATTTTTTACATCATACTGCTGTAAGTCCCAACCATAATTAGCTGCTAATGCCAATAAAACTCTGATTGTGTTAGTTATGATAGCTGAATGGCTTAGAATATCCTTCTCAGCCTCCTCAATTTATAGAATGATAAGTTACAACAATTGAATACAAAATCCCTTGATTTTAGGGATTGATTATTAACAACTATATCAAACAATATCAAGCTATATCAAACTATATCAGACTATATCAAATCTAAATCAAAACAATATCAACACTCTCCCTCAAGCTGGTGCATAGATGTCATATGCACCCAGCTTTTTACATATGTAAGTTATTCGTGAGCCCCGTAGAGACTTGGTGAAAACATCTGCAAGTTGATCATTAGAATTGACAAATGAAGTACTAATCTCCTTTAAAAGAATCTTGTCTCGAATGAAATGACAATCGATCTCTATATGCTTGTTCGTTCATGAAAGACAGGATTAAAGAAGCAATGTGAAAAGGCTGCTTGATTATCACAAATCAGCTGCATAGAACCCATTTTGCAAAACTTTAACTCTTGAAGTAGATGTTTTAACCATATAAGTTCACATGTTGTAAGAGCCATAGCCCTATATTCTGCTTCTGCACTCGATCTTGCAACTACACTCTGCTTCTTACTCTTCTAAGAGATGAGATTACCTCCAATGAAAACACAATAGCCAGAAGTTGACCTCTTATCAGTTGGAGATCCTGCCCAGTCTGCATCTGTATAAGCAACAATGTCTATGTTACCTCTGTTCTCATATATTAGCCCCTTTCTAGGAGATCCTTTAATATGCCTTAAAATGCAAGTCACTGCATCCCAATGACTGTCACAAGGAGAGTTAAGAAATTGACTCACAACACTAACAACAAAGGCTATATCTGGTCTGGTCATAGTGAGATAATTCAACTTTCCCACCAACCTTCGATATCTGCCTGGATCTGAGTACGGCTCCCCCTGATTTGGCACGAGCTTAACATTCGGATCCATAGGAGTATCCACCGGCTTACAATTTTGCATCCCAGTCTCTTCCAAAATATCAAGTGCATACTTCCTTTGACAAATGGAATGTCTGTTTTTGATTGAGCAACCTCAATACCAAGGAAGTATCGCAACCTGCCCAAATCTTTGGTTTGGAAATGCTGAAACAGATGTTGCTTTAGTCTATTGATCCCTTCATGATCATCACCTGTAATTACAATATCACCCACATAGACCACAAGATAAATGACCTTTTTACACGGTGAATGTTTATAGAAAACAGAGTGATCAACCTCACTACGAATCATGCCAAACTGTTGTATGACCTTACTAAACCTCCCAAACCAAGCTCGAGGTGACTGTTTCAACCCATACAATGACTTCTGAAGTTGGCAAACAAGACCTGACTCCCCCTAAGCAATAAACCCAGGTGGTTGCTCCATATAAATCTCCTCCTCCAACTCACCATGTAAAAAGGCATTTTTAATGTTCAGTTGAGATAAAGGCTAGCAAGAGATAGCAGCCATGGATAAAAAGAGACGAACAGATGCCATTTTAGCAACAGGAGAGAATGTATCACCATAATCAAGACCATAAATCTGAGTATATCCTTTGGCCACAAGACGAGCCTTCAAGCGATCCACAGTCCCATCGGGACTAACGTTGACAGTAAAAACCCAACGACAACCAATAGTAGACTTCCCTAGAGGAGAGGGAACAAGAGCCCAAGTGTGGTTAGATTCCAATGCTGTCATCTCATCAATCATAGCCTGTCGCCATCCTGGATGGGATAGTGCTTCCTGATCAGTTTTAAGAATAGAAATGGACGACAAAGCAGAAACAAAGGCATAATGGTTGGAAGATAAACGATGATAACTCAGAAAATTATAAATAGGATGAGGATTGCGAGAAGAACGATTACTTTTGCGAAGTGCAATGGGAAGGTTAGTGGTAGGCTCAGGTTGGATCGGAATCGACGGAGACGGAGGAGCAGGAGGTGAGTCACCGGTGTCCGGAGTAGTAGGATGAGGACGACGGTGATAAGTGAGACGAAATGGCTCCATGAGGTATTTAGGAGCAACAGGGGCAGCCTCTTGTATATGTGAGACAAGTGGACTTAAAACGGGAGAATCGAAGACTGGAATAGGCAAGACTTGAGAAACAGACTCCGACAAGACTTGTGAGGCAAAGAAAGGTGTATCCTCGAAAAAAGTAACATCTGCGGAGATGTAAGAACGATTTGTGGATGGAGAATAACATCTGTACCCCTTTTGAACCAGAGAATAACCAAGAAAGACACACTTAATGGCGCGAGCAGCAAGTTTGTCGAGACCTGGAGCATCATTGTGGACAAAACATGTGGAACCAAAAACCCGAGGGGGGACAGTATAAAGGGGTGCCTGAGGATATAGAATAGAGTGAGGAACCTGGTTATTGAGAACAGAAGATGGCATTCGATTTATTAAATAACCTGCAGTGAGAACAGTATCACTCAAAATTGCATAGGAACATTAGAATGTAACATGAGAGTACGAGCTGTTTCAGCGATATGACGATGTTTGCGCTCAGCCACACCATTTTGTTGAAGTGTGTGAGGACAACTCGATTGATGAATTATACCGTGCGATGCCATGAAAGAATTAAAAGGGGCAGAAAAATATTCTTTGGCATTATCACTGCGTAAGATACGAATAGTTTGTCCAAATTGATTATGTATTTCAGCACAAAATTTTTAAAAAATAGTGAATAACTCAGAATGTTCTTTCATTAAAAATAACCAGGTACAACAAGAGAAATCATCGATGAAAGTAACAAAATATCTATATCCTAAGAAAGAAGAAATACGACTAGGACCCCAAACATCAGAATGAACAAGACTAAAAGGAGACTCTGCACAACCTGTAACCTTGCTTGGAAAGGATGCCCGAACATGTTTTCTAAGCTGACATGCCTCACACTCCAATGCAGGTAAATTAGAGAGATGAGGGACCATTTTCTTTAATTTATTCAAACTCGGATGACCAAAACGACGATGAAGAAGACTAGGCGCCTCTGTGGCAGCACATATGGTGGAGGATGGAGGTTGTAAGTAGTAGAGACCGCGTGACTCAGATCCTGCTCCAATCGTCTTCCCCGTACTCCGGTCCTGGATAGAAAAGGAAGTAGAAATGAAGGTTATGGAACAATTGAGAGATCGAGTAAGTTGACTAATAGAAATTAAATTAAAAGGACATCCAGGTACAAATAAGACTGAATTTAAAGACAGAGAGGGAAGAGGTGAAGCATGACCAATACCAGTGGCTTGAGTTTTAGAGCCATTAGCAAGGGTGATATGATGTGGTGTTTTAGTAGAGGATAAAGTAGAAAAGAGAGAAGAGTTACCAGCAATATGATCAGAAGCACCAGAATCCAAAATCTAGGAACCAACGGGAGATGAATGAGAGAAACAAACCATAGAATTACCAGAATGAGCTATGGTTGCTGAAGATGAGGCTTGTTGGGCTGCCTTAAGCTGAAGGTACTCCTTATATTCATCAATTGAAAATTTGTTCTGATTGTGACCTGTCTGATTATCATACACAACCTCGATTTTCTGATTGACAGACTGCGTTACATTAGCTGACTTTTCTGGGAAACCATGAAGAGAATAACACTTGTCTTGGGTATGACCCACGCGTTTGCAATAAGAGCACTGAGGACGATCACCTCTACCATGACCACCTCTTCCACCACGCCCACGGCCTCGTCCTCCACGGTTTGCCGAATTAGATACAAAGGCCGAGGACTCTGAAGCTGTCTGGGAGCCTATCTCAGATGTCTCCACTGGTGACGGAACTCGTAGAAGACGATCAATGAGCTCCTCCACCGTGGGGATGTTAGGATTAGTTAGAGCTTGATTCCGGACAGATTCAAAGTCCTTATGTAAACCGTGAAGAACAAAGACCATATACATATTATCAAGTTTTGCTAGTACCTTCGTAAGATCATCACCTGTTATAATGCGTTTAATGTCATCAATGACGGACTGTGCTTTGTTCAGATAAGAGGGAAGATCATGATCTGTCATCTGAAGAGTGGCCAAATTGTGGACAGAAGCATAGAGACGTTGTAGATCATTGGAATAGACATTTTTAGCTTTCTTCCATATTTCATAACAAGTTTTGTACGGGCGAAAGTGTACCATCAACTTCGGATCAATAGACTGCCATAAAATATAGACCAACTGATAATTTGCCCTTTTCCATTCATCACGAATTTTCTCATCAATCTCTGCTTCCTTCTTGGTGAGATGTTCATAAAGCCCTTGACCTAAAAGCCAAACTTCAACCGCATTGTACCAATCCACAAAATTCTTACCATTGAGTTTTTCCGATGTGATAATGGGACTTCCAGAGAAGGCAAAAGAGATGAAACCCTTCCCTGTAGACCCAGAACCAGCCACTGAATTGACGTCAGAACCTTTGGAAGAGCCGGTGGTTGAATCGGACATGGTGAGAAGGAGAAGAATGAAAGTTCTTGAAATTGGACTTTGATAGTCAAAAGGAGGCCAGAGGATGCCGGCGAACAAGACGGAGATGACGTGCGGACGAAACGGTGCGTGGACGGCGGCGAGTTGAGGTCACGCGCGTAGAGATCTGCGGATGGTGGCGACGCGTGACGGTGCGTATGGCGTAGAACGGAGGTGGGTCTTCTCGGAAACTGATCGCCGGCGCTTTCTGAGTTGTCCGGTCACCTTACTTTGGTGATCGGAGATGGTGGCCGGTGACGGTGGCTGGAGACAGTTGCTAGAGACGATCACTGGAGAGCGGTTCTTGACCAGATCGAACCGTAGCTCTAGATACCAAGTTATGATAGCTGAATGGCTTAGAATATCCTTCTCAGCCTCCTCAATTTATAGAATGATAAGTTACAACAATTGAATACAAAATCCCTTGATTTTAGGGATTGATTATTAACAACTATATCAAACAATATCAAGCTATATCAAACTGTATCAGACTATATCAAATCTAAATCAAAACAATATCAACAGTGTTCATCTTTGCAACTAGAGCAAAGGTCTCTAGGTAATCGATTCCATAGGTTTGAGTATACCCTTTGGCAAACAATTGGGCCTTGTATCTTTCTATTGACCCATTTGCTCTATACTCCATTGTATACACTCAACAGGAGATGTAGGCAGATCCGGAGTAGGTTCAGAGATTGGTGCAGAAGATGAATCACCGGTCTCTTCAATGACAACTTCCTCCAATTGTGTTTGGCGAGGACGACGCTGATAGGTAATAAGAGGACGAGGAGTGGGAGACACAGATGGAGAAGAAGACCCTGACAAATCTGATACTGAAGAATCAGTAACTAATGGAATAGAAAAATTGATGGGCAATAGCTGGGAGACTGACTCTGGTGTCACCGACGTATTGAAGTAAGGCTTATCCGCAAAGAAGGTAACATCGGCAAACATGCAGAAACGATGAGTAGAAGGAGAATAGCATCTGTACCCTTTTTGCACACGAGAATAACCAAGAAAGATACACTTGACAACACAAGCAAACAATTTATCAATACCTGGTGTAAGATCATGTACAAAGCAAGTAGAACCAAAAACACGTGGGGGAACTATGAAAAGTGGGTCCTGAGGAAACAACAAGGAATGAGGTACTTTGTTATTCAAGGCAGAAGATGGCATTCGATTTATCAAAAAACCAGCAGTGAGTACGGCATCACCCCAAAATTTTAAAGGTGCATTGGCATGTAACAGAAGGGTATGAGCAGTTTCAATAATATGGCGGTGTTTCCTTTCAGCAATACCATTTTGTTGTGGTGTATGTAGATAAGAGGATTGATGAACAATGCCATGAGAAGCCATAAAATGATTAAGGGAAGCAAAAAAATATTCTTTTGCATTATCACTACGTAAGATGTGAATAGGATGTCCAAATTGAGTTTGGATTTCATTGCAAAAGTTCTGAAAAATAGTACACAACTCTGAACGTTCCTTCATCAAAAAAATCCAAGTACATCTTGAAAAGTCATCAATAAATGTAACAAAGTACCTATACCCTAAGATAGAATTGACTTGACTAGGACTCCAAATATCTGAATGGACAACATCAAAGGGAGAAGTTGCTTTATGATGAATTGAGCTTGGAAAGGAAGTTCGAATATGTTTACCAAGCTGACACGACTCACATTCCAAGGATTGCAGGTGAGAAAGATGAGGGACCATTTTCTTCAGTTTATTTAGATTTGGATGACCCAAACGACGATGAAGTAGACTCGGCGACTCAGCAACGGTGCAAACAATTGAAGGAGGAGGCTGAAAATAGTAGAGACCATGTGATTCAGATCCTGCGCCAATCATCTGTCCCGTATTCCGGTCCTGTATAGAGAAAGAATTGACCGTAAAGATTATCGAACAATTAAAATTATGAGTGAGTTTACTAACAGACACTAGATTAAAGGGGCAACTAGGAATAAAGAGTACAGAGTTTAATGTCAAGGAGGGAAGAGGTGTGGTTTGACCAATGCCTTTGGCTTTTGCCTTTGAGCCATCGGCAAGAGTGATATAATGTGAATTTTTGGGTTGTGATATTTTTGAGAAAAGAGAGGGATTACCAGCTATGTGATCGGAAGCACCAGAATCCAAAATCCAGGATCCAACAGGCGAGGAATGAGAGAGACAAACTGTTGAATTACCAGTATGAACTACAGCTGCTGAAGATGAATTTTGTTGTTCTACCTTGAATTGAAGATATTCCTTATATTCAGCATCTGACAAAATATTCTGATTATTACCTCCACTTTCATCCTGTTTATCTGTGCCCGAAGACTGAGAATAAGTCACATGAGCTGACTTCTCTGGAAATCCAATTAGGGAATAACATTTATCTTGAGTGTGCCCCCTACGTTTGCAGTAGGAGCACTGTAGACGATTACCGGAACCACGACCTCCTCGTCCACCTCGACCACGACCTCGGCCTCCACGTCCTGCCACATTAGAAAGGAGTGCAGATGACTCTAAACCTGATGAGGAACCAACTCCTGACACAGCCTCCAGAGAAGGAACACGAAGCAGACGATCAATAAGATTTTCTATTGTAGGGACATTGGGATTTGTCAAAATTTGGTTCGGAACGGATTCAAAGTCTTTGTGAAGACCGTGAAGGACAAACACCATACACATATTATCAATCTTATTTTGGACATCATCTCCAGTCAGGGCCAACTTAACTTCATCAATGGTAGACTGAGCTTTATTCAAATACGCCGGGAGATTATGATCCGTCATTTGGAGTGTAGCTAAATTGTGTACCACATCATAGAGACGTTGGACATCATTTGAATGAACACTTCGAGCCTTCTTCCATATGTGTCATAGCATGTTTTATAGGTGCGAAAATGAACCATCAACTTCGGGTCAATGGACTGTCATAAGAGCGAAACTAGCTGATAATCAACTCTCTTCCACTGGTCTCGTTCTGTAATGTCGATATCTTCAACCTTTTTGGTTAGATGTTCGGAGAGACCTTGTCCCAAAAACCAAATCTCCACAGCAGCTTGCCAATCCATATAGTTTCTTCCATTGAGTTTTTCTGAAGTAATAGATGGATTACTAGAGAAAACAAAAGATAATGGGACCTTATTAGAGGAAATAGAACCACCAGAGACAGCATTTGAGGTTTCTGACATGGAGGCCATTGAAGAACGAAAGTGGGCTCCTAAGACCCACTAGCCAAACAGTGATGAACAGAGCAGGTGACCACTTGAACGGACTCTGGAGGCGAGCACACTAGGACCAGCCGCGATGGAATCTGGTACCGGGAAGGCGGCGCGTGGCTTACACGCGCCGGACGTGGTGTAGACTGGTGGCGGCGTGTGGGGGACTTTCCGGCGACGATCTGATGGCAAAGGAGTTCTGCCAAGAATCTGGCCTCTAACCTCATCAAGGCTCTTATTCAAGCCTGCTAAGAACTCGTAAACTCGATCATTCTCCATTTGTTTCACATAACGAATGCTATTAGCTTTACATGCCCAATCATCTTCATAGCAGAGATCAAGTTCCTGCCATAACGCCTTCATCTCGTTGTAACATTTAGTAACCTCGCGGTCGCCTTGCTTCATCTGCCACAATCTCGTTTTCATCTAAAAAATATGAGATGAGTTTTCGAGGTCTGAATATGTTTCTCGAATCGCATCCCACACATCCTTTGTGGTGGGCATGAACAAATACGTTTTCCCTATTGAGGCCTCTATGGAGTTGATCAGCCAGGTCGTAATGAGGGAATTTTCAGATATCCAAATTTGCCATGTCGGATAAGATTTTGTTGGCTCCTTCATCTCGCCAGTGAGATAGCCAAGTCTTCCCTTGCCGTCGACCACCAGCTTGATTGACTGAGCCCACTCCAGGTAATTTTTCCCGTTCAATTTGTGAGCGGTTAATTGAATTGGAAAGTTTTCAATGTCGCTAGGGTTTATAGACCCTGATGGCAACAACGCTCCAACGCTTACTCCAGAGGATTTGGTGGCGGATCCATCTTCGCCAGTCGTCACTACCTCAGGCATGGTTGATTGCGCTATCACACAGAACCGAAGGAGAAAAGTGACAAAAAAAGGTTTAAGCTAGGTTTGAATACACCATAGCTCTTGATACCATGAGCACAGTCAGGGAACAAAATAGGAGAAAATAATATTTCTGTTAGGTTATATAGGCTGTACATTCCAAATATATCTCCTCAATCTTAGGAGTTATACAATCACTATCAATCACTATCCCTAGAAAATAGGAGTCAACTATCTAAACATATCTTTTCTATTTTTTACAATATCTAAATAAATCTTTCTGTTTTCAACAGGTTAAAATAATGCCTTGCATTATCTGATCTAAATCTCTTGACAGTAACCCAAAACTGATTTTTGATAATAGAACAGAAATTTGGAAGAACAGTACTGACATCAGATTTGTGTTTGATCAAGAAAACCCAAGTAACATGAGTGTAGTCATCAATAAAGGAGACAAACTTTCCCCATAAACATTAGGAATGGTAGATGGACCCCAAATGTAATGTGAATGAGGTAAAACAGAACAAAACTGCATTTATTACTAATTGGAAAAGATACGTGTTTGTGTTTAGCAAGCTCACACACTTCACAATGGAAATTTTCAACACTTAGACCTCTAAACAAGGAGGGGAAAAGGATTTTAATAATTCTAAAGGATGGATGTCCAAGTCTGTTGTGGTGAAGCCAAATCTTTTCTTTATTGACTGAAACAGATTCTGAACTGAAGGAATGGTGCAATCTGTTCTGCATTGGTGTTTCAAGGTAGTAGAGGTCATCTCGTTTCCTAGCATGTCCAATCATCCTCCCCAAATCCTTGTCCTGAAAAACACAATAATTGTTGTAAAAAATCAGAGTGCAGCCTAAGTCTTGAGTAGGTTTGTGGATAGTCTAGGGAGAAGAAGAACATTTTTTAAGATCACTAATGGATTGATTTTGATGTCCCTTATGCCTGCAATAGTGGTCAAAGACCCATCAACAGTGGTTATTTTCTTACTCCGTGGACAAGGAGAATAGGTGGAAAAATTATTGGATGTGTGGGTCACATTGTTAGTAGCTCCTGAGTCTACAATCAAAGGTTGTACTTGAGGCACTTAGTCCAATTAAAAGAGGAAACTTACCTGAATATGCTGAAGAACAAGAAGGCTTTTCAAGGTTGCTAATGAGTGATCTCACCCACTCAATTTCTTCTTGGTTGAGACTGCCCAGTTCTTGTGATGTTGATACACCTTGTGACTCTTCAGACTGTTGAGATCAAATATCCTCCATATCTTTGCTTTCTAGGCAATTAAGGCCTCGAGTATTTCGAACAAAAATATCCAGCGTTAAAGGCTGGTATCATCGGCAATGAAGGCCCGATGAAAGCTGGTATTGTTGGCAATGAAGGCCAAATGCAAAGTAGAAACACAGAGGTTTCAGAGTGAACGAGAAACAGAGGCGGTCCCAAGAAAGAACCTCTCTGATACCATGTAGAAATTTTTTTCCTTAATCTGAATGATTACAACGTGGTAGTATATATAGGGGATTAGGGAACAACTGTACACTTAATAGTACACTAATCTAGGCCTAGAAAACAAGCTAATTAAGTCTTAGAAAATAAACAAGGTTAAAGCTCTAAAAACAATGATACATGAATCACCGGCCAACCGTTCAACTGGCCAACCATCCAACCGGCCAATCGTCCAAACTGGGTAGATATCACAACAGTTTTAAAACGAGATTGTATAATGATTTGATTCTTAGATCAGTATGATACCAGCTCAGATATGGATTACACTCAAAGAAAATAGCAAAGAACAGAGAAAAAAAAAGTAGAGGCAACCCAGACACTTTGAGGGGTCCGTTCCTCCTTCCTAAGACTCTCACTCAAACATTGTGATACGAACCTTGGGAGAACCCTACCACAAAACCTAGCCATTGTGGTGGGAAAGCCCAAGGCCATATAAACCCCACATTGGAATCCCATACTTCCAATGTGGGACAAGTCCCATACCTTCCAATTTGATCCTAACAAAAACAAATACAACACAAGCATCCTCTAGATTACAACAACTCCAGATTCTTTTTTCCCTTATTGGGAGACATGTTTGTTGAGTGTTTCCCCTGTAAGTGGTAGCCTTTGTCCTCCAGAAAGTCTTGATTCAATCAGGTAAGAATCATGGTTGTTTATTGTTCGATATACATGACTGAGTCCAACAAGCTAAGAGTACCAATGCATTTGGAATAACAGACCTTATCATGAATCAAACCTTTAGAAGAATGCTTGCTGGGACTGGTAGTGTAAGACTGCGCACAAAAAAGGTAGATCCTCTTTGTTCTAACTCTTTCTGACCATTGCCAACTCCCAAGGAGCAATCAAGGTTTATTCATCATTGGATGGAACCTCGTGGCCACTTCAATTATTTGTGTGGTTATAAGTTTCATCATTCCACTGAGAATCATAGAGGAAGAGTTGTTGATTGGGTTTAGCATGGGCTCTGGTTTTTTCTGCCAAGGCAGAGGAGCCATGGGTTAGAGAGAGAGAGAGAGAGAGAGAGAAAGTCACATGCATAACATGTGCATGTTTGTTTTAACCGAAAATGGTAGTTTTCAGGGGCATTAAGTGATGAAAAAAAAACTTACAACCCTATAGTTCAGAGGGGTAATGTGTATTTTACTCAATAATTAAATAAATCAACACTCAAAAGACTCATAAACCCACATCATGATTATTAGTTATCACTCAAGAACATAATAAGATTTTTTCAAGAAAAAACAGAAGCACATGATAAAACAAGGCAAAAAGCATACATTTGGGGGCTAGGGCTAGGGCTGTCGGGATTCACTCAAGAAGAAAATTACAGAATCAGATTTTTTCAAAAAAAAAAAAGAAGAGAGAAAAACAGAATCAGATGAGAAGAAGGCAAGAAGGAAGAAGCCATATTGGGGGGCTAGGGCTGTCAGGAAGTGAGAAGAGATTGAGGGAAGAACTGAAGAAGGAAGCTTCCACCGATGGAATCAATGCCAAATGCTGGAGAGTGCTGCCACCATGTCAACGCCACTTACCGGAGTTAAGCACCGCTGGTCTGCTGGAGTTGCTTTGAGAATGGGAAGATGGTCCCTGTATTGAATGAAAACAGGGAAGAAAGAATGGAAATGGGCACAGGGCATTGAAACAATGTGTTTCTGCTCAAAATTTGGGCAAGCCATATTGAAGCCGTACCAAACTGTATCCGAGCTGTACCCCACTTGGAAAAAAAAATTGGGTGCATACCTGGTTCATACCTGAGGCGTACCCATACCAGGTATGAGTACATGTGTGGTTTATGCATGCCCACGCTTCAGAGGCCCAGCCAAATAACCTAATAACTATTGTCTGACATCATTGTTAGTCTTGAGAGAATTCTTGTTAGGAATGCTTTAATAAATGTATTTTGTGCCTGAGTAAAATTGCCATGTCATCAGGTATCAATATCAACATGGGAAGAAGGAAGTTCACATCCATGCCAGAATTTTTCAATCAGCATTGATCCATCATCTTCTGTTATGAGGAATCCATTTTCGGAGAAGAAATGGAGAAAGTTCCAATTATCAAGACTATTTAGCAGCTCCAATGCTGCGATAAAGATGCATGTAATGGATGTGAGTTTATATTCAGGGGGAACTACAATCATTGATCAGTGGCTTCTTGTACTCAGCCTGGGTTCTGGGCAAACAAGAAATATGGCTCTTGATAGGTATGTTTTTATGTGAAGAATTAGTGGATATTATGCTTCTACTGTTTTTGCTCAAATTGCATGGATGTCAATAATTCATATTGATATCTGATAATAACTTGGTTTTTGATAGAGCACAATATCGTCGTTTAATCTATGTTGATGTCTTACGATAACTAGGTTATTGTTATTGTTTGTCTTGTATTAACTTGACTTGAAGACCTTTTCACTTATTGATGACTCATTTTGAGGAAGCATATGCTTGCTACATAAAGCGCTTTCTCATACTAAGAAAAACTAGGCATGAAGAGGAAAAGAAAAAGAGCGAGAAGCTTATGAATGTGTGTGGTATTGTCTATAGTTTTGTTTATTTATTGGAAAATATTCCTTTTCTTTGGGCATTGCTCCTTTGTCTTGATTTTAAGCAAGAGTTCACACTTCACTCTCCATGGAAGCCCATGTTTTTAGAAGAGAAGCTAATGCAGCTGCTCATAATTTAGTTCATTTGTTTTTCCAAAACAATTTCTTTGTGATGTACGACTTAGATACTCTCTTTTATATGGTGTTTTAGTGTCTGTTGTCTTCTGCATGTCCATGTTTTTATTGTTTTCTTTGATATTTTACTTATGAGAAAAAGAGAGAAGGGAGAAAAAAGCCACATTTTCAAAGGCAGATGTCATTGCCTTTACTATGATGTAGAATTTTTAATCTAAATTTCAATTAGTGTTTGAAACAAAGTTTGTTTTGGGGGCTTCCTTGATTGCATTGATTTAATGGGATTGGAATTTGTTGTTTACTTCTTGCCCTTGGTCTTGATATTTAGTTTAGACTTTCTTTTTTTCTTTATACCTTTTTAAGAGATATATTTTATCTTCTTTCTTGTAAGCTTTGTTCTTCTGCAATTAATCCTTTATTCTTTTTTTTCAATTAAAGTTGGAAGGAGGGTAAACAAGTCTTAATTTACCTTTGAACTTGGTTGAGAGTAAACATGATTAAAGTTTCACCTTCCATATTTTGTCTATTTCTCACTAAAATTCTTTAATCTAAAATAATTTGTTTGATAGCATCTATTATTAAACTTCCAAATTTTCTGCTCAGGCGGTATCTTGCTTACAACTTGACTCCTGTTGCCGGAATAGCAGCACTTATATCCAGAAATGGTCATCATGCCAATGTTTACTCAATGAGCTCGATTATGTCGCCTCTTCCTTTGTCTGGTTATTTAAACATGCCCATTACTGTCCTAGGTTGTTTCCTTGTGTGTCACAATAGAGGTCGTTATCTCTTTAAATACCAGGACAGAGCTTCAGCTGAGGGACACTTTGATGCTGGAAATCAATTAATTGAATCTTGGAACACAGAGCTGATGTCTTGTGTATGTGATTCTTATGTTGAAATGGTTTTAGAAATTCAAAAGTTAAGAAGAGATGTTTCAAGTTCTATAATTGATTCTAGTGCCTGCCCTGCGATCAATCTCTCTTTGAAGGCTTATGGAGATCAAATCTACTCCTTCTGGCCACGTTCTGAGAGGCGTGTTCCGATTGATCAACTTGGTGATTGCAATAACATGCCTTCAGGTGCAACAGCAGTTCCTAAATCTGACTGGGAATGCCTTAAAGAACGGGTCATACATCCTTTTTATTCTCGTATTGTTGACCTTCCAGTATGGCAGCTATACTCAGGAAATTTAGTCAAGGCTGAAGAAGGCATGTTTCTTTCACAGCCTGGGAATGGGATGATTGGTAGTTTACTTCCAGCTACAGTTTGCAGCTTTGTAAAGGAGCATTATCCTGTGTTTTCAGTACCATGGGAATTGGTGACTGAAATCCAAGCTGTGGGTTTTTCAGTGCGAGAAATTAGACCTAAAATGGTTCGTGATCTCCTAAAAGTTTCTTCAAAATCAATCGTTCTGCGATCAGTTGACATGTATATAGATGTTCTTGATTACTGCTTATCAGATTTTCAGCAAACAGGGTCATCCAGCTTGTCCAGAGATGATGCACCAATTGATCCTGTTAGTACTAATGCTTTTTGCCGAGAAACTGATGTCAGAAGCACTTCTTCTCAGCCGGAGTCTAATGTCCACAGCTCCATTGGCATAGCGACCCAGAGTGCAGCTAGTTCTGGAGATGCATTGGAAATGATGACAAGTTTAGGCAAGGCTTTATTTGATTTTGGTCGGGGTGTTGTTGAAGATATTGGTAAAGCAGGAGCACCCTTGGGTTACAAGAATGCTGTGACAGGCATAAGTCAAAATAGGGACCAGAAATTTGTATCAATTGCTGCAGAACTCAAAGGTTTACCATGTCCAACTGCAACTAGCCATTTAAAAAAATTAGGCTTAACTGAACTTTGGCTTGGGAATAAGGAGCAACAGTCATTAATGGTTCTGTTAGGAGAAAAATTCATTCATCCTAAAGTATTGGACAGACCTCTCTTGGGTGACATTTTTTCTAACTTTCCCCTTCAAGCGCTATTGAAATTGCAGAACTTCTCTCTTAACCTTCTGGCTAATCATATGAAGCTAATTTTCCACAAAGATTGGGTGAACCATGTAATGGGATCAAATATGGCTCCGTGGCTTTCATGGGAAAAACTGCCTAGTTCTGGTGGTCAAGGGGGTCCTTCCCCTGAATGGATTAGAATATTCTGGAAAAGTTTCAGGGGCTCACAAGAAGAATTATCTCTTTTCTCAGATTGGCCCCTAATTCCTGCTTTTCTTGGTAGGCCAGTCTTATGCCGTGTAAGAGAGCTGCATCTCGTCTTCATTCCACCTCCTTTCGAGCACCCAACATTAACAAGTGGTATTTTAGAAAGAGAATTCACTGAAAGTTATGTGGGTGGGGTTAGGGTATCTAGGGATAATACTTCTGAAGCTGAGTTAGCAGATTCCTACATCTCAGCTTTTGAAAGATTCAAAAATAATTATCCCTGGTTGTTGCCAATGTTAAACCAGTGTAATATACCCATATTTGATGAGGCATTTATAGATTGCGCTGCTTCATGCAATTGTTTTCCTATGCCTGGTCAATCACTAGGCCAAGTTATTGCATCCAAACTTGTGGCAACTAAGCAAGCTGGATATTTCACCGAACCTACTAACTTCTCAACTTCAAATTGTGATGAGCTTTTTTCACTTTTTTCTCATGAGTTCTTTTCCAATGGCTTCAGCTATGCACGGGAAGAAATTGAAGTTTTGCGTTCTCTCCCTATATATAAAACAGTTGTTGGTTCTTATACTAAGTTGCAAGGTCAAAATCAGTGTATGGTCCCTTCAAATTCATTTCTTAAACCATATGATGAGCATTGTCTTTCTTATGCCACAGATTCAAATGAAAGTTCATTTCTTCGAGCCCTTGGGGTGGTGGAGTTGCATGATCAACAGATCTTAGTACGCTTTGGCTTGCCTGGCTTTGAGAGGAAGCCTCAGAATGAACAGGAGGAAATATTAATATATGTTTATAAAAATTGGCATGATCTTCAATCAGATCAATCAGTGGTTGAAGCTTTGAAAGAGACTAAATTTGTAAGAAATTCTGATGAGTTTTCAACAGATCTGTTGAAGCCCGTGGAAGTATTTGATCCTGGTGATGCTATATTAATATCTATTTTCTTTGGTGAGAGGAGAAAATTTCCGGGAGAAAGGTTTAGTACAGATGGGTGGCTTCGAATATTAAGGAAACTTGGCCTTCGAACTGCTACTGAAGTAGATGTAATAATAGAATGTGCCAAAAGAGTTGAGTTTCTTGGAATTGAGTGCATGAAATCAGGTGATTTGGATGATTTTGAGGCAGACACAACTAACTCTCGTACTGAAATTTCAGCAGAAGTGTGGGCATTAGGAGGATCTGTAGTTGAATTTGTTTTCTCCAACTTCGCTCTTTTCTTTAGCAACAACTTCTGTGATCTTCTTGGCAAGATTGCATTTGTACCTGCAGAACTGGGGTTTCCAAATGTTGGTTCCAAGAAGGTGCTTGCTTCATATAGTGAAGCTATAATATCTAAGGATTGGCCTCTAGCTTGGAGTTGTGCTCCCATTTTGTCCAGACAACACATTGTTCCTCCTGAGTATTCTTGGGGTGCTCTACATCTACGGAGTCCTCCAGCTTTTTCCACAGTTTTGAAGCACTTACAAGTAAAAATGATCGTTTTGGGTTACTTCTTTTTTATTTGTACGAATTATCTAATTGCATTTCATGCTAACATTCTTTTATCCTAGGTAATTGGGAAAAATGGAGGTGAAGATACTCTTGCTCATTGGCCCATTGCTTCAGGAACGAACATTGAGGAATGTACCTGTGAGATTTTGAAATATTTAGACAAAATTTGGGGCTCCCTTTCTTCCTCAGGTGCTTCACCATTCTTACCTTATTGCATTTGAGCTAATGGTTGAGGACAAAATATATTTTCTGTTTTTGCCGATTTCTGAAATATAATACTTTTTATTTGCTATGTAATGCTTCATTGCTCTTGGGGTTTGACACAATAATATTTCGAAAAATGCTAGAGAGCCAGAATTTTTGCCAGAATGATGTGGTATACTTGTTGACTCTTGGATGGGTGAGTAGCCCCTGCCACTTTATTCCATCCTACAACCACCCTTGTATACTGTCAAAATGCTGGCTATTTTTTTTTTCCCTAGTTGTGTAGCATTACTCTAATATTTCAGGCTGAGCTATTGTGATCCTCCACGTTTCTTTTTGTCAATTTTTTTTAATGGTTATGTAGGAGGTCCAAGACCTAGTATGGGGAGGGGGAAGGGGAGGGTAGGCTAAAGTGGAGGCAAAGCAGCCTCAGTTGGATTCAATCCTGAAATCAAGTTTTCCCCAAAGGAACTTGGTGCAACTTGAGCTAAGGCTCTTAGGCTATCATTCTTTTTACTTTTGTGTATTATAGATAAAGCCATTCATGAGCCTCCAGCTGCTTTTGGGAGAGTAGGTCCTTGACAAGGTATCAAAGTCTCTATGATCAAGTGGTCAGGTTTGATCCTTTTCGCCCCATTCTTCTAATAAAGAGTTGAATTTTAGAACAAGGTAGAGTAGGCTTGTGCATTGTCCACGCTTCAAGCACAAAGGGCTCTTGTGTGAGGGGGCGTATTAGAGGTAAAGCCATTCATGAGCCTCCAGTCCCTCCACCTAACAACCTAAGCTTTTGGGAGAGTTGGTCCTTGGCATTGTGCATTCAAGCCAACCTTTAGTAAGTCTTGGACGGTGGCCTCTGTTGGATGGTGACCACTGTTGGACGGTTGCCTCTTTGTTCCCACGTTTTCATGTTTTTTAGTGTAGACATTGATTTTTAGTGTTTTATTGTTGCTTATTTTCTAGGCTAGTTTGATGTACAACTATCTCTATATATTACACCCATTATAAACATCTGATTGATGAGAAATAATATACAGTTATTCACATATTCATATTCTGAGATGGTATCAGAGAAGTCACTCTTATGAAGTCAATGGAGGAAGATAAGGAAGATTTCCTGCTTGACTTGTCCTTACTTCCTGTGTCTAATGGTCCTTCTCATGACCTTCCTGTTGTCCATAATCCCCTACCTGAAGTCACTCCTTTTGAACCTGTGTCCAAAACCATTCCTGACCCAGTGGCTGAGTCTGCTCTTGAGAATGTAAGGTATGGCAAAGGCAAGGTGTTCATAAGAAGGAAGATGGTTGTTTTTGAACTCGTGCAAGCCCAAGAGTCCAACTCGGAGCCTTTGAATGAGGTAATAGTTTATAACCCTTCATTGCAAGATAAAACTAATTTTCATGTTGATTGTAGTGACCACAATCTTTCTATAGCCATTAGGAAAGGAACTAGAGAGTGCACAAAACGGCCACTATACCCTCTTGCACACTTCTTGTCCTTTGAGAATTTTTCACCATCCCATAAAGCCTTCCTTATAAGTGTAAATACCATTGCCATCCTTACCACTCTACCCGAGGCCTTGTCCAATGAAAAATGGAAACAAGCCATGAATGAGGAGATAGAGGCATTGGAAAAGAATAAAACCTGGGAGCTAGTGTAGTTACTGGAAGGGAAGAAAATTGTGGGCTGTAAATAGGTGTATACTGTGAAATATAGAGCAGATGGATCCATAGAAAGGTATAAGGCACAATTAGTTGCTAAAGGGTATACCCAAACTTATGGAATTGATTACCAGGAGACTTTTACACCAGTTGCAAAGATGAATACAGTTCGGGTATTGTTGGCATTGACAGCTAATTATGGTTGGGATTTACAACAGTTTGATGTCAAGAATGCTTTCTTACACAGAGATCTCGAAGAAGAAGTCTACATGGAGGTCCCACCAGGATATGGGAGGAATTTGCATGCTTATACTGTGTGTAAGTTAAAAAAGGCCTTATATGGCCTCAAGCAATCATCACGAGCATGGTTTGGAAGGTTTGCTAGAATCATGTTGGCTATGGGGTACAAACAAAGCCAAGGGGATCACACATTGTTTGTTAAACACTCTCCTTCAGTGGAAGTCACAGCTCTCTTGATGTATGTTGATGACATAAGGAGAAACATATTCTGTGTCAGTGCTTAGCCAAGGAACTGGAGATTAAAGCATTAGGAAGGTTAAAATACTTTCTTGGAATTGAAGTTGCTCATTCTAGGAAAAGTATATTCATCTCCCAACAAAAGTATGTTATAGATCTCCTAAAAGATACTGGTCATACAACATGCAAACCGGCAAGAACTCCTATAGATCCCAATATGAAACTTGGACGGGCAGAGGAAGATGCTGCAGTTGACAAATAAATGTACCAACGTCTGGTGGGAAGACTTATCTATCTATCCCACACACGGCCGAATATAGCATATGCAGTACGTGTGATTAGCCAATTCATGCATAGTCCAAAAGAATCTCATTTGCGAGCAACATATCGAGTATTATAGTAACTTAAGGGAACACCAGGAAAAGACATTTTTTTAGAGAAATGCAGGTGTGGTACTTGTGGCATACACTGATGCGGATTATGCTAGATCACCAATGGACAGAAGATCAACTACAGGATATTGCACTTTTCTTGGTAGAAATCTGGTGACTTGGAGAAGTAAAAAATAGAATGTGATAGCACAATCTAGTGTAGAGGCAGAATTCAGAGCTATGGCTCAAGGTGTGTGTGAACTACTATGGTTGACGATTATTCTTGAAGATCTGAAGATCAAGTGGGATGGTCTGATGAGACTTTATTGTGATAACAAGTCTGCAATCAGCATAGCTCATAATCCGGTACAGCATGATCGAACAAAGCATATTGAGGTTGGCAGACATTTTATCAAAGAAAAACTAGAGAGTTGTTTAATCTATATACCCTTTGTGTCTACACAAGGTCAGCTTGCTGATGTGCTTACAAAAGGGTTGAGTAGTCCAGCATTTCAGACGATTGTATCTAAGCTGGGAATGGAGAATGCATATTCACCAGCTTGAGGGGGAGTGTTGGACGGTGGCCTCTGATGGACGGTTGCCTCTTTGTTCCCATGTTTTCATGTTTTTTAGTGTAGACATTGAGTTTTAGTGTTTTATTGTTGCTTATTGTCTAGGCTAGTTTAATATAACTACCTCTATATATTACACCCATTGTAAACATCTGATTGATGAGAAATAATATACAGTTATTCACATATTCATATTCTGAGAGTAAGTCTTGTAGATTTCAAGTGATGCTGAAACACCAATGAACTTATTTATTTAATTATTTATTTATTTTTTGTAATTGTGAATGGTGAACCTAAATCTTGGTTTTCAGGTCAAAGAGGGTTAGGCAAGGGATCCTTTATCTCCTTTGTTGTTAATTTTTGTGGTCGATGTGTTGAGTTTGATGTTGTTTAGGGCTGTTGATAATGGTCTCAATACAGGTATCATTGTAGGCTTAGAGGAGGTTATGGTTTCTTGTCTCATGTTTGCTAATGATATGAGCCTTGGTGCAATGATAACTCAGGTTCTAGTCACATAAACAACCTTTCCCCTCATGAGGATAAGGCTACATACATCTGACCCTCCCCAGACCTGACAATGGTGTAAGCATAGTGCATTGGCACACCTTTGTTTTCTAGTTGTAGGAGGGTGGACCTAGAAACTTTTGTGAATATTCTTACTAGTTGTCTTTGGTTTGTAGATTAATTTGGCTAAGAGTGGATTGGCTGGCTCTAATATAGAAAATCAAACCCTGTCCTCTTGTGCTTCTCTAGTTGTCTCTAATTTAAAGATTAATTTGGCTAAAAATTCCTTGGCTAGTGTTATGAGGTAAAGGGAAGAGAGTGGGCTGAAGCCATGACCATAACCTAGCTAGGCATACGAATATGTATATTTATAGAAAGGAGACAATACAATAGGCAATTGACAGCTAAATAAGGAAACAAAATATCACCCCAAATATGCTAACTTAATTATAGAATATTCTGTCCTATTTAATACCTAGATATTTATCCGTAACACTCCCCCTCAAGATGGAGCATAGATGTCAATCACGCTCATCTTGTTGCAAATTTGAGTGACCTTATTCCCAAGCAGAGCTTTGGTGAACACATCAGCTAGTTGTTCTCCAGTTCGAATATGCTTTAATGAGATTAACTTTTGCTGAAGTTTTTTCCGAACAAAGTGACAATCAACCTCTATATGCTTGGTGCACTCATGGAAGACTGGGTTATTAGCAATGTGTATTGCTGCTTGGTTATCACACCATAGCTGCGTAGGAAAAGCACTAGTCGTACCTGTGAACTTAGAGGAAAGAGAAAGGAGAGATTAGTGAAAACCATTGAGAGGAAAGTTATGACCAAACTGATTCTATTATGAGTGTAAAAGAATAGCTAGTACAAAGGAATAATAAAGTAAAAAAACCGAAGGTAAAAACCTATTTATCTGACACTCCCCCTCGAGTTGGAGCATATATATCATATGATCTAAGCTTGTTACATATATAACTTATTCGAGGTCCTCTAAGAGATTTTATGAGAAGGTCTGCAAGCTGATCATTTGAGTTGACAAAGGTTGTGACGATATCACCCAAAAGAACCTTCTCTCTTATAAAATGACAATCAATCTCAATATGTTTAGTTCTTTCATGAAATACTTGGTTAGATGCAATATGTAAAGCGGTCTAGTTATCACAGACAAGGGTCATTTGTCCAACATCTCCAAACTGAAGTTCTTTGAGTAACTGTTTTAACTAGACAAGCTCACATGTTGCCGCAGCCCTAGCTCTATACTCAGCTTCAGCACTAGATCTAGCAACCGCATTCTACTTCCTATTTTTGCAAGAAATCAGGTTACCTCCAATAAGTACATAGTTGCCTGAAGTGGAACATCTATCAGAAGGTGAACCGGGCCAGTCAACATCAGAATAACCAACCACTTGAGTGTGTCCCTTATCCTTATACAGGAGTCCTCTTCCTGGTGCTACTTTAATATATCTTAAAATCCGAACCATAGCTTCTCAATGGCTATCACATGGAGAGTTCAAAAACTAACTAACAACACTCACAGGAAAAGAGATATCAAGTCGAGTCACTGAGATAATTCAGTTTCCCAACAAGTCTCCAATATCTGCCTGGATCAGCTAAGGGCTCTCCCTGATTTGGTAGAAGTTTGACATTAGGATCCATTGGAGTATCAATAGGCTTAGCATTTAGCATGCCTATTTCCTCAAGTATGTCCAAAGTATACTTTCACTGTGAGATAGAAATACCATCCTTAGACTGAGCAACTTCAATTCCTAGGAAATACTGAAGTTTACCCAAGTCTTTTGTCTGAAAATGATTGAAGAGGAATTGTTTAAGCCACTGAATGCCATGATGATCACTACCTGTGATAACAATGTCATCAACATATACAACTAGATAAATACATCCTTAAGAAGAATGGTGGTAGAACACTGAATGACCTGCTTCACTGCGAGCCATACCAAATTGTTGCACCACAGTACTGAAGCGATCAAACCAGGCTCGGGGAGATTGTTTGAGGTCATAGAGAGATCTTCGTAAATGACACACGTGTCCAGAACACTCCCCCTAAGCAATAAAGCCTAGCGGTTTCTCCATATAGACTTCTTCCTGTAGCTCACCATGAAGAAAGGCATTTTTAATATCTAGTTGGTGAAGGGGCCAATGACGGATGACAGCCATGGGTAAAAAAAGATGAACAGATGCTACTTTGGCAACAGGAGAAAATGTATCATCATAGTCAAGACCAAAAATCTGAGTATAGCCTTTAGCAACCGATCATGCTTTTAAGGCGATCAATGTGACCATTTGGACCTACTTTAATAGTGTAAATCCACCTACATCCAACAACAAATTTGCATTTTGGAAGGGGGACCAAATCGCAAGTTCCACTGGTATGAAGGGCTGACATCTTCTCAATCATAGCTTGTCTCCATCCTGGATGAGAAAAAACTTCACCTGTATTCTTAGGGAGAGGCATAGAATCCAAGAAGGATACAAAGGCATAATGGGGTGAAGATAAACAATGGTAGTTCAAGCCAGCATAAATAGGAAAAGGGTTACGGGAAGAACGAATACCTTTACGCATAGCAATAGGAAGATCAGACTCACTTGGAAGGTCCGGAGCAGTGGGAGATAATGTTGGAGTAGGATGTGAGTCATCAGTTGTGACTTCAACCGTCTCAAGAGCATCAATAGTGGTTTGTCCAGAAGGTTGGACTTATCGTGGACGGCGATGGTAAATCAATAATGGTGGTGGTGAAGGAGTTGTCGGGTCTATATGGTAAGTTGGATCAACTTTAGACTCAAGAGTGGTAATGAGAGTAGGAATAGGGAGTACCTCAGAAATGGGTGGTTCTTCGGAGGAGATTGAGTTGAAAAAGAGGGTTGACTCAAAGAAAGTAACATCAACAGAAATTACATATCTCTTGAGGTCAGGAGAAAAGCATTTATACCCCTTTTGTGATTGAGGATATCCAAGGAAGACACACTTGAGTGATCGAGCAGAGAGTTTATCTTTGGCTGGTGTGAGGTCATGAACAAAACATGTAGACCTGAAGACTCGAAGAGGTAATGGATAAAGAGGTTGTGTAGGAAAAACAATGGAGTGAGGAATTTTGTTTTGGAGAACCGATGATCGCATCCAGTTGATGAGGTAGCATGCAGTGAGAACTGCATCACCCCAAAAACGATATGGTGCTTTAGCATGAATAAGGAGGGTACGGGCTGTCTCAATTAGGTGTCTATTTTTTCTTTCAGCAACACCATTTTGTTGAGGGGTGTGTGCACAAGAGGATTGGTAAACAATTCCCTGAGAAGCCATAAAAGATTGAAATTGTGTAGAAAAATACTCACGAGCACTGTCACTTCTTAAGGTGCAAATGGTAACTCCAAATTGAGTTTGAATTTCATAACAAAAACTCTAGAAAATGGAGAATAATTCTGATCTATTTTTCATTAAGTATAACCAAGAACACCTTGAATAGTCATCCACAAAAGTTACAAAGTATTGATATCCCAATGTTGAGTTAACACGACTAGGTCCCCATACATTGGTGTGAATTATAGCAAAAAGAGATTCAGCTCGATTACAGTCTCGACTAGGAAAGGAACTACGAGTGTGTTTACCCAATTGACAAGATTCACACTCCAAAAAGGACAACTTTGACAAATTAGGAACCATCATATGAAGTTTTGAGATACTAGAGTGCCCAAGACGAGCATGAATAACATTGGGCGACTTTGTGGCTACAAAATCGTTGGAGGTTGTCGAGCGACGGTAGAGGCCCTGTGACTCACGCCTTGTGCCAATCATTTTCCTTGAGCTCCGGTTCTGCACAAGAACAGAGTCTTTAGTGAAGGTGATTAAGCAATCAAGGGTGTGAGTTAGATGACTAATTGAGATCAAATTATAAGGACGACCAGGAACATAAAGAACATTGTCAACAGATAATGAAGGCAAAAGATTAGCCTTCCAATTGCTTTAGCTCGAGTTTGAGAGCCATTGACTAAGGTAACAGTGGGAAGGTGTGTTAGATAAGAAATGGCAAAAAGCAAATGTTTGTTACCAGAGATATGATCCGAGCCACCAGAATCTAGTTCCCAAGGTCCAAGGGATTGTGATTGGGAGATGCAAGCAATAGAGTTACCAGTGTGTGCAAATGAGGTCACAGATGTAGAGGGCTGTTTAGCTTCAAACCACTTCAAAAAATCTTCATAATCAGGTTGGGATGGTCGAGTTGTTGACTGGTAACTTGAACCTTATGAAGAATCAGGAGTGACGATCTGTGCAGCATTAGCAATTAGAGGTGGTCTCCCATGCAAGATCCAACAACGATCCATACAATTAGAGGTGGTCTCCCATGCAAGATCCAACAACGATCCATAATGTGACCAATTCGCTTACAATGATCACACTTTGGACGAGTGCGATTGCCTATGTGTCCTCTTCCTTGATTTCTACCACCACGTCCCCGATTATCCACTTGGGAGACAAGAGCTGAAGTTTCAGAAATTGGAGGACTTGAAACTTCAGTAGAAGGCTGTGATGTGGAGGGTCCCACAACCCTGAGAAGGTTAGAAAAAGCTTGTGAGGGAGTAGGAACAACAGAGCTTCCTAAGATTTGATCCTGGGTTGAAGAGTATTCTGATGGCTAACCATAAAGTGCTAGGAGCATGAAGAAGGTGCTTCTTTGTTCATACTTTTTTTCTGGAGAATTTTCTGGTGGTAACAACTCGTTGAAGTCTGAAAGAGCAGCTTGAATTCTTCTAAGATAGGTTGACATACATCGTTCAAGTTTGCGGGGAGCTATAAGAGACATAAGATTAGAACAAACAACATACATACAATGTATGTCATTGGTGTAAAGTTCCTTTGCTTGCCTCCATATTGTATAACATAAGATGTAAGGGCAGAAGATTTGTTTCATTGACGAGTGAATGGTTTGCTTCATCAAGCTACATAATTGAGCATCAATCTTCTCCCATTTAGGCCTTTCAGTTGTTGGGATATCCTCAACTTTCTTTGTCAAATGGTCAGTATATCCCTGACCTAAGAGCCATAGCTTAATGTCTGAATCCTATGTATCATAGTTGGTTCCATCTAGTTTGTCAGTGGTGATTCCAGAAGAGACATAGCTAGTGAAAGTAGGAGTCTCACTTTTAGAAGTGTCATTTTTGGCATCCAACTCAGTTTGAGGTTCAGCCATGATTGTGAGAGAAAGACAAACAAGAGAGCAATTTAGGGAGAAATGAAGGTGCTTCGATCTGGCTGGAAAACCACCGAGAAGAGCTTTGGAGAAGGCCAAAACACGAACAGAGCGGCGCATTTTGCCCATGCGCTCAAGCTAGGGCGGCGGGTGACGGCCATACGCAGGGGAGGAGGCAGTGCGTGGAGGCACTTCCGGCTACGAATGGCGATGGGCTCTTGGCTTTTGGCCAATCGAAGCCTTCTGAGTCTCCTTGAGGTCAAATCCACTAAAAACGATGAATAACTTGGGTGGTTGGAGAAGTCACAGCCGTGGAAGAGTCATACGAGAAGTCAGAAAACGCACTCAAGCAGGGATGTTGGGTCACAACAGTCACCACCACTTTGTGAGAATGGTGGGTATGAGTTTATTGTTCACCACTTGCAGTGAGCAAGTGGGTAAAGGCAATGGCTTTCTCCTCCCTAGCTCTAGATACCATGTGAACTTAAGAGGAAAGAGAAAGGAGAGAATAGAAAAAACCATTGAGAGGAAAGTTGTGACCTTCTGGTCATCCTGATTCTATTATGAGTGTAAAAGAATAGCAAGTACAAAGGAATAATAAAGTTCAAAGACCAAAGGTAAAAACCTATTTATCTAACAGTACCAATTTCTCTTAGAAGATGATAAACCCATGTAAGTTCACATGTAACTTGTGTCATTGCTTTGTACTCAGACTCAACACTAGATCGAGCCACCATACCGTGTTTCTTGCTTTTCCATGCAATTAGATTTCCCCCAACAAAAACACAGTACCCAGTAGTGGATTTTCTATCATTTGGAGAGCCTGCCCAATTAGCATCTGAGAAAGCTTCCACCCTACAATGCCCATGGTTTTGGTACCGAATCCCACACCCAGGTGAACCCTTGAGATACTTTAAAAGGTGAATAGCAACATCCCAATGAGCACTCCTACGTGAAGACATAAATTGGCTAACAATACTAACAGAGAATGCAATGTCTGGCCTTGTTACTATAAGATAGTTGAGTTTCCCAACAATTCTCCTATGCCTCTCGGGATCTATTAATAATTCTCCATCGTCTGCTGTTAATTTTATGTTTGGCATCAACGGAGTGTCACATGACTTTGCTGCCAACAACCCAATTTCTTCTAACAAGCCAAGAACATATTTTCTCTGAGATAGAAAGATCATCTTGTTGCTTCTACTTGATATGTTGGAATTGCTTGAGAAAACCTCTCTGCACTCATTCAATATATAGAGAATGTACAACAAGTAATTACAAAAGAAAATAGGAGAATCCTGACAGACAAATAAAAAAGAATCCTATAGTATCCTAATCTAAAAGATCATGTCAGAATATACGGAGAATCAAATCACAATCAGATCATAATCAATACTCCCCCTCAAGCTGGTGCATATACATCATAGACACCAAGCTTGTTACATATGTATGTCATCCTTGGACCCCGCAAAGCCTTGGTGAGAATATCTGCAAGTTGATCATTAGAGCTAACAAATGAAGTATTGATCTCCCCTAAAAGAAGCTTTTCTCGAATGAAATGACAATCAATTTCTATATGCTTAGTTCGTTCATGAAAGACAAGATTGGAAGCAATGTGCAAAGCTGCTTGATTATCACAAATCAGTTTCATAGAGCCTATCTCACAAAACTTCAACTCTTGAAGTAGATGTTTTAGCCATATAAGTTCACATGTAGTGAGGGCCATGGCTCGGTATTCTACTTCTGCACTTGATCTCGTGACTACATTCTGCTTTTTACTCTTCCAAGAAATAAGATTGCCTCTAATGAAAATACAATATCTAGAAGTTGACCTCCTATCACTAGGAGATCCTGCCCAATCTGCATCTGTGTAGGCAACAATGTCTGTGTGTCGTCTGTTCTCATAGATTAGCCCCTTTCTAGGAGACCCCTTGATATATCATAAGATGCGAACTACTGCATCCCAATGACTATCACAAGGAGAGTTAAGGAACTGACTCACAACGCTAACAGCAAAGGATATATCTGATTTGGTCATAGTGAGATAATTCAACTTTCCCACTGTTGATTATTGTATTAGTGGAATGTGAGCTGTTAATGTTAGTTGTTAGTGAGCTGTTCGTAGGACATAGTGTTAGTTGTGGGTTAGTTGTATGCTGTGATTAGTTAGTTGTCAATTTGTATATTTAGATACCTTATAATGTGTAATACATATACATTTTTCCAAAATACCATCTCTGCATTCAACTTGGTATCAGGAGCTTTTTCGTTCCTTTTTGGGGTCTGTCGTTTTTCTTTCGGGTTTCAGCTGCTGTGAGCGTGATTCATTGTCCTCTAGTTGTCCAGTGACCGAAGTGACACTGGAGCTCACCTCAGAGGCCGCTGACCGGCCTTCAGCCGAAAGACCACCATCAGAAACGCTGTCATGCGCTCTCACGCGCCGTCGTCAACAGCACCACTTTCTGACGCGTGGTCCATGCGCCACCCTCTCGACCTCCGCTGAGGTCGCTACTTCCACCGCCGTGATCATCATCTCCTCCCAGTTCTATTCTGCCCCTATTTGGTTTGTGGGTCTGCCGTTGTGCTACCCCTCCTTTGGATCCCATGTGCTCTGTTTTACACTCTCAATACGTTTTTTGTCATTTTCAGAAGTTTGTCCTTTTTCTTCTGAACTTCTTCCATGGCAGAAAAGAAGAGCTTGATTTCTTATGCATTTTCTGGGTCCCACATCATCACTTCCGAGAAGTTGAATGGTAAGAATTATGTGAATTGGCGTAATGCTGTAGAGGTATGGTTTCTGGGTCAAGGATTATCTGGCCATCTTACTAAAAAGGCTACTGACATTGTTGCATCTGAGAAGGATGCGTGGCAACAAGCAATGGAACTATCTGGATTCATTTTGACAGCAAACACCCATTTACAACCAGTTGTTTTTTTCCAGGAGACAAGGATACCAAGTCCCATGTGTGGTTATGTGATAGGAGGCCCATTATGCCTAACTCGGGCCATCAGATAGCTGAGACAAAAGATGATATGTTAGTGGGCTTTAAGCATGATAAGCCCAAGATTTGGAGAGTTTATGAGAGAAAGAAAAGTAAAGGGAAGAGGGGAGAGAATGAGGTAGCAGCTGCCTAGCTGGAAGTTAGTTAGGATTTGCTTTATAGGGGGAGGGAGAATAATGAAACAAACTATGACAGAAGAATTCCGTTGGTACCCAAGAGGTTAGGCAGAGAGAGAGAGAGTATCTCTCTCTGAGGAGCATTGCTCTGGTTTTCCATTGTAGAGAGCTTGTCTCTTATTTTCAATATATATTCTGTATTACCTTTCATTTAATTCTTCTCTGCTCTATCAATTGGTCCAACCTGCCGCTGTTCATGCCCCCGAAAATGGCGGAACGAGTGAATGCTTTGGAAGTTCGTTTGGAGCGTGTGGAAGCTGGGATGGAGGAGATGAAACAAACATTGTTGGCTGAGATGAATCGTTTATGGGGAAGCCCGTCTCGTTCTGGTCGCCATCCCGGAAGTGAAGAGGAGCAGTCTTCGCCTATGGACGAGTTTCGTTTATCAACTAAGAAGGTGGAGCTTCCTTCTTTTGTTGGTGAGGACCCTGTAGCATGGATTACGCGTGCTGAAACGTATTTTGAAGTGCAACGCATATCCGAGGAGGTTCGCATTCAGTTGGCAAAGCTGAGCATGGAGGGTCAAACGATACATTGGTTCAATTTGTGGAAGGATTCCACCGAAGACTTGACGTGGGAGAATTTCAAGGAAGCTTTGGTGGCGAGATTCGGAGGGGGTCGTTTGGACAATCCGTTCGAAGAGCTCAAGGAGCTAAAACAAACTGCTTCGGTGGATGAGTATATCGCTGATTTTGAGCTTTTCTCTTCTCAGTGGGGTCGTTTACCTGAGCTCCAATTTCTGGGTTACTTCATCGGTGGTTTACGGCATGACATTCGGAGTCGAGTGCGCACCTTCAAGCCAAAATCACGTTATCAGGCGATACAACTTGCTCGTGACGTCGAGGCAGAATTTGCTGTGCAATCGCAACCGGGTCAGTTGTACGGGTCGCATCTGCGACCGGGTCAGCCACCCACTTGGACTCGTCAACCAAGGGCGGGTTGGACCCAGCGTGAAGGAGAACGTTTTGGGCCGTCGAGTCAGGCCCAATCGGTGCAATCATGGAACTCGGGTAAGCCTAAGTCTCAATTCGGGTCAAACTTTTCACCCGGGTTTGGGAATAAGGGGGCGCCTTCCGCTGTGATTTCGAAAGGTAGCACGGCGGAGGAGTCGCGGCGATACGACGGAGACAAGAATCGTGGGGTTAAACATCTCCCTTATTTGGAAGTGTTGGAGAGGAGAGCTAAAGGCCTTTGTTTCCGCTGCAATGAAAGATTCCATCCTCTTCATCAATGTGCTGGAAAACAACTGAGATTGATCATTTTAGGGGATGATGAAACAATTAACGAGGATGGCGAGATTATCGCCATTGAAGCTGAGGAAGATGAGGAAGAAGAACAACTTGACTGTAAGGTGATAGAAGTGTTTGGCATAACCAATTCGCTTGGGTCTGGTGCAAAAACCATGAGGTTGGAGGGTATGATAGGAAGTGTGTCTGTGTTGGTGTTGATTGATAGTGGGGCAACCCACAATTTTATTACTCTAGCAGTGGTGGAGGCTTTGGGTTTGCCTATGAACACAACAAATTCAGTGGGAGTGAGGTTGGGTGATGGCCACAGAGTGTTGACTATGGGGAAATGTGAAGGAGTGCCATTGCACATAGGTGATTTAGTGGTAAATTTGGATGCTTATGTTCTGGGGTTAGGAGGTGTGGATGTGATTTTGGGAGTGGTATGGTTAGAAACTTTGGGCAAAGTGACGATGGATTGGAAGGAAATGTGTATGGTATTTGAACACTATGGCCACATGATTAAACTCAGAGGACAGGGAAGGATTACACAGAAAAGGAGTTCGGGTGTTCTTGCTACTCTCCAAAGCATCGTGGAGGAGGATGTTAAAGAGATTGAAGGCTGGTTTTGGTCAACGACAATTGAGGTGGGTGCAGAACATTTAATGTCCAAGTCTAATTTCCTTGAGCTCCAGAATGTGTTATGTAATTATGATGCAGTTTTTAAGGAAGCTAGTGGGTTACCTCCAATGAGGAACACTTCTCACTCAATCGTATTGCAACAAGGAGCAGGCCCAGTGAGTGTAAGACCATATAGATACCCGCATTACCAAAAGGATGAGATAGAAAAACAGATTAAATCACTTCTTCAACAGGGGGTGATTCACAATAGCTCCAGTTCTTTTTCTAGTCCAGTTATTATGGTAAAGAAGAAGGATAATTCCTGGCGTATGTGCATGGACTATTGCGCATTAAATAGGGTGATTGTGCAGGATAAGTATCCTATTCCTGTTGTTGATGAATTGCTGGATGAGTTGTTTGGAGCGGGGTATTTTTCTAAATTAGACCTAAAATTCGGTTACCACCAGATTAGGATGAAGGAGGAGGATATTCATAAGTCTGCATTTCGTACTCATGAGGGTCACTATGAGTATTTGGTAATGCCCTTTGGTTTAACAAATGCTCCGGCGACTTTTCAGTCAGTAATGAATGAGATTTTCAAGCCTTTTTTGCGCAGATTTGTTCTGGTCTTCTTTGATGATATTTTGGTGTACAGTAAGGATTGGAGCACACATTTACAGCATTTGGAAACAATTTTAAAGGTGCTGCAACTGCATCAATTTGTAGCAAACCGCAAGAAGTGTGCTTTCGGACAACAGCAAGTGGAATACCTTGGTCATGTCATTTCCCAACAAGGTGTGGCAGTGGATCCTAACAAGGTGAGCAGTGTGGTTAATTGGCCTATTCCTAAGAATGTAAAAGGTGTACGTGGGTTCCTTGGTTTAACCGGGTATTACAGGAAATTCATTGCTAATTATGGTAAAATCGCCAAGCCATTGTCAGATTTGACCAAGAAAGATAGTTTTGTGTGGAATACAGCAGCTGCCACAACTTTTGAGCAATTAAAACTCGCAGTCACTTCTGCCCTAGTGTTGGCCTTGCCCAATTTTTCGATTCCCTTTGAGATTGAATGTGATGCTTCAGGTAAAGGAGTGGGAGCAGTGTTGTTGCAATTGAAACACCCGATAGCTTACTTTAGCAAGGCTTTTTCTGGATCTAAATTGTCTAAGTCAGCTTATGAAAAGGAGTTGATGGCTTTGGTTTTAGCCATTCAACATTGGAGGCATTATTTATTGGGTAGAAGGTTCATTGTGTATTCTGACCAGAAAAGCTTGAGGCATTTGATTCAACAAAGAATCACTACAGCAAATCAACAAGAAGGATAGCTAAGTTGTTGGGATTTGATTTTGAGGTGGTCTATAAGGTGGGGCTGGAAAATAAGGTTGCTGATGCTTTATCTAGGCAACATGATGAAACAGAATTGAGAGCAATTGTGTCTTATCCTATTTGGCAGCAAGGTAAGGAATTGCAGGATGAAGTGATGCAGGACCCTGTTTTAAAAGCAATCATTGATGCTGTAGTAATTGATCCAGATTCCAGACCAGGTTATGTTTTGAAGGGAGGGGTCCTGTTCTATAAAAACAGATTGGTGTTGCCAGAAAAGTCTCCTATGATTCCATTACTATTAAAGGATTTTCACTCTTCTCCGAGTGGTGGCCATTCTGGGTTCCTTCGCACTTATAGGAGGATTGCTGGAAATTTGTTTTGGCAAGGAATGAAAAGAAGTGTGCAAGAATTTGTTAGAGCTTGTGACACTTGTCAAAGGCAGAAATATGCGGCTACGATTCCTAATGGGTTGCTGCAACCATTGTCTATTCCTGTGCTGATTTAGAGTGCAATATCTATGGATTTTATAATTGGGCTGCCCAAAAGTAATGGCTATGAGGCAATTCTAGTTGTGGTGGATAGACTATCCAAATATGGTCATTTTATCCCTCTTAAGCATCCATTCACAGCTCGTAGTATTGTAGCTGTTTTTGCTAAAGAGGTGGTGCGATTACATGGAATCCCAGAATCAATTTTGAGTGACCGCGACCCTTTGTTTGTTAGCATCTTCTGGAGGGAGCTGTTTAAGCTTCAAGGTACTGTTTTGAAGATGTCTTCTTCTTATCATCCTCAAACGGATGGACAAACGGAGGTGGTAAATCGATGTTTGGAAGTTTACTTAAGGTGTTTTGTGTCCGAACAACCAAAATCATGGTCACATTGGCTTCCTTGGGCAGAATTGTGGTATAATTCCACTTTCCATGTGTCCACAGGGTTCACTCCTTTCCAGATTGTTTATGGGAGACCACCACCAGCTTTGGTGCATTTTTTGGAAGGTGAAACTCGGGTAGAAGCTGTGGCACAAGAGTAAATGAAACACTATGCTGATAAGAAGAGGAAGGCCGTACATTTTGCTGTTGGGTTTTTCTCAAATTGAGGCCTCACAAACAGAATTCAATTGTGCACAGGATCCATCAGAAGCTGGCCCCTCGATTTTTTGGACCTTATAAGGTTATACAGAAGCTGGGGGAAGTGGCTTATAAACTGCAGCTACCTGAAGCTTCTAGAGTGCACCCCGTATTTCATGTTTCACAGCTTAAGAAGGCGTAGGTGATTATCAGTCTTCTCCAGATTTGCCTTTGGATTTGGGGATAGATATGGAAGCAAGCATTCAGCCTGAGAAGGTGCTGTCATGGAGAGACAAGTTTGAGGAAGGACAACACACAAGAGAATGGTTAATTCAAAGGAAGGGCATGTCTGCCGCGAATGCCACGTGGGAAAAGGAATTGCTGCTCCAAAGCCAATTTCTTGACTTCAGCCTTGAGGACAAGGCTGTTATTGAAGGAGGGAGTAATGATAGGAGGCCCATTATGCCTAACTCAGGCCATCAGATAGCTGAGACTGAAGATGATATGTTAGTGGGCTTTAAGCATGATAAGCCCAAGATTTGGAGAGTTTATGAGAGAAAGAAAAGTAAAGGGAAGAGGGGAGAGAATGAGGTAGCAGCTGCCTAGCTGGAAGTTAGTTAGGATTTGCTTTATAGGGGGAGGGGGAATAATGAAACAAACTATGACAGAAGAATTCCGTTGGTACCCAAGATGTTAGGCAGAGAGAGAGAGAGTATCTCTTCTCTGAGGAGCATTGCTCCGGTTTTCCATTGTAGAGAGCTTGTCTCTTATTTTCAATATATATTCTGTATTACCTTTCATTTAATTCTTCTCTGCTCTATCATTATGATCAGGGGCGCTTATCTTCTCTTCCATTGCAACACGCCAACCAGGATGAGAGCATGCTTCAATAATAGTTTTAGGTATAGCAACACTGTCTAAAGAGGCAACAAAGGATTTGGAAGAAGGAGACAAGGCATTATATTGGACAAGGGAAGAGATGGGGTAAGTACAAGACCGTTTATCTTTTTGAAGGGCAATTGGAAGATCTGACGAAGAAGGTGTTGGATCTTGAGCTGAAGAAGCCATAGGCAGAGGTTGAAAGTCAGGTGCAGTGGAAGTAAGCAAGTCAGGGGGTCGTAGTCACCTAGTATATACCTGTGTGATTGGTGGCCTAGCATGCACGTGTGAGGTTTTAGAAGTAACAATATAAACAAGAAAGTCATCATCAGAATCAATGATAGAGGGAATAGAAGATGTAATGGATGGAGCTGTAGAAGGACTAGTATGAAAGAAGGGTGTGGACTCAAAGAAGGTAACATCAGCAGAGACCAAGTACCGTCTGAGATCAGGAGAAAAGCAACAGTATCCCTTTTGGGATCGGAAGTAGCCAAGAAATATACATTTCAAGGATTTTGGATCAAGTTTAGAGATTTGAGGTCAAACATCCTAAACAAAACAAGTGCAACCAAATATGCGGGAGGGGGGGGGGGGGGGGGGAGGGGGTAAAGGAAACAAAGAACAAGAGGGCAATAAAGTCGAGTAAGGGATCTTATCATTCAAAACAATAGAGGACATATAATTAATTAAATGACATGTTATAGCAATAATATTTGCCCAAAACACCTTAGGAACTTTCATATGAAACAAAAGTGCTCTTGCTGTTTCTAAGAGATGTCTATTCTTTCTTTCGGCAACCCTATTTTGTTGAGGGGTCGAAACACATGAGGATTGGTGAATGATGCCATGTTGAGACAAGAAAGTGGAGAATGGAGTAGAGAAATATTCTTTAGCATTATCGCTTCTTAAAACATGAATGACAGAGTTAAATTGTATTCGAATTTCTGCTCAAAAACTAGAAAAATGGAAAATAACTCAAACTGATGCTTTATGAAATATAACCAAGTAACTTGGGAAAAGTCACCAACAAAAGTCACAAAATGACAAGAAGCTGATTTTGAAAGGACAGGACAAGGACCCCAAATATCTGAGTGTACAATATCAAATGGGGACACAACCCACTTATTTTCTCTAGGTAAATAGGAGGTCCTACGATGTTTGGCCAATTGGCAAGACTCACAATCTAAAGTAGACATAGACTTCAAACTCGGACGAAGGATTTTCAGGGCCAAAAGGTAAGGATGACCAAAGCGACAATGAAGTTGATGAAGAGGCGAAGCAACCCCACTCGTGCATGCAATAGGATATGGCACATCATCACTAGGTGTATCCAGCATGTACAAGCCGCCTGATTCACAACCACTGCCCATAATCTTCTTCGTACCAAGATCTTGAAAATCATAATAACCAGGAAAGAAATAAACACCACAATTAAGAGCTTTTGTAATTTGGCTAACAGAGAGAAGATTAAAAGGAAATTTAGGTAGACAAGGAACAAAGGTAAGAGGCAAAGAACTAGTGGGTTGTGCAGTACCACTACCCATAATATGAGCTGTGGAACCATCTGCTAAAGTAACATGAGAGGAAGTAAATGAAGAAACGAAGTTGGATAAGATACCTACCTATGTTTCCGGTCATATGATCTGTGGCTCCAGAGTCAATGACCCAGCCACGAGGGGCCGTGGAAAGACAAGTGGTGGGGTTACTTGTTTGAACTAAGTGGCTGTGGAAGACTTAGCAGGCTGCTGTGAAGCATAAAACTGAGTTAGGCGTGCATACTCATCAACTGGGACAACAACAGTGGCTTGAACTTCTGGTTGATGTGTAGCAGGGATAGGTAGTAACCCTTTATTTGTGGAAGCATTGGCAAATTTTGGTGTGGGAAAGGACGATGGCTTTCCATGAAGTTTCTAGCAAGTTCTTTGTATATGACCAGGTTCCCCACAATGATGATAGGTGCGAGAACCATTTCTGCCACCCTTTCTTCCTCCACCCCGGCTACCTCTAGTATCACTCCTCCCACCACGAGTATTGTCGTTTCGTGAGGTGGAGCTAACTAAGGTAGTAAGTTCCCCGACAGAAGCATCCTTTCCAGCATCTTTACAAACTCGTTGTAGCCTAGAAAATACTTCAGGCAACTTTCATGGAAGTTCTGAGCCTGTGAGAAGCTGGGTGTGAGCCACCTCATACTCAGAATCCAATCCAGCTAAAAAACACTAGACAATGATTTCTTCGCGCTGTTTTTGCATCTGTTTAATGTCAGCCATTAGGTTTTCATTTCCTCAAACATGCGGTTGACATCAGAGTAGTATTGAAGCAGTGGTCTCCCTTTCTATACTACCCGATATAAGCTTGTTAACAGCTCATGAACATGGCGTTGGCCTCCTTTGGTGGGTCAGCAGTGAGGTGGGTGCCCAGGTTATTACAAGAGAGATGTTGCTGAACAAAGCCTTTCCATAACACATAATTTGTGTCATTTAGTTTTCGATCAGTGATTGGGGAATTGGAGGAGATGACCTTAGTCACAACTTTCTTGTCCTCCGCCATCAGCGTACGAGTTACACCTATTCAATCCTAGAGTTGCACAATCATTGGGATCAACCAACAAAGTCTGCTCTGCACCACGTGCCCAGAACATAGTAGCGACGACGAGAAGAAGACAGTAACAGCGAGACCCCTTCAAGTCTCGAGACTCCCTACAACAGAGACGGCGCAACTCCCTGCAAGTCGTGAGACCCCCTGGCTCACCCTTACCCCAGCGGTGATTCCGTTTGGATCATATCACCATATCAACCCGCAGCCAACAGCAAGGTTGCGCACCAGAGAGAGGGAAGAAAAGGGGAAAAAAGGTGGTGACAGGTGTTAACCAATCAGTGGATCGAAAAAAAAAATTATATGAAGAGGAGGAAAAAATGAAGGAGAGGGGACGCACAGATTTTTACGACACCTCAGCAACCCAGGCTCTCTCTGATACCATGTTATAAGGTAAAGGGAAGAGAGTGGGCTGAAGCCGTGACCAGAACCTGGCTAGACACACGAATATATATATTTACAGAGAGGAGACAATACAAGAGTGATTATAGGCTATTGACGGCTAAATAAAGAAACAAAATATCACCCCAAATATTCCAACTTAATTACAAAATGTTATGTCCTATTTAATACCATGATATTTATCTGTAACAACTAGTTTAAATATAGAAATTGGATCCTTTCCTCCTATGCTTCTCATGCTGGTTGTCAATGTTGATCAATTACTTAGGGTGCGCTTGGATAAATTTTAAAAAAAGTAATTTTAAGATAGGAAAAAAAGTACTTTTTTCTCTCTCTCCTACTTTTCTGATTTTTTTTCTGAAGTAGCTCATCCTAGCTTCTCAGAAAAAGCAGAAAAACTGATTATTTTTAGATTCTACTTATTTTAAGAATCTTATCCAAATAGTTAAAAGTATTTGAGAAGTGCTTTTTTCATTTAAAAAAGTATGTTTCTTGCCAAAAAAGCACAAACAAACGCACCATTATTCATGTGTTTCTCATGGCAGTTACCCACAGGCTAATTCTGTGAGATCCAGTGGTTTTGACTGTCTCTAAGATCTTGGATAATTAGATTGGTGCCTTTTCCATAATATTTGGGCTTGCTTGCTCAATATTCACCTTTAGTTTTCTCTTTCTCAGATTCTTCTTGAAATGGCTTTGAGGTTTGGAAACATTTTGAGGACATTCTTTGGACTGGTGTGGGGTAGAAAAGGTGACCTTCTCTTATTTGAAGACCTGAAAATGAAAGGGGTTTGGGTCTTCGGAACTTGGTGTCCAAAAATACTACTTAGGCTGCTAAATGGTGCCAATTCTCGTTATAGGCTTCCTCTTAATGGCACTGGGTAATTCAGAGTGTGGTTTGTACTACAATGGCTAGGAGGCCAACCTAGTGATCACTGTAATTCATTTAGCCCTTTGAAATTTATCTCTTGGGTTTGTGTCACTTAGAACTCCACGAGTGATGTTTTATTGGGTTTTGGTGATAGTTCTCACATCGGGCTTTTGGAGGATACTTGGGTGGGAAATATTTCTTTCTTGGAGGATTTTCTTTCCCTTATCAACTTTCTTTTTTAACATCATTCTCCTTTTTAAAAATTTTGTTATTCTTCTGAAGGACCAACTCTCCTAAAAGCTTATTTCTAAAACACTCCTCACTTAAAAGCCATTTGGGCTTGAAGCGTGGAAAATGCACAAGGCCAATTTACCATGTAGCTGAAATTTAAATTGTGAAATGTTGAAAACGTGTAAATATCTTTTGTATATCTTTTGTATTTATGTAGTGTCCTTGTATAGGCTAATCAAATCATAACCCTAATCTTTGTATTTATTATCATAGTTCTATATAAACAGCTCTCCGTCGTGTAGCTGAAACACGCAGTTTCATCATATGTCTCTCTTCCTTTTCTCTCTTTTAACATGGTATCTAGAGCCTAAAGAGAGGCAACCCTAGAACCGCGCATACCCGGTGGGTCCACTGCCCTCCGGTGAAAATTTTTCCGGCCAACCGTGTTTCCTTTCCGGTTTGCCGACCTTTCTCCCTTGCTGTGAGGTCCTTCCGGCGCCCTTTTTCTTCCTGTTCGCAGCTGCCACCACAGTCCGCCGCCGTCCGCCGCCTCCTTTCCGGCCGCCGACCTCACCACTGGAACCGCCAACCGGCCAGACCCCAGAAGCCCAGCCCCAACGCCGCCGTAATGCGCCCCCACGCGCCGCCCTTCGCCGCAGCCAAATAGCCACCGCACGGTCAGTTTTTCGGCGCGTGACTGCGGGTCCGGTAGCCCTTCCGGCCGCCATTTCTCTCGCCTGACTCGTCTTGGCCTCCTCTACGCCGATCTGCCCTCACATCCTTGTTCTCTTGCGTTGGATTTTTCAGGTATCTTGTGTTTTAAATTTTTGCCCCTTGTATTCTGACCTATGGCGAGTTCTACCTCTCCAGATGGCTCTAAAGATCATCCTAAGGCTAAGTCTCCTGTTTTCACAAGTTACCTCCATACCCCTCTCTCTGCTGATAAATTAGATGGCAGCAACTATGATACTTGGGCTTCCGACATCAAGTTGTGGCTTGAAAGTCAAGGCTATGAAGACCACCTCACCACAGACCTTACCTCTATACCTGCGGAGGAACAAACCAGGTAGAAGAAAATTGATAAACAGTTGTGCGTTGTGATCAAGTCCGCCATTCACTCCTCTCTCAAGCAGATCTTCCGTGCTCAGACCACTTGTGCTTCAATTTGGGAACAAGCCAAGGTTCTTTACATTAATGACACTCAGCGGCTATATGGGGTTTGTCACAACCTCATGAGTATTATTGCTCCTCGTTAGTTTGATGGCCCTATGTCTGCTTACTTGGGTAAGGTTCATGGTGCTCTCCATGATTTCAATGAGTTACTACCCCCTGTTGCTACCCCAACCCAAGAACTCGAGCAACGTAACGCCTTCTTCATGGTCATGGCCTTGTATGGGTTACCTCCAGAATATTTTGCCAATCGTGATCAGATTTTGGGTTCGCCTACTATTCCCACTCTGTCCTCAGCTTGGTCTACTTTGCTTCGGGTCCCAGCGAAGCAACCCTCTGGTTCTGTCTTAGGTCCGGCTCCAATTGATACTTCTGCCCTCGTCTCCTAAACTGCCAATCGTGGTCGTTCTCGTCCTGGCACTTCGGGTAGGCCCCGTCCGAGGTGTACATTCTGTAACAGGTTGGGTCATACTGAGGATCGTTGTTGGACCAAGAAGGGCCGTCCTCCACGGGATGCCAATATTGCCCAGGCCACTGTATCTGATTTACCTGAGTCTTCTGCTCCACCGACTCTATCTCTGGCAGCCTATGCAGATTTTCTGAAATGGTTTGAGCAACAACAGGCTTCTAACTCTACTGCATCTGTTGAGCACACTGGTAATGCATTTGCTTGTCTCTCTCAATCTCCACCATTAGGTCCTTAGGTACTTGACTCTGGTGCATCTGACCATATCTCTGGTAATAAACGTCTTTTCTCCAAATTCTCTACCTCTGGCTATTTACCTATAATTACTTTAGCAAATGGTTCCCAAACACAGCCCGAAGGGATTGGCACTGTCCATCCCCTTCCTTCTCTGTCTGTTGATTCTGTTCTTTATGTCCCTAGTTGTCCTTTTAATTTACTTTCTATTAGTCGTTTGACCCGTTCTTTAGATTGTCGCATTAGTTTCACTAAAGACTCTGTCATTTTGCAGGACCGGAGTTCGGGATGGATGATTGGCGCAGGATGTGAGTCTAATGGCCTTTACCAGCTCTCTGCCACCTCTCGTGTGTGCTCTGTTACGGATTCCCCTCTCACCATTCATGCTCAGTTGGGTCATCCTAGTCTTGCCAAGCTACAGCAAATGGTGCCAACCTTTTCTAAATTATCTACTTTACCTTGTGAGTGGTGTCAACTTGGGAAACACACCCGTAGTCCGTTTCCCAATAGAGTGTGTCGTCGAGCTACGTCTCCTTTTGCTTTAGTGCATTCTGATATTTGGGGTCCTAGTCGTGTTGAGTCTACTTTTGGATCAAAATACTTTGTTACTTTCATTGATGATTATTCTCGGTGTACTTGGTTATTTTTAATGAAAAACAGATCAGAGTTGTTTTCAACTTTTAAGACCTTTTATAATGAAATCAAAACTCAGTTTGGTGTTCCGATTCGTATTTTGCGTAGTGACAATGCCCGTGAATTTTTGTCTCACAATTTTCAAACTTTTATGACATCTCATGGCGTTCTTTACCAAACATCCTGTGCCTATACCCCTAAACAAAATGGGGTTGCTGAGCGCAAAAATAGACATCTTATTGAAACAACTCGGACCCTTTTGTACCATGGTCATGTTCCTTTTCGTTTTTGGGGCGATGCGGTTCTCACTGCTTGCTATTTGATTAATCGTATGCCCTCTTCTGTTCTTGGTAACCGGGTCCCCCATTCTGTTTTGTTCCCTCACCAACCCCTCCACTCTCTTCCGCCTCGTGTCTTTGGGTCGACATGTTTTGTCCATAATTTCACTCCCGGTCTTGATAAACTGTCTGCTCGCTCCATCAAATGTGTTTTTCTTGGTTACCATCGGTCTCAAAAGGGTTATAGGTGTTTTTCACCCACGCTTAAGCGTTATCTAGTCTCTGCCGATGTCACATTCTTCGAATCTGTTCCTTTCTTTGAGTCTCTTGACTTGCCTCTTCCACCCATCACTGAGGTCCTCCCTACTTTTCCTCCTCTTGTCCCTTTTGACCCTGCTCCATCACCACCTTCTCCTGTTGGTACCCCGGTCCCTACTACTGGCCCTCTCCAGGTTTATCGTCGTCGGCCACAACCACCACCACTACCACCACCACCATCAGAGGTTGTAGAGATTACTGAAGCTCCTTTGGACTCTCATCCGGCACCACCTCCTTTACCAGCTCCGGCACTGCCTCCTGCGTCAGACCTTCCCATTGCTCTTCGAAAAGGTATTCGATCCACTCGTAACCCTTCTCCTCACTATGTTAATCTCAGTTACCATCGCCTTTCTTTATTGCATTATGCTTGCCTTTCCACCTTGTCTTCTGTGTCTATTCCTAAATCTCTAGGTGAAGCTTTATCCCATCCTGGGTGGCGACAAGCAATGATTGATGAAATGTGTGCACTTCAGAGCAGTGGTACTTGGGAACTTGTTCCTTTCCCTCCTGGGAAGTCTGTTGTTGGTTGCCGGTGGATTTATACAGTCAAGGTTGGCCCTGATGGCACTCTTGATCGCCTAAAGGTTCGTTTGGTGGCAAAGGGGTATACCCAGATATTTGGTTTGGATTATGGCGACACTTTCTCCCCAGTGGCGAAGATGGCTTCTGTTCGGCTTTTTCTGTCTATGGCCGCTATTCGCCATTGGTCTTTTCATTAGCTGGATATCAAGAATGTTTTTCTTCATGGTGATCTGGAAGAAGAAGTCTACATGGAGCAACCTCCAAGGTTTGTTGCTCAGGGGGAGTCTTCTGGCCTCGTGTGTCGTCTACACAAGTCCTTGTATGGTCTCAAACAATCTCCCCGGGCTTGGTTTGGTTGATTCAGTACTGTTGTGCAGCAGTTTGGTGTGACTCGCAGTGAGGCTGACCACTATGTCTTCTATCGCCATACAGTCCGAGGCTGTATCTATTTGATTGTGTATGTGGACGACATTGTTATCACCGGCAGTGATCACCAAGGTATAACTCAGATAAAACAGCATCTCTGTCATCACTTTCAGACCAAAGATCTTGGCAAACTTCGTTATTTCTTGGGAATTAAAGTGGCACAATCCAAGGATGGCATAGTAATCTCACAAAGGAAGTATGCTATGGACATTCTTGAGGAAACAGGACTATTGAATGCAAAGTCGGGTGACACCCCTATGGATCCCAATGTTAGACTTTTACTGGACCAGGGGGAGCCACTTTTAGACCAAGGAAGATATAGACGATTGGTTGGAAAACTTAACTATCTTACTGTTACCCGTCTAGATATCTCCTTTGCGGTGAGTGTAGTGAGCCAATTTCTAAACTCACCTTGTGAAGGGCATTGGGATGCAGTGATTCATATTCTCAGATATATTAAGGGAGCTCCAAGAAAAGGTCTTGTCTATGAAGACAAAGGACACACTCAGATTGTAGGGTACTCGGATGCTGATTGGGCAGGTTCTCCTATTGATAGGAGATCCACTTCTGGTTATCACAGATCCATTGGGGGTAATCGATTTCCTGGAAAAGTAAGAAACAAAATGTGGTTGCAAGATCAAGTCTTAGCCAAGGAATATCGAGCCATGGCCTCATTTACTTGCGAGCTCATTTGGTTAAAACAAATTTTCTTAAAGAGCTTCGGTTTGGAAACATTATGCAAATGACTCTTATTTGTGATAATCAAGTCAACTTTGCATATCGCCTCGTCCAATATTTCATGAGAGGACCAAACACATTGAGATAGACTGTCACTTTATCAGAGAAAAGATCTTGTCTGGAGACATCACCACTAGCTTTTTCAATTCAAATGATCAACTAGCAGATGTTTTCACTAAGTCTTTGAGAGGTCCTCGAATAAACGATATTTGTAACAAGCTTGGTACATATGACTTATATGCTCCAGCTTGAGGGGGAGTGTTGAAAACGTGTAAATATCTTTTGTATTTATGTAGTTTCCTTGTATAGGCTAATCAAATCATAACCCTAATCTTTGTATTTATTATCGTAGTTCTATATAAACAGCTCTCCGTCGTGTAGTTGAAACACGCGGTTTCATCATATGTCTCTCTTCCTTTTCTCTCTTTTAACATGAAAAATGGGGGCGACAAGGATTGAACATTTGACCATTTGGTCATAGAGGCTTTGATACCATATCAAGGACCAACTCTCCTTAAAGCTTAAAGTGTTGGGTGGAGGACTGTGAATGCTTTTTGGATAACAATGCTCAAGGTTCTAATCTCTTTGAAGTTCTACTTTTCTTGGAATATTAATGATAAAGAAACTAATTGTAAGAATAAGAGTCCAGATTCATTGAATCTGTAAAGAATCACTTGAAAAGAAAGAATCAGAATATTATTTCTAATCTCATCATTACAGAGCATGATTACAAATCATATATAGACTACCTATCTCCTAATTAAGGAAAATGAAGGGATTAAAACTGTACAAATCACATCTAATCAAAACTGTCCTAATTATGAAATAAATCTCTCCTAATTATATTACACTTAATTATGTAACGTATATATTACAATAATTATGTAACGTAACACTCCCCCTCAAGCTGGTGAATGTATATCTATCATTCCCAGCTTGCAAGTAAGATCTTGAAACTGCTTTGTGGGAAGTCCCTTGGTGAACATATCTGCCAACTGAAGTCTTGAAGGGACGTACTCGATGGCTATAAGACCACCGTCCAATTTCTCCTTAATGAAATGTCGATCTATCTCTATGTGCTTTGTCCGATCATGCTGAACCGGGTTGTGTGCAATGCTGATAGCGGACTTATTATCACAGAACAATCTCATAGGAGCTTCATATTTTATTTTGAGGTCATCGAGAATAATCTTCATCCATAACAACTCACAGATCCCTTGAGCCATACCTCTAAATTCTGCTTCTGCACTTGATCTTGCAACTACATTTTGCTTCTTACTCCTCCAAGTCACCAGATTTCCACCCAAGAACATGCAATATCCTGTGATGGATCTTCTATCAACAACTGACCCTGCATAGTCAGCATCAGTATATACCTCCATGAATAAATTTCCTTCCTTTTTGAATAGTAGTCCCTTCCCTGGAGAGGCCTTCAAGTATTGAATAATTCTATTTACTACCTGCAAGTGTCTTTCTCTTGGATCAGGCATGAACTGGCTAACCACACTAACTGCATAAGCTATATCTGGCCTGGTGTGGGATAAATAGATGAGTTTTCCCACAAGTCTTTGGTATTGTGCCTTCTCCACCTTTGGGCTCTCCACATCACTCCCAATCCTGTGATTTTGCTCTATGGGCGCTCGAGTAGTCTTACAGCCCAACTTACCAGTCTCTCTGAGGAGGTCAAGGATATATTTCCTCTGAGAAATAAAGATGCCCTGCTTAGAGTAGGCAACCTCAATCCCAAGGAAGTATTTTAGCTTCCCGAGATCTTTCATCTCAAATTGAGCAGTCAACCTCTTCCTTAGAGTCTATTTTTCAAGCTCATCATTGCCTGTAATAATCATATCATCTACATATACCAAAAGCAGTGTAAGTTTGCTATCCTGAGAATGTTTTATAAAGAGAGTATGGTCACCTTGACTTTGTTTGTACCCCAAGGATACCATAGCCTGAGTGAACCTTCCAAACCAAGCACGGGGAGACTGTTTGAGGCCATACAATGCCTTTTTTAGTCTACAAACCTTATTCCCACCATTAGTAGCACCATATCCAGGTGGAATCTCCATGTATACTTCCTCCTCCAAACTTCCATGTAGGAAAGCATTTTTAACAATGAATTGATGCATCTCCCAACCAAAGTGCGCTGCCAAGGAGAGGATGATTCTCACCGTATTCATTTTTGCCACTGGAGCAAATGTCTCCTCATAATCAATCCCATAAGTTTGGGTGTATCCCTTTGCAACCAGCCTCGCCTTATACCGGTCCAATGTACCATCAGACTGATATTTAACTGTGTATATCCACCTACAACCCACTGTCTTCTTGTCCTTCGGTCTCTCTACAATCTCCCAAGTCTTGTTCTTTTCCAAAGCACCCATTTCTTCATTCATGGCTCGAACCCAGTTCTCATCCTTTAAGGCTTCTTATACTGATGTAGGGATTCTGATAGAATCAATAACTGAAATAAAACTCTGGTACTACATAGAAAGGTTTTTAGTAGACACAAATTGGGATATAGGATATTTGGCACAAGATCTTTTTCCTTTTCTCAAAGCAATTGGTAAATCATCTGAATTAGGTGAATTAGGTTCACAAGAGGCATTTAAGGTGTCCTCAAGAGTATGAGTTCTTACCTCCAGTTCGGACGATTGAATTTGCTGTTCAACCAGGTCGGGTTTTTGTCTTCGTCTTCGTTGATATTGAACCCCAAAACGCCTGTCCTCATTATTCTGCACTGGTAATGATGCTGGTTCAGGGTCTTTGTCATCCTCCGTAGGAGTGGAATCCTGCAACAAAGGAAAAGATGACAACTCAAGGAACTCAGCTTCTAGACTACTCTCCCCCTGAAGCTGAGGACTAGTGAAGAAAGACTCTGTTTCATGAAAAGTGACATCCTTAGAGATATAGACACGACGTCGTTCAGGGTGATAACATTTGTACCCCTTTTTGTTTGAGGCATAACCTATGAAGATACATTTGACAGCTCGAGGATCTAACTTTCCCCGATGAGGACTATGAACATGGACAAAGACAGAACATCCAAAGACACGACTCTGAAGGTTGGTCATAATGGGAATAGAAGGATAGAATGTGGTCATGAGTTGTACAGACTAACACCATCTAGAACCCGAGTAGGTAACCTATTTATCAAGTAAGTGGCAGTTAGAACAACTTCCCCCCAGTAAGACTTAGGAATAGACATTTGGAAGAGTAACGCTCTGGTAACCTCAAGGAGATGACGATTTTTCCTCTCTGTAACCCCATTCTGTTGAGGGGTGTCCACACAGGTTAACTCATGAACAACACCATTATCTTTGAGGAATTTGGAAAGGTTTTCATTCACATACTCTCCCATTATCTGAATGCAATCTTTTAATCGGGTTCCCAAATTGTGTTAGAACCATATGGTAAAAGTTTACAAACAGTCGGAAAACTTCAGACTTATCTTTCATGAGGAATATCCAGGTAACTCGAGTACAATCATCAATAAAAGAAACAAACCACTTTGCACCAGAAATATTGCAAACCGATGCAGGTCCCCATACATCCGAATAAACAAGATCAAAAGGTTTAGAACTTTTATTATTACTGGGAAGAAACGTTGTACGATAGTGTTTAGCAAACTGACAAACATCACAATGAAAGGACTCGACTGATACTTTTGTAAACAAGATGGGAAATAAAGACTTAAGGACACTAAATGGAGGATGACCAAGACGCCTGTGCTGAAGCCATATTTGGGAGGATGACCAAGACTCTGAACTTGTCTGATGATTGGAAGTGAGAGCCTTTTGTTTGGTACAATCTTTATTTTCCTCATGCTGCAAGTAGTATAACCCGCCTTGCTCTTTAGCAATTCCAATTGTCCTCCCCGTGGCAAGATCCTGTAAAACACAATGGGAGTGGAAAAATGTCACTGCACAGTTTAAGTCTTGGGTGATTTTATGAATGGACAAGAGGTTATTAGATAGTTTGGGAACATGAAGCACATTTGTTAAATGAAGGAAGGTTGAAGTTGAGTGTTACCACAACCTAGGTGATGGGGTATGAGAACCATTAGCTACAATGATGTGTTGGTTACCAGGTAAAGTGGTATAGGATGAAAAATAAAAGGAATGAGGTGTCATATGATCAGTCGCACCATAGTCTATAATCCAGATATCCTCAGTACCAGAAGCATTAAAGGATAAGAAGCTAGAACTCTTACCAGTCATGGTTAGGGAACAAGAGCTAGATGGCTTACTAAGAGAGTCCATAAGAGCCCGCAGTCGTTCCAACTCTGCTTTGCTAAGAGCTGGGACCTCCTTTTCAGCTTGTGGGATAGGTGGATCTTCTACCACACTTTCTGAGTCAGACGTTGCTTGATTAGCACGCCTCTGTGGGGTACCTTTGAATCCTCCAATGCGCTCAAGAACCTTCTCCCTTCCATGAAGTTTATAACATGTCTCCTTAGTATGACCCGTTCTCCTACAATAGCTGCACCAACGATCTTCGCGGTTAGACTTTGTGGGAGGCTTCCTAGATGAATAGGATGATCCTTTTATAGGACCCTTTCCGGTAGCCAAGGCTGAACCATCAACACAACTGCCCCCCTCCAACATCACTGACCTCCGAGTTTCTTCTCCCCGTACCGTGTAGAACACTTCTGAGAGAGAAGGAAGTTTTTCTTTGCCCAAAATCTGAACCCTAATAGGATCAAACTCAGAGTTCAGTCCAGAAAGGAATTTGAAGATTCTCACCCTTTCAATGAACTGTGGCAGAGTCAGCATTGCATGTCATTTTCAGATTCTGATACTGATCTAACTCAATCCACAAATCATTCAACGTCCCATAGTAATCTGTCACTGAAAGACTCCCTTGTTTGGTATTAAAGATCTTATTTTCTATCTCATAACATGCTGCAATATCCTTCTTCATAGAGTACGTCTGATTGAGGTTCTCCCAAATCTCCTTAGCAGTTGAGAAGAACATAGAGTTCCGGCTGATCTCCGGAGTCATGGAATGCCATAACCAGGTCATGATAAGAGAGTCTTCATCGTCCCAGGCTTCATATTTTGGGTCTGTTTTGGCTGGAGGGTCCCCTTCTATATGACTCAGCTTCTTTCGTCCTTTGAGGATAGTGCGAACCAACTGGGCCCACTGAAGGTAGTTGCGCCCATCAAGACGGTATGAACCTTGCAACACTTGCAGATCGTTGGGACTAAGAATAGAAGTTGACTTGTCTTCAGACATTACGCAGAAATGGTAGAAACGACAGCGACTTGTTCGAGAACGGAGGAGGAGCACGGGCTTTCAAATAGCCACAAAAGAAGCCAGAGTTATAGCAAAATAGCCCCGAAAACAGGAAGAGAAGAGGCCGGCGACCAAGTCTGGGTGACCGGCGTCGAAAACGGTGGCCAGAATGGCTGCGCGTGGGCTGCATGCGCCGGAACGCAGCACTGTTGAACGCGCGCGTGAAGGCACGTGTGAAGTACGTTGGGGACGTGACTTTGTGGGCCTTGTAGATCGGCTGACGGCGATTCTGGCAGTGGCGGTTTCGCCGGAAAACTCACGTGAAAAAATTTTCCGGCACAGCAGCGGCGGCGGCCGGTGACAGTGATGTATGCAGCAATAAAGGCTGCCTGAAAAAGATTTATGCAGGAGCAGAGCCCCCAAGGTCGGGAGCTCTGGTACCAACTTGAAAAGAAAGAATCAGAATATTATTTCTAATCTCATCATTACAGAGGATGATTACAAATCATATATAGACTACCTATCTCCTAATTAAGGAAAATGAAGGGATTAAAACTGTACAAATCACATCTAATCAAAACTGTCCTAATTATGAAATAAATCTCTCCTAATTATATTACACTTAATTATGTAACGTATATATTACAATAATTATGTAACGTAACAGAATCATTAAATCTGTAAATAGAATAAATTAGGATGATTTATTTCCTTTCTTATCTTTGAAACCATGAGAATTAGTTAGGATTATTTGTTTCCTTTCTTATCTCTGTAATCATGAGAATTAGCAAGATTTTAGGAGTAGATTAGCTGATCTCTACCAACTCCTCTTGTATATATATTTTTTACCGTATCAATAGAAGGGAATAAGCTGGTAATATTTCCAAAACCCTAGATTTCCTCATGGTATCAAGAGCTAGGTTCGTCTAGCCGTCCAGCTCAATCTAAGCCCCTCTCTTTACCCCTTTGCCCTACCATGGTCGACAATACCAGCGAACAATCCCAGACGAATGAGATCCCCACTGGTGATGGGAAATCTGGGAAACAGAACACAGCCCCAAAAACAGCATCCAGCATGCAAACTTCTCTAGCCCTCGACCACCCTTCTTTACAAATCACCCTCCATAAATTAAACAGTATCAATTTCAGAGAATGGTACCAATCTGTTACCCTTGTAATCAAAGGCAAGGGCAAATATGGGTACCTTACTGGTGCCATTTCAACACCGTCAAAAGATGGGTCCGATTTTTAGAAATGGGAAGCAGAGAACTCCATTATTATGGCATGGCTGATCAACTCAATGGAACCCAAGATTGGCCATGTGTAACTCTTCTATCAGGCTGCAATAGAAGTGTGGGATGCAGTCAAAGAAACCTACTCAGATCTTGAAAACTCTTCCCAATGCTTTGAATTGAAGTTAGCAATCAGGAACACCAAACAAGGAAGCCTAGGTGTCACAAAATACTTCAACAATCTAATGCAATTGTGGCAAGAGATATACCTCTTTTATGAACCTGATTGGGACACCCCAAATGATGCCCAGAAGTATAGCAAGATGATGGAGAAGGATCGACTGTTTGAGTTCTTGCATGGTTTAAATCCTGATCTAGATGAAGTCAGAGGAAGGGTACTTGGCACCAAGCCATTACCCTCCCTTAGAGAAGCCTTTGATGAGGTCAAAAGAGAGGAGAGCAGAAAAAGGGTTATGCTTAACCCTTCCACAAATTCCAGACCACTCCTACCCTTGCCAGAACCACAATCAAGTTCTGCCCTGGCAGTCAACAGAACTAGAGATCAAAATTCTATCTCTCGAGAAAAGCAATGGTGTGATCATTGCAACAAACTTACCATACCCGTGACACTTGCTGGAATGTTCATGGCAAGCCTCCTAATTGGAAACCGAAGCATTTAAGAGGACAAACAGGTCAGCACATGTGGCAGAGACTGACAGCAACAAGAATTATGGTATCAACTTATCTACTGATCAAGTAAATTTGCTCCAACAACTTTTATAGCAAGTAAAAACACCTGCATCTCTCAATGCTCCAGAAAAATCCACTTCTACTGCCTCCATTGTTAAAGCAGGTAGATCAGAACATTCCTTTACTATTAAAAAATCTCATGAAGTTCAATGGATAGTTGATTCAAGCGCAACAGACCACATGACTGGAACTTTTGACAACTTTGTCTCCTACTCCAAAACAGACAGTAACATCTCTGTTTCAATGGCAGATGGAGGGTCCTCCTTAGCCGAAGGAGAAGGAATCATTAAATTTCTGAATTTTTCACTTCAGTCTGTTTTATATGTTCCTAAATTAAAGCATAATCTATTATTTGCTCATCGCCTAGTTAAGGATTTGAATTGCAGTTTGACATTTTTCCCAACTCATTGTATTTTTCAAGACCTTGCTTCAGGGAGGATGATTGGCAGTGCTGAAGAAAGGGAGGGCCTCTATTATGTCACTGGTTGTTGTCCTCCTTCTAGGATTAGTCCTTCAGTATTCACTATTCAGTCAGATTCTGAGGTGCTTTTATGGCACCATCACCTAGGGCACCATAGTTTTTCTTATTTACAACATTTGTACTCTCATTTTTTTTTTCAATAAAGGCAGTGGCAATTTTTCTTGTGAGCAATGTTTCCTTGCAAAACAAACAAGAAACTCATTCAGCTCAAAACTACAAACCATCCAAGCCTTTTCATCTTGTCCATAGTGATAATTGGGGGCCAGCACGAATACCATCATTAACTGAAAAAAAAAATGGTTCATAACCTTTATTGATGACCATACACAAACCTGTTGGGTGTTTCTAATGAAAGATAAATCAGAAGCCCCTCAAATTTTTCAAAACTTCCACAAATTTGTGCTTAATGTCTTCCAAACCTCTATTCAAATACTTAGAACTGACAATGGACGAGAATATCTTTCCCATTCGTTTGTTCAGTACCTATCAAACCATGGTATCTTCCACCAAACTTCAAATGCATATACCCCTCAACAAAATGGGGTAGCAGAAAGAAAAAACCACCACCTTCTTGAGACTGCTAGAGCAATGATGTTTTCTAGTTCCACTCCTCATCTTTTTTGGGGAGAAGCCATCCTTACAGCCTCCTACCTCATAAACCGGCTTCTCTCCAAAGTCCTTAAATTTAAGACCCCTTTAAGCCTGCTGATGAAACATTACCCACATATCAGACTCCTAAACACCTTACCCCCTAGAATATTCGGCTGTACAGCCTTCATTCTCAACCATACCCCCTCTAAGTCCAAACTTGATCCTTGGTCCCTTAAAGTTGTTTTTCTGGGGTACTCTCCTACCCAACTCGGATACAAATTTTATTCCCCCTCAACTCACAGATTTGTTGTCATTGCCAATGTCCAGTTTTAGGAACAACATCCCTTCTTTGCCAAAACCTCTCTTCAGGGGGAGAATATAAGTGAAGATAGGTCTTGCCATTGGGATCCCACAGTTTCTATGCTGGATCCCACAGTTTCTATGTTGCTACCACCTAAAAGTCTGAAAGAACCTAAAACTGAGGATGACATTCCCTTAGAATCAGAACCAGAAATCCCACCAATACCTGAAACATCTCCTGAAACCTCTCCTAACCTAGAATTAGAACCCGAAACTCCACCAATACCTGAACCTTCTTCTGAAACCTCTCCTAACCCAAATCTGAACCTTGAACCTAACCTGAATATGGAAACTAATCCACGGGGAGAGACAACTCCAAAGAGATTCTTTGACAAAACATATTGTAGGAGGCCTAAACCACTTCAACAAGGTCAATCATTCGACTTGGAACTGGGTCAAGGGAGTGGAATAAGGGATAATTCTTTGCATTCTGGTAATGACCAATATTTCGTTGAAGTAAAAGATATTGAACCCAAGACTCTTTCAGACCTGGGCCTTCCTATTGCTCTTCGAAAGGGGAAGGAGGGTATGCACTCAACATCCCATCTCCAAATATGTTACATATGCAAATCTATCATCAGAATTCAAAGCATTCGTGATCAATGTGGATAAGGTGGAAATCCCTAAAACCATGCAAGAGGCAATGGCAAATTCAAAATGGAGAGAGGCTGTGGTGGAAGAAATGAGAGCTCTACAAAAGAACAATACTTGGGATGTTGTTGAACTGCCTGACAAGAAGAAAGCAGTGGGTAGCAAATGGATTTTCTTAGTAAAATACAAGTTAGATGGAAGTATAGAGAGGTTTAAGGCTAGACTAGTAGCCCAAGGGTTGACTCAAACCTATGGACTAGATTATGAAGAAACATTTGCTCCAGTTGCAAAACTCTATTCCATCCGCGTATTACTCTCTTTGGCAGTAAACTTGAATTGGGAACTTCACCAACTTGAAATTAAGAATACCTTTCTTAATAGAGATTTGGATGAAGAAATTTTTATGAAAATTCCCCCTGGTTTTGAGAATGAAGAAACGAAGAATAAAGTTTGTAGGCTGAATAAATCTCTCTATGGTTTAAAACAATCCCTGAGAGCATGGTTCACAAGGTTTAGTGTTGTTCTAACCAGAATTGGGTACAAGCAGGGCCATGCTGATCACACACTATTCGTGAAGTGCTCTGAAGAAGGAAGAAGGACTATCCTTATAGTCTATGTTGATGATATCATTATAACAGGCGATGACTTACTGGAGACCAGAAAATTGAAAGACCATTTGAAGTCTGAATTTGAGGTCAAAGACCTTGGAAAACTGAGATACTTCCTGGGAATGGAGGTAGCTAGGAGCAAGGAGGGAATATTCATCTCTCAAAGGAAATATACCCTTGACTTACTTGAAGAAACTGGAAACTTAGGTTGTAGACCAGCTTCTACACCTTTGGAACAGGGGTGGAAGGGTAGAACTGATAATGAGGATACTCCAGTTGATAAGGGAAGGTATCAACGCCTAGTGGGAAAGCTTATCTACCTCTCCCTAACAAGACCTGGTATTGCTCATGTTGTAAGCATTGTCAGTCAATATATGCACTGCCCTACACAAGGACATTTAGATGCTGTCATTCATATCTTGAGATATTTGAAGAGAACACCTGGAAAGGGCTTATTGTTAAAGAAAAGTGAAGATAGGGGAATTGTTGGATATGCGGATGCAGATTGGGTTGGGTCATATGATGATTGCAAGTCTACTTCAGGTTATTGCACTAAAGTTTGGGGTAATCTTGTAACTTGGAGGAGCAAAAAATAGTTTGTGGTCTCTAGAAGTAGTGCCAAAGCCGAGTACAGGGCAATTGCCCAAGGAATTTGTGAAGTAATCTAGTTAGAGAGGTTACTGGAGGACGTAAATATTCCTTTGACAACACCAACAAGACTGTATACTGACAGTAAATCAGCCATCAATATAATCAACAATCCAGTCCAGCATGATAGAATGAAACACGTGAGGATTGTTAGGAGCTTCATTAAACAAGAAGTTGAGAATGGTGGAATTAGTTTAACCTACATTTCTACCAAACTCCAAGAAGCTGATGTATTGACCAAGACTTTGTCAAGACCAGTTTTTGAAGATAATAATGGCAAGTTGGGAATGATAGATATCTATTCACCAGTTTGGGGGGGAATGTAAGAATAAGAGTCCAGATTCATTGAATCTGTAAAGAATCATTAAATCTGTAAATAGAATAAATTAGGATGATTTATTTCCTTTCTTATCTTTGTAACCATCAGAATTAGTTAGGATTATTTGTTTCCTTTCTTATCTCTATAATCATGAGAATTAGCGAGATTTTAGGAGTAGATTAGCTGATCTCTATCAACTCCTCTTGTATATATTTTTTTACCGTATCAATAGAAGGGAATAAGCTGGTAATATTTCCAAAACCCTATATTTCTTCACTAATGAATTACAATCGTTTCTCCATTTACTTGATTCTACTCTTCTTTCCTCCAATACAAATAAGAGAGTTTGTACTCTTGATTTTTGTGTTGTGTTTTCTTATGATTCTTATTTTCAGTTGCTCATTCCTTTAACCATTGTAAAATATTAGAAGACCATACCCAATATGGGTTTAGGTCGTGTATTTATATACAATAAATAGGTGTGTAGTACAATTTAGTACAAACTAGTACTAGAGACGTAAATACCCCTAAGTACATTTAGCACATGCTTACTACTCTATTCTTAACAGTCCCTCTCAAGTTGGGTCATAGATATTAATCATGCTCAACTTGTTCCATAGATAGTTCACTCTATTCCCGTTAAGTGCATTTGTGAGTATATCAGCTATCTGCTTTCCAGTCTTGACATGTCTTGTAGATGTAAGTCCTTGCTGAATCTTCTCTTGAATGAAATGACAATCTACTTCTATATGCTTCGTCCTTTCATGAAATATTGGGTTTGAGGCAATGTGAATGGAAACCTGATTGTTACTCCACAACTTCATAGGAAGAGAGACCTTAAACCCAATCTCAACATGATTGCAACCACCTACAACGCACTACCTTCTTGTCCTTCGGTCTCTCTACAATCTCCCAAGGTTCGTTCTTTTCCAAAGCATCCATTTCTTCATTCATGGCTCGAACCCAGTCCTCATCCTTTAAGGCTTCTTGTACTGATGCAAGGATTCTGATAGAATCAATAGCTAAAATAAAGCTCTGGTGCTGCATAGAAAGGTTTTTAGTAGACATAAATTGGGATATAGGATAGTTCATCGTCCCAGGCTTCATACTTTGGGTCTGTTTTGGCTGGAGGGTCCCCTTCTATATGATTCAGCTTCTTTTGTCCCTTGAGGGTAGTGCGAACCAACTGGGCCCACTAGAGGTAGTTGCGCCCGTCAAGGCGGTACGAGCCTTGCAGCACCTGTAGATCGTTGGGACTGAGAACAAAAGCTGGCTTGTCTTTAGACATTATGCAGAAATGGCAGAAACAGCAGCGACTTGCTTGAGACCGGAGGAGGAGCACAGGCTTTCAAACAGCCACAAAAGAGGTTGGAGTTAGAGCAAAATAATCCCAGAAACGGGAACAGAAGAGGCTGGCGACCAAGACTGGGCGACCGGAGTCGAAAATGGTGGCTGTAATGGCAACGCGTGCAGCCCACGAGCCGGAAACGCAGCACTGTTGAACGCGCGTGTGAGGGGCGTTGGGGACGAGGCTTTGTGGACCCTGTAGATCGGCTGACGACGATTCTGGCGAAGTTAGCTTTGCCGGAAAACTCACCGGAAAAATTTTCCGGTGGCGGCGGAAGCGGCAGCGGAAGAGGTGGCGGCGGCGATGTATGCAGCAAAGAAGGCTGCCTGAAAAGGTTTATGCAGAAGCAAAGCCCCCAGGATCAGGAGGCTTTGATACCAACTTAAAAAAAAAAGATGTGAATATTATTTCTAATCTGATAATTACAAAGGGTGATTACAAATCATATATATAGATTACCTATCTCCTAATTATATTACACTAATTATGTAACGTAACAACCTAATTATATTACACTAATTATGTAACGTAACATGCAGCATCACCAAGAATCTAATCAGAGGTTGGATCATGATAATTCTTCAAAGATTTCTGAAAATAATGCTCTAGGTATTTCTGAGTCACATTCTTCAAGTCAACTTGATCTTCCCATTGCTCTTAGGAAAAGTGTTAGGTCTTGTACAAAACATCCTTTGTCAAATTTTTTATCCTATAATAATCTTTCAGCTTCATATTGTGCCTTTATCTCACAAGTGTCTAGTGTAGCAATTCCTAATAATATCCAGGAGGCTCTAAATGTTACTGAATGGAGAGAAGCTGTTCTTGAGGAAATAACAGCTCTGGAGAAGAATGCTACTTGGGAGAAAGCGGATCTACCATTTGGGAAGACAGTTGTTGGTTGTAAGTGGGTTTTCACCATAAAATACAACTCAGATGGATCCTTGGAAAGGTACAAGGCTCGTCTTGTAGCTAAAGGCTTTTCAAAGATTGAAGTAATTGAAAAATTGCCTCCACCAGTGAATGTGAAAGGAGTGCGGAGTTTCTTGGGACATGCCGGTTTTTACCGGAGATTTATTAAAGATTTTTCAAAAATTGCTAAACCGTTGTCTAATCTCTTAGTGAAAGATGTCCCATTTGACTTTGATACTGATTGTTTGCAAGCCTTTTGCAGATTGAAAGAAGCTTTGATTACCGCTCCCATTTTACAGTCACCGGATTGGAATCTACCATTTGAGGTTATGTGCGATGCCGTGACTATGCCATAGGAGCTGTTTTGGGGCAAAGGAAAGACAAGAAGGTCCATGCCATCTATTATGCAAGCAAAACTCTTGATGGAGCCCAAGCTAATTATGCAACTACTGAGAAGGAATTGCTTGCGGTGGTTTTTGCCTTTGAGAAATTCAGATCATACCTTGTGGGTTCAAAGGTGACTGTGTACACTGACCATTCCGCGCTTAAATATCTCATGAGCAAAAAGGAAGCTAAGCCTAGACTTATCCGCTGGATACTTCTCTTGCAAGAATTCGACTTGGAGATTCTAGACAAGAAAGGGGTAGAGAACTTAGTTGCGGATCACCTATCCAGACTTGAACCACCGGTGAATGAGCAAGGTAATTTGCCTATTGATGATTCCTTCCCCGATGAGCAACTACTTGCCATTTCAGAAGAGGATGCTCCTTGGTATGCCGACTTTGTGAATTACTTAGCTTGCGAATTCTACCACCAGAAATTAATTATCAACGTAAAAGAAATTTTTCTCTCGATTTGAAGCATTTTGTGTGGGATGAGCCGTATATCTTCGGAGATGTGCTGATGGTATCTATCGAAGATGTGTCTCAGAGGATGAAGGTCAGAGTATACTGAATTGTTGTCATTCTTCATCCTATGGAGGACATGCTAGTGCCTCAAAAACAGCAGCCAAAGTTCTTCAATCTGGTTTCTTTTGGCCTCATATTTTCAGAGATGCTCGAAACTTTGTGCTCTCTTGTGACAGTTGTCAAAGAATTGGAAATATATCTAGAAGACATGAAATGCCTCTGAATCCCATATTGGAAGTTGAGATTTTTGATGTTTGGGGAGTTGATTACATGGGACCATTTCCACCATCTTGTAACAACAAGTTCATTCTTGTGGCGGTGGATTATGTCTCAAAGTGCGTAGAAGCAATACCATCCCCAACGAGTGATGCTAAAACGTTATGAAGCTATTCAAAAAGATCATATTTCCAAGGTTCGGAGTTCCAAGAGCAAATATAAGTGATGGAGGTTCGCATTTCATCGAAAGACAATTTGAAAACTTTGAAGAAGTACGAGTGACTCACAAAGTCGCTACACCGTACCATCCCCAAACCAAATGGACAAGTAGAGGTTTCCAATAGAGAAATCAAGAGCATATTGGAGAAGATGTTTCAAAATCAAGAAAGGATTGGTCTTTAAAACTTGATGACGCTCTACATGGGCGTACGTAATGCGACTTATAAGACTCCCATTGGTATGACTCCATTTCGGTTGATTTATGGTAAGTCGTGTCATCTCCCGGTCGAGCTAGAACACAAGGCATTTTGGGCCATCAAACTACCGAACTTTGACATGAAAATGGTCAGGGAGAAAAGGAAGTTACAACTTCATGAGCCGGACGAATTGAGGCTTGATGCATATGAACATGCCAAGACTTACAAGGAACAGACCAAGCGTTGGCATGACAAGCACATCTTGCGTCGAGAATTCAAAGAAGGAGATCTTGTGCTACTCTTCAACTCAAGATTGAAGCTATTTCCAGTAAGCTCAGTCTAGATGGTCCTGGACCATTCCAAGTTCGTCAAGTGTTTCCTTATGGAGTTGTTGAGGTGTGGAGCGAAGCCACGGGATCCTTCAAAGTAAATGGACAAAGGTTGAAGTCTTATCTTGTTGATGAATCCATAGAGAAGGGAGTGACACACAACCTTCTTTGTCCAAGTGTTTCAAGTTAAAAGTGACAAGGGGTCGAGCTTAAGACCATAAATAAGCGCTTCTTGGGAGGCAACCCGAGTTTATTTTAATTGTTAAGTTTCTTTTATTTTTATTAGTTTTCGATGTAAAAAAAAAAAAAAAAAAAGGAGAGAGAAAGTGAATAGAAGCAGAGAGATATTTTCCCAGAACCAACCACGGCCAGGCCGTGGTGGACACCATGGCCGTGGTTCAATTTATGATGTTTAAGTGGAATTCCGAACCAACCACGGCCAGGCCGTGGTGGCCACCATGGCCGTGGTTCACTTCTTGATTTCAAAAAAAAAGTAAAAAAAAAAAAAATGAAAATGAAAAAAAAAAAAAAAAAAAGAAAAAATAAAAAATGAAAAAAAAGGAAAATGAAATGAAAAAAAAAAAAAAAAAAAAAAAAAAGGGCTGAATTTCAAAATCCGAATCCACCACTTGCCTCAAGGCGTGGTGGGTACCACTGGCCGTGGTGCGTGTTCCGTGGCCTTTTAAGCCATACGAACCCACCCCCCCCCACTCCTTTACCCCATATCTTCTTCTTCTTCCTTCCCCCACCTCCATAGCCACCTTCCTCAACCTCCATCCTTCACTCATTCTCTCACAAATCACACTAAACCTTTCCAAATCCACCCCTAAATTCCATCCTCCACCTCCATTTCTTCTTCTTCTTCCCCATTCTTCTCCCTCAAACCTCCATACTCCCCTTTCCATTTAACCATTATCCTTCCTATCACCACCCATTTTCTTCATCCACCATTCCACACCTCCCTAACCCACAACCACACATTCAAACTCTCACATTTGCACTACATTTCAAATCCCCAATTTTGAAGAAGGAAACCCTAGCTTCCTAATTTTGCAAAATCTCCTGCAAATTGATAGTTCATATGGCTAGCAAACGGCAACGTGGGGATCCAACTTCATCCTCCAGAGCACGAGGTGCTCCTCCAAGAGGTAACTCCCGACTCTAACCCTTATGGCATTGTGTTTAAGAGTAGAGAACAAAAGGATAGGTACAATGTGTTAGCCAAAAGAAAAATAGTGAACACTAGGTACCTAGATGACCAAGTTCTAGACACTCTAGGATTGACTGAGGAGATAAATTGGATGCTTGGAAAACATAGGGTGGAGCACCTTTACTCGCACCCGTTATGTTACGCTACTGGGCCTACATTAGAGTTCTTGAGCTCTCTTGAGGCCAATATTTTGCAAGGGAGGGGTGTGAAGAAGGCCGAATCACTTTCCTGGCTATTTAATGTTGATCATGTCCTGAATTTAGAGGAGTTTAACTCCATTTTCTCCTTCTTAGGTGGGTGGGGAAAGGCGTCTCCCTCGAGAGTTCAATGTGGGCGTTTCGGAGTCAAATAAGCATCACCGGAGGTAGCTATGATTCATCCAAGGCTAAGGCCACCGCCTTAGTCAACCCCTGCTCGCTATCTCCACCGCATTATGGCTAATACCTTATTTGGCCGCGGGGATAGCGATGGAGCCGTCCGTCAGGACGAACTCCTTTTCTTATGGGGTATGTTGCACAGTGTTCCCTTGGACACAGGGTCACACATGATTCGGCACTTACTCAAAGTTGCCAAGAAAGGGGAGGGTTCCATAGTCATAGGTGGGCTTGTCACTGCAATAGCCCACCATCTTGAGTATGACTTAGATGGTTTTGTGGAAGCCGAGGGCGAACTAGAATTGATCTTACAGCATGTATGGCTATGAAGATGATTGTTAGAGAAGAGGAGTCATACGCTTAGTTATTCTGACCGGAGCCGCACCCTTTACCCCTCCCTAACCCCGCCGCCATCTCTCGTTAGAAACCCGGCCAATGGCGTGTGCCGGTGGTGGATGAGCCTGAACCACTTAACGTTCAGCAACCTCTTCGTCCACCACCCCAAGGTCGGCCATCTAGGCCTCCTTCTTCTTCTGCAGGTACTTCTTCTGATGCTTTTGATCGGATCTACACTTCCCTTGACGCCATTCAGGCTGAGCAGGCGCTCATTCGAGCCGACCAGGCCCACATCCGGTCAGAGCAAGCTCAGCAGAGAGCGATGATGGAGCAACTACAGCAACAGGGTCAGAGCATGGAGACCATGATCCGTGCTATGTATGACTGGCATATGAGCCAGCATCACTTTCCACCGCAGTGAGTCCACTTCTTTTGCTTCTCTCTCTAACTTGATGGTTTACATTGGGGACAATGTAAATCTCAAGCTTGGGGTGGAGTATTTACATTTATTTTCATGTTTTCATGCTGCATACTTAGTTGCATTTAGTTTTTTTCATGCTTTTTCATTTTGCATATTGCATTCTTTTGCATGATCACACCATCTTGTTACCCCCTTATAAGTTTGTATCCTCGTGTATGAACTTCGTGCCAATTTAAAAGAAAGTGAATTTGGAACCCATATTGTTATTCCTGTGATAGGCTATTTTCAAGGGTTGATCTTTTGATAGCAATAATTAGCATAAGGTTCTCTATTTTTGTGCTTTTCATTGATTTTGCTACTAAAGGTGAGAATTGAGCCTAAAAAGGGTATGTGCTTTACATTGATATTAACCCTCTTTTTCTCGTTGAGTGAAATTCTGTACTCTTGGATTTAGTGCTTTAGAACTTGATTTGAAACCATTTTGAAGCGAAATTTTTGGTTGCATGCTTGAATGTGATTAAGGCATCTTAGGTATTTTTCATGGCCTTCTGAACTTATTGTCACATCTTCATCCGCTAGTTGCCCATTTTGAGCCTTATGCATAATTGATTTTCTTGGTACCTATGAGTATACACCATTGGTAACCATCTAGAATGATTAATGGAGCAAAAACTCGGCTTGAAGCTTGCTTAGAATCATGTGTTTTTGAGTCTTCTGAAAAAAAAAAAATTATAAATAAATGCTGAGATGAATGCTTGAAAAAGAAGGAAAAGAAAGGAGAAAATTGTTTGGAAATGTGAAGCTATGCTCTTGATTGAAGAATACCTTTGCTTCATTTATGTTCTAGAGGGTTCTTGTGATTAGAAATTCTGCTAACCCTTTGTGCATACTTTCCTTTCTTTATCCTACCAAAAATCATTCCCATGGCCCCATTACAACCCTTTTTGAAAGACCTTTTGATTCTTGCATGCATGCTTGATTATTAGTGAAATTATGGTTTCCTATCAAGTTCATGAAAGTGCTTTTTGAGGAGCTTGAGTGATGTTTCTTTACCCTTACACACTTTGAGAGTGATTAGATGAGTGACCCCAATTGATGGAAAGCATGAATTTAGGGAACCTAAGCTTCTATTGGACTTGGACATTGATCATCTCTACAATGGTTGAATGATTATGCCTATTACTTGGATTCGTTGTTCTTCGGGTTTCTCATTCACCGTCGTATTTCAAAGCTCTGATCTTTATTTGGCCTTAGTGATTGCTTGAGGACAAGCAAAATCTTAAGCTTGGGGTAATTTGATGTGTGTGATTCCACATCACATTTTGCATACATTTTGCATGCATTTTTATAGTCTTTTATGCATATTTGTTTATTTCATCATTCGTTTTTTCTTTTAGTTCGGATAATCATGCGGTTTGGCATGTGTTATAATGCGAGAACGAGGCAAATTGAAGCTTAAAGAGGTGGAATGGAGCTAAGTTGAATTGATATTGAATTAGGAGCAAAGTGCACTAAAAGAGGCAAAACAGACTCAACCACGGCACTGGGTGTGGTTTCCATCACGGCCATGGTTCTGGGAGTCAAGAAAAAAAAGCAAACAAGAAAAACAGACTCAACCACGGCCTGGCCGTGGAGTACACCACGGCCGTGGTTGAGAATCGCCTTTAGAAATTCGGTTCCCGAACCGACCACGGCTTGGACGTGGTCCCCACCACGGCCGTGGTTCGCATTACGAACAGTTTTAAGTGATTTGTTTTCCTTTTTAAAGGGAGGAGGGTTGTCAAAAGAGGACACCAGGCCAAGGCACGAAAGAGAAGACCTAAATAGGAGATTTTGAAGCTTGAATCAAGGGGAGGGAGAGAGACTCTTGGATTGGGAGAAGAGCTAAAGGAAAGACAAGAAGGCTTCACAAGAGTTTTTCTCCTCTTCTCTTGGAAATTTCTTTTGGTTTGTTCTGGATATATTATTATTATGGCTTGTATTTCAATGAACATGTTTGAGTAATTCCTTGTTCTAGGATTTGGTAGTAACCCATTGGAACAATTGACAATGTTTGATGCATGAATTTCTACCTCTTTAATACTAAGTTTCTCTTGATTTAGTTTTTGGGCACACCAACTGTTTGTGAATATGCTTGGCCACATGTTTGCATGATCTTTGATATTAAGGGAAGAACTGAAAGGTGACTCTTGATTTCGAACCCTAAAAACTGAACCTGAGCTTTTAAATCACGAAAGTAGATTAATTCTCTTGAGGTTTTCAACTGAATTATCTGTTCTTATTGGGTCCTATTTAATGCAATTGTTGTGAAAATAGGAATTGGATTAGATTGGATACGTTATTGTATTCTGAAAGGAAACAATAATTCTTTTGGATAATTCACCTTCAAGTATAACCTAGTTTGAGAAGAGAGGAAAGAACCGCAAACTTGTTGATTTCCATTGTGGTGAACCCATATCCTAGATTCCTTAAAACTGATTTCTTAATACCAATTTCTGTGTTTAAGTCCCAAAGTTTATCTTCTTGTTACTTTTAAATTTTAATTTCTCGCGTTCTTGTCTATCATCACAACTTTACATCACTAGTTTTGTCTTGATAATCATAATTAAACTTAATTGGTTGTCATAAACTCACTCCTCGTGGATCGATAATTTTATTACTTGACGAAATCGTGCACTTGCGATTACAACACAACAGTCACCATGACAATCAACATTTATTTGGTGATATCCCCTAGTGTAGGGGTGATCCTTGTCCATGGTATATTGAAGAAAACTTTCAAGCTTAAAATGAGACAACGAGAGATAATGAAAAGAAAAGATGAATTCTTATGAAGGATAAAGAAAGACAACCAATCTTCATTTCAAATCTTGAATGCTCATTTTCAAAAAATTTAATTTAAAGACAAAGGGATAATACACACCAAGTGATTACATATTTGCTCAATTTATTTTTCTCTTTTTCTTTCACCTTTCCTTTAGTGTTTTTGTTTTTGTTTCTTTTTTGCAAAGAATGCTTGCACACGTAGGCTTCATGATCACCAAAGGCTTTCTAGAATGAGGGTCCTATGGGATCCAAACCAAAAGAAAGCAAGTAAAGGGAAGAAAAGAATGACAAGAGAGATCTAATAAGAACATAAGTGTCAAGAACATAAGTAAAGGAAATGAGGTATGCTGAGATGCACGCAATTCCATTACATTAATATTTCAAGAAAGTTTGCACAAGTTCAAAACCCAAATGATTTTAATGATTGAACAAGCATGGAGTTAGTACAATTAAACCATCTTTTCATGGTAACAACTTGATAAACAAATCAAAATACCCGTTGCCCAGAAATGCCCCAGTGCTGGAGGACTCCAAGATATTGTTCATTCGCAATGGTTAGAAAATGAATCACCACTAAGTTGAGTTTTCTAAGGTTGCCCCTGATTGACCACTCCAAACATTTGCTCCTATTGCGGATGAGCATGCGTAGAAACATCTGACACTGCTTGTTAGACTACTGTTTAGGTAGTCGTTGTCATCCATGAATTTTCCTGAAAACCCATTTGATTCATTCGACCTGAAGTCCACCCTTAACTAATTCAACATTTTTCCATACTTGCTTGTCCATCATTCATTTGATGCAATCTTCTATTTTTCATTCCGCTTTCAACCCTTTCACTAATTATTACGATATCTAAAAAATTCGACGACATACTCCCAATCATTTGATCACAGAGTGGCGCATGAAGTGTATTAGTGAACATAACCACCATTTCTTTCTCTGACAAAGGGGGTTCTACTTGTGCAGATATTTCCCTCCACCTTTGAGTATATTCCTTGAAGGTCTCAGCATCCTTTTTAGACATGCTTTGTAGTTGTATTCTATCTGCTGTCATGTGAATGCTGTATTTATATTGCCTTACAAATGCATTAGCTAAATCCTTGAAACTCCTTATATAGGCACACTCAAGGCGTGTCTACCAATTCGAAGCTGCCTCAGTTAAACTGTCTTGGAAGAAGTGGATTAATAGCTTGTCATCATGAGCATGCGAAGCCATCCTGCGGATGTACATGGTCAAATAGTTCTCTGGGCAAGTGATCCCTTTATATTTGTCAAAATCTGGGACTTTAAACTTTAGAGGAATCACCACATCTGGGACAAGGCAGAGCTCAGTAACATCCCTGATACCATAACAACATGCTCCTTCAATGACCCGTAATCTCTCTCCTATAATTTTCAGCTTCGCTTTGGACTGAGAATGTTTAGCAGAAGAATTCAAGGGGTATTGTGGCATGAAAGTGAGGACAAAATGTTGCAATGGTGGGGTTCCACTGATACCAAAGTAATGGGTATGTGGTTGGGTTGTGCTCAATGGATTGAAAGCAGGCCTATTGCTGTTAGGGGAATTAATAGCCTGTGGTAGTATAAAGCCAGAAGAAAGGCTATATGGTAGAAAGCTTGGCATCTGAGCTTCCTGAGAACTGGTGACTGAGAGTTAAGTGGTGTTATTTAGGTAAATGGTGGGCAACATAACAGCTCCTTGAGGATTAACACCTTTGTATTGCAGAAGGATTGGAGAGAAACTAGAAGGGTGAAGAGGTGTGGCCAGATGTTCTACACTCACAACTGAGGGATTCTCATATGTGCTCTTTCTATTTCTCATGGACTGTAACATCTCCATCATCTTGGATACTTGCTCTTTGAGCTGATTCACATCATCTTTCAGCTCTTGAATCTGTTCTATTTCATCCACGATCCTAGCCGGGGAACAACTCCTATAAGGGTGTCACGAAAGCTGCTTCTTTGCTTTAATGTATACTTTTCTGCTTGGGGAAACATGATATGAAATATGTAATTATCAGTATTGACTGAATAAAGTTGGCATGTATGCGAAGTATTGATTACTTATGCATAAGAATTTTTCCTTTTTTTCTTTTTTAAAAAAATGTTATGAATGTCATGGTGATGCAAGATGATGCGTCTTTTTTAAGGCTAGGAATGTCATGAAAATGCAAGATGATGTATCTTTTTTAGAGCTGATTTTTTTTAAAGAAAATGCAAGAATGAATGAAAATGCAAGTCATGAAAATGCAAGATGATATATCTTATTTTTTTTTTAAGAAAATGTTAGGAATGCTATGAAAATGAAAAATGATTTATCTTTTTTCTTCCTTTTTTTTTTAAAAAATGTTATGAATGCCATGAAAATGTAAGATTTTTTTTTTTGAAGAATGGTAAGAATGCTATGAAAATGCACGACAGTGTATTTTTTTAATTTTTTAATTTTTAAGAAAATGCTAGGAATGCTATAAAAATGCAAGATACTTTTTTTAGAATACAAAGAAATGCTATGAAAATGCAAAAAAAAAAAATTAAGAATGCAAGGAAATGCCATGATGTATCTTTCTTTATTTATGCTAATATTCTTTTTTTTTTAAAAGAATACAAGAATGAATGACATGAGAAATGGATAGATAAAGAAGAAGTACACTCCCTTTGTGCCCTAGTCATGTGGAACCTAAGGGTTGGATTTCATAAAGGTTATGACTCTAAGTTTGACAGTCATTATGTTCAATCTATCAGTGTAAGATATTTTAGGACAGATCTAAACTTCTAAAAAGTCATGGTCCCTAGATTGCCTTTATCTCGAAAGACAAGGGCCCAATTCATGAATTAATCACAAGTAGGGATAAACCCTCTCAATATGACTAGTTCATGATACTGGTAACAATTTGAGTAGTGTCTCAATAAATGTCAAGTGAGCATAAAACCTCCCAATAACAAAAGTTGGGACTCCTTATATTCCTCAGGTTTGCACAAACTCAGGTGTAGAGCCCAAAAAAGTGTGTGAGGTAAGTGATAATGATGTGTGTGTAGGAGCATACAAACTTGTACTAAAAATTTTAAAAAGATAAAACTACCCTAACCCGCAAAAAACATATATACAACATCCAGTCAGCAATCAACTGACCTATGGTTTCAATAATTAAGCACAAAATATTAAAAATATATACAAGTAAATCGTGCCCAAAATAAACACATAATAATGCTAGCGGATATTTACATAAAAATACTATATAAAATCAATTTACAAACAAATAAAAAACAAAAACAAAGACAAAAAAGGGAAAAAAAATTTAAGAAAAATCGAAATCATTTGCACAAATAGGAATTTACTATAAATAATGCTAGCGGATATTTACATAATAGGAATTATTAATAATTTGCACAACTAACAACAACAGGCCTAACTCTCGAAGTGTACCCAGTGGAGTCGCTAGCTGTCGCAATCGAAATCATGACGGGACGATCGAAAAAAAAGAAGGTTTGAAAATTAATGGAGTCGCCATCAATGTTTATTTAAATTGGAAAAATATTAAAAAAACCCTCAAAATAGGAAAACTGATCTTTTAGAAAATGAGTTTGGATTCGAGAGCCGATTACAGGTAAGGAAGGTATTTCATAATCTCAAATGTATTTATTTCACCCTTTTAAAAGAGAAAAAGAAATAACTAGATTATGAAAATTTAATTTTGTCTTGACAGAATAGAGATCCTGCTCCTACGTATCCTCGGGTGCAATAAGGAACTCAAAGTCACATAATTCTTTAGAAAATAAGTGCGAACTTGGTTGATTTTAATTAAAAACGATTTTTGAAAAGAAATTTTTGCTTGAAAACAAAATCATTCTTGCAGAAGGTTCAAGGTAGAACCAGGCTACTCAATAAACCCATATGATCCAAATGAGAATGAAGATAGTATTCGTTATTCAATCATCATCATTGATCATTGCATTGATTAAAATTTTTTATATAATTTTGTTTTTTATTTTATGTATTTATTTTACTTTTTCCATCCTTTTTTTCTAATTTTTTCTTTTTGGTACTTTTATTTATTATCTAATCCTGTTTATTTTGTCCCTACATTTTTTAATTTATTTTTCATCAAGTCTCTAAAGTAAAAAAAGAAAATAACTTTAACCAAGAAAAAAAAACTAACAGAAATTAAAACCAACCAAACAGGCAGAAAAAAAATTCAAATAGAAGCTTATGAAAAAAAAGGGGGTCTACTTTTTTGTCTTTTGATATTTTGCATAAAGCAGGGTGAAGAAGATGAAGGCTGGCGGCAAAGTGACGGGACGGTGACTGGTGAGCGCGGCTCGGATCTGGTGGCGCGACGACTTCGGACGGTTAGTGCAGCTGTTCGTGGAGGAGCTGGTTCCGGGTGGCGGGATGTGGAGCACAAGGCACGGCGGCTGGGGGTTAATGGAACGGGATCTGGTTCAATGGGCTCAGATCCAGTTGACGGCACAGTGAGAGACAGATGTGACGGCGGATCCGATTGTGGGACTGCCAGGTTCGACCGTGGCAAGCCGCGCAAGCAGATCTGGTTAGTTCTCCGGGTCTCGACGCGGTTCGCTTTTAGACTCAAGTGGAAATGGAGCTGGGGCGGTGGCGTCGGAGTCCAAGTGCTATTCGTTGGCAGCTAGGCAGCGGTGCACACACAGATGGTGCAGGTCACGAGACTGTGACGGAGGGGTTGGCGGGACGGGGAATGCGTCGCGCGATTGGTGTGGTCCCGATGGGTTGTCGGTGGAGCTTTGGCGCGGTGAGACAGCGGGGCAGGTTCTGGACAGTCGGCGGTGCTATGGACGCCTGGTGCGGGTTCGGTGGTTGGGTGGTGGTGGTTTGAATGGTGGTGATGGTTGGTTGTTTTGAATGGTGGTGATGGTTGGTTGTTTTGAATGGTGGTGATGGTGAAGCTTATGTAATGGTAATTGATGGTGGTCTGGAAGAGGTGTGGGTGAAGGTTTGTGGTGATAAAGGTGGAGTATGGTGAGTTGAAGGTGATGGTAAGTTGAAAGTGGTGATGGAAGAGTGTGGTCTTGGTGCTTGAAGATGATGAAGGGTCATTATTAGTGGCTGTGGGTGAAGGTAAGAAATGGAAGTGAAGATGGTGGAAGCTGCCTCCCCATTTTCCTTGGTTGCTTGCTCCCTTCTTAGAACCAAAAATCCCCCTCCCTTTGCTGAGCCCGTGGCTTTTTCTGCCCTCTGCTTGCTTGTGTGCAGGTGATAGCTTATGGAGTGGTTGAACAGAGCTCAAGTCTTCTCTTAATTTCCATTTTTGTGTTTTGCTTCTCTGCCTCACAACCTTCACTCTTCTCCATCTTTGTTGCCTTCTTCTTTCAAGCTTTTTGATTTATCTAATGTGCTGCAGAAAGGCATTGAACCTTGTGTGGAAAACAACTTGGCAGAGAGCTACTTTGTGCTACATGGTCCTCTACAAAGATGGAAGGATGCAGGGGTTGAACAGCTAGCAACGTATTGTGAATTTTTTGTTTTTATTATTATATTTATTTTTTATTTTCTCTTTTTATTTTTTTTTTTTTTGTTTTTGTTTTAATTATAAGAAAAGAAAATAAAAAAATATTTTTTTTATTTTTTAATAAAATCTAAAAAAATGTTCAAAACATTGCAATTAAGCATCCTTTCACAAAATTAGTTGTTGATAAAGCAATAAAAATTTTTTTGGACAAAATTGGGTATCAACACTTCATATGTATTTTAAAACTCCCAAAAAAATGAAGTTATTTCTTTTTCTCTTATTCTCTTTTTCTTTCTCTCATTACCTATCATCAAAGCATAGGGTAAAGTATGCTTGGACTTGGAATTTGCTAAGTTTTTTTTAAAAAAATTAATTCCTATGTTTTCCTTTCATTTTTTTTATATATTTTAAAACTCTTAAAAAAGAGAAGTTATTTCTATTTTTCTCATTTTTTTTATTTTCTTTTCATTACTTATCATTCAAATATAGAATAAAGTATGCTCGAGCTTGGAATTTTCTATTTTTTTCTTAAAAATTAATAATTTTATTATCCAACTCGTTTAACTCACTACCGTGTAGATTGAGTCAGGTTAATTAATTTTCAGCCCATTTAAAGCCCACTATTAAAGTGGGCCGACCCGGCTTGGCTTGGCACCGTACAGCATTGGCGCGCTTTGGTTGTCTTGTCCGGAACCGGAGACCAAAACAGAACCCTAACGGCTAACTCGTCTGAAAAGCTTTACACCAAAACCCTAAAACTCCCTCTTGTTCTATTCCTGTGATTTTCGTGTCTCTAACACAGATAAGATGGGCCAGTCAGGCAAGAAATCAGCTTCCAAAGTATGGGTTTCACACTTTCGCTGAATTCTTGCAAATTCGTTCTTTCTGATTCTGATTGACGTGTTTCACTGAGATAAGATGTTGTCACTAAACATGTTACTTGTCTCCTCAGGTTGATGCTGCAGTTCCATCTTCCTTGTCTGCTGAAGAGGGTACTATCGTTATTTCATCTGCCTCGCATTGTAGCTGTTATGTTTCGGTTATTTTTCTACTCTTTCTTGTACGAATTTGTTTTTGCTTTATGGATTCTTCTCCGAAGTTTTTTTATTTTTGTTTTAAAAAAATTTGTTCCCCCTACCGTTCATGCACTGTTTAGTTGGTTTTGCAGACTTACATTTTTTTCCCTTTTCAATTGGATGCTCAAAATTGCTTTATATATAATTGTCGTTGTTGTGTTTCGGTTATATTTGTACTCTTTCTTATACGAATTTGTTTTTGGTTTTTGGGTTCATCTCCAAAGGTTTTTTTTATTATTATTTTTTTGGTTTAAAAATATTTGTTCCCCGTCATTCCTGCACTGTTTAGTTGGTTTTGTAGACTAACATTTTTTTCCCTTTCGAATTGGATGCTCAAAATTGCTTTATATATAATTTATATGTTGGTAAAGCGTACCAGTGGTAAATGCTAGAGTTGTTGATAAGCCAAACTTTTGTTTCGAGAGCCTCAGACAAAAACAAACGAGTGTTGGTCCTGCAGACAGTAGAATTGGGATGTTGGTTTTTGAAATTTTATTGACATACTGATTCTGTTGAACATATGTTGATTTCTGATAATATAATTTTACTTTCATTTATTTTTTGTGGAAACTTATTTTGGGTTTATTTTGATATAGGCAAGAGGGAGGCTGAGGATGAACTTGAGAAGGAAGTGAGTGCAAAGAAGCAGAAGAGAGATGAGGTTGCTGAGAAGCAAAAGAATGAGAAGCAAATTAGGTTAGACGATTCCTCTTCAGATTCTGAACAAGATAAGGTATTTGGTGTGACTATTTAGGCTTTTATGCATAATAAAAGCTTCAATTTCATGCTAGTATATGTATATTGACAATTTCTTGTTCCATTATTTTATTGCCTCTCCTGTTTTATTTTTTGCTTTGGGCTCAGAAACCTGCTAAAACTGGCACTCTTACATGTGGGAAGAAAGGCAATCCAGCTACCAGCTCCAGTTCTTCTGAATACTCAGATGATGATTCCGATGAGGATGAAGTGAGTAAACGCATTTCATACGCTGCTGCAACTGCAACTAGTGAACACTTTCAAACTATTAGTGGATGGTTTTTTATTGGTTGGAATATTTTGAATGCATTGTTATGATTTTTTGTCATTGTTTATAGGCTCCAAAATCCAAGGAGGCCCCTCCTGGAGGTAAGAATGGACCTGATGCTACAAAGAAGAAAGTTCAATCAAGTCAAAGCTCCCCTGATAGAAGCTCAGAGTCTGATTCTGGCAGAAGCTCTGATGAGGAAAATGTAAATACTGGGTTATTGACTTCTGTTAATGGTTGATTTTTGCACTTCAAGTCTCCAATATATTAATGAAGGGACATTGGTAAATGCTTAGAAAATAAATGAGTTATTTGGTTCATTTGTAATTCAGTTAGAAGAAAATAATAGGTGTAATTTAGTTCATAAGGTACTCATGTCATGTCTGTGCTCCAATTATTGAAATAGAAACTGAACCAATATGGCTTCTCCAATACTTGGTTATAGGCTGGGCATCTTTATAGGATCTTGGATGGTCTGTTTTGATGCCTTGTTTTGCTACATATAAGGCTGCAAACTTGACAATTTGTAATAGAAGAGTATGAACTGATTCGTTATATGTTGAGGGTTGACAAAGTTAATAACTTGTTTTAATTACAGGGGGTGATGGATGTTGATGAGGGTGACAGTTCTGAAGAAAGTGATGAAGAGGCACAAAAGAAAAAGATGAAAGTCTTGGTATATAGACTGTTCACTTGACCAACTTTTACCTACCATATTTTAGTAATTGCATTTTGTTATTTGTTCTTATCTTTTAATTTTTTTTTCAATCTTATTTTCTGTTCTGAAGCCAAGTGCTGTATCAAATGCTCAAAAACCTGATTCAAAAACTGTTGAGAAGGATACTTCTAGTGAAAGTTCAGATGATGATGACGATGATGATGATGATGGTGATGATAGCTCTGATGATAGTGAAAATCCTCATATGGTTAAAATAGTGAGAATCTTAGACATTGTGCATATCATTGTTTATTTGCAGAGTTTTTAATATCTTTGCTTGCTTTTCACTGTAGCCTGTGAAAGATTCAGAGAGTTTGGAGGACAGTGAGGAAGAAATTAAGGAAAAATCCTCCAAAATTCCTCAGGAAAGTGTAAGCATTTCATAATGCATTTGCCTATGGCTGCTGAAAAGTTAATTTTGTTTTATGACTTCCTGGAGTATATAATTGACTTGTGTGAAACAGGTTAAGGATGTGGAGATGGTTGATGCTGCCTCAATTGGAAAGAAAGATGTAATTGACTGATATCCTCTATTCTTGCAATGTAAACTATCAAACAGTGATATGATCTGTTTATTTCCTGGAATTTTGCAGCCTAAAATCCCAGCTACTATGAAAGAACAAAATGCTACATCGAAGACAATATATGTTAGAAACTTGTCATACAGTGTGGAACGGGCTGATATGTATGTATTATTTGTCTTGCTGGAGCTTGTTGATTATTTTCTGTATTATTTTTCTCATTGCAAAATTGTTCAGGGAAAATCTTTTCAAAGAGTGTGGAGAAATTGTTGATGTCCGTCTCCATACAGATAATGAAGGGAGGTTTAGAGGCTTTGGACATGTTGAGTTTGCAACAGCAGAAGCGGCACAAAAAGTAAGCTTTTTGTGACTTTGTGTAGTCTGTGCAAATCATTTTAGAACTACCAAAAGCATTTCAATGATAGTTGTACCTTTGGAAGAAACAATGCCATATATTTTCAAATATACTTATGGTAAAATTTTAACAATTTGATTTTATTGAAATATTTTTCTCATTCCCAGTATTTTCAATGGAATTTATTGACTGTATTTGATTCCTGAAGCAAATTGCTATCCTGTAACTGGAAAGGGTAAAAACTATATATTATTTCTTGATAACTTTTGTACATAGTTTCTTACAATATATAGACTTCAGGACAATCAATAGCAATAACTATTTTCCTAAAATATACAACCTGACCTATGGCAACTAATGATACTCATAATAATTTACAATAATTAAACATAAATACACATAAAGGAGACGGTTACAACACTTCCTCTCAAGCTGGTGAATGGATATCTATCATTCCCAGCTTGCTAGTAAGATCTTGGACCTCTCCGTGGATAACCCTTTAGTCAACACGTTAGCAATCTGCAATTCAGAGGGAACATATGCTGTGGTTATCAACCCACTATCTAACTTCTCTTTGATAAAGTGCTAGTCTATCTCAATATGCTTTATTCTGTCATGCTGAACTGGGTTGTGAGCAATGCTAATGGCAGACTTATTGTCGCAGAGCAATTTCATAGGGGTCTCATACTTTATCTTCAGATCATCCAATATCATCTTCATCCATAGCTCTTCACAGATTCCCTGTGCCATAGTCTGAAATTCAGCTTCTGCACTTGATCGAGCTACCACATTTTGCTTCTTACTTCTCCAAGTTACTAAGTTTCCCCCTAAAAACATACAATAACCAGAGGTTGACCTTCTATCAATGACTGATCCTTCATAATCAGCATCTGTATATACTTCCATGGATAAACTTCCACCTTTCTTGAATAGTAACCCTCTTCCAGGTGTAGTTTTAAGATACTGTAAAATTCTGTCCACGGCCTGTAAGTGTCTTACCCTTGGGTCATGCATAAACTGGCTAACAACACTAACAGCATATGCCAAATCTAGTCTAGTGTGTGCTAAGTATATCAACTTCCCTACTAACTTCTGATATCGAGCTTTATCCACCTTGGGACTCTCTTCATCATTCCCTATTCTGTGATTTTGCTCAATCGGAACACCAGTAGACTTGCAACCCAGCTTACCAGTTTCTTTGAGAAGATCAAGAACATATTTTCTTTGGGAAATAAAGATGCCTTGTTTAGAGTAGGCAACTTCAATCCCAAGGAAATACTTTAGTCTCCCAAGATCCTTCATCTCAAACTCAGTTGCTAATTTTTCCTTTAGCAACTGTCGCTCAACCAAGTCGTCCCCAGAGATAATAATGTCATCCACATACACAAGTAGAACAGTGAGTTTACCTTCTTGTGAATGTTTAAAGAAGAGGGTATGATCACCTTGACTTTACCTGTATCCCAAGGACACCATTGCCTTTGTAAACCTTCCAAACCATGCTCGGGGAGACTGCTTTAACCCATACAAAGCCTTTTTTAACTTGCATACCTTATTTCTTCCATTGGTGGAGTCATAACCGGGTGGAATCTCCATAAAAACTTCTTCCTCCATGTCACCATGAAGGAATGCATTTTTAACATCAAACTGATGCAATTCCCAACCAAGGAGTGCAGCAAGAAAGAGTAGGATTCTTACAGTATTCATCTTTGCTACTGGAGCAAATGTCTCCGATAGTCAATTCCATAAGTCCGAGTGAATCCTTTTGCGACTAAACCTTGCCTTATATTGATCTAGTGTACCATCGACCGATATTTCAAGGTATAGATCCAAATGGTTCCCCACCGGTCTTTTGTTACTAGGTCTTTCAACAATATTCCATGTTCCATTCTTCTCCGAGCACTCATCTCCTCATTCATGGCTTGAACCCACTTCTTATCCTTCAATGCTTCTTGTACTGATGTTGGAATTTGAACAGAATCAAGGGATGAAATGAAACTCTTGTGCTGCATAGAAAGATTTTTTGAGGAAACAAATTGAGAAATAGGTTATTGAGTACAAGACCTTTTCCCTTTTCTCAAGGCAATGGGTAAGTCATCTAGGTCAAGATCACAATTATCCAAAGGAATATTGAAAGTATTAGGGTCAGAAATATGGGAAACTATACCTTCAGTACTTACTGCAGGTTCGGACAATGGGAGTTGCTGTTGAGCTCGATCGGGTTCATGTCTCCTCTTATACACTAGTTTCGGTGTGCCAGCCTTGGTCTTGACCTTAGCTGGTTCAGGTGGGGTACCAGAAGAGGATGCTAACTCCTGTGGACTAGGAGAGATAGGGTCTAGGACAAGTTTGGACCCAGGCAGCAAAAGAACGAAAGGCTCTGGAAAAAAGGACTCAAAGGGCTCAGCTGCCGGAAAGCTCTCCCCCTGAAGTTGAGGACGAGAAAAATAAGACTTGGCTTCATGAAAAGTGACATCCATGGAGACAAAGAAACGATGACTCGAAGGATGATAACATTTATACCCTTTTTTGTCAGGAGCATAACCTAGGAAGACACACTTGACAGCACGAGGATCAAGTTTATTGCGATACTGTCGATGGACATGTACGAAGGCCACACAGCCAAAAACACGAGGGTGGAGACTCTGCATAATAGGAACAGAAGGAAAAAAGGATGTCATGAGTTGAACAGGACTTTCATTACCAAGGACACGAGATGGTAATTGATTTATCAGATAAGCAGCAGTTAAAACAGCTTCCCCCCAATATGAATGTGGAACAGACATTTGGAAAAGCAGGGCCTTGGTTATTTCAAGTAAATGACGATTTTTTCTCTCGGCAACCCCATTTTGCTGAGGAGTATCAACACATGTCAGCTCATGAACAATACCATGCTCTTTAAGAAAGTTAGAAGGTGTTTGGTTGACATACTCCCTACCATTATCAGAGCGTAGTCGTTTAATGGGTTTTCCAAATTGGGTCTGAACCATACGATAAAACTGAACGAATAATTTTGGCACTTCAGATTTGTCTTTCATGAGGAAAAGCCAAGTTATACGAGTGCAATCATCAATAAATGAAACAAACCATTTGGCCCCAGAAATATTAGAAACATTTACAGGTCCCCAAACATCAGAATGAATAGGAGCAAAAGGTTCAACACTTTTATTAATGCTAGGAGGAAAAGATACACGATGATGTTTAGCAAACTCACAAACATCACAATGAAAAGACTCCACTGACTCTTTTAAAAATAAAGACGGAAACATAAACTTAAGTAAAGAGAAAGGAGGATGTCCAAGACGCTTGTGTTGAAGCCAAATCTCAGGGCTAGACTGATGACATGAAAGTAGCAACCTCTGACTAGAGCCACTTGGACCATTGAGGAGATGATACAACCCTTCTCGTTCCTCAGCAACTCCAATCGTCCTCCCCGTGGCAAGATCCTGAAAGACACAATGTGAATGAAAAAAGGTTACTGCACAATTTAAATCCTTGGTAAGTTTATGAACAGAGATAAGATTAGTGGACAATTTAGGAACATGAAGAACATTGGTTAAGTGAATGGAGGAGGTGAGGTTAATATTGCCACAGCCAGCGACTGAGGTGTGTGAGCCATCAGCCACAGCGATGGTAGGGATACCAAAAGGTGGTTTATATAAGACAACAAATGTGAAGAAGAAAAAACTATATGATCAGTAGTACCAGAGTTAACAACCCATGATTCTTCAGAAGTAGTACTAGAAACATTAAAGGACTGAAAACAAAAATTCTTATCAGTCATGGCTAGAGAACAAGTACCCGAAGGCTTACTGAGAGAGTCAATAAGAGATCGTAAGCGCTCTAATTCATCCTGATGGAGAGCAGGAACTTTATCTGTTACATGTGAGACTTCATGTGAGACTTCATTTGAGGCCATTAGATTGGCCTGCCCATGCTGAATACCCTTGAATCCACCTGTACGCCGAAGAACCTGGTCCTTCCCATGGAGAATAAAACAGTTTTCCTTGGTGTGACCAGATTTCTTACAGTGGGTGCACCAGCAACTGTCTTTGTTAGGTCTAGAAGAAGAGGAAGAGGAAGAGAAAGAGCCGGGTTTAGGAGGCTTGCCCATGATCAAGGCTAACCCATTAGAGGGTTTGTCATCAAGCATAACAACTCGTCTACTCTCCTCTCCACGAACAGTGTAGAAGACTTCAGAAAGAGAGGGAAGCTTCTCCTTACCTAGAATTTGAACTCTGATAGGGTCATATTCTGAGTTCAAACCAGAGAGGAACTCAAAGATACGGTCTCGTTCAACGAAACTGGCCAAAGTGGAAGCATTCGTACTGCACTCCATTGTCATATTTTGATACTGATCCAGCTCAATCCATAACCCATTGAGGATCCCATAGTAGTCTGTGACCGATAAAGCCCCTGCTTAGTGGAAAAAATCTTGGTTTTCAACTCATAGCATGTAGCTATGTCCTGCTTCATGGAATATGTTTGATGAAGGTTGTCCCAAATGTCCCGGGCAGTAGGCAAGAACATACAATTTCTACTAACCTCTGGTGTCATAGAATTCCATAACCATGTCATAATGAGAGAGTCCTCATTATCCCATTCTTCAAATGTCGAGTCAGTCTTACTAGGGGCTGTACCTTCGATGTGACTTAATTTTCGACTACCTTTGAGGGTGGTACGAACAACTTGAGCCCACTGTAAATAGTTCTTGCCTGTAAGACGATAGGTAGGATGGAAAACAGGTACGTCATTGGGATTAAGAGGCGTGGTGATGCAGGGAGTGGTTTTTTGGGTGGTGGTGGAGGTGATGGTGGTCTCGGTGTCTGACATGGTGGTCTAGGGTCACTGTTTGGCTGATAGAATGAGGAAGAGGTTGCTGTTTGGCTTATAACAGGAGTAATGGGTTGCTGTTTGGGCAAGGTGGTGGCAGATTCTAGTAGGGAAAGATGAGATGAGGCAGAGGAGACAAACCACATTGGGAACGGATGCTGGACGCACCGCCACGCGCGGCTAGACTGGCGGCACGTGGGTTCACGCGCAGAGAAGGGAGGCCGCGCGTGGGAGGGCTTCTGGCGGTGGGCTTTCGGTGGTCGACCGGACTAGGGACGGCGATCTGTCCAGTAGGGTCGCCGGGGTGAATGGTGGCGGTGACTGGCGGCGAGCGATGGTGGCAGCGGCGTTGGGCGCGATTAAGGCGCAAAAAAGGACCAAGGAAATCAGCCGCAATGAAGGCGGAGGCAGCTGCGATGAAGGCAAACTAGCCTAGGGTTGAATGCGGAAGCAGAGTCTCCCAGATCGGGAGCTTTGATACCAACTGGAAAGGGTAAAAACTGTATATTATTTCTTGATAACTTTTGTACATAGTTTCTTACAATATATAGACTTCAGGATAATCAATAGCAATAACTTTTTTCCTAAAATATACAACCTGACCTATGGCAACTAATGATACTCATAATTATTTACAATAATTAAACATAAATACACATAAAGGAGACGGTTACAACACTATATTTAGCTGTCATTGAGGCTTTATTATTTACTGATATATTGCTACAACCTGCAATTTTGATAGGGGTGGTATCAGTTCATGGTTGTCTTTAAGAAGTATATATCCTTGTCTTTGGATTCTAATGTTGGATTGGCTTCATAAATGTGCATATATATCCCGTTAATGTGAATATCATGGTATTGTGGATGGGAGGTGCATGACTATATAACAACAACAACAACCAAGCCTTTTCCCACTAGGTAGGGTCGGCTACATAGATCAAACGACGCTATTGTGTCTTATCATAAACCAAGTCTTCAGAAATACCATTTAAATCTAATCTTTTTTAATTGTTTCTAAAAATATATATATATATATATTTTAATTGCATGACTATGTAATGGAAAAAAGGAAGTTCCTCCTAATCAGCTTTGTAAAAATGTATTGTACCTATAATAGTAAATATCCAAGTTGTATGACTGCCGTGATCTTATTGAAAGACTTTCTTGCACATGACTTGCAAACATTTTTGTTGTTTGTATTATTATATAATGCATTTTAATAATGTGATACCATATTTGACTTGTGGAATTAACAAGTGTTGTCAAATAACTTAATGTTAACTTTTTAAATCATGCAGTGGTACATTGTTTCATATGTTGGAACTTTTATACTGCTTGTTATCCAGGTCATTTATCATAAACCTATCCTATATCCTATATCTCTACAATAACCACCATGGGTTATCTCACTAGCTGCTGTTGGCTATCCTATATCTCTGCATAATATAATATGGAGGGTTGACGTTGATATGTCTAAGTTTTCTTTTATATATATAGATAGTGCTTGTGTTGCTATGCCTCTTGCATCATCTGTCCTTATGTTTGTTGAACCCTTGTTCTGTGCAAAGACATATTGAGCTGAGAATCAATTTGCTTTTGTAATCATAGGCCCTTGAGTTGGATAATACAGAATTGTTGAGACGTCCCATCAAAGTTGGTATAGCTAAGGAAAAGGGTGAATATACCCCCAATAGAAGGTAATTACTGTATATACTCTTTAATTTTTTCTTTTGATTCATTTCAACATCTTGCCACATGCCAACATCTTCCCTTTTCTGTGTCCTCCTTATTAATTTTAGCTACTTGAGCAACTCATTCCAGAAGGGTGGAAGAGTTCAGTCTCAAACAGTATTTGTAAAGGGTTTTGATAGATCCCTTGCGGAAGAGAAGGTAATTTTTTCTCTATCATATTGATTGTTGCATCAGTTCCAGCACAAGATTGCATGAATCTTTCTCGATTGCATATTTTTGCATGGTTTAATTGGTGTTTTTAGATGTAAATAATGCTTACTTCATTATTTCAGATAAAAGCTAGCCTGGAGGAGCATTTCAATTCTTGTGGAGAGATTACAAGGATATCAATTCCGAAATATCATGATTCTGGGGCCGCTAAAGGGTATGATTCTTGTTGTTCTGCTGTATGTTAGGTTTTAATGTACTATTGAATATTTCATCATGCCATTGCCATTTACCTATGTGCCTTTTCATATTGATAGGAACTGATATTAATACTGAATATTAAAGTAGAACAAGGAGGAAATCTCCTTTTACAAGAAAGAAAATACTGGAAAACAATGGAAAATGTAGGAAAGAAAGATAACAATCAGAGTTGTTGCACCCAATGGCCTAAGCCACCCCAAAACTTCCAATTTTCAGAATGAATCCCCCCTCCGTAAACAACTCCCTCTTATTCATGTATCCTTCATTCTCTCCACCCGGCCCATTCACCAAAGGCCCAATCTCTTCTCTCCTTACACGAGCTAGGCCCAATCTCTTCTCTCTGTACACATGAGCTAGAGGCCTATCAATACCCCTCATATGACAATCACCTTGTCCTCAAGTTGAAGGAAACCTCCACCTGGGTCCCATTGCTTGAAGCATGAGGACCAGGTTATGCTTGAAGCAAATAAACTCCCACCATGGTCCAATTGACCCTGACCGATACCCACAACACAAGACAGCAAATCTATGTAGCTGGTGTACTCAACACTTTCCACCCCATGAGACCAATCAAGGCACAAAACTGTCAGAACTTCTGCAGGGGGTCTATATGGCCTTATGTGAGGTATTTGGGCCTCCTCCTTTAGGACAATAGCATGGTTACATGGGGGAAACACAATGAACTCCTTGGATAGTTCTCTATACTCCTCCAATAACACTTTTATTAAAGCAGGAGTAGATAACTCTTCATGATGCACCACGCTCATCATTCTTAATTCAACATAGTATGCTGCTGCTTCATTTTGCATCTCCTTCATCAAAGCCTTCAAAGAAGCCACTGTTCTTGACAGTGCAGGGTCTCCTTTGACTGCTACTATCGTACCATTTTCCTCTACCTCAATTAATTGTTGTCAAAGGTCAGCACTGAACCTCCCTAGGCTTTTCAACCACTCATACCCCAAAATCACATCAACACCTACCAAGTCAAATAAGAAGTCCTGAATAACCTTCAGGTTTGGCAATTCCAACTCCACCCTCCTATACACACCCTGACTTCTCAAATGATGGCCATTCCCCGCCTCAACATAATAGCCCTTCATGTATTCTGGCTGTAATTTAAGTTCTTCGACCAAGTTATTGGACAAGAAATTACGAGAGGCACCTGAATCTACCAACACAATCACCCTTTTCCCTTTAATTGTTCCCCTTAATTTCAGGGAGTTTTTAGATGTCATGCCTGCAATGTTAACATTCAGCTGTAGGTCTGTGACTTCCTCCTTTTCTTCATCTCCTGGCATTTGAAGCCTTTCATCTATGTCATTGCCTTCTGTTGAAAGAGAGAAAAGAGAGAGACATATGAAGAAACCGTGTGTTTCAACTACACAACGGAGGCTGAATATATACTCAATACACAATTTACATGATGTGGGACTAATAGTTGTACTACTAATTACACTTAATTACATATGTTTCCAACACTCCCCCTCAAGCTGGAGCATATAAATCATATGCACCAAGCTTGTTACACAAATAACTTATTCGTGGACCTCTCAGGGACTTGGTGAAGACATCTGCTAGCTGATCATTTGAGTTGACAAAGTTTGTGGTGATATCTCCTGATAGAATCTTTTCCTTGATGAAATGACAGTCAACCTCAATATGTTTGGTCCTTTCATGAAACACTGGATTGGAAACTATATGCAAAGCAGCTTGATTGTCACATATGAGTGTCATTTTCATAACCTCATCAAATTGAAGTTCTTTGAGTTGTTTCAACCAAATGAGTTCACAAGTGACTGAGGCCATAGCTCGGTATTCTGCTTCGGCACTAGATCTTGCAACTACATTTTGCTTCTTACTTTTCCAAGAAACTAGGTTGCCTCCAATGAGTACACAATACCCAGAAGTGGATCGTCTGTCAATAGGAGAACCTGCCTAGTCAGCATCTGAGTATCCAACGACCTGAGTATGTCCCTTATCTTCATAGATGAGGCCTTTTCCAGGAGTTGCTTTAATATACTTTAGGATGCAAATCACTGCATCCCAATGTGCATCACAAGGTGAATTTAGAAATTGACTTACTACACTAACCGCAAAGGAGATGTCAGGACGGGTAACAGTGAGGTAGTTCAGTTTTCCAACTAACCTTCTGTATCTTCCTGGATCCGAGAATAGCTCCCCCTGATTTGGTTAAAGTTTAGCATTCGGATCCATAGGAGTGTCGACAGGCTTTGCATTCAACAGACCTGTTTCCTCAAGAATGTCCATGGCATACTTCTTCTGTGAAATTACTATACCATCATTGGATTGTGCCACCTCTATTCCCAAGAAGTATCGAAGTTTGCCAAGATCTTTGGTCTGAAAGTGATGACCAAGATATTGTTTTACCTGAATTATGCCATGGCGATCACTGCCAGTGATAACAATGTCGTCGACATATACAATCAAATAAATACACCCTTGAGCTGAATGGCGATAGAAGACAGAGTGGTCAGTCTCACTGCGTGTCATACCAAACTGCTGAACTACAGTACTAGATCGGCCAAACCAAGCCCTAGGAGACTGTTTAAGGCCATACAAAGATTTGTAAAGACGACAAACTAGTCCAGAAGACTCCCCCTGAGCAACAAACCCTGGTGGTTGCTCCATGTAAACCTCTTCTTCTAGATCACCATGGAGAAAAGAATTTTTGATGTCCAACTGATGAAGGGGCCAGTGGCGAATAGCGACCATTGACGAGAAAAAGTCTAACCGAAGCCATCTTCGCCACAAGCGAGAAAGTATCCCCATAATCCAAGCCAAAAATCTGGGTATATCCTTTAGCCACCAGACGAGCCTTGAGGCGATCAATCTTGCCATCAAGGCCAACCTTGACCGTATAAATCCATCGACAGCCTACCATAGACTTCCCGGGAGGAAGAGGAACAAGTTCCCAAGTACTACTGCTCTGAAGGGCACACATCTCATCGATCATAGCTTGTCTCCACCTAGGATAAGATAAAGCGTCACCTGGAGAGTTAGGAATAGACATAGAAGACAAGGAACAAAGGCAAGCATAATGCGAAGAAGATAGGCGATGATAACTCAAATTAACATAATGAGGAGAAGGGTTATGAGTAGACCGTATACCTTTTCGGAGAGCAATGGGAGGGTCAGGAGGTAGTGCCAGAGCTGGTAAAGGAAGTGGTACCGGAGGAGAGTCCACATTGACCTCTGCAACTTCTGGTGGAGTGTGTGGTGGCCGACGATGATAGACCTGTAAGGGACGAATAGTAGTGGTGGTGTGCTCAACATAGGGGGTCGGAGGTGCAGCAGACTCAACAGAGATAAGAGGAAGAGGGACGGGTAAGACCTCAGAGATAGGCTCAAGAGTCGATGAAGGAGACTGAAAGAAGGGAACAGACTCAAAGAAGGTAACGTCGGAGATCAGGGGAAAAACAACGATAACCTTTTTGGGACCGATGGTAACCAAGAAAAACACACTTAATAGATCGGGCGGAAAGTTTATCAAGACCAGGAGTAAGATTATGAACAAAACAAGTAGACCCAAATATACGAGGTGGTAGGGAATGCAGAGGTTGATGGGGATATAAAATAGAGTAAGGGACCTGGTGATCAAGCACAGAGGAGGGCATACGGTTAATCAGATAACAGGCAGTAAGAACTGCATCGCCCCAGAAGTGAAAAGGAACATTACCATGAAGTAAAAGGGTTCGAGTTGTTTCTATGAGATGTCGGTTTTTACGTTCAGCAATCCCATTTTGTTGAGGGGTATGTGCACAAGAGGTTTGGTGAAGAATGCCATGAGAAGCCATAAAGGATTAAAATGGTTGAGACAAATACTCACGGGCATTATCACTACGCAAACTACGTATAGGAACACCAAATTGAGTTTTAATTTCATGATAAAAGTTTTGAAATATGGAAAACAACTCAGACCGATTTTGCATCAAAAATAACCAAGTGCAGCGAGAGTAATCATCAATGAAGGTGACAAAATATCTGGATCCTAGAGTAGAAACAGTACGACTAGGACCCCAAACATCAGAATGTACTAAAGCAAAAGGAGAAGACGCTCGACTGTTGATTTTACCAGGAAACGAACTACGGGTGTGTTTTCCTAGTTGACATGACTCACAAGGGAGACTAGACAACTTAGAGAGGCTGGGCACCAATTTTTGGTGTTTAGGAAGGCTAGGATGACCCAACTGCGCATGGATGGTGAGAGGGGAATCCTTGACAGCGCAAACACGAGAGGGTTTGGAGAGCTGCTAGAGGCCATGGGACTCACATCCGGTGCCAAGTATCTGTCCCGAACTCCGGTCCTGCAGAATGACAGAGTCTTTAGTAAAGGTAATCATACAATCAAGAGACCGGGTCAAACGACTAATGGAAAGCAAATTAAAAGGAGACCCAGGAACATAAAGGACAGAGTCTACTGAAAGGGAAGGGAGGGGATAGGTAGTGCCGATCCCTTGGGATTGAGACTTGGAACCATTTGCTAAAGTGACAGCAGGCAAATAACCATTGTGAGAAAGGTTGGAGAAAAGAGTCTTATTACCAGAAATGTGGTCAGTTGCACCAGAATCAAGAACCCAAGTACCAATGGATGGGGAACGAGAGAGACGAGCAAATGAAGTACCAATATGTGCAACAGAGGCAGTGGAACTAGAGATCTGACGTTGCTCAAACCACTTCAGAAAGTCAGCATAGGCAGTTGTTGGAGTAGAGAAACCAGAGGACTTACATTGTGCAAACCACTGTAAAAAATCTGCATACTCAGCCTTTGGGGTGTCCTTAGAGCTAGCTGAGGAGGTAGAACTAGCCATGGATCAATAAGCAACAACCGAACAGTACCTGAATGCACCGAATCAAAAGGGGGGGTCGCCACAAACGGTCACGAACACAAAAGGCGAGGGCAGATCCAGACAGAAGAGAGAAAGGCGATCACGGCGGTACAAACGGCGGCCGGTGGGGGTGGCTCATGGGCCGTCATGCGCCGGAAAACGGGCCACGCAGTGGCTGTTTGGCAGCGGTGAAAGGCGGCGTGTGGGGGCACGTCCCGGCGACGTTGGGGCTGGGCTTCTGGGGTCCTGCCGGTCGGCAGGAGACGATTCCGATGGTGCGGTCGGCGGCCGGAAAGGAGGCGGCGGACGGCGGTGGCAGCGGCGAACAGGGAGAAAAAGAGGCCGGAAAGACGTCACGGCAAGGGAGAAAGGTCGGCAAACCGGAAGGGAAACACGGTTGGCCGGAAAAATTTTCACCGGAGAGCAGTGGGCTCACCGGGCGTGCACGGTTATAGGATTGCCTCTCTTTAGGCTCTAGATACCATGTTGAAAGAGAGAAAAGAGAGAGACATATGAAGAAACCATGTGTTTCAACTACACAACGGAGGCTGAATATATACTCAATAAGTAATAACTAATTACACAATTTACATGATGTGGGACTAACAGTTGTACTACTAATTACACCTAATTACATATGTTTCCAACACCTTCTTCCCCCAACAAGATCACATGAAGTTGCTTACTTCGGCAAACATGCCCTGGGTGGTACCTCTTATCACATCTAAAGCATAACCTTCTTCTTCTTTTGTCATTTTCCTCTTCTTCTGTCAAATTCTTAAATCCAGCATCTCGCTTGTTACTGGATGAGAGACTCCCTTCCTTACTGTTAAGGTAGTTGCCCCTGATTGCTGAAGCTTCAGCTCTGCCCCCATGACTCATTGCCAAGGCTTGTTGCCCAATCCATTGATTGGACTTGTTAGAATAAAGCCCATATTTCACACGTGTCATAGGACTTAGTGTCTTCATAAGACTTAGTGTATTCATAGGAATTAGCGTTTATACTTAATACATTCATGTACCACTATGTATATAAATATCAATTTATGTGTGTGAAAAAAAATCATCTCTATATTCTTTATGGTATCAGTAGTAGTAGGTTAAGATCATCACCACTGTGCATCACCAGTGGTTTCGTGTCCAAACAGCTGCGCCTCCACCAGCTGTGGCTTTTTCGGCGATGCCGACCATCGTTGACGACCTAGACTGGCAACAAAACCCGCTGACCAGCTCAACTGCGGCTGACCCACCCCCACCCGCCATCGCACATGCCCCCACGCACGGCTCCATCAGTCTGCTCTTCAACTCACGTGCTGGCACGTGAGCGCACATGCCACCGTCTTTCACCGGTGCCACCGTCTTTCACCGGTGCCACCGTCTTTCACCGGTGCCACCGTCTTTCACCGGTGCCACCGTCAGCCACGCCCTTACTCTTTTCCGACCTCATCTCCCTTCTCCCAGCCCATACCAACTCGCAACCCCATCTCACCTCTCTGTTTTGTCTTTATTTTGCATTGTTATTGGTTTTTCTTTTCCCACCCTCTGCCCCAGCCATTCCAATACTAAATCCCAGCCTATTAAGCCTGTTTTTTTTACCCTCACCAGCATGTCTGCCTCATCCTCACCTTCTGCCATTAGCTTCATTACTGTCCCGTTGATCCCATGTAACAAATTGGTGGGGACAACCAATTACACATCTTGGGATGCTGCTGTGGAGTTATGGTTTGAAGGTCAAGGCCATCATGAACACCTAGTCAAACAAGTCAAGGACATTCCCAACAAGGACCAGGCCAAGTGGAGACAAATTGATGCTTCTCTTTGCAGTGTGTTGTGGTTCTCCATTGATGCCAAGCTTCAACCTCAATACCGTGCTTTTCGGACATGCTATGATGTGTGGGCCAAGGCTAAGAAATTGTACTCCAATGATGTCAACCTTGTCTACAACATTGTTTCTAAGAAACAAGACATGAACATGGAGACCTATCTGAGTAAGCTTGATACTTTGATTGCTAAGTTTGATGCACTTATGCCCTTCATTGACAATGCAAAGAAACATGCCGAACAACATGGAAAGTTCTTCATGGTCCTTGCCCTTGCTGGTTTGCCACTTGAGCTTGACTCAGTCTGCAATCAAATACTCTCAAGCCTTACAGTTCCTTCATATGATACAGTCTTGGAACAACTGTTGCGTCTTTCAACTCCTACAGTTGTTGCTCCATCCCTTGCACCTGCTGAATCATCTGCTCTGGTTTCCCAATCTAGCAATCGAGGCAAATGGGGAGGAGGTCGTGGTGGTACTCGTCCTCGCTGCACCTTTTGCAACAAATTTGGTCACATTGAGGAACAGTGTAGAACCAAGGCCAATCATCAGTGCACTTTTTGCAAAAAATATTGGTCACATTGAGGAACAGTACAGAACTAAGGTCAACCAACAATCTAAAACTGTGAATGTTTTTTAGGTTTTCCCATCTGACTCATCTGACAAGGTTTCCTTTGCTACCGTTGAGTATAATGAGTACATCTGGCTCAAGGCAGCCATGTAGTCAACTACACCTATCACTCAACCTAGTAATGCTACAGCCTTCCTTTCATAGTCTTCATCTTTGGGACCTTGGATCCTTGATTCTGGCGCTTCTGATCATATGTGTGGTAACAAATTCCTTTTCTCCCACCTTACCTATACAAATACATTACTTAGTGTTACTTTAGCCTATGGTTCTCAAACCAAGTCCAAGGCATTGGGCAAGCTAAACCACTTCCCACTCTATCTTTAGATTTTGTGCTGTTTGTACCTAGTTGTCCCTTTAATTTGATATCTTCTGGCACTCTTCACCTGGCCTTTGTATCTACCTTGTGGTTTATGTAGATGATATTGTCCTCACAGGGAATGATGACGCTGGTATCTAACATCTAAAGCAACATCTATCAAACCATTTTCAGACAAAAGATTTAGGCCTTCTAAAATATTTTTTTGGGCATTGAGATTGCTTAGTCTCATACAAGAGTTGCCATCACGCAAAGACAATATGCTTTAGACATACTTGAAGAAACAAGTATGTTGGATTGCCGCCCTAGTGATACTCCAATGGATCCCAATGTCAAACTGCTACCGGGTCAGGGGGAGCCACTACAAGACCCTAGCAGATATAGATGTCTAGTTGGTAAACTTAACTACCTTACAGTAACTAGACCAGACATTACTTTTGTTGTAAGTGTGGTAAGCCAGTTTCTAAATGCTCCTTGTGATAGTCATTGGGATGCCGTGGTTCGCATACTTAGATACATCAAGAGTGCACCAGGAAAAGGGTTACTTTATGAAAACAAAGGCAATGCTCAAGTTGTTGGCTATTCTGATGCTGATTGGGCCAATTCACCATCAGATAGAAGATCAACCTTAGGGATTGTATCTTTGTTGGAGGTAACTTAATCTCATGGCGAAGTCAAAAGCAAAACATAGTTGCTAGATCCAGCGCAAAGGCCGAGTATCGCGTTATGGTAGCAGCAACATGTGAACTTATGTGGCTAAAGCAATTGCTTCAGCAATTGAAATTGGGAGGCGTCAAGATAATGAAATTGATTTGTGACAACCTAGCTACTTTATATATTGCTTCTAACCTAGTTTTTCATGAAAGGACCAAACATATAGAAATGGATTTTATCAGAGAAAAGGTTCTTTTAGGCGAGATCACGACTGGTTTTGTCAACTCCAATGAACAATTAACTAATATATTTTCTAAGTCCCTTAGAGGGTTTCGAGTTGATTTTATTTGTAACAAGCTTAGAACATATGATATATATGCTTCAGCTTGAGGGGGAGTGTTAGAATAAAGCCAATATTTCACATGTTCCATATGTTACACGTGTCATAGGACTTAATGTCTTCATAAGACTTAGTGTATTCATAGGAATTAGCATTTATACTTAATACATTCATGTACCACTATGTATATAAATATCAGTTTATATATGTGTGAAAAACACACAATTCCTCAAATCATCTCTATATTCTATAGGACTCAACTCCCCACTCGCCTCCTGAGTACTCATGGACACCGGCCCACTGGTTGGTGAGTGCTAGGCTATTGTACGCAAATCTAGTTCCTCGGGTTGAATACCTATAAGATTGACCCAGGATCTGATTTCAATTCTCCACCTTTTGAGCCATGGTCATTATTGAATGGAGGTCCCCTGAACTGAACATTTGCAACTTAGCCTTCACTTCATCCTTCAGTCCGTTCATGAATGCTCCATGGATGAATTCCTCATCAGTGTAACAGAGAAGAAGAGCTGAGAGGAGCTTGAATTGATCTCGATACTCCATGACCAATCCTCTCTGCCGCAGTCCCATTAACACCTCATATGGGTTTTCTGATGAGGCGATCTGAAACCTCCCTAGCAGTCCTTGGCAGAAAACTGGCCAAGTAACTGCTCCCATCCATGGTTCCCACCACTGGTACCAATTCAACGCACTTCCCTCCAAGCACACCACCGCCGTAGCAACCTTCATCTTTGAGATCTGGTTGATCTCAAAGTATTGTTCAACACGGTACAACCACCTGCGTGGGTCGTCTCCTGTAAAGTACGGCATGTCCACCCATCGCATCCTCTCCTCTCTTCGCACCGCCTCGAGATTGGTGGTCTCCCTGTTTATGTTACGGTTTCCATGATTGCTTCCTTCTCCTTCTGGATCCACCTGCGTGTTTCGAACGCCCACTGCAACTTGCTCCGTCATAGATTGCATCATCTCTTTGAATCTCTGATCAATAGTTTCCTGGACCAGTCCAGGGAATTCTGTCCAACCTTCGTTCAACAGCTTCCAAGTGGCTCTCGATCTGTGTCAATACCATCCAGAGGCTCCCTAGGATCAGGAGCTTTGATACCACTAATGGGAACTGATATTAATACTGAATATTAAAGCAGAACAAGGGGGAAATCTCCTTTTACAAGAAAGAAAATACTGAAAAACAATGGAAAATGCAGGAAAGAAAGATAACAATCAGAGTTGCAGCACCAACTCTGCCCCAATGGCCTAAGCCACCCCAAAATCTCCAAGTTCCAGAATGAATCCCCCCTCCGTAACCAACTCCCTCTTATTCATGTATCCTTCATTCTCTCCACCCGGTCCAAACCCCTCTCCTGTCCTTACACATGAGCTAAGGCCCAATCTCTTCTCTCTGTACACATGAGCTAGGGGCCTATCACATATCCATCTCACTTTACTTTGGATGGGTTTGTCAAAATGATTGTCAGGATTGCACTATATGAACATGTCAGTGTTCAGTTTGAAATCTGACTCAGTGAAAGATTGTTCCTGTGTGTTTTTCACGTAGATCTTTCTGTAGCCTGTGGCATTGTAAAATGGAACAGAAAGAATCCTTGGTGGTTGTCAAATTAGAGTTTAGATGACTTTAAGCTGCTTAGATGATTTACTGAATTTCACCTGAAATCATTCAAAGCCTGTAACATATCATTCAATAATATTTGGATATCTTAAGTCTTAACTCAAGCTTCAATTTCTTTGGTGCCATTTCCTTTATTCTCTTTTATTAACTGGATTGCCTTGCAATTTATGCATCACACTATATTACATCTATTGAGTGGGGAATTTGCTGTTATTTACATCCATACTATTTCTACATCATTTGCTTTTTATATTCATCTTTTTCTAATTTGTCAGTTTTGAACCTATGAAAGATTGCCTTCTCCCCTACATGCCCCTCTCCAAAGTAGGGAGGTGATGGAATAGTAGAGTACATGAAAGATGCCATACTTTACTGGGCTGCTGGCAGCTTCTAAATGCAGATTGACTTGTAGTTTATGTCAGATATGTCACTTCTGCCTGTATTTCATTCCGTCTCTTAAGCTGAGGAATAATCCTTGTTTTTCTACTTTTTAATATCAATTTATTTGTTTTCTTTTTATTCTTATCAATAATGTTTTTATTCTGTATATCCCAAGCTTTCCCTGGTGGTTATATTCAACATAGTAGCTGAAATGTGAATAGTGCTTTATCCTTTATTTATATCTTAATAGGGGCTCACTGAACAGCCTTTTTCCCATGCTTTCCATGGTCAACAACCAACCACAACTCACTAGGAAGAATTCACATTACTAGTACGAGAAGGGATTTATGTGCTTACTTGTTTGAGTAAAGAGACTGTATGTGGGGATTTATTTTTTCCTTAATATAATGCCTCAACTGGATAAATTTGCTTATTTCACACGAATCTTCTGGTCATGCTTTTTAGAATATAAAAAAAGGGCGGCTCAATACAGGAGGCTCCCTCCATTAAGTCTGGGGTAGGTCGGATTTCATGCCTTTTTGGAAGTTATCTGGAGAAAATGTTGTAGTAATCTCCACATGGATAATATTGAGTTTAATTTTTCTTTTTCCGTTATTATCTCTCCTTTTTTATCTACCTTTTTTTATCTAGCAAGAACTAGGTCTTCCTTTGTTGAATACTCTCTTGCCCCCTCTCTGATTTTGCACACGTAGCATAAAACTCCTCACTGAGCAGGAGACCAGCCAGAGGGGCTTGAAGGCGATAGTAGCTACAAATCTTCCATTTATAGCAACCTCCTGGTTAAGTTTCTCTTATTGAGCCTCAAAATATCAGTGTGTACGCCATGATTGATAAGTGATTGTAGAAGTAAAAAAAAATCTCAAATATAATTTGTGCAAGAACTGTGTACTACATTCCAATCTCTAATTGCAAAATTTATAGGTTCGCTCACTTGGACTTCAAGGATGTTGACAGCTTGAAGAAAGCTCTACAACTCCATGGAACTGAGCTTGGAGGTAATCCCTTGTCAGTTGAAAAAGCAAAGCCTCGACGTGATAATCAGGTTATAGGTGGTGGCAGAGGTAGTGTTGGTCATCAATTTGGTGGAAGGGATAGAGAAGGCCATGGCTTTGGCGGTAGAGGGAGAAATGGCGGCAGTTGGAGGCGTTGAACACCCAATAAACCAAGCACTGTAGAAGACACAGGTGTTTCATATATTTACTTTTAGTTTTTTATTTCCATACCAGAAATATCTTGTATTTTTGGATTAAATCTCCTGCTGTATTGAAATATATTACTGTTGCAAGACTGATTCTTGATTGTGAGGTGCCGGACATCCTGACTTCGTGCTCATGTTTTTTCCGTGCTTAATTACTCTGCTATTTTATACTCTTTTTTAATGTTTTGTAAACAAATTATAGTGATGTAATTTATGTGTATCATGTGACTATTTATATTGCTTTAGAAGCTGCAATTGTGCCATCTGGTTGATAATAATTGTATTTTGGAGCATGTCTGTTATATCTAAGTTTACAGTGCATGCAGTAATTATTTTTACTATATTTGCCCCGTTTGGAAAAACAATTTAAACAAGTACTTCTTTAAGTAGAGTTTGTTAAATTAACAAGCTATACTATTTGTTAACAGCCAGAATTCATTGGTCAGCTAAATTAGTTTACCTAGCATCGCAAGTCCACTGGAAGGAAGTTAAACGGTCACACTATTCGTCCATCTAAAAGACTCTAACTTTTGTTTTTTTGTATGTCACGTGTCATCTGAAATTTGAAACATGAAATTGTTCACGTTAGGAATAAGTGGTTAATATGTTAGGAATAAGTGGTTAATCAGTATCAGTTTCTGGTGAATCCAAGAAGCGGGAAATGAGAAGCTTGAAATGAAAATATTGGCATACGAAACATACGGTGGAGGAAAGTTGGAGTATTTGGTTGGACGAGAAACGTTTTCTGTAGTTAAATGGAGATAGGCGCAAAAGTGAATGTAGCGACCATTTTCCATGAAGATAGGATAGTGGGTGATGAGCTTACAAGAGTTCATGTTTTTGTACCCTTATATTCATCATTTTAGACCTCTTTTGTGATTAATCGAATGATTTTGGCTATTATTTATAAAGTCTGGATTCAAATTAAGCTTAATTATATTTTTTAGCATTGTGGTAATTTTATACTATTTCTGTATTTTGAGTATAACTTGAGTTATAGATTTTTAACAATTATGAACTTTACCTTGTAGTAAATCTAAGAGGAAGTTCTACAATTTTGATGAAGAGCTCCAGAGCTGAATCAGATGTCTAGTGAGTTATATTGGGTTTGGAAGTCAAAACAACCATTGGAACTTGAGTAGTTTGCAAAAGTTGGGTCGTATCATGGGCTGTAGGCCTCATATTGGGCTGAAACCAGTGGCATTAGAAATGTGAGACAAAAACCTTCAACTATCATGAGATCACTTTTCCAAATGGTGACGTTTTGATAAAGTTTTTAACGTCTGAAGTTAGACACGGTCGTGTCTAACTTGGAAAATGCTTCTGTCAAGGACACACGGTCGTGTCTAAGCTCGGCATGGCCGTGTCTCCCCTGAATGTGCAAGTTACGCTAATTTTTAAGCTCACACGACCGTGTCATGTACTCACACGGCTGTGTGAGGTCTTCTAGAGTGAAAAACATGCAGTTTTTCCCCCTAACTATTAATAGAGCAAATCCCTAAACCTGAATACACACTTGACAAGAGACAACTTTTAACGCAGCAGCCGTCAAGAGGCACAAGCCCTAAGTGGTGTGGGCGCAACTAGGCTTGAAGATTAGGAATTCTCTTCAACCTTCCACTTATCTACAATGAAGTTTGTCGTATTCTTCTCTTTGTTTTCTTCTTTTCCTATGTGTAACTAAGTTTCCCTTGTTAGGGGGGGTGATGGATCTTGTTCTTTGACGATGTAAATTGATTTATGTGTTTAATTTAAGTTTCTATTTTATGATTTATGTGTTTATCTCTATTCTTAATGTTTTCCTAAACCTGATCAATTTGAGAATGATTTTTGGGTTTATGTATGATTTGAGAAAATTTGCATGAGCTTAGAACACGTGATAAACACTATAATTTCTACAAATGCTAGGAATAGACGTTGTAGGTTGTGTGATCTTTCTTTTAATTCCCTTGTTTTTTATAAAGCCTTCTCTATTTGGGGTTAGACTAAGGGATTGATTAATTCTAAATAGTGTGAAGATGATTGATATACCAAGGAATTAGATATTGATTAAATTTGAGATTTGATCTTGAATCATAAAATAGAACTTAATTAAATTACTATTTTAATTTGCATCAGAAGAGTTCAGGTGAAGTCTAAACCCTAACATTTTCTCATCATCGTTTCTAACATTTGTTTAATTGTTTTGATTTACTTTATTTAATTTTAATTATTTCCTTGTTACTATTTACTTTTATTATTACTTTCGTTAAACTCTCATCTTTCGGTAGCTTAGATAGTGTTTAATTAACGAAATTAGTAATTAGCATTATAATCCTCGTGGGACGATACTCTATTAACTACTTTATTACTTTTGTGATTTGGTGCACTTGCAAATATCGACAACAAGTTTTTGGCGCCGTTGCCGGAGATTATTAATTGCTAATATTAAGTAGTAGTTAAGAAAACACTAATTTAAGCATTTATTTTAATTGGTCTATTTTTTTTTCTTTTGATTGTTTTATTGTTCTTTATTTCACTTGTGTTTGTTTGTTTTCTTATGCAAGGTACTGTGAATCTGGAAGGACTACTCTTTGATCCGAAAATTGAACAAACAACTAGAGCAAACATACGAGTAACCAGGGAAAGAAGGAGACTTGAAGCAGAAAATATGGATGAAGTAATTGAGGAACAAAGACGCACCTTAGCTGATTATTCAACTGAGAGAGTTTCCACCAATATAGTGCGCCCTGCTATTCAGGCTAATAATTTTGAGATAAAACTAGTTCTTCTTCAGCTGGTACAGCAGGATCAGTTTGGGGGTACTCAGACAGAAGATCCCAATCTTCACATCAACAATTTTTTACAGCTCTGTGACACAATAAAGTATAATGGGGCGAGTGAAGATGTTATTAGACTGAGGCTCTTTCCATTTTCTTTGAGAGACAAAGCTAAGAGTTGCCTTTAGTCCCAACCTCATCGGAGTATTACTACTTGGGATACCTTGGTGAACAAGTTTCTTACACGTTATTTCCTTTCATCTATGTTTGTTAAAATGAGAAGTGAAATTGCATGCTTCACGCAGAATTAGTGGGAATCCTTGTACAAAGCTTGGGAGAGATTTAAAGAAATGCTAAGAAAATTTCCACACCATGCCTTTGAGACTTGGCAACAAGTTTAGATATTCTATAATGGCTTAAATCATTCTATAGATCTATGATTGATGCATTTGCAGATGAATCTCTAAACACAAACTCCAGAAGAGGCTCAAGAATTGTTCGAAACCATGGCTACTAATGAGTACCAGTTGCCTAGTGGAAAAGCTACTGTTAAACGGGGGGGGGGGGGGGGGGGGGGGTTAAGTTATGGAGTTTAGCATGGTTGAAGCTTTATTAGCACATAATACAACTATTTTGCAACATATCGCCAACCTCACGAAGCAAGTTAGTAGTATGCCGGTAAATTCAATTAGTCACTAAGCCTTAACTTGTGATTTTTGTGGAGGTAACCATGTCAATGGTTAGTGTGAGGAAGGAAATTCAAGTGTTTTTGCTCCAGAGCAGGTCAACTATGTAGGAAATTCTTCAAGACCGGAAGGTAATCCTTATTCTAATACTTATAATCTAAGTTGGAAGAACCACCCCAAATTCTCTTGGAAGAATCAAGTAGTACCACTGAATTCTCAGCCTGAGCAGAAGACTCTATTTGAGATTGCATTTGAAAAGCTCTCATAGCAAGCATCTTCTTCCGTGCAGTAAACTTCTGCTTTTATGTAATAGACCTCAATTTTCATGCAGGAATCAAAGGATAATTACAAGAATCAAGAGGCTGCCATCTGAAGTCTGGAAAATCAACTGGGACAGAGAGCGAGACAGCTTCAAGAGAGACCCCCAAACATCTTACCCAGTGATACTTTGATCAATCCAAAGGAGAATTGTATGACAATCACTTTGAGAAGTGGAAAGACTTTGGAAAGACAAGTGAAAGAAGCACCTGATTCATCAAGAATTGAGAAAAATGATGTTCTTATTGCGGATGTATCAACTCTATATTGTTGTAATGGAGAAGCTAAGGATGAACAACCTAAATGGCGGAGGAAGAAGAAGGATCATGAGCAGAACAAAACAATTGATCCTTCATTGTATGCTAGACTTCTGTTTCCTCAAAGGTTAAAGAAGGAGAATCAAGAGAGGCAATTCTCCAAGTTCTTAGACGTCTTCAAAAAGTTACAAATAAACATCCCTTTTGCTGAAGCACTTGAGCAAATGCCCTCTTATGCAAAGTTCATGAAAGAATTGTTATCAAAGAAAAGGAAACTCAAAGAAGATGAGACTGTGACACTTACTGAAGAATGCATCGCTATAATATAAAGGAAACTGTCACCTAAATTGAAAGATCTAGGTAGTTTCTCCATTTCTTGCACTATTGGGAAGCTGAATATTGGGAATGCTTGATGTGATCTTGGGGCGAGCATAAATCTCATGCTGATATCTATGATGCACAAGTTAGGAATTGAAAAGGTAAAATCAACAATGATCTCCCTTCAACTAGCAGATCGATCTATCAAGCATCCTTATGGTATAGTTGAAGATGTGTTAGTTAAGGTAGACAAATTTATTTTCCCAGTTGATTTTGTGGTGCTGGATATGGAAGAAGTTGCTAACATTCTTCTCATTCTTAGAAGACCGTTTTTGGCAACTTCAGGAGCTGTGATTGATGTACCTAGGGATGAACTTATATTGAGAGTAGATGGAGATCATGTGACAATTAATGTCTTTGGAGATGCAAAATCATCTCCAATGTCAAATCTCTATGCCCCTGTCAATATCATTCAAGCTAAGAAATATGAAGTCTTGGCTATTAAAGACCCCCCACCATTATTCAATGTTGGTGTTGACCCTCTTAAAACTCAAGTTATTAAAACAGAGAAAGATCCTCCTATTGTTCATGATTCACTGCTAATTGATCCTTCATCTTTTAATAAATTAAAACCTCCATGGCCTGATGAAATCTCTCATGCTAAGGCGTATTCAAAACAACCAAGTTCAAGTCGAGTTCTCTTAGGAGACATTTCAAAGGTTGTTGATAAAAAATGGATGCAGCGCTCTGAAAAAGGAAGGAAGTCATCTTATTTATCTTGTTTTAAACCACCTTGATCAACTTAAACAAAATGCAACGTCGAGCTAATGATGTTAAACAAGTACTTTTTGAGAGGCAATTCAAATTTTCTCTATTTTCTTTACTCTTTTTTTTTTTTAATTTTGTTCTTATTTTGTTATTACTTATTTTATTGATTATCATTTTTCTGTTTTTTGTTTTGTAGTTAGCTAATGTTAAGTCAGCTTAGGTGCCTCCCTGAGTTCAGAGCCTTTGTAGGGGGTGTATATAGCTGACGACCGCCAAAAAGATTTTTTTTTCTCATTCTGTTAGCTTTTTATTTTTGTATTTAGTTTTTTTGGTCATTATCACCCAATTTATGTTTTATGTTAGTATTGTGTTTTGAGTCATGTTGTTGAAACTGTGCATACCAGTTTGTTGAATTGAATATCCAATGATTGTTTGAATTGTGGATTAATATCTTTTCTGGGGATATCGCGTGAGAATTCACGAGTTATGTTTATCTCTATTGCTTCAATTGTGTATGAATGTATTTTCCATCTCTATGTTTGATAGACCTTGGAATATGATTGCATGTCAGGCTTAGAGAAAGTTTATGGGAATGCATTTGTGTGGATGACTTGCATTTCAAAGTTGTTAGATTCTCTCTTGAGGCGAAATCTTAGATAATGCATGATTAAGGAAATGATTAAGGCCTTCTTTGGACTCTTTGACCCTTTCAAGCTAACCTGTAAACACAGTATATCCCAAAGTTCCTTTTGCAGCCTTGTGTATGTTTGACCTTTATTTCTTTTCTTTTACCCATATTTTCATTTCCCTCATTATAAAAAAAATTATCTTTCTTACACACCCTTTGTTGAATGCATATCTTATATTATTTTACTATTCAAGCTTTAGTTATTTTTGTACATGAAGTATTCAAGGAGCTATAAAAAAAAAATAAGGAAGAGAAGAGAAAGTCCACTCAATGTGTTGCAAAGAAATAAGTTTAAGGGTGGAGGTCATAAAAAAAAGACAAGAAGAAAAGAAAAGAAAAATTTATAAAAAAGAGAAAAGTATGAATAAAGTGATGGAATCTTATGGTTCGTTTTGCACTTGTTCAACATTTTAAGGCTTAGATTGTGAAATGTGCATGATTATGTATTTCGAATTTTGTTTCATTCATCCTACTACTTCTTTCTTAACCCTCACCATTGGCCTTACATTGCAAACTTATAAAGAACCTTTTGATCCTTGGTTATGTGTTGTTTACATTAGTGGAGAGGGAGATAAAAAATAACCCTATGGATATTGCTTTGAAGTACATTTGTATATTTATAAACCTATTTGGACTTGTACTTTATTAATAGGAATTGGTCTTACATTCATATTTATGGGAAGCCATTTATGCATGGAAGTTGTGATTATCACATATTTTATATATTAATAAACCCGCATTTTTAATCATTTACATTCTCCATGTACTTAATTGATTGAACTTGATCATGATTTGTAATTAGAGTTTAAATTAGGCTTAATTGATATTTTTCAGTATTGTTGAGATTTTACACTATTTCTGTATTTCGGTCATATCTTGAGTTTTAGATATCTAGAAAATATGAATTTTACCTTGTAGGAAAGCTGAGAGAAAGCTCTACAATTTTGATGAGAGCTCGAAGTCTCAATCGAACATCTAGTGAAGCTAATTGGGCTTGGAAGTCAGAACATGAGTTTTGTGATTGGAACCTGAATAGTGTGCAGTAATCAGTACATAACTCGGGCTGTAGGTGGTCTTTTGAGCTGAAACCAGTGGCATTGGAAAGCTAAGACAAAACCCTTCAACTCTCATGAAGACCACTTTTCGATATTATGACGTTATCACAAACTTATGGTCGTGTGAAGACAACTGATTGGTTGAGTGGGGAGACAAGCATGATAATAATCCAAACACTCAACCATTCATCCAAACACTCAACCACTCATCCAACCACTCATTAATCAGTCCCCTTGTCACTTTGTATCTTTCATACTCTATAAATAGCAGTATTGGTTGCTCATTGGGGGAGTTAGTTTTGAGATGTTAGTTTAGAATTATTAATCTTGGTTTTAGATCAAGATCATGTTATTATGTTATTTACTTGTTGTTATTTTCTTTTGTTGTAAATAGAAGTTATGATCATCATCTTCTTCTTCTCTCTTTCTTTCTTCTTGCTCATGGGTAACTAATCTTCATCTTGCTTGGGTGAAGGGGTGAAGTTTTTTGTAATAAAATAATGTTAGATTAATTTCTTTCTTGTGCTTAAATGATATATTATCAAGTGGTCATTATATGTGTTGTATTTTGTTTCCAATCAATTTAGAAACCCTCCTTGTAAACTGGAGTTCTTGATTCATTGTAAACAAGTGATTTGACATAATGAATGCTTGAACCCATTTACAAGTGGTATTGGTAAATAATTAAAGGAACTATAATATAACTACGTATATAATTCTAAATGGACTTTGAATGTTTTATTTTCTGATTGGAACCTCCGTTGTGCGTGAATTTCAATTGAGTTATAAAAAGAATTAATCTTGTCCTTAAATTATTACCAAAAGTGGATCTCCTAGCCCAAGCAAGTTCTTTAATTTAATTGTGAACAAGTTTTATTATCTTTATTGTTGTGACAAAGTCTTTCCTTACCTCAAAGAATTTTTTCTTCATCAATTCCATGTGAATTGACCTTTGACTCACAAGAAATTTATTACTTGAGATAACCTACACTTGGGTTTGCAACCTTTAATCCGCATTAAGTTTTTAGTGTCGTTGTCGGGGATTTGATTTGAAGTTTTCATTTATTGAGGTTATTTTCTCTCTTCTCCCTCACTGAAGTAAAAGATCAGCTTGCCGGTCCTTCAATTTCTTTATTAACTTTCTAACTTACTAACCTACTAACTTTCTAACTTACTGACTTACTAACTAACTTATTTATTTATGTCATTTATTTATGTTTACTATTTTTTTATTTATGTCATTTATTTTTTGCTCTCTGACTTACTAACTTATTTATTTATGTCATTTATTTTTGCTTTCTGACTTATTTACTATTGTCATTTATTTTTGCTTTCTGACTTACTAACTTGTACATTATTATTTTTTTATTTATGTCATTTATTTATTGTTAAGATTTTAATGGCTAGTGTAAACCGCTGACTTGTACATTATTTTTTCTATTTTAAGTTATTTATTTATGCTTAATTGATATCGTGATTCAAATTATGGTCGTTTGGTTAAAATTAATCATAATACTTTATATATTGATTTGTTTGAATAACAATCACACACAATTGACACAATAGCTGAAAATAAAAGTGTACATGATGAACATAAAAATCAACCGTTGCGAACTATGCATGAATATTTGTAACCACCTCGAAATTCTACTCCATCTTGCTTTATCTTTCCACTCAATGCCAATAATTTTAGATTTAAGCTAGGTATGATTTCTTTACTTCCTAATTTTCATGGTTTAGAATCTGAAAACCCATATTTACATATAAAAGAATTTGAGGAAGTAAGTATTGCTTTCAATGACCAAAATTGCACTGAAGAGATTGTTAAGCTTAAATTGTTTCCTTTTTCTTTAAAAGATAAAGCAAAAACTTGGCTTAACACTTTGAAACCAAGTTCAATTGGCATGTGGCAAGAAATGCAAGGTGAGTTCTTAAATTTTTTTTTTTCCAACACATAAAACCAATGCTATGAAAAGACAAATCCAAAATTTTTCTCAAAATTCAAATAAAGCATATTTTCAATGTTGGGAATGATTTAAAGATTTGTTAAATTCTTGCCAATATCATGGTTTTGAAAAATGGCACACTATAAGCTTCTTTTATGAAGGTTTAACACCTGAAACCAAATAATTTGTGGAAACAATGTGCAATGGTGAGTTTCTTGATAAAGAACCTGATGAAGCTTTAAACTATTTAAACCACTTGGCTAAAAATTCTCAATCTTGGCATAGTACTAACCCTTCTGAAAATTCAATTAGATCTAACCTTGCAAGTGCTAATAAAGGAAAATATAACCTTAGTCAAGAGGAGGATCTAAATGCTAGGTTTGTTAGTTTGGCTAGAAAGGTTGAAGCCATAGAATTAGGAAAAGCAAAAGAAATCAAATATGTTCAAAATGAAGAAATTTGTGATATTTGTGATGACTTAGGAAACTCAACACATGAATGTCCTAAGATTCTTATTTTTAAAGAAGTTGTACATGAACAAGTAAATGTAATAAATAATTTTAAAAAGCTATTTACTTCTTCTTTTTTAGATACATATAATCCGGGATGGAGAAATCACTCGAACTTCAGCTGGATGAATAATAATCAAGCACAGTTTATGCAACCACCACCTCCTCAGGCACAACAGGACTCTCAAAATTCTCAAGGATATGCACCTTATGTCCCACCATATAGGAAAAACCTTGAAGAAACACTGCATGTATTCATAGAAAAGCAAGAGGCCATTAATAAACAAAACAATCAAATCATGATTGACATAAAAGAAACTCTTGCTAAACTTTCTTCTGCACCCACCATTCATGAGAAAGGAAAATTTCATTCTCAACCTTAACCAAATCCCAAGGGTCAGTATAGTCTAAATGGGGGTAGTTCAGAAAACCAACAAATGGATTAAGTCAAGTCAGTGATAACTCTTAGGAGTGGAAAAGTTGTTGAAAATAAATTCCCGAAGCTTGTGAGAGAGATAATGAATCAATCCCCCAAGAAAATGAAGAAGTTGACTAAAAAGAGACCAAACTCTCGCTTGCACCCCTATTTCCTCAAGCATTAAGCAATTCAAGGAAATTGAACTACCGCACTAAAATTTTTAAAATTTTTAAACAAGTGAAGGACAATATTCCTTTGTTAGATGCTATCAAACAGATTCCTTCTTATGCCAAATATTTGAAGGATTTGTGCACTATTAAAAGGAAACTGAATGTGAAAAAGAAAGCCTTTTTGGCTGAATAGGTAAGCTCTATTCTTTAGAATAATAATTCATTGAAATATAAAGACCCTGGTTGTCCTACAGTTTCATGCATTATTGGAGAACATAAAATTGAAAAAGCTTTACTTGATCTTGGTGCTAGTGTGATAACAATGTATTTTATGCATTTTATAATCCTCTCACTAGGCTTCTTAAGATTCAATTTGGCTTAATTAACTTGATTTTGTCACATTTTATGAAATTAAGCTTAATTAGATCATTGAAGAAATTATTGCTTGAATTATCATTAATTTGGGTGATTGCATTCTTAAGTAAAGTGGCCACAACTTGAGTTGTAATTATCTGATTAATGAGATTTTGGTCTTGTTGGAAAGTTAAGATAATTCTCTAATAACTATTCACTTGATAGCAAGAGCCACATTGATAGCAATATATTTCATTCATTGTATAACTTTCTTACTTGGTTTTTTTAGTAAACTGACTATAATTTGAGTTACAAATATTGATGGATGTGATTTTGGTCTTGTTTTTAAGCTAAGATAACTTTCTACAACTTTCATGAAGGCCTCAAGACCAGAAACACATGTTTGGATAACTCAAATTGGAGTTGAAGCAAAATCTAGCGTTTTGAACCTGACAGCTTGACCTTTATGCACTCATTAGGCTATATCTCGAGCTATAGGAGTTCAATAATTCTGAAATTTTGATAGTGGAAGGTTAAGACCCATATCTACAACTTTCATGAGAACACAAAAGCTAATTCAGATTCCTTGAAGGTGATATTGGGCTTGGAAGTCAGAACAGAGGTGCTGGATTTGGGCTTGACCCATGAACAGTAATTGGGCCATATCTCGGGTTGTGGTTATTGGATTTGGCTAAACTTAGTGTCTCTGGAAAGCTGAAACAATTTCCTAGAACTTTCATAAAGACTACTTGGCTCAATTCTAACGCATGCCATGAGCTAAGAGCATAGACATTTCAGGGCCAAGAAAGTCCATAATTTCAGCTCATTCATCATCTATTTTGATTTTACTTCTCATCTTCAAACAACTCCATTGTCTTCTTGCACTCCTTGAACTCTATAAAAGGAGGCAAAGACTGAACATTTAAGGGTCTTACTTAGCTTAGAGTTTAGTTTATGCTATTGTGTTATTAGTTTTCCTTTGTGTAGTTTTCTATTGTTCTTAATTGAAGTTATGTTCATCATCTTCTTCTTCTCTCTTTCTTTCTTCTTGTCTATGAGTAACTAAATCTTCATTTGCTTGAGTGAAAAAGGTGAAGCTCTTGGTAATAAGTTAAGGTTAGATTGATTTCTTTCTTGTGCTTTAAATGATATATTTTTATGTGATCTTTATATGAGTTGTATGTTATTTTCAATTAATTTAGAAACTCTTCTTGTATAATGAATATCTTGATCCATTGTAGACAATAGGATTGGCACAGTGGATGCTTTTGACGATTTACAAGTATTGGTAAATAATTATTGGAACCATAATATGATTACATGATTGAACTTTGAATGTTAAATCTTCCGATTGGAATCTTCATTATGTAGGATTTCAATTGAATTATAAAAAGAAATAATCTTGTCTTTAATTTATTACTAAGAGTGGATTTCCTAACCCAAGTAAATCTTTTTCATCTGTGAATAACTTATATCATTTTTAGTATTGTGACAAATCTTCTCCGTACCTCAAATAATTTTCTCTTCATCAATTCTATGTGGATCGACCTCGGACTCTCGAGAATTTACTACTTGAAACAACCTGCACTTGGGTTTGAAACTTTTAATTGTCCCATCAAGTTTTTGGCACCGTTGCCGGGGACTTGATTTGAAGTTCTAATATATTGAGGTCCTCTTTCTGTAAGTAAACTTCATTATTATGTATATCCTTCCTCTACTCTTTTCATTTTTATTTATCTATTTACTAATTTACTAACTAACTTAATAACTAACTTATTAACTAACTTTTATATTTATGTCATTTATTTATATTTTTTAATTTATTTTCTTTTTTATTTTTTATTTTTTTTTTATTTACGCTTTCATTTATTATTATTATTATTATTATTATTATTATTATTATTATTATTATTATTATTATTATTATTATTATTATTTACTTTGTATGCTTACTAACTTTCTAACTTTTAATTTCTCATTTATTTTACGCAATCTAACTTTTAATTTCTATCATTTATTTTTTCGCAATCTAACTTTTAAATTCTGTCATTTATTTTTCTGTCCTCTAACTTAATGAAATAATATTTCTTCTTCTCTTCTCTTTCGCCAAATTTCATGGGGCTCTGCCACTCTTCGATTTTCATATTGAAACTTATTTTCTCGCACTTTATTTTCTCGCACTTTATTTTTTGTATTTTATTTTTCTGCACTTTATTTTTCGCATTTTTATTTTTATTTTTATTTTTGGGTGGCTGGTTTATACCACATCCTTCTTAATATTTAACGGGTGGTGTCTACCGCCTACTTGTACATTATTTTTATTTTATGTCACTTATTTATGCTTAACTGGTATTGTGATTCAAATTCTGGACATTTGGTTAAAATTAATCCTAGTAATTTATATATTGATTTATTTGAATCATAATCACACATAATTAACACAATGACTGAATTTGAAGGTGTACATGTTGAACATGATAATCAAACACAGCGAGCTAAAAATGAAAGTATACATGATGAACAAGGAAATCAACCATTGCGAACTATGCGTGCATATTTGTAACCACCTCGAAATTCTAGTCCATCATGTTTTATCTTTCCACTCACTGCTAATAATTTTAGATTTAAGCCGGGTATGATTTCTTTACTTCATAATTTCCATGGTTTAGAAAATGAAAGCCCATATTTACATCTAAAAGAATTTGAGGAAATATGTATTGCTTTCAATGATCAAAATTGCACTGAAGAGATTGTTAAGCTTAAATTGTTTCCTTTTTCTTTGAAAGATAAAGCAAAAACTTGGCTTAACACTTTGAAACCAAGATCAATTGGCACATGGCAAGAAATGCAAAGTGAGTTTTTAAAGAAATTTTTTCCAACACATAAAACCAATGCTTTGAAAAGACAAATCCAAAATTTTTCCCAAAATTCAAATGAAGCGTATTTTCAAAGTTGGGAACGTTTTAAAGATTTGTTAAATTCTTACCCACATCATGGTTTTGAAAAATGACGGACTATAAGCTTCTTTTATGAAGGTTTAACACCTGAAACTAAACAATTTGTGAAAACAATGTGTAATGGCGAGTTTCTTGATAAAGAACCCGAAGAAGCTTTAGATTATTTAAACCATTTGGCTGAAAATTCTCAATCTTGGCATGGTACTAATCCTTTTGAAAATTCAATTAGATATAACCTTGCAAATGCAAGAAAAGGAAAATACCATCTTAGTCAAGAAGAAGATCTAAATGCAAGGTATGCTAGTTTGGCTAGAAAGGTTGAATCCATGGAATTAGGGAAAGTAAAAGAAGTCAAATCTGTGCAAAATGAAGAAATTTGTAGCATTTGTGATGAATTAGGACACTCGACAAATGAATGTCCTAATATTCCTGTTTTTAAAGAAGTTGTGCATGAGCAAGTAAATGCAATGAACAATTTTAAAATGCCATTCACCTCTTCTTTTTCAAATTCTTACAATCCAGGATAGAGAAATCACCCGAACTTCAGTTGGAGGAATAATAATCAAGCACAATTTATACAACCACCACCTCCTCAGGAACAATAGGATTCTCAAAATTCTCAAGGATATACATCTTATGTCCCACCATATAGGAAAAATCTTGAAGGAACATTGAGTGTATTCATAGAAAAGCAAGAGGCCATCAATAAACAAAATACTCAAACCATGATAGGCATAAAAGACACTCTTTCCAAACTTACTTCTGCACTCACCATTCACGAGAAAGGAAAATTTCCTTCTCAACCTCAACCGAATCCCAAAGGTCAACATAGTCTAAATGAGGGTAGTTCAGAAAATCAACAAATAAATCAAGTCAATTCTGTGATAACTCTTAGGAGTGGAAAATTTGTTGAAAAAGAAATTTCTGAACCTTGTGAGAAAGATAGTGAATCAATTCCCCAAGATAAGGAAGAGGTTGATAAGTCATCTGGCCAAAATGAGACCAAACTCTCGTCTCCTCCACTCCCATTTCCTCAAGCATTAAGCAAACCAAGGAAATTGGACCACCAAACTGAAATTTTTGAAATTCTTAAACAAGTGAAGGTCAATATTCCGTTGTTAGATATTACCAAACACTTTCCTTCTTATGCCAAATTTTTGAAAGACTTATGCACTGTTAAAAGGAAATTAAATGTGAAAAAGAATGCCTTTTTGATCGAACAGGTAAGTTCCATTATTCAAAGCAATAATGTTTTGAAACATAAAGACCCTGGTTGTCCTACAGTTTCATGCATTATTGGAGAACATATAATTGAACAAGCTTTACTTGATCTTGGTACTAGTGTTAATTTGTTTCCATATCCAGTTTATCAACAACTCAATCTAGGTGAGTTAAAACTAACTTCTGTAACTCTTCTACTTGCTGATAGATCAATTAAAATTTCAAAAGGAATAGTGGAAGATGTGTTGGTACAAGTTGATAAATTCATTTATCCTGTGGATTTTATTGTCTTGGAAACTGAACCTATGATTATTTTTCCCAAGTCAATTCCTATTATTTTAGGTCGTCCATTTTTAGCAACATCCAATGCTTTGATAAATTGTAGAAATGGATTGATGAAGCTAACATTTGGAAACATGACACTTGAGCTTAATGTTTTCAACTTATGCAAGCAACCACATAAAGTCAATGATGAAAATAAGGAAGCTGACAGGATTGAGGCCATTGTAGATGACCATCTTCTAAAAAGGAGTTCTTCTGACCCATTAGAAATTTGTTTAATTAATTCATTTGATTCAGATATGCAAGTAGATAATGATATTTCTGAAATATGCTCTTTGCTTGATTGTACACAAACAATGGAATACAAAGGATGGAAGCCGAGATTCAAAGAGCTCCAACCCATGAATGATAATATTCATGAAGAAGTACCCAAATTGGAACTAAAGCCATTACCTTCTGGGTTGAAGTACACATTTTTGGGAGAAGACCAAAGCTTTTCAGTAGTAATTTCATCAATCCTTACTGAAGAATAAAAAGGTATGTTGATAGAAGTACTTAAAAGGCATAAAAGTACAATTAGATGGACATTAATAGATATAAAAGGCATTAATCCATTAATTTGTACACATAGAATACATTTAGAGGATAATGCTAAAACATCACAACAACCTCAAAGAAGATTAAATCCATACATGAAAGAGGTAGTTAGGGCTGAAGTTCTTAAATTACTTGATGTTGGAATTACTTACCCTATTTTCGATAGCCAGTGGGTAAGCCCTACACAAGTTGTGCCTAAGAAATTTGGAATAACAGTGGTTGAAAATGAAAAAGGTGAGTTAATACCTACGTGAGTTTCATCTAGTTGGCGTATGTGTATTGATTTTAGAAAATTGAATACAGCCACTAGGAAAGATCATTTCCCCTTACCATTTCTTGATCAAATTCTAGAAAGAGTAGCAAGACATCCCTACTATTGTTTTCTTGATGGTTATTTGGGGTATAATCAAATACCAATTGCATTAGAGGATCAAGAAAAGACTACTTTTACATGCCCCTTTGGCACTTTTGCATATAGAAGAATGCCTTTTGGTCTTTGTAATGCTCCGGCAACTTTTCAAAGATGCATGCTAAGTATTTTTAGTGACATGATTGAGCATTATTTAGAGGTTTTTATGGATGATCTGACAATTTTTGGAAATTCTTTTGAAAATTGTCTTGATAATTTAGATAAAGTTCTTAAAAGATGTGAAGAAAAAAGATTTGTTTTAAATTGGGAAAAATGTCATTATATGGTTACTTCAGGAATCGTGTTAAGTCATGTGATATCTTCTGAAGGAATTGAAGTTGATAAGGCCAAAGTTGAATTAATTGCACATTTACCTTCCCCAAAAATAGTTAGAGAAGTTCGTTCCTTTTTAAGACATGCAGGATTTTATCGAAGACTCATTAAGGACTTTAGTGTCATATCTAGACCATTATGCAATCTTCTGATAAAAGATGCACCATTTGATTGGACTCAAGAATGCCAAAAATCTTTTGAAAAATTAATTGGTCTTCTAACATCGGCTCCTATCATGCAATCCCTTGACTGGTCTTTGCCTTTTGAATTAATGTGTGATGCCAGTGATTTTGTTGTTGGTGCTATTTTAGGCCAAAGAAAGGAAGGTAAGCCTCATGTGATTTGTTACGCAAGTAGAACTTTAAATAATGCACAAATGAATTACACCACTACTGAAAAAGAACTACTTGCTGTAATTTTTGCATTGGACAAATTTTGAGGTCATTTAATTGGTTCTTCTACTGTTGTTTTCACTGATTATGCTGCTGTTAGATATTTAATGTCTAAGCAGGATGCCAAACCTAAGTTGATACGGTGGATCTTGTTGCTTCAAGAATTCAACATCACAATAAAAGATAAGAAATGAGCCAAAAATGTTGTCGCAGATCATTTGTCCAGACTTGCAACAGGCTTATCTTTTGATAGTACACCTATCAATGATTCTTTTCCAGATGAGTTTTTATTTTCTGTCAATTCCATGCCTTGGTTTGCTAACATAGTCAATTTTCTCGTAACAAGAAAGATGCCGCCTCAATGGTCACATCAAGATAGAAAATTTTTTTTGACTGAGGTGAAAAATTTTTATTGGGATGACCTATATTTGTTCAAATATTCTCCTGATCAAATCTTTCGGAGATGTGTACCCGACAATAAGGTAGGTAGTGTCATTAAATTTAGTCACTCAGAAGCAAGCGAAGGTCATTTTTCTTCAAAGAAAATAGCTACGAAAATCTTGCAGTGTGGATTTTATTGGCCCACTTTATTTAAAGACAACCATACCTTTTGCAAAAGTTGTGAAAATTGTCCGAAATTAGGATCCATTTCTAAAAGAAATATGATGCCTTTGAACCCTATCCTTGTCAATGAAATTTTTTATTGTTGGGGAATTGATTTCATGGATCAATTTCTATCCTCATTTGGATATGTGTATATTTTGGTTGCAGTTGATTATGTCTCAAAATGGATTGAGGCGATTCCATGTTGACAAAATGATCATAAAATTGTTCTCAATTTTTTAAAAGAAAATGTCTTAAGTGGATTTGGAATCCCTCGAGCTATCATCAGTGATGGGGGAACACATTTTTGTAATAAACTATTTGAATCTTTAATGAAGAAATATATTATTACCCATAAAGTTGCTACCCCTTATCACCCTCAGACAAGTGGACAAGTAGAATTAGCAAATAGGGAGATTAAACAAATTTTGGAAAAAACGGTTAACCCAAATCGAAAAGATTGGTCTTTAAGACTAAACGATGCACTTTGGGCTTACCGTACTGCTTTTAAAATATCTTTAGGCATGTCACCCTATCGGTTTGTCTATGGAAAACCTTGTCACTTGCCTGTAGAACTGGAGCATAAAGCATTTTGGGCCATTAAAGCTTTCAATTTAAATCTTGATGATGCTTGCAAGTTACGTAAATTGCAAATAAATGAACTTGAGGAATTGAGAAATGATGCTTATGAAAACTCAAATTTATAAAGAAAGAACAAAAGCTTTTCATGATAAATCTATTTTGAGGAAATCTTTTGAAATTGGTCAAAAAGCTCTACTTTATAATTCTCGTCTTCACCTTTTCCCTGGAAAATTGAGATCTAGGTGGACTGGTCCTTTTATTGTCAAACATGTATATCCTTATGCGGCCATAGACATTGAGAATCCTAGGAATAGTAATGTGTCTAAGGTCAATGAACAAAGACTTAAACCATTTTTGGAAAATCAAGCTGCTGAGGTAGAATTCATTTCCCTTTCTGATCCTTGTTATGTGAAAAATTTACTCTAATTTTGTGGCTTTATTTTGTTTTGCAGTTCTTTAGCTCCCTAGTAAAATGGCGGATGACGATACTCCGTGACTCTCAAGTCGGTTTGCTCTCTTTCAGTTTCCCAAAATAACTGATTTCTTCTTCTTCAAAATGGATATCATTCTCTCAAACCTGAAAAAACATTTTCCTTCTCTTCCTCAAAATGTTCTAACAAAAATTTACAAGGCTAGATGTGAAAGATTGAGATTGTTAATGCACAAAGGTATACCAGAAGATGTACGTTGGATAATCGAAGCAAAGGTCCGATTAGCAGGTGAATCTTCAATTTCATTTGACTCATACATGCCAGGTCTTGGTAGAAGTTCATATTCTAAAAGGAGAAGAGCAAAAAGATTACAAGTCTGTAACATATGTGGACGATGGAATTGTAACAAGTGATGTCGTTCTTTGGAGATGGTTTCCAAAAACAGAGAAGATAAAATTTTCTTCATTAAGAATGGACTGAGTAAGGAGTCATTAGATGATATCTTATTGACTCTTGATACGCATTCTTGTGGTCTTGTGCATCGTGAACTTCTTAACTTGTGGAATCTCTTCAAGGATGAACAAAAGCAATATAGTCTTGGGAATCTGACTCTAAAAGACCTGTTTGCCAATTTATAAGAAAATTGGATGGGAAGCTTATCCTCGACTCATAGAAGACGTTTAAGCCGTTTCTGGATGTGAAACAAGAGGCAGATTTGAGCCACATCGACAACATGTACTTATTTTCTTCTTCAAAAAAAAAAGATGAAAAAAATGAAAAGAAAAAAAGAAAAAAAAAGAAAAAAAAATTTAAAAAGAAAAGAAAAGAAAAGAAAAAGTATGTATACATCTTGGGTTTGGCTTTGGTAACACAAAACATGAATAGGGAAATGCATGCATCCTGATCCAGCCTTCTTAATTGAAAAACCAAGAAAGTAGATTGCATCCCACATGTGAGGCAGCCAGTCGTATTATGGTCACTTGTCCCTTTTGGGAGCCCTATGTTGCGCTGGTCTTGAATGGGTCTAATACTGGTCAACAATGCTTTGGCACAAAGCCGAAAGAGCAGACTACCTCCATCACAATCTCAAGTGAGTATACACCCATCTTTCATTAGGTTTCTAACAACTTGAAAAAAAAATAGAGGGCGAAACTACGGTTGTACTTGGTCTTTAATTAGATTAGGAGTCCCGGGTGGATGTCCGTCTTGTCATAGACTTAGGAGGAGACCTTCACACGCCAGTATATAAATAAAGTTTGTGTGCCATGCTCTGTAGAGAGCCGTGTGCTATATTCCCAGTTCTTGGAACTAAGGCTCTGTAGCGTTGATGGACAGAAAGAAGCGTCCCGCCTTTACGATGAAAAAACTGTGGCGAGCCGTATACTTACTTTAATTAGTAGGTCTCTATGGCGAGTTCTGACTGGCTGCGGTCAAGTACCATCTTCTTAGAATACATGCCTTTAATTAGGTTTGCAGGAAGATAGAGGGCTGTTCTTCTGTAAGCAGGACGGAAAGGATTCAAAGGTTCTTGTTGTCGGTTTGGCAATTCTTGTGGAATTCATATGTTGCACTGGTGACACGCAACTCAAAAACATGCCACTACTGCATTTATGACATGCAATATAAATATACACCATGAAAACTGTACATACAGGTATGTCCTCATTTATTATTATATTTCTTTTATCTTTATATGATTTTGTTGTATTTTGATTTTTGGACAGACGATCCTTTGAGCAAGGTCCTTTAGGGGTTTCTAGACTTCTTTACCCTAATGGTTTTCTTGAAGTTAAAAAAAAAACAACAAAAACAAAAATAGTGGAAAAAAAAGAAAAAAATAGTGAAAAAAAAGATTCTGTGTTTTTTTTTTTATTTTCAAACTTTTCTGACAACAATCAACCTACCCATATAGGTGCTATGATTACTTTTTTCCTTCTTTTCCTTATTTAAACACTCCATTCTCTTCACTTTCCTCCAACTCATAATCATTCAGAGGGAAGGTAAAATTATGGGACCTCCTGTTCGTAACCTTAAAAAGGTATGTGTTTTTTGTGAGTCAAGTTATAAGAAGAGTTTAGAGTTTGTAAATGTAGCAAGCGCTCTTGGTCGAACACTTGCTGCGAGGAATATTCATGTTGTATATGGGGGAGGTTGTCGTGGGTTAATGGGGGCTGTATCACTCTCTGTATTTGTAGGAGGCAGTCAGGTTTTAGGTGTCATTCCTAAACTTTTAGCTCAAAATAACATTACTGGAGAAGAAATTTAGGTATCATCTATGCATGGCCGAATGAAAACAATGCTTGACAACTCTGATGCATTCATTGCCTTACCAGGTGGTTTTGGTACTTTGGAAGAAATTTTTCAAATTGTCTCTTGGGCTAACCGAACATCCACCATAAACCCATTGGTTTGTTGAATGTTAATAATTTCTTTGATCTTTTGTTATTTTTTCTTGATAAAGCTGTGGAACAGAAATTTATCACTCCTTCGGCAAGAAAACTTCTTATCTCTGCCTCCACTATTGATGAGTTGATTGATAAATTAGAAGCTTTTGTTTATGAACTTGATAAAGTCCTAGCTCAGATAGATTGGTCATCTCATCAAGAAGCAGTGCGGGAAGCAGCATGCAAAGAAAGCCAGATCTGACACTTCATCTTTAACTTTTCTTTACCTTTGATTTTATTTATCGTACTTTATTTATTTTTAAATTTGTGTTAGATTTCTCCAGCAGGTAATATCTTATATCCTTTACTCATCTATATTTTAATATTGCGGACAATGTTGTGATCTGGTTGGGGGGAAGGATAGTTAAAAAAATAGAGTAGGGAAGTATGATATGATTTTCATGAACTTGCTAAACCAATGAATATTGACAGAGTAAGGAGTAATTTTACTCCTGAGATGCATTTTAGTTGAAGAAAGTATATTTAGTGAGATGACTGTCAGAAACCTACAACAAAACCAATTAAGGATGGCAGAGTACGGAGAAAATTTTGCCCTTAAGGTAATTTTACTCTTGAGACGCATCTTAGTTGAGGAAATAACTGTTTTAGAAGTAGCAAAAAGCATATCTTGGGTCATAGCACAAATTTTCTTCTTTCTTATAAATCACATGCTTGGATATGAATGTTGAATTGATGGATTGAGAATGATAGAAATATGCCTTGTGAGATTTTGAGCCTATTGATGAATGGATTGAACATTTGTACCATTCTCTTTTTTCTTGTGTGATTTTCACTTGTGAAATTGTTACTCTAGAACTTGTTTTGATTCTTTTTGAGGCTACATTTTCGCATGCATACATAAATATGATTAAGGCATTTTTAAAATAGCTACTTTGACCAAATAGCCATCCTTGTATATTTTTCCTTGTGTAACCCCTTTGAGCTTATTTGACCAGTTCTTGTTTTCAGCTTATTACGTGCCTTTTAAAAAAAAAAGGGACATGTTTTTACCTGACCTTAGGGAATAAGAGAGCATTGACTTTGTTCTTAAACAAGTGTGGGGGTGTGTGTGTAAAAATAAAAAAAAGGAAAAAGAAAACAAAAAAATTTAAAAAAAAAAGAAAAGAAAAGAAAGAAAGAGCTAACCATCTGATACACTATGTGACATATCCATATCTAGAATAAAGATTGATGCTTGGAAACAATAGGAAGAGAAGGAGAAGGTTTATGCCTAACAATGAATTCAACACATCAATTTGGGATTGATCTTCAACAAAACATTAGTCAAATATTGGTCATTGTCCTTTATGATGAATGTTCTCAAATATCTTTTCCACTCTAACTGTATCATAATGCTCTTTTATTCTCAAATATTGGTAGTGCAATTTTTCATTGGTTGAATTGAGTGAAATATCTACCATTTTAAACAGTTGAGGGATTGAAAGTGAATCCTGTGAGGATCTTTCATTCTTGATTCATTCTTTTTAACTGAAGTTTCCTTGCTCGATGGTTTGAGACATGAAGAAATATTACCTCAAAAATGCTTTGTTCCCTTGAATGACTAGTTGCTCTTCTTGTTTCATTAAATCTTTTAGAGTTTTTAGCTTTTGAGTCTGTGTCATTTTTCTTTGTTCCTTAGTTTTTTTTCTTATGTGTTTTGCTCGGGAGTGCAAAAGTTTAGTGTGGGAGAATTTGATAACAATGTATTTTATGCATTTTATAATCCTCTCACTAGGCTTCTTAAGGTTCAATTTGGCTTAATTAAGTTGATTTTGTCACATTTTATGAAATTAAGCTTAATTGGATCATTGAAGAAATTATTGCTTGAATTATCATTAATTTGGGTGATTGCATTCTTAAGTAAAGTGGTCACAACTTGAGTTATAATTATCTAATTAATGAGATTTTGGTCTTGTTGGAAAGTTAAGATAATTCTCTAATAACTATTCATTTGATAGCAAGAGCCACATTGATAGCAATATATTTCATTCATTGTATAACCTTGTCACTTGGCTTTTTTAGTAAACTGACTATAATTTGAGTTATAAATATCCGATGGATGTTATTTTGGTCTTGTTTTTAAGCTAAGATAAATTTCTACAACTTTCATGAAGGCCTCAAGACCAGAAACACATGATTGGATAACTCAAATTGGAGTTGAAGCAAAATCTAGCGTTTTAAACCTGACAGCTTGACCTTTATGCACTCATTAGGCTATATCTTAGGGCTATAGGTGTTCAATAATTCTGAAATTTTGATAGTGGAAGGTTAAGACCTATATTTACAACTTTCATGAGGAACACAAAAGCTAATTCAGATTCCTTGAAGGTGATATTGGGCTTGGAAGTCAGAACAGAGGTGCTGGATTTGGGCCTGACCCATGAGCAGTAATTGGGCCATATCTCGGGCTGTGGTTATTGAATTTGGCTAAACTTATGTCTCTGGAAAGCTGAGACAATTTCCTAGAACTTTCATGAAGACCACTTGGCTCAATTCTGACGCATGCCATGAGCTAAAAGCAGAGACATTTCGGAGCCAAGAAAGTCCATAATTTCAGCTCATTCATCATCTATTTTGATTTTACTTCTCATCTTCAAACAACTCCATTGTCTTCTTGCACTCCTTGAACTCTATAAAAGGAGGCAAAGACTGAACATTTAAGGGTCTTACTTAGCTTAGAGTTTAGTTTATGCTATTGTGTTATTAGTTTTCCTTTGTGTAGTTTTCTATTGTTCTTAATTGAAGTTATGTTCATCATCTTCTTCTTCTCTCTTTCTTTCTTCTTGTCTATGAGTAACTAAATCTTCATTTGCTTGGGTGAAAAGGTGAAGCTCTTAGTAATAAGTTAAGGTTAGATTAATTTCTTTCTTGTGCTTTAAATGATATATTTTTATGTGATCTTTATATGAGTTGTATGTTGTTTTCAATTAATTTAGAAACTCTTCTTGTATAATGAATATCTTGATTCATTGTAGACAATATGATTGACACAATGGATGCTTTTGATGATTTACAAGTATTGGTAAATAATTATTAGAACCGTAATATGATTACATAATTGAACTTTGAATGTTAAATCTTCCGATTAGAATCTTCATTATGTATGATTTCAATTGAGTTATAAAAAGAAATAATCTTGTCTTTAATTTATTACCAAGAGTGGATCTCCTAACCCAAGTAAATCTTTTTCATCTGTGAATAACTTATATCATTTTTAGTATTGTGATAAATCCTCTCCATACCTTAAATAATTTTCTCTTCATCAATTCCCTGTGGATCGACCTCGGACTCCCGAGAATTTACTACTTGAAACAACCTGCACTTGGGTTTGAAACTTTTAATTGTCCCATCATAGTGTCAATTTGTTTTCATATTCAGTTTATCAGCAACTCAACTTCTGTAAGTTAAAATCAACTTCTGTAACTCTTCTACTTACTGATAGATCAATTAAAATTCCAAGAGAAATAGTGAAGATGTGTTGGTATAAGTTGATAAATTCATATATCCTGTGGATTTTATTGTCTGGGATACTGAACCTATGGTTGATAGTTGCAAGTCAATTCTTGTTATTTTAGGTCGTCCATTTTTAGCAACATCTAATGCTCTGATAAATTGCAGAAATGGAGTGGTGAAGCTAACATTTAGAAATATGACACTAGAGCTCAATGTTTTTAACATGTGCAAGCAACCACAGGAAGTCCTTGATGAAAAAGAAGAAGTTGAAGGAATTGAAGCCATCGTAGATGATCATCTTCAAACAAAGAGTTCTTCTGACCCATTATAAATTTGTTTAGTCAATTTATTTGATTCAGGCATGCAATTAAATGATGATATCTCTGAAATATGCTCATTGTTTGATTGTACACAAGTAATGGAGTACAAGGGATGGAAGCCAAGATTTGAAGAGCCAAAACCCAAGAATGATAATACCCATGAAGAAGTACCCACACCGGAACTAAAGCCATTACCTGCTGGGTTGAAGTACACATTTTTGGGAGAAGAGCAAAGCTTTCTAGTGGTAATTTCCTCGTCCCTTACTGAAGAACAAGAAGGTATGTTAACAGAAGTACTTAAAAGGCATAAAAGTGCAATTGGATGGACATTAAAGGACATAAAATGCACTAATCTATTAATTTGTACACATAGAATACATTTTGAGGATAATGCCAAAACATCTCAACAACCTCAAAGAAGATTAATTCCACACATGAAAGAGGTAGTTAGAGTTGAAGTTCTTAAATTACTTAATGTTAGAATTATCTATCCTATCTTTGATAGCCAATGGATAAGCCCTACATAAGTTGTGCCTAAGAAATCTGGAATAACAGTGGTTGAAAATGATAAAGGTGAATTAATACCTATGCGAGTCTCATCCAGTTGGCGTATGTGTATTGATTTTAGAATATTAAATGTACTACTAGGAAAGATCAGTTTCGCTTGCCATTTCTTGATCAAATTCAGGAAAAGGTAGCAGGACATCCACACTACTGTTTTCTTGATGGTTATTCGGGTTATAATCAAATACCAATTGCATTGGATGATCAAGAAAAGACTACTTTTACATGTCCCTTTGCTACTTTTGCATATAGAAGAATGCCTTTTGGCTTTTGTAATGCTCCAGCGACATTCCAAAGATGTATGCTAAGTATTTTTAGTGACATAATTGAGCATTATTTAGAGGTTTTCATGGATGACCTGACAGTTTTTAGAAATTCTTTTTGAAAATTGTCTTGATAATTTAGAAAAAGTTCTTAAAAGATGCAAAGAAAAAAGATTTGTGCTAAACTAGGAAAAATGTCATTACATGGTTATCTCAGGAATAATGTTAGGTCATGTGATATCTTCTAAAGTAATTGAAGTTGATAAGGCCAAAGTTGAATTAATTGCCCAATTGCCTTCCCCAAAAATAGTCAGAGAAGTTTGTTCCTTTTTAGGATATGCAGGATCTTATAAAAGTTCGTGCCTTGCCCAATCTTATGCTCTTTTTTGCACTTGTTCAACATTTTGAGGCTTAGATTGTGAAATGTGCATAATTATGTATTTCAAATTTTGTTTCATTCATCCTACCACTTCTTTCTTAACCCTCACCGTTGGCCTTACATTGCAAGCTTATAAAGAACTTTTGGATCCTTGTTTGTGTGTTGTTTATATTAGTGGAGAGGGAGATGAAAAACAACCCTATGGATGTTGATTTGAAGTGCATTTGCATCTTTATAAACCTATTTGGGCTTGTACTTTATGAATAGGAATTGGTCTTACTTTTATATTTATGGGAAGCCATTTATGCATGGAAGTTGTGATAATCACATATTTTATACACTAATAAACCCTCATTTTTAATCATTTACACTCTCCATGTACTTAATTGATTGAGCTTGGTCATGATTTGTAAGTTTGGGTTTAA